>JAQJVL010000015.1:3798909-4499791 GCA_035578905.1 Stictocephala bisonia | reverse complement strand
ATCTATGGTAAAAAGCATATGCTTAATTGGCAGGTTTTAACACAAATTTCATGTAAATTAACATGATATTCATGTCTGAACATGCAAATTAGGTACACCTTACAGATTTAGGGTTAATAATTAAGTTCAATAAAGAGGTTTGTGTCGTAAACTATTTTATTTATTAATATGAAACGTAAAGAAGATTTACAGGATATATGACGACAGGTTTAATAAATATGAAATCCTCTAATTCCGACAGGGTGTAATTTAAATTTATATTCTCTTAGATATAAGACCCCAACACAACTTTGTGCATATTTTAAGGTAAATGTGAATGACTACAAGTACCTGTGTAGTTTGGTACTAACTGAGTTTGACTTTTGCTCACAAGGGACAATTTATTAATAGCACAATAACCAGGGTAACTAAGGGACCTACAGCTTTACGTTGAATTTGAACCACCGTAGTATTTGTCTGATTTTCACCCAATTGACAAGCCTGATACACAGTTCTCTATCCTACACAACATTCAGACTTTGACTCAGTATACATATAAAGCAATAATGATGTAAAAGAATAAATCTATACCATTGTTGTTATTTTAATCAATATCTAACACAAACATGATTTAAAATAAATAGGATGTACAATAATGTATAGAAATATAAAAGGTTATTTTTTAAATACCTTTTTAACATACATACAACTTTTTTAACATGTGAAAACTGTTTTGACAAATTCATTATTTCTCTATTTTGGCTTTCCTTTGAAAACCAGCTGGACACATCATACATGCTTAGGCTGACCCTATACTATGTGCTAATTGACGCGGCGATGCATTGTGGAATCCGTCCCACCTGATGATGTATCTTTATACAACAGTTTACAGACCTCTTTTTCATGCTACCAGGACCACACTTTTACAAATTTATTATATTTCACCAAAAAGTAGGGGGGGATGCTCCCTCTCTTTAATCTACCTCTGACTCTAAACATGAAGTTTAAAGCGTGTACTATTTAGCTTGTTTCAGCATGAATTGAAATGTACAAATTCATGATCAAATTTCAAAGTCATGTAAACGCTTTCAATGCAAGTGTATTAAATTATTGCAGGTAAACAAATAATTAAATCTGGACATTACTTGAGGTAAGACAATAGGTATTTAAATTAATTACAATGATTAAAATGACACACAAGTTCATTAACACCAGAGTAGTATTAACATACACAAAATAAACACATAATCTCACAAATTTTCAATGCCACTGGCATTTTCTTCAGGTGAGTACAGGGAGCTCACCTCTAGAAGCTTCATGCTTCCTCTACTCACCTGAAGAAAATGCCAGTGGCATTGAAAATTTGTGAGATTATGTGTTTATTTTGTGTATGTTACTACTACTACTCTGGTGTTTGTGAACGTCTTCTAAGGTAAGTTTTCTGATGTCCTATCTCTCCAATCTACTAATTCCTGGCCTAGTTCCCTTTTACCTAGCCTAAACTGACACACAGTAGTCCTCTCTCTCTCTCTCTCTCACTCTCTCTCTCTCTCTCTCTCTCTCTCTCTCTCTCTCTCTCTCTCTCTCTCTCTCTCTCTCTCTCTCTCTCTCTCTCTCTCTCTCTCTCTCTCTCTCTCTCTCTCTCTCTCTCTCTCTCTCTCTCTCTCTCTCTCTCTCTCTCTCTCTCTCTCTCTCTCTCTCTCTCTCTCTCTCTCTCTCTCTCTCTCTCTCTCTCTCTCTCTCTCTCTCTCTCTCTCTCTCTCTCTCTCTCTCTCTCTCTCTCTCTCTCTCTCTCTCTCTCTCTCTCTCTCTCTCTCTCTCTCTCTCTCTCTCTCTCTCTCTCTCTCTCTCTCTCCCCCTCTCTCTCTCCCCCTCTCTCTCTCTCCCTCTCTCTCTCTCTCTCTCTCTCTCTCTCTCTCTCTCTCTCTCTCTCTCTCTCTCTCTCTCTCTCCCTCTCTCTCCCTCTCTCTCTCCCCCTCTCTCCCTCTCTCCCTCCCTCCCTCCCTCCCTCCCTCCCTCCCTCCCTCCCCCTCTCTCTCTCTCTCTCTCCCTCCCTCCCTCCCTCCCTCCCTCACTCACTCACTCACTCACTCACTCACTCACTCACTCACTCACTCACTCTCTCTCTCTCTCTCTCTCTCTCTCTCTCTCTCTCTCTCTCTCTCTCTCTCCCTCTCTCCCTCTCTCCTCTCCTCTCCTCTCTCTCTCTCCCTCTCTCCTCTCCTCTCTCTCTCTCCCTCTCTCTCTCTCTCACTCTCTCTCTCTCTCACTCTCTCTCTCTCTCTCAGTCTGGTCAGAGCAAGTAAATCATATTTGTAGAAAAGTGTATCAATGTCTGTACCAATTGAGAAGGCTATGTTTTAAGCCTACAGTAGATGTTAAGAAGTTGTTAGTTTATACCCTGATATTTCCATAGTTCGATTATGCTGATGTTGTTTTTTGTGATTTGAATGATACATTGTGTAATAAGTTACAAAAAGCTCAAAATGCATGTATTCATTATATTTTTCACTTGAAAATTTATGATCATGTAACTCCTTTTTATAAACAATTAAGGTGTTTAAAAATTAGAGATAGGATAGATTGTGGTGTAATGTCATTAACGCATAATATTTTGAACAACAAGAAACCAGACTATTTATATGAAAAATATAAAACAATGTATAATGTTCACTTAAGAACTACCCGTTTTGGAAATAAAACTCTACAGTTTCCTATTTTTAAAACGACAATATACAGTAACTCCTTCCATGTAAAATCTATCCGATTGTTGAATTCTCTTCATGATGATTTAAGACATGTACAAGCACATAAGACCTTTAGTAGTAAAGTAAAAGATATGTTATTGAATAAATATTAAACAGCCTTCAATTCGTGTATAAAATAGAAATTTGTTAAATTATTAAAAAAAAAAGTGTATATGAAAATTATAACAAGTGTATTTAATTAATTTACATGATATAATATAGAAATTGTATTTGTTTAAGATTTTCATAATAACTTTGTTTAAGGTTAATAGCACTAGTACTAAAATTAGATAAATAGGATTTAATTGATTTAATATGTTATAATATAGAAATTAGATATGAATTAGGTTTAAATAATAATACTATTAAAAAGTCACAACTCACCATTGTAATGTGTTTGTAATTGTTTTTGGCCCTGTCCTGGTGGAAGAGTGGACCTTCGGTCCAAATCAGGGCAGGTAAAATAAAGAATTGTCAAATTGGCTCTCACTCTCTCACTCACTCACTCACTCACTCACTCGCTCACTCACTCGCTCACTCCCTCCTCGCTCGCTCACTCCCTCCTCGCTCGCTCGCTCCCTCCTCGCTCGCTCGCTCGCACGCACGCACGCACACACACACTCACTCTCCCTCTCTCTCCCCCTCTCCCCCCTCTCTCCCCCGCTCTCGCCCCCGCTCTCGCCCCCGCTCTCGCCCCTGCCCTCGCCCCCGCCCTCGCCCTCGCTCTCGCTCTCTCTGCGTCTGTGCGTGTGTGAAAAGTCAAACATTTTCAAAAAGTAAAAAATTTTGAAAAAGTCAAACATTTTGAGAAAAGATGATAATTTAGAGAAGTCAAAAATTTTCAAAAAATTTCAATAATTCCAAGTCAAAATTTTTTAAAAAATTTGGAAATTTTGGAAAAGTCCAAAAATTAAAAAAATATCTAAAATTCTGAGAAAATTCTCTCTCTCTCTCTCTCTCTCTCACTCTCTCTTTCAAAAATCTCAGTGGTTTTGAAATCCTCACCAATGTATTGTTCGACTTATCTTAAACTCTACTGAACCAAACATAGTAACTTTGACTTCAACTTACATTATGCAAGAATGTTTGGAAATCAGATTTGAGTTCTTCTAAATGAGAATGTATACAATTTTGAAGTTGAGAATTTTTCGGATCTGTAGCTGAAACAGAAATCGTTACAGTAAAGAATCTTTATATAAGGATATGCATTAGTTATGTTAGATACAGAGTAAATGTTTTATTTGTTTCGCCCTTTCTCACTGACAGCTATACATATCATAATATAGCCTTATCAACAGATTGCATAACATTAACAATGGCCTAAAGATATTGCAACTGTTAAGACACATGAAATGCATTGAATCAGCTTCTTTTACGGCTACCCTTAGATAAAGTGAGATGTTGTTAACAAACAGAACTTAAGAAAAAGAAACATATTTATTAGGTCTTAAATATATGGTTAGGTTACAGAGAAATATCTACAAATGAATACAATAAGAGAGGGTATGTATAGAAACTTACTTACTTGAAGTGTACTAGATATAAATACAAGAAACTACATCATAATAAAACTCAAACGTTAAATGCAACTGACACCTTAAACACTTGGAGACCAGAGCAAAAATTGATAAGTCCAAAATATACAAACCTGCAATTTCGATGTGTTTTTGTAATGGTTTACTTAAATTTATAACATGCTTTACACATCTCTATAATTTTAGTATTTAAATTTCATAGTACGACTATATCTAATTTTCATCAATATTGGTCATGGTTTTTATATTTCTCTCTTGTGTTTGTTTTCTAGTAAAGTGAATTTCTGTATGTTGGCAAAACTAAGACTACTTTTATTTTAAGGATAATTTCATCAATTAAAGTCAGAAAAACTACTTTTAATATCATTCTATTTCTATAAAAAATTGTTTGAGCTTTGCGGTTGTGTAATAGAAAATACCATTATCATTTAACGAGAAATGTTAATAAAATGAACAATGATTCGTCTGAAACTTGCGATAATGTCACTGACCAAACACTATTTCATTGTTACTCTGGTAAACTTTACATCATTGTCATTTTCCCCAACACATGTACTAGAATAGGTGCAATATAGCTTAATCTAAAACAGTAATACTACCTACCTTCAGGTAACTTATTATAATTTTCTATTATGAAATTGTCTTTACTCATAGAATAAGAGTAATCTGAAATCTTCACATTGTTTTCTGAATTAGTTACATTTATATCTACATCCATTTCCATTTCTTCTCTCAAATTATTGTCCTTTATTTTCACTTGCCTGGGATTCTGTGAAGGTGAGGGCTGCTTGTCTGTAAGGAAAGTGGAACAATTTAGGCTTACCTCAATTACACACAAACACATAATTAGTTATTGTGAAGCAGGATAATTTTAAGTGTAGTTATGTGATGTATACTTTTTAAATTAAATACTTGAGGACTTTCATTTGTAAATGTTATAAATTACTTAATAAATTTAAAAGAATTGTTATACTTGAGATTTTACTATAAAAACTGCAAAATTAAAAAAGAAAAAATGCTAAAGATGAAATAAAAAAAATAATAATAATAAAATAACACAGCAAATATACGAGGGGTATCCAAAAAGTAAGTTTCCCTGTTCTGTAAAAAGACGCGTGCGTAACACAGCGTGCAGCTGTGGGCGGGGATATTTAGCGCGGTTCGGTTGGCAACAGGTGCGCCGGTCACTGGCGCATTGTCACGCTGCTCAGTCAGGTGCTGCCCAAACATTATGGAGACTCCACTGCGTTCTGCCGCCAGTTGCGAAGTCCGTAGTGTTATTCGTTTCTTGACCGCCAAAAACGTAACTGCCGTTGAAATTCATCGTCAGTTGTGTCAAGTGTATGGTGAACATGTTATGTCCGTTCAGATGGTCCGTCGTTGGCGTGCAATGTTTTTGGAAGGAAGAGAAAATGTTCATGACGATGAGCGTAATGGCCGACCGGCCAGTTCTCGGCAACCAGACGTCATTAATGCTGTACGAGCAGTTATTGACAATGATAAGCGAGTGACTCTCGATGAAATTATGGGTAAACTGCCGTCAAGTTTTGAAGTTAGCCGGTCATCTGTGCACAATATCATGACAGAAGATCTTCAGCTTGCAAAAGTGTGTGCAAGATGGGTGCCTCGCTTATTGAGCGATGCCCATAAACAACAACGAATGGCTGCTGCCCAGTCTTTCTTGCGATTGTTTGACGATGAAGATGAAAACCTTTTCAGTAGAATAGTCACTGGTGATGAAACATGGATTCACCACTCAACTCCAGAAACCAAACGCCAGAGTATGGTGTGGCAAAAAAAAGGAGAGGCAGCTCCTCAAAAAGCCAAAGTTTTTGAGTCAGCAGGAAAGGTAATGGCTACAGTTTTTTGGGACTGCCGTGGAGTGTTATTGATTGACTATCTTCCTCGTGGCGAAACCATAAATGCAGAAAGGTATTGTGAAGTTCTCACCAGACTTCGGCGGGCAATACAGAATAAACGGCGCGGACTTTTGTCGCGCACGGTTCTGCTTATTCACGATAACGCCCCACCACACGCTGCTCGTGCAACAATGGAACTTTTGAGGAAATTTAAGTGGGATGTTTTTGGTCATCCTCCATACTCACCAGATCTTGCGCCTAGCGATTTTCATCTGTTTCCGGAGCTCAAAAGACACCTTGGCGGTCGGCGATTTGCCAACAGCGATGACCTTCAAAATGAGGTGGATACTTGGCTTAAAAATTTGGCGGGTGAATTTTGTGATGCTGGAATAAAAAAACTACTTCCTAGATACCAAGAGTGTTTAGAAAGGGATGGTAACTATGTAGAAAAATAAGGTATGATGTAAAAAGTTGAATAAATGTGTTTCAGTTATTTTTTGAGTCTTTTTAACTTTTTCATAATTAATGGAAACTTACTTTTTGGATACCCCTCGTAGTTAGCAGGTAAAATAACTATAAAAAATTTTGTTGTTTATTGACTTTAAACAACAGCTGACTTAAATTTCGATCAAAATTTAAATTTTGAGTCATTCCTAGTTATTAAAGTTTGTATACGTGTGATACTTTATACTTAATTCAGGAAATTATACAATGAATTTTCTTGGAAAAGCCGGAATGTGATTCAGTACTCTATTGGTTTTCCAGCATAATAGGGCGTTTTACAATAGCTTTTTATTTGTTAATGAAGAGTGTGGACCCTGCACTAAAGATAGTACAGTAATCCGTCAAAATAATGAGATACTGTACAATAATTTGCAAGAGAAAGAAAAATCACTATTCCCTACATTGAATAACATTAGTGATGTGTAGTAGTATAATGAAATTTCACATTTCTTCATATTGCTGTTCTCATTGTCCATTATTTACCGGTTTATTAGTATAAAGTGATCAATATAGTATTCAAATAAAGACCATGTTAACAGAATAAGGTAACATCACTTTTAATTATGCTATAAATAGTTATGTAAAATATAGTTCATTTATCCTGCAGTTAGCCATATTATTTAAGAGGTCATATTTATTCTGTTAGATTCACATTGCAATCAGGTTATAATGTACTTTGGTACTGTGGTAAGGCAGTTAGAATCGGTAGATTCAAAGAGGTATGGTAAGAGGGTATGAGGGTGAGCAAAGGCACATGAGTGGACATTGCCTAATTGAAATAAAAAACTTATTTATTTAATCAGGCGAAATCGGGACTAAGAAGTCCCTTCTTCTATTTAACCTGAATTTCTCTCCACTTACCTAATTGTTCTCTTATTAAGTAGCAAATAGCTTGAAGCCTAGGTATGGTAAACGGATAAGCGGAACTAGCCCATGCACAAAAAATATTTTAAGAAAAAAGAACAGTAATTAGTGATGGGCTTATAAATTATGCAACAGGAAAATTTGTACGATCTATGTGAAAGTTGACTTTGAACTAATGTAACTAAATCTTTTTATTTCAACACTCTATTCTAATTACTACCTTCCTTGGTTTTAAACTTATGACTAAAACATCTCTTCAAAGCATTAACGAACTAAACTTTGATTTACATTCAAAATACTTACATTCTCTGAATCCTCTCGCCCATCTTTTAAATGAGTTCCAGTTGTAAGATTGTATTTTAAAACTTGTTGCTTTGTTTCCTAGATTGATGTCTGTGGTCATCAACACCTGCAATAATGGAAACACTTTTTAATTAATGTAGTAGATATGCAGTAGAAATTGGACAAGAGTAAATTTTAATATTTGTTAATTAAATCTCATGTTCAGATTAGATCTATATTAGAACCAAGACCAATGTCCTTATATTGTTAGTTATCGATGGTAGTTACCTGACTACGTCGGATCTTAAGAGATAAAATAAAAGTTTTCTTCTTACTTTGCTTAAAATAGTGTGTGTTGCATATATTTATATTTCATACACCAGTTAGTATTAAAATATCTGTAGTTACGAACATTCAAATTGTTTGCTTCTAATGAAATATCATGAGTACGCTTTATGGCAAAACTTATATCCTAGAATGGTCATAAACCTTGCAGAGATTACTTAGGGTACACTCACATTATCATTGTACCTGTATGGACGAGTAGTTATTAAAACTAGTTATCCTAATATTAGTCAGCTGATATCCCCACACATTAATCTGACCATTTGCCCACTGTACATCCATTTTACACATGGTGTGTCATAATAGACATTGATAATGACCGGAGAGTATCCAGTTTTTGCAGTGACTTTAAACCACGTTATGTTACGTACCATTTAACGGAATTAATGCTATCTAGATAGTCACAAATCCACTATACTATTAAATTGTTCAAATACTAATTACTTACAGCAAGATCATTTTCACTGCATGTCTCTCTTATTTGTAAACAGCAATTAAGAACTAGATCATCATTCACTTTCAATTCCAAACAGCCAACTGCATCCCTCTTTTTACCACCTTCTTGCACAAGTAAATTTTTGCTTCCTGTATTTGACTGAATTATTCTACTAATTTGTCTTGCTTTATGACCCACATCGTCTTTAACTTTCAACTGATCTAACTCGTCAAACACAACATACGGTATTGTGATTGTAAGTGGTAAACCTGAAACAAACATAAAAATTCAAAAACTTTTCTAATGAACTGATCCTAAACGCATAAAATATTTATATTCTCATAACAATCTGTACTTTCTCTCAATCAAGCATTGATCCTGAATAGGCTTTTATTTATCAGTTTGTTTTACCATGAAATTAATAAATTACAAATGTTTTATTTATTTATTTATAAAGCATTTATTTAATTTTTAATTTACATAGCAACATTATAAGTTTTTATCAACCAATTACTAAACACATGCTGTGATTTAGCAGTAATACAATTCTGAATTCCTTATACATTTTCTAATGTACACAGAAAAATTTACACAAAACATGCAGTAGAATGAAATATGTATCAATAATTTAATACACTTAGACAAATGATTATTTAACACTTTAACCACCGCCGGTTCATTTTTTAATAGTTTCCGTAATCCTCGTGTCAGTCATTCTTGACTGACTACAAACATTCCATTGGTGCCATGTCAGTCGTAAAGACATAGTGACGTGCCGGCTTACGGCAGGCGAGTATACTATCTTGTAATTTATATTGATTGGCTCATCTAATGTAAAAAAAAAAATATTCTATCAACTAGTGTCAGTCGTATTTGACTGACACGGCGTAAGGTTATTTTTTTTGTTTTTCTGTGACGCCATGTCAGTCTTTTTCGACTGACACTAAACAAACACCTGTTCACTGCTGTCTGATAAGTCATTGCACTCACGTTTGAATTAATGCATCTTGATTAACATAACCTTACTCTTTTTTACTTTTTGTATATTTTTGTTAGACTTTGAGCATTTTTTTCACATCATTTCTTCTTACATTTGTCAGTTTTCATAGTTGTATGTCAAAAAATATATATATATATATATATATAAATATTTTTTTTAACTTCACTCGCCAGTTGACATGTACCTACAGTCCTGTGCGTCAACTTTATTCAACGAGTGAAGTACCGACCGTTGGCTCAGTGGGGATTCGAACATTGGACCTTGCCCTCCGCAGTCCGAAGCCTTAGCCACTGAGCCACCACGCCGGCTCATATAGTTACCTTTCTTTCAAAAAGTGTTTTAATTTATCTTTTTAAACTTCAATAAGGGCAATTTAAAATTAAGATTTAAATACCTTACTGTCACTCATGATTGACTGATATGGCAGGAGCAGCAAATCTTTTGTCAGTCAAATAAAAAAGGAAGTACCGTGAGTTTAACAAACTAAGATTTTTATCAAGAACAATATTAACCAAGACACAATTACTTTTACCAATCAAGCACTTATGACATCATCAAACCTAGCTACTTTTTCTACTTATCATTTTTGCAAGCACTTGGAAAGTCAAGATAAATAGTTGAACCAACTCACAGCTTAGCCTTTAAACTCATTTTACTTCTGATCTATAAACCATTACGACAGTATAATAAACTGAATTAGAAATAAAACCTCACACCAAAGGAAACAGAAAACACCAAGATAACAACATTACTGTATATAACATCTTTTTCAAATTAAAAATAATAAACAATTCCATATTGTAACACATTCTGGCTGTGATATTGAACTATTAAAAAACTACCAAAAATATTCTACTGAATAGTAACAAAATCCACGTCAGTTTGTAATGAGCAGTGCTGACAGTGCAAGGCAGCACATTCCATCACTGGTGCCTCACACAGCCAACTCTGACCTACAATCAAGCTACACCTTCAACTTACATGAAGCAAAAACAATACACACGTCATAATGTTGCCTGCCACCTCCATTGAAGGAACAACAACTTGTATTTTTGACATTGTTATATAGCTTCATTAATATATAAACCACTACTCTGACAATTTCCCTATACAAAAGCAGAATTCTTATTTTTGACAATCTTTGATATTTTTTTACATAACTTAAACTTAGAGAAACAGTCAAACTCAACAAAAAACTGCTTTTTCAAGACTTTAAAATCTCAACGTAGAGAACCAGTCAAATTCTAACAAAAAAAACTGAACGTCCAAATTTTTCACTTTTATAATTTTAACCTAGAGAACCAGCCAAACTCTGAACAAAAAACTTAACTTTCAAAACTTGTATTTTTATAATTATAACCAAGAGAACTAGCCAAACTCTCAACAAACAACTGATAGTTATAGTTATAAATCCCAATACGGCAGTCAAATTCAATAAAGGTGACAAGGTATTTGCCAAGGTAAGAGGATTTCCTTACTGGCCGGCCATAATTGACAATGTATATTGGACAGACAAACAACAAGCAAAATACAAAGTAATATTATTTGGGACCCAAGAGACCAAAGACTGACAATTACAGAAATAAAAATTTCAACCAAGCCTTGAAGGAAGCAGAGACAAGTGAAACAGCTGAAGCAAGTGATGCACTAAACATGTATGTAAAACAACTCGAAGAGAGCTTAACAGAAGAAAATTTATTAGAAGGTTCAGAAAATGATGAAGAAAAACTAAAATTGGCTACTAAAATTGGAACAGCACTACTGAAGGAAAATGAATTACTGTGGAGGCAAAACTTTGAATTGGAATCAAAACTCACAATTGCAGAGGAAAAGGCAGAGGGACTAGAGAAAAAGAAATATTTTCTTTAAAAATTGAAGATCTTTTATACCAGATAGGAGAAATACATAATAATTTTGAGAAGGAAAAACAGATGCATACAGAAATAAAGCAGATGTTTGAGGAAAATGACAGAAAACAAAATCAAACAATAAATTAATATATACATAAATTGACAAGTTAGAGAAAAATATAAATAACTTACAAAGAAACACATAACACCAGATAACGAATCTCTAAGCTATACAAATTCCGAAACTCAAACTGACCAAAATATACAAAACATGAATACTCCTACTCCTATGCCTGACAACACAACACTTTTTATTGAGCTAGCGGAAGTGAAGTCAAAAGAAAATTTGCTGGAGGAAGATATTAAAATCTTAAAAGCTGAAGTTGCTAAAAGTAAATTTCTCAGTGAAGAAGTCCCAATGACTCTGGTGGCAAAAACACAAACTATCTCAAACAACCAATCTGGCAACCCCTTACATACCCACGCTCAGACCCATCTAAAGACAAATAATACACCTCACTCTTTCAAAATAAATAAATCCCTAACCAGGACAAACAGGAAAAATAAATTTAGCGTTTCTCTAAAGGTGGCTAAAAGTAAATAAACAAACAACAATACCACTGTATGTTGTTATATTAGGAGTTCCACGCGTAAGGAACCGCTTACACTTTCCACTTGATCTCAAATCCATGTTGAATATTTCGTTCCGAGGTTTTAACTGGATGCTCTCCAAATCTTACAGAGGTACTGACTCACCCGCCCACCCGTACACATACAGTGGTATTGACCCACCCGCCCACCCATACACGTACAGTGGTATTGACCTACATGCCCACCCATACATGTACAGAGGTATTGACCCACCCGTACACATACAGTGGTATTGACCCACCGTACACGTACAGTGGTATTGACCCACCCGCTTACCCATACACATACAGTGGTATAGACCCACCCTCCCATCCGTACACGTTGTAACAATTGTTAATTGTTGCATTATAATTAAATTAGAAAAATTGTATTTAGAAAATGTTAAATTTTGTAAGAACTGAGAGGTTTAGGAGTTTGTTTTGTTTTCCAAAAGTTTTCGATATAAATTCTCTAAGTTCTGAGAAAAATTCAGAATCTTCCCCTTTCAAATAAAAAAGTAGTTTTTTCCCATATAAAAATAGTTAAATAACCAGTATTTTCACGTTTGTTAATTTCCTGTCAATTTCATGCGACATGTTTTCTGAAGGCAACATGTTTGGTGAGCCTTACCTGTTCAGATGTCCTGGTTTAGAGGGTTCTAATTGGTTGATTTAGCTTCTAGAGTTGTGGGGGTAAGTCCATTGGTGGAAGGGTTGCGGGCGTTCGGCCAGTTCTACAATAACTTTCTGAGTGTGACCACGTGCTATCCGCTTTCGAGTACACAGCGACTTATACCGTTTCGGTGTTCTTTACCGTAGCGGCAATTTTTTCAGTTGTTCGCGTGTGAGTGAGTGGTTGAATGCCGGTCGAGCTTTGTTGTGGTCACTTTTGGATTTGAAACCTTCAGGACAGCTACGTAAGTAATTTTTACAAGTTTTCTTTAGTTAGAGATTTTCAGTAGGGTTTTAGTAGATAGGGTAAGATCCACCAAGCATGCGCGGTTAAACTTGTTTCTGGTTTGAAGTCACTCTTCTAGTGAAAAATTTTTAGAGTGTTTTGATTTTCTTGGTTTTGCTTTTAAACTTTGTAAGTAAAAGGAAAAATGTTTCAAGTCACTAAAAGCTGGTTATTTCTTTTGGTTCCAGATCTCCCGGAGGCAATTTTAAGACAATTTTAAAGCAATTTATACAATTTTAAAGAATTTAGAAAATTTATTACAATTTTGAATTTTTTGATTTAAAAGTTTAAAGAAATTTATTAAAAAAGTCAAATAAATAAAAAGGTTCTGGTCTGAAGAGATTTAATTTATTATTTTGGAAGAGTTGTTTTAAGTTATTTATGTTCCATTGAGTCAATAAAAGAAGAGATTTTTATTTTCGTTTTTATCATTGTTTGTAGAAGAAACCAATTTTTATTTGTTGAAGTTATTTATAAGAAGATAAATAAAGAAAATTTTTTATCACTGGAGAAGTCTTATTTTAATCTCTCATTTAAGTTGTTCAACATATCAAAAATAAATAGTAGCTTAAATTAAGGCTACAACGTACAGTGTTATTGACCCACCCGCCCACCCATACACGTACAGAGGTATTGACCCACCCACTCAACCGTACATGTACAGTGGTATTGACCCACCCGCCCACCCGTACACGTACAGTTGTATTGTTTGCACAAATCAAAACAAGCACTGTTTGCAACCAAGGTGCTATTAACACAAAAAGTTAAAAGAAACGCCTGAATACTTCTCTTGCAGAAACCAGTGGAACAACTAAAATGTTTGGCACTTTCTGAGTTCAAAACAGTCCGCCAATAACAGCAAAACGTCTTGATAAGAATGAAATATATGAAGATTTTCTAAACAAACACATAAAGGAAGTTTCAACAACACAACGGACTCCAAGCAACACTATCAGCACAATACCCTCTCCACCAAGTACCATTTTATCGGAACATGAACAACCACCACAGCAAGACACAGGGAGAGTCAGCCAAACTCCCTTAAATAACAAACTGATCCACACCATTTTAGCCCAAAATGACCAAACATTTAAAACTGATAATCATTTTTTAGAACATCACCAAGGCAATTCAACCAAATTAAAGGCAACAAAAGAGCACAACATCTAACTGTAATGCATCAAAACATAAGGGACCTATAAAAAAAATTGATAGATTAAATCATTTTTTAGCCACTACTACCCCTATCCTCTTGGTCCCTACTGAGCATGGCTTAAGCTCGGAACCTTTGATTAATACTAGAATACTGGGATACACCTTGGTGGCAGAAAACAGCCGTGAACACCACAGATTAGGGGGTGTCGCCATTTACATAAAAGACAACACACTGATAAGCGCAGACTCAATAAATGTAGCTGAGCACTGTAGAGAGCTCACTACTGAGGCAGCTATGATAACTGTAAGTGTTGACAAAAAACAGCTACATGTACTTGGTGTCTACAGGTCACCAAATGCACCTATAGGACCTGCATTAGACACAATAAAAGCTCAGACAGAATCAGTTATCATAATGGAGACATAAATATTGACGGGCTGAAAGACAAAATAGAAAACAGACTTTTAATCGAGGAAATATCCACTCACAACTTAATAAGAAGACTCCCTCTCTCAGCAACCTGAATCACAAGAACTAGTGCCACTTCAATCGACTTCATTTGTACGAACATCTCAGACACAAACATCCACTTTACCATATTTGAACCCGGCTTATCAGACCACACTGGACAAACATGCACTATTAAAACCCTCTCAGAAAACCCACGAAAACCTACAGTATCTTTAAAAATTAACTTTTGCACTCAGAACTTAAACACACTGAAACAAACTCTAGAAGGAGAACACTGGGAACATGTTAAAAACGCTCATGACGTCGAAGAAGCGTACAAGTTATTTTATGGAACATTAACCCTTTGAGGACCAACTGACGATATTTCGTCAGTACTATTTTGTGCGAAAAACCCCGCGCTGACGATATATCGTCAGCAGCCGACAGTGCGAAAAACGCCACTGACGATATATCGTCAGCGGGCAATAATTTGTGTAGTATGTTTTCTATAGTACATTGAATGATCCCGTATCTTGTTTTAAATGTCTTTGGTTTCTTACTAAGTGCCTTGATAATGTTTTCGATAAAAGAACAGCTAAAAAAAATACTAATTGGTTGTTTTTTGTTCCGTGTTTCCATCACGTCACTAGCGCTCACAGTGGCAGTGGGCAGTGCGTGAGTGCTTGTAAACAAGTGAAGAAGGTTATGTGCGGTGATTTATTCATTTTGTTTGATTGTTTTATAGTTTGTTTATAACATTTATAATTGAATAAAATAGTTTCCCACGGTAAAAATATTTATTGATTTTTTTCTGTTGACACACAAAGTCAAAATTTTATTTTATTTTTTGGTTCTTTTATTTTTTTTCCGGCGTAGGTATATTATTATGTCAATCAAACAGCAATATACCCTTATTAGTTGCTAGAGTAACTAATGACAATCATTTTGGTAAAAGAATTATTAAAATATCTTAAAAATTGACAAAAATACAAAAAATTTTACAAACCTTTGCAAAAACGCAGATTTCTTGCGGTCTTTTTCGCATACAAAACTGACTGTTTGCAAAAAAAAAAATTTTGACAACTTTTTTTTTTTTTTAATGGCTCTGGTCCTCAAAGGGTTAAGGAGGGCCTTTGACCACTTTTGCCCCATTAAAAAACAAGGCCTAGAAACAGAACAAAGCCAAATACTTAATGTGATCAGCAAGCAAATCAGTTGAAAATGCAATACCTGGAATCACTAGAAGAATTTCAAAACTCAGAGGCCCTTGACGACAAAGCTATGATGACGGCCAGAAAGAAAGAATATGACTTGAGACTAAGAAACCTAAAACAAAATGCTACTACTCAACATATAGCATCATCACAAAACAAATCAAAAGCCCTGTGGAACATTGTGAACTCTGGGCGGAAAACCAAACAGCCAACTAAACATAAATTCCAATTACAAATAGAGGGAAAACTGAATGAAAACCCTACAATTATAGCAAACCACTTCTATCTCTACTTTTCTCAGATAGCTGAAAAAACTATAAACTCAAACCTACAATCCAACCACTTACCATCTATAGACTCCTGCCTTGAACAGTTCCACTTTCAATCTGTTTCTACTAAAGATGTAAAAGACGCCATAGCTACTCTAAAACCTAAGTTATCACATCGCACTGACGAGATTCCTGCTAAGGCAGTAAAACACTGTGTAAATCAACTTGCAATCCCTTTAGTACATATCATCAACAAATCATTCATCTTCAGCCAGTTCCCATCCTTATTGAAGATCTCAAAAATATACCCAAAACATAAAAAAAGCCTCCATAAAAGATGTTAAGAACTACCGTCTAATTTCACTCATCTCTGTATTCTCCAAAATAATTGAAAAAATTGTTCTAACCCAACAAATGGTATACCTGATAAAAGAAGACCTCATAAGCCAACATCAACATGGATACATAAAGAGAAGATCCACCTCAAGCGCAATCACAAACATCGTTGAGTTCATCATTGACCAACTAGAAGAACGCAAACACGCCTCAGCGATAATGCTTGACTACAGCAAAGCATTCGACTGTCTGGGCCACAGCCTTATCACCCAAAAATTAGTTTCCCTTAGAATAAAAGGCAGAGAAGGTGCATGCTTTGCTAGCTATCTTCAAGAGCGCACTCAAGTGGTAGATATCCAGGACATAAACAATGGCAAGAAGAACATATACAAATCAGAGTCCCAGCCAGTCACGAGAGGAGTACCACAGGAGTCTGTGCTTGGGCCGGTCTTATATGTTTTATTTACAAATGACTTTCCTAGATTGATCATGGAAAACACTACATCTAAATGCATTATGTACGCAGACAACACCACGCTTCTTTTACAAAATGACAATGCAGAGCAGCTTAACATAGATTCCCTTACAGCACTAACTAGAACAGAAAACTACTGCAAACAACATGATTTAACCCTCAATCAGGCAAAAACTGTTCGTGTCAACTTCAGCCGTAAAACAGAGCTAATAGCAAATATAACAAATGTGAAAACCGAACAAGAATTCAAGCTATTAGGTATTACACTGGACACAGACCTTACATGGAATTGCCATATCAATGACCTTTGTAAGAAACTCAGCACTGGTGTATATGTGGTACGAAGAATTAGATAGATTGGAGATTTACTGTCAGCTAAAACATCATACTATGCACAAATTGAATCTCACATACGATATGGCCTTGTCGCTTGGGGAGGGACTTCTGAAAGCAACTTAAACAGAATATTGATCCTGCAGAAGAAAGCCATACATATATTTGCCAACCTCAAACCCTTAGATAGCTGTAGAGAAGCATTCAGATCACTTGGAATTCTCACTATAGTAAACCTTTACATTAAAGCTGTAATCCTAATGGTGACCTGCCAAGAGGTACAAGTATCCACTTTCACAACACCAGACATGGAAATGACTTCATCTTACCATCACACCACACCGCACAATACACTAGAAAACCATCTTACATTGGCTGCAAACTTTACAACAGCCTACCACAAACACTGAAGGGAAAATCACTCAAGACTCAAACTCAACTACACAAGTGGCAGATACCAGCCTACTCCTTGAAAGAATTTTTTGAAGTCAGACTACAACAATGACTCATACAATTTTATAGCCTTTTATTCTATATATAAATCTTTCAAATGTTATATACAATGACCTTTTTGTGTCTTATATCATTTTACCTGTATTTTTGCTTTTAATGTTCAAAATGTATTACAATTTTATTTGTATTTTTTATCATTTTAAAATTTTAGCTTTTTTACAAAAACAACTGTTGGAAATAATTATTTTATGTAACAAGTGAGTCTTTTTTTAACTTCAAACAAACTTATTGTAATTAGTTATAGGTTTTTATTTTTGTATTCCTTGACGCCATTGCAATTTCTTGAAGATGTTGTAAATAAAGAATATTTTGAATTTGAATATAATTGACAAAATGAAAGTTTGTGCACTATGCTTAAATAGTATGGCGTGTGTGGAGAGATAACAAATATTGAGCTGGCTTGGGGGGTAAGTCACTGTCAGTCATATTTGACTGACATGGCGGTTAAAGTGCTTATCCTTACAAAAATAAAATAATCATACCTAAATACGACCCATTTATAATAAGTTTTTCAACGAAGATGTAGTCATTGAGGAGTGCACTAGTGTCACACACCAGGTAAATGTTTTTGAAACTGGAGTGTCTCTCCTCAACTGGTGATTTTTCTTTCGTCACAATGTTGTTAACATGAGGACTGTCAACCTGTACACATGTTTATTAATTATATCTACTATAGAGAATATTTAAACTACAATATATGTATTACTTATCTAATTTTTTTACTTTTTCAGGTATTTTTGGAGTTACAAACAATTGAGATACAAATTTTCCAAATTAAAGGTCAATTCAGTTACATTAATCGTTACAATTAGCTGAGGATAATATAAAACCCAATTGTTAGAAAAAACTAGGAACCACATTAAAGTAATAAAAACTACTTAAGTCATCTAGGAAAATTCTAGACCAATGAAAACCTCCTAACATATTATCAACTATAAATAATTCAATGCCAACAAATATTGAAACAATAGCAAAGAAGAATTGTAATTTAGCAAGTAAAGAACTTTTTTTCTCCCAAGTTACAAGCATGATAGTCATTATAAATAATAAATAAAAATAACAGACCATGTGGGCTGGGATATGTTTGTAGCAAATTTTAAACAATTTTGGAAAAATATACCAAAATGAGTCAGACCTTTAAACGTTAAAAAGTTAAAGTTCGTCTTATTTTACCAGGCGAAGTTAGGGCTAAGAAGCCCCCTCTAACACTTAACCTGGGGACCAACGGCTTTATGTGACTTCCAAACTACGGGAGCGGCAGGGCAAAAAGTGTTAGTGGTCATATCGGGAATCGAACTCGGTCCGAATGTGTGGCAAGCCAACACCTTAGCCCCTTAGCTACGGCTGCTCCAACTAAGGATTTAGTCAGATTAAGGATACACTGGGACGACCGAGTGAAATAGGATTTAGAAATGGTAGACACAAGTTAATAAGAGGCACAAGAATAAGACGGGGAGACATTGTGATGAAGCAAAAACTCAGATGGTTTTGGAGTGGCAGCAAAAGTTAGAAAGATTTAAAAGTAGAAAAGATTTTCACTTACTGCAAAAAAATTTTTCTCTGTAACAGAGTTACCTCATAAACACATAAACTATATACTAGACTTGAAAAATTAAAATATTCATTATTTATTCTTAACTCACTCATCGTCAATATATGGGTGAATATGGATTCTGAATAAGTGTTATAAATGTATATGAGTGAATGTAATCTTTGTTACAAACAAAGGCAAACTAGTCTTTAGAAAGTATCATAGATAGCCCAATGACAAATGAACATTCGGTGGTTATCAGCTGATTCCCCTCCTTGAAATTTGCTATGAATCTGATTGGGATCAAACTGAGCACTTTATGAAGCTGGGTTTTATCCGAGTTCGCAACCGATCAATTAATTTATTATGAGAAACAACTTTTTGGTTAGTGATTTAGGTATGACAAAACTGGTTAGACAAGTCCCTGGTTCTGATTTACAAGGAATGTTTATGGTTTTACAAACAACCAAAAGAATTTTAGGTCGCCAATCTCTCAGTTGCATGATAGTGTTAAATGAATTTTTGATGACAAAAGTACACTCCGATGAGAGTGTAGCATTGATGAAGGCTTCGTACAATAGAAAAAATATGTTAACTGATAAATGGCCAAGATTATATTGATGACTCAAACTATTTCATAGTTGCACAATTTCTATGCTGTTCCCTACAAAAAAACTAGGACATCTTATTTTGAGTCACTCTACAATTTTTAATTATCAATCATAACAAGCACTTTTCTTGGTAACATTTAGCTTTTATTTCTACTTCTTATTCAAATAGTTTGAGATAAGGCCCTTATCTATTAGCTTTAACTATGAAAAATCTAATATTTGTTACTATTTATGTATAAAAACAAAAGAGAAATAAAGAACAATTATGTTAAAAAAAACGGACATACCACATTTGATACACTTGGCTCCCAATCCATTTGACATGAAGCAGATGACTGAGCATTATCATTCGGGACTCTTCTTACTTGTTTGAGTTTCATTCTTAGATCTAAAAACATTAATCAATTGTATTAAATAATCAGAATTATAAATACATTATTCAACCCAGGTCTAATTTCAAAATTATAATCCAGGCGTTAATTTTTTTAATTATAATTTATAAAGAAGTGGTGGAAGACTGTATCAAAACTCTGCTCTGATTAACAAGTAACTTCAATAATAATTATTTTCAAATTCTTGCTTGTATGGTGTATTAAACCTGTACATATGTTGGAATAAAGTAAATTATATAGACATAACAATTTTACATATAAATAATTAATACATTTAATACATAATATTTATGAACTAATAGTGGACATTCTTAAATTATTTTTATCGCTTCTTTTTTATTGTCTAAGCATTTTTGCTGGGGTTTTTAAATTTTGTTGATAATTTATTTGTTAATTTGTCTGCATAGTACCATTGATTAAATAAAATCAATGATAGTACACATTTGTTTACTGACCAATTTTTATTATGAATGAAGATAGTGTTATTGCCAGTGATTAATTAATTAAATTGAAATAGAATCCCTCAATTTACATCTATTTTGTTTGAGTTTTTACATATCTTTTTTAAGACCTTCAATTACAAATTCCATTACATTCTTTTTAATATTATCTAATGTCCTATTATATTATTTTTAATTCCAATGATTTAAAATATTCTATTTTGTAATCTAATTAATAGATTTAAAAAAGTAACATATAGTTCTCTACAGAAACCGTCATACTTTGTTTATTGAAGAAAGAAAAGAAGTAAACTGAGGACAGGTATAGCAAATAATTGAAATAATAAAATAACTGTGCTGGAAAAGGTCAAATCCAAGATGGTTCATCCATCACCTACAGCTCCCTCATTTTAGTGAAGCTAAATGGTGAAACCAACAAAATACCTAATATCTGCATATAAACCGTACCTGTACACTGTAAGTAGCTACTATAAAGAAAACTCAAGAATTTAACGCTTTGAACATAACAAGTTTACAAGACTCAAGCCACAGAGTAAATGCAACTTACTGACAAAATAATTATTCTTTTTTTAAGCAATGAATATATCTAAGAACTCCACAAATTATTATTACTGTTGACACTAATTAACCAACACATGTTGAATAATAAACTTTTAAGTAATATTTTAAGAATATTAAGAAGGCTAAGAGATGGAGACAAGAACTATGTCAGTTGGTGACAAGAAATGCTGACAGAGCACAGTAAGCAGATTCCAATGTCACTGACAGTTTACTTATCTCACATAACCAACTGTAGTAACACCGACACAGTCATACTACGCTTTCTAATAATCTGATGCAATAGAATAACACGTCTCCACATTGACTTTAGTCTACCTCTACCAGGCAGAGCCATTTTATCCACCTCTATTTATTATTCTTTTGACATCACACCTGATTTACACATTAATTAACCATAAATCAATACATTTGTTATCTTTCAATCTTAGACTACAGAAGCCAGACAAACCTCTATTTCAACACTGTAAGCTTTTTTATTTATAGACTAGGGAAGCCAGATAAATCTCTATTTCAACAACTGGATTCTGAGGAGGAATCAGAGTATGGTCAATCCACATTGCAGAACTTCAGGAGCAAAAATTTAATCAAGCTATTAAAGAAGCTGAAGCTGGTTTTAGTTCCACCCCATCAGCAAAAAGAAAGAACTCTATTTCGAAAACTTATTGTTTACCACCAAATTCTCAGATGGAACAGCACTTTTCTCCTGTTTCTCAACATACCTTATTAACTTCAATCACTCCAATGTTTTGCAATTCCTTGTTGAATGATATAGAAATCGGATTAATCATGGCAAAAAAAAGATAACGGAAAATCTACATCAAGATAAATCTGCAGCTCAATTTCCTAGATCTGAAAAATACATATTCAAGACCTTCTTGGATTTCAACACTACTGTATATGGCATTTTTTAATCTCATAATGACAGGTTAATTAGTACTTGTGGCATACTCTGTTACATCCAACAATATTACGTCCAACAATACAATCCACTGTATTTGTATGGGTGGACGAATGGTTCAATACCACTGCACGTGTATGGGTGGTGGGTGGGCCAGTACTACCGTACTTGTAAGGGTGGGTGGTTAGGTTAGGTTAGATGTTACAAAAGAGTACATACTACTCCCAATCAATGGTTGTGTTGGGTTAAGTTATGCTGAAAATGCAGGAGAAACTCATGGATGTTTGCTGTTTTATGAAAAGTAAAACCGCAGCTCCTTCCATTATGATTCAATTCATAATCGTGACAGCAACTGTGTAAAAACTATTGCAAAAAAATGCTTTAAATTTCTATCTGATGACCAGCCGCAGTCAATACCTGTTTTTACAAATAAGCAAACACTCCAACTCTTATGACTGAATACACAATTATTTAGCCCAGCTTTTATTAGGCTGTTTATTGCAAATATATATTTATTACTTTAAATGAGCACACGACTTTCTCTACACTTACTTTGTATGTAAGTGTACAAGAAAAGTAACAAAACTAAGCCCATACATGGCTTAGTAATTAATTTATTTATTAAGCTATGGCAGTTTCCTCTTTTAAAGTTCTCTTTAAAGTGACAATTATTGTGATTATTTATTTTCATTTTAAATGTTACCATTATTATAAATATTAAGTTGTTTTTCTAGCTATACAAATGTTACAGATACAACATTAAAATAACTGGACAGATAAAAAAGGTACACAGAACATACAAATTAATATTTAGATAGTAAAAATTTAGACACATAGTTCCTGCGTCTGAAAAATATTACCACCTGTAAAGGAAACTTTAATCTTACCAAAAGGCTTGCTTTCATCCACTGATGAATTTGAGTCCAGGGTGACTGAGCTACTACTTCTTTTGATACCTAAAACAAATGTTTTTTATGCACATTTTAAAAAAAAAGGTGCTATCTGTGATTATATTATTACTGACAATGAGATATTTCACATTATAGGAATATTTGTGCCAATAATTTAGATAGTTAGTGAGGTCTGCTACTACAGCTGGTTTAAACGTAATTACATTTACATAGGGCTACTCTACAATAGACCACAAAACAGCTGAAAATTTCAGAACACAAAATTTAACATTGGATGAGAATTGGATTGTGTTTCACAAAATCAATGGTACTATTTTATGTTCTCTTATATATGTTATAGTATAGTTCCACTGTACTTTGCCTAACCATCTAACAGCAAATTTCTTCATAAGACACTGAAGTGACCAAAGAGCAGACAATTTTTTATTATTTTTTTTTCAAAAAAGATTTGCTGACATAAATTTATCTACTAAAATTCTGTTAGAAATCCTGAAGACAGGACAGGCGTTTCCAGTCCATAGATGTGAAACAGTGATTACTTTATGACTGTGATATCCTCTTGGATCACCTAACAAGAACACGGAATGCAATACCAGACATTCTTAGGTATGCAACTTAGAAACATCTTATTAACATGTTCACTGCGTTGTTGTAATTTCTCGGCCATTCATCCTGTGCATATCGCGATCTCGGGATCTTGTTGCATATCATCAATTCAGTGCGGGACGAGATCCCGAGATCTCATTGCGCGACAGAAGTTCTGCGCACAATATCACGTCATCAATTGAAGATAGAGCACTCTAGGTTATTGTTTTAGAACTATCAAGTGTCTGACATCATAAGTGCTATGCAGGTTGAGGATATTGCGAATAAGCACGAGGCCTCGGGAACTTGTGTCACATATAAGGAAGTACTGTAATAAATTATACTCCAGCTGAGAAATTTAGGTTATGTTGTAAATAAACAGACGACTCAGCGACCATGTTAAACAACTCTCCTGCCTTTTCAAACAACAGCTGACAACCTGTTTGCTAATATTGATGTTTAGTCTACCATGTGATCGACGAGATCTATAGGTCTCGATCTGCATATAACTAATACATCATTACTCTGGTGCGGTATGTAAGCTATAAATCTCGTGTAAGATTTAGGTTACTATTAAATTCACAAAAAGAAATTATTCCATAGAGTTCAACCTGCAAAAATGCGTTAATTACAACAAAAAATATCACAAACGCAAATAAGGAATTAAATGCGAATTTCATCACCAGGAACTTGTGACACAGAGAACGTGTTAATTACATAACTGGCAGACTCTCAAGAGTACTTTATTTATTGAAAAATGTAATAGATCAAATATCTGGGACAACTTTGTTAAGCCTCCTAACTTTGTTTTTATGGTAATAATGCATGTTGTAGAAACGTCTGAAAATACACTTTCTTGTTGAAAAAGTGGTGAAATATTAGTTAGTTCCTCTAGAGGAGGTTGATTTCAACCGCAGAAAACTCTTTTTTTCAACATTTTTTTCATTCTACATATTTTTTATGCTGAGCACAAATATTTAACACGTTCACGGCTGACATGGAAATTCATTACTGTGCAAATGCTGAAATATTTTATTTTATTTTTGGATGTTTATTATTTCATAATTTATTATGTACATGTTCACGAAATGTTTTATTCAAAAATTAGCAATATAATGTAAAAAATAATAAATGACGCCAAGTGGCGTCGTTCTTGTTGGCTTGCAAAAAGGCGGGAGTGACGCCAACTGGCGTCATCAGCATACAAGGCACGTTCTGTGTGACGCCAACTGGCGTCATCAGCATTGGACGTGTTAATTGGTTTTTCAATAAAATTATTTTGTTGGCCCAAAAAATACACCTTTTACTTATCTAACCAGTCATAAACTAACTTCTCCTAATTGTCTATTTACGCAACAAAACTTTATAATTTGTATTTGATTCTGGTTCCTCAGTCACGAATCTAGATGAATTTGGTTTTTGTGATTAATAGTTGGTGTTTATATGGCTGCCGCGAAAGTAGATTCTCCGTTGTATCGAGAAATAATTGATTTAGACCAAAAAAGTTTTTAAATTTGTATCCAGCCCGAAAAACTCATTAAAACAGAAAAACAAGAAAAAATTATAATTTAAACTAACAGAATTATGTCAAAAGTACTAAAAGTTATGACATTAGTTTTTTATATTTTTCAGTAAAATCCATGATTTCTACAGAATAAAAAGCATATCTTGTGAAAATATAGCCGATTCTTAAACCATTTCAGACAAAGTTTTAAAATTCTGTTAGTTGGCAAGAAACTGCAAAAAGTATTGTATTAGAGGGTATTTTTTGTGTGGGGGAAACTGTAGTTATATATAGTAAATGATGTTTTATTGTTACTACACAAGGTTGTCCATGCACTAAGTAATGCAAACCATTTAGATCACTGCCGACATTTATTTATTAAATTAAGAAATATAACTATAGTAAATTTATAGTTAAACTAAGTCAAAAACTAAAATTATTGAGAATTAAAACCAACTAACTAAAAAGAAAATTAAGCTTACCAAAAGTGATCGATTTTTTATTTAACGTTCCAGATTCCAAGCTGCTCTTTTGAACTTCACCTGAAATAGAACAAATCTTTCAATCACATCCATTCTGGGAATCTCACTGCAGCAAGTGATGTGTGAAAATATTCCTTACTCACATGTTTATAATTACATATCCGAGGTGAGTTTATATTTTAGTTACACAACATTTGGATACTTGGTACTTATGAAAGTAACAATGATACCAGCTTGTTACAGACTATATGATCAAGTTTTCTATCTCACAAAATATCATTGGTTTTCTATGTCCCAGAATTTAACTGTATCTCATAACTAGACCTGAAAATGGTAACAGTTACATAGTTAATATACGAGGGTCATTTTTAAAGTAAAAACCGATTGTGCATCGTGCCCGCACATCCGGTCATGTGATGTCCATTCAAGGCCAGCACTTACTGGCCTGTCTCCGTCAACGCCACCGTTACGTTTCACGTCTCTGCCGATGCTGGTTGTGTGGTTATACTGCTTTGTTTGTCGCAATGTCAATCAATAATTACGCAGACTGTGAAGTACGCTCAGTTATTCGGTTTTTAAACGCAAAAAACGACAACGCTCGGCCTTACGTTGCGGCAAGGACACAGACGCAATTGGACAAGTTTTGTTCGGAAATACTGGATCAACCACCATACAGTCCTGACTTAGCACCATCAGATTTTCATCTTTTTCCAACACTTAAGGAATTTCTTGGTGGGAAGCGCTTGGAAAATAATGACACATTAAAAGAAACAGTTACGAACTGGTTTAACAGTCAGGCAGGAGAGTTCTTTGATGATGGGATCCAAAGGCTGGTACCACGACTTCAAAAATGTGTCGATGTTAATGGTGATTACATAGAAAAGTGAAAAAAATGTTCTTATTTTAGTTTGTGATATCATTTATATCCATAAATAAAGTTTCTCTACTTGAAAACGGTTTTTACTTTAAAAATGACCCTCGTAGGTTAAGAATATTTTAATTAAGGATGGGTTGGTCCCTAAAGTTGGTTCTATCGGTTATTGACAAAAGAACCGATATCGAGAACCGATGGGAAAATCTTGGATCTGGGTTCCGGTTCTAGAAAAACATAAATGGGGAGATAGCTTTCATATCAGAAATGTTTTGGGTGTGAAAAATGCTGATAAACAGAACAATCAAACGACATCCAGCCACAAGATAAACAATATATCTTTGTCAGAAAATATCTGCCTGTAGAAGGCCACTTCCTTATCAGTACGTGATTTGGCCACGAAATAAACAAAATATCTAAGTCAGAAAATATTAGCCCATAGTCTGGCCACTTCCTTATCAGCACGTGAAAAGAAACAGATAACATTAATGAATAGGAATTCACACACAAAGGCAGTGAATTAAAGCCATTCAATTTTTGTTCAACAGTCCAGAGTTCAGTCATCCTTTCCCCCTGAGCTCCACCCTTGTTTATCCAAGAATCCAGAGTTCAGTCATCCTTTCTCCCTAAGCTCCACCCTTGTTTATTGTGAAGGACCCTTTCTTATCACTTCCTGCCTGATAAAAAACACCTTGTGGAAACATTCCATACTGTTTACAACTCATCTAACATTCTGAAATTAATTATGCTTCTACTTTTATTGTGAATTTTGAAAAATAAAAGGTTTTTATGATATTAGAGTTTATTTATTTAAACTTGTAATGAAAAACAATGCATACAAAAGCTAGGGCATTGGATTGAAAAGTACATTTTAAAGATTTTAAGATTATTAATGTGTCAAAACTAAACAAAATGAGTTTTTAGCATTTTCATTAAAATAGTTCAATTTTATTTTAAATTGTTTTTTTCTTTTTCAAAGTCCTAAATTGGATTAGTGTTAAAGAATTAATGTTTTAAATTGCATTGATTTAACATTTACTGACCCAAAATAGTTTATTATTTCTTAAATTTAAAGGAAAATTTATACTGTCATTTCTAAAAACATTTACGGTATTAATGGCTATATAATTTTTTATGAATGTGAGTAACATTTATATGTTCTTAATTCATTATTATCACCTATTGAGAAAAGAACCAATAGTTGGTAAATATATTTTTTTAAATTAATTACATTATTATTATTTGTTTTCTCTGTTTATTTTTGACGTACTACAATTACATCAACCTCTTAAATTTAGCTGTGGTAATTTCAGTCAATTGTTGTGATTTGTTTTTTAATAAGTTTTATTACTAAACTAGACCTAAAATGGCAGGTTATTTTTTAATTTTCTCTAGGCTTATGAGTTTTGTAATTTCCTCAAGGTAAATTTCAATTGCATACTAATCTGTGCATTATATTCCATTTAACTAAATTGTATACTTTTTTTAATTTAAAGTAAATACTTTCTTTGTACAAAAAATGTAAACAGTCATACCCTGAGAGTAAATAAAATGTTACCAATTCTCTATTTATTGGAAATATTGTATGTCATTTTATAGATTTTTAGGATGTATTAGTATTATACTTCATATTGGAGAAATCGCCAAAATACTATGCACTGTTTTTACTGACTGATTCCACATAATTTGTTTATTTACTGGCGTAAAGGTACTAGAAAAATTCTCTGAGACTTTCTCAAAAAGTACTCAGAACTAATTTCTCTAAAGAACCAAACCGGAACTGAAAAAAAATGGAACCGACCCATCGCTAATTTTAATTACATTTATTTTGTCTAACAATAACTAAAATGTATTACCTAATGTAATAAGATTTCTATTTTTATTCAAACCTATCAGTGTTTTTATTTTAAAGATAAATACAAAACGATAATAACTAGAATAACTCTATTACATAATGTTATATCTCACCAAATGTTATTGGTTTTCTAACTGTTGTCCCAGATTCTAAACTGTATCTCTTCACTTCACCTGAAAATATCAACATTTAGTTACCACAAGGTACTAAATAATAGGATTACATTTTATTTGCCAAACATTGAATAATTTGTTAGCCATGTTTTGATGTTGTATATCATATGGCTTTCATAGGACAGCTATCAAACTAATTTATATTTGTATTTACATGCTTCAATACAGTATGAAACCAACTACACTGAAGCAGTTCATCTATTAATAAAGTCATTCTTGTGGGTATCATAACTTCTTCACTAAGTTCACTTCACTTCATTTTAAATAGAATAATATCAAAAATACTAAACAGTAATATAATATAATAAGGAACAGTACATGCTTTATGACGAAGATGAATAAAAATAATAAATGAAGTTAAATAAAAATTTGATAAATAATAATATTAAAAGATTAAAAATGGTTTCTATGGAAGAGCACATGAAACAACAGACTTCTCTTGCCCAAATAGTAAAGAATCTAACAATCTCAAAACTTTCACTACACTACCTAGTAAGATCCACTACCATCATTTAAGTTTAAGATTCTTACGCAGCAGACACATACAATTTTGACTTTTAAGAACATGGCCATACGAAACCTTATATCTACACAACCAACTGCTTTGTACTAGTTCACCCTTCATCTAACTAATCATCAAAATTCTCTTTATAGGAAATGTTTAAATTTCCTTTAAAGTACTTTAAATATTTTAAATAGTAATTTCTTTGTGAATTATAAATAAGTTATAGCCAAAAATATATTTTATGATCCAAGTAAAGTTGTAAACTACACAAACTACCCCTTACAGTGAAGTTAAAAAATATTGCCTTGCAAAGTTTTGATAGCAATTTTAATGTATTGAAAAACATACACAGTTTTTAGGTAAGGTTAAAGGAAACTAGGCCAGGAATTGATAGAAGAGTTCAGTGGCGGCTTTGCAGGGGCAACAAATACACAGCCCGGCGTACCAGGTTTTCCTGCTTTGAAAACAGTAAAAATTGTCATATAATTATGAGACATTACTCTCACATTCTTTATGAAATAGTTTGATCAATTAGTATTTTTTTTATAAATATAAAACAATATTATAGTTAATTATCCGTTAAATAGTATTTGCTCGTCAAGGAGCGCGAGTGCAGCCCAGACTGGAACGAAGCGGTTAGGCTGTTCTTGTTTGTCGGTTGCCATGACGACGGACACAAATCCTCAATATGGCTGTGCCTTGTAATGAGGATTGAGGTACAGCCAAAACCCTCACCAGTGATTATGGATGCACTTGCACTCGGCTGCAGTAGAGGTACAGCTGAAACCCTCACCAGTGATTATGGATGCACTTGCACTCGGCTGCAGTAGAGTAGCCGATGTTTACCGATCACATCTGAATGTTCCCGATCAATAGGCAGCCTCGACAGACGACTTGATGTTGGCTTACTTGCATTTTAGGTTAACTCTCCTCCTCGTCTATTCTCTGTGTAAAAATCACATTGTCTTGTGCTAGATTAAGCCTTGTGATTTAAAATAATGTAAATAGCTTGATACTCGTATTTAAATATTCAGTATAAACTGCCTCCAAATTCGTTTTAAATCATCCCATAAATGTACTACAATCAGTTTTTTATGTTAATGAATGTTTAAAATATGCGTCCATTCGAATTTGTCCATATTTGATTGTTCTTTGGAAATTTAACAATAGAACTGTCAGCTAATCCTAGTTACATAAATTAACCGCCCAAACAAACTAACTAATAGGCCTCTTTATTAAATTAATAAATATAATTCAAATAATTTATTTGCGGACAAATAATATTTCAGCCTTATGCGGTTTGTTTTTTAAGCTTCAGTTTGTATGGTAATGTCCGCAATAAAATAATGGTTCATCCAATTTTAAAGTATATTTCTAATATAAACTATGTTTGTTTTGTATTGTTGGACTGTACTTACTATTTTGGTTCAGAGCCACCACTGGGAGAGTTAGGGCATCAGCAAACTTATCTGAGAAGGCAAATCCCTTTATTCAGATTATAAGAAAACAAATACAACACATAGGCTAGCAAAGATTTCATTATATTTCATGGTTCTGGGTGATCGTATAGGTGAATGATCACCCAGCGTAGTACCGCTGAAAACTACCCACATAATAAAAACCCATTCTACGGTTTTATTATTTGTAAGCTGATTATTGCATTTTTAAACAACTCTGGTCTTGAATTCATTACTTGGTGGTATTTGTGTTATTTCCTGGTATCTTTTTTCCATGAAGGTTCAAGTGTGTGATTGTTCATTAAGTCTTTGTCAGCTGATGTGAAACAGTCAGTTGTCGTATATTGTTTGCTCACACTTACGATATTGAGGTTGAAGATAAGTAAATCTGGTATATTTTTGTGTTATATATTATGATGGTTTTTATTCATTATATTGTTTTTTAATAAGTATAATTTTGATTTTCATGCAATAGAACAGAAAAATGTACGTTCTTGTGAATTAGATCGTGAACTGTTGTTGACTGACGAATTTGATATAAATGGAGACAAAGTGGCGAGTTTGTGATGGTGATAATTTAGTGAATAATTTGTTCAGTGATGATAATGACCCCGCATTTGTTGTCAATTATGATGGATTAGAGTCATCTTGTGAGGAAAGTGATGCAAGATCAGAACCTAGGCCTGTTCAACTTGAGCAGACTAAGCCTACCAATCGAAGGCAAGTAGTGATAGTGATGGTGATGAACACTCTGATTGGAAGGAAGTATTGGAAAGTCATCCTCCTGTATTCCAACATTTATTTGGGTTCAATGAACTTCCGGAACCTAGGCATATTCCACCAAATACTACAGCTATTATAGATTTGTTCAACCTATTCTTTACCAGCCCTTTGTTAACACTGATTGCTGATGAGACCAATAGATATGCAGATCAGACATTTGCTGCTAATCCAAATACAATCTAACCTAATAGTGGACTTGCCATATGGACTAAGACAGAATCAGAGATACAAGCATTTATTATTGTTGTAATAAATTTGGAACTTATCTGCAAACCAACTTTGAACAATTATTGGTCAAAGACATGTTCTCAGGCTACCCCATGGTTTAATAAAATGTTCTCAAGAGCCTGTTATGAAATGTTGCCAACATTTTTCCACCTTATTGATAAAAGTAAACTACCTAAACATGGAAAAACTGGCTACGATTCCTGCCAAAAACATCAACCATTTTTATCACTGCAATAATTTATTTCAACAGTATTATACAGCTAATCTATAGAGGAAAGTATAACTGGTACAAAATGTCACACTTCCCTAGTGCAATACTTTTTTGTTAAAAGGGGCCAAATCTGATGAGGATAAAATTAAACAAAGACAATTTGGTCTTGCTTTTTACTGTTGTAAAAAACATGACCGCTTGCAATTAATTTAGGAAAGGGTATCACCTTTATATTGATAATTTTTTTTGTATTATTAGGCCTTGCTAAGTAGCTGTACAATAGACATTTATGACAGGAACATGTTGAAGAGACAGGAGAGGATTGCCTTATAACATTAAATAAAAAAAAAGTTTAAGGTGGGTGAAAAGGTATACTACAGAAAAATTAAAACTGTTCTTTTCAAGTATAGAGAAAAAAAGCCAAACAAAGCTCAGCCCGTTCTACTGCTTTCCATTAAATAAAAAATTTCGACAGAGAAAATTACTAAAAAACGTAGCGGTAGAGTGGTAAATGAAGAAAAAACATCTATGATTGCTGAATATAATAAATATATGGGAGGCATGGATTCAAATGGCATGATGTTATACTGCTACCTAAATATAAGAAGGCAAGTAAAATAATGGAAAAAGGTGGTTTTTAATTTTATTTCTCAAATGTTACTAAATGCCTATGTTCTCTATAAAGAAATTTACAAAGAAAAAAACACTCATTAAACCTATAGGCCACTACCAATTTATTGTTAATATTATAGAATCTGTAAGGGAAGAGTGGTTGCAACAGCAAAGTCAAACCTAAGCTGATGAAGATGGCGATGGAGATGTGGCTCCAAGAGGTCTAGGCCTAATCAAGCTTCTCTAGGTAAAAAGCAAAAACCATGTTGGGTTTGCTCTACAAGTGGTTCTGGTCTTGGACGTAACAGAAAAAGATCCAGGAGTGTATGTAGCATGTACCAGGAAGGATGCCATGCATTGTGCTTTTCTAATTTTGTTGTGGTACATACTATAACTCAGATGACTTCAGCCTTCAACTGTAGTTATACATTAAATGTAGGTACACCCAAAAACTTTATTTTATCTTATGTTACTTTAATTAGTTGTTTTACGTCAAAATTGCCAAAAAGTTTTCCTTACAACTTTTTCATTTTTGTTCAGCTTATCTCCCCTTAAAAGAACACAATGGGTAATTATATTAACTGTGTGATCCATTGTTGGAACTTCACAGCGCATCACATGACTGATCATTTGCCATTCCCCACTTAAATTTCCAGTAGTTATATCTTCCCACACCCATGCAAAAGCGACTCAACATGGTCCATCCCACGATGGAAGTAGGGTTCATTCCACTGATGACGGTCATAGGGTCTGATACTAGAAACTTGTTTCGACCGTCAAACCACTTTGGGGATGATGTTGTTCATGACCGCAAAAATCCTTAAGCTGTATGAGTGGTGCTAAACAAAAGACGATTTCTGAGAGCTGAATTGAACTTCTGTGATCTCTCAGCTATACCAGCTGCCAACCTAAGAATCGGTCCTTCTATGGGCCAGCAAAATTATAAAGATAAATCTTCTGTTTTCAATATCTGTCATTTAAATGTCAAGCATCTGAGTAGAGCTAAGTTTGAGTGTTTAGGGAAAGTTATCTCAGAAAACAGTGTTGATGTCCTTCCACTCCAAGTATTGGACACACATTCAAAGACAAGAATGCAGTTCAAGAGGTGATATCCCTGGATATAGACTCGTGGATATCAGACATAGAGCTTATGGTATAGCAATGTACGTGAAGATTGGCATTGATGAGATCAAAACTGTACAAAAAAGTTATTTGTATTTTCATACTGGCAGTAAATGTGTCTGACGTACCATTGTGAATGTGTACAAAGAAAATTAAGCTTACCAAGCGTGTTCTGTTTTTTTGTTAATGTTGCAGATTCCAAGCTGTTCCTTTTAAGTTCACCTAAAAAAGAATATATCTTTTAATTATACATAAATTTGTTTAGGCCTAACAGATTTGTCATGTGGCTTGTGCCACTGGGCACATTTTATTTTGCTTATTATTGATAGCAAACATTATGGGCACTTTCTTTGACATTACTTAGCTATAGTTTTTGAATTTGTGTCATAAAAGAAGTACTGAAATGGTTTCTTGACTTCGGATGATGCAAAAGTCATTGTACATCATGTGAGGATGATGCTCTTGGCGTCACATTCAGTGCACATGTCGTGCTTCTTACCTTGTTATTTCCTGTCTATGCACAATCAGTTCATGCTTGGTGCTTGTATTCCAATTAACAGTTATAGCTATCGTGAGTTTACTTAGTTTTAAAGTGTTAAAAATATAAAAATCAACGTTAGTTTATATCTTGTAATACTCTCGCAATGGGCCAGGGCCCAATTTGGGGCCAGCAGTGAACATTGTAATATCTTTAACATTTAATATTCACAAAGACAAGTTTTAGATAAATTACACATAAAAATCTTAATATAAAGTATGTGAAGCCGTTAACGTAACTCCACCCGCATTTTTTGTTCAATTTTAGATCGAGGTGTTGAAAAATTTGCCCCTACTCGTAGTTGTGCAGTAAGGTCCTCATTGTTCAATATTTTGATCCTGAAGAGCACTTATTTTTAATATTTCAAATTCAGATTTTTATTCACCAAAAAACAAACATTGTCATAGGTCAACAAAACACAGTTTATACAACAAGTCTTAGTCAAAGTAATACAATGCATACAGAGAAAAAATCAAGTCATTTACATAAAAAGTCTCGGATGCAACAGAATTCACCCTGTATCAATAATGCTTTTAAGGTTTTTTTGAATTTGTTTAAATCGGCAATTGACTTTAAATACGGAGGCAGAGCATTTAATGCAATTAAACTGAACTTGTTTCTGGAAAAAAGATGTTTGGTGACAAGGAATATCTAAATAGTCATAATATCGAAGAGTGTATTTTATATAATTTAGAGTTTGTAAACAGATGAACATTTCTTATTAAAAAGATGACTGATTCTAAAATATAGGTCGATGGGAATGTTAACAAATTGTTCATGCGGATGTTTCTAAAGGATTCCCTAGCAGAGTGTCACAAATGATGCGTAAGGCTTTCTTTTGTAATCTAAAAATATGTAGATTACTTAAACTTTGAGATCTCCAGACTGCCACCGCATAAGCCAAATGGGGTATACACACCCATAGTATGCTGATAACAGGACCCGCCTATCTGTAAAGCAAGCTAGTCTTCGTAGAATGAATAGTCCTTTGCTAATTCTGCTTGACACCAAGGCAATGTGGCTTGAGAAAACAAGCTTGCTGTCTATTACCAACCCTAGGAATCCAACCTCTGAAGTCTGCGTTATCTCTGAGTCACCTATAATGAAATTGTGATCTAGGTTAGAGTCAAAAGAACAGATGTGGAATCTAACCACTTTAGTCTTTTGTGCATTAGCAACAAGTTTATTACTTGTAAACCACAGCAACAAAACACTACCATTTAAAAAAAGCATCTATTTCTGCTGTTGAACGATCATGATTAGATACTAGTAAAGAGTTGTCATCCGCATATACACATAAGTTGGCATGGTTCACACTGCTGGGGATGTCATTAATAAAAATCAAAAATAAAATTGGTCCCAGTAAGAATTGGTTTCCATTCTGATAACTGACTTCTCATGAATCCAAAATTATCCAAATATGGTATCTTCACAATCTGATGGCGACCCACAAGAAAAGAATAGAATTAGTCGAGGGCAACACCCCTAATGCCCGCGTTCTCCAGTTTTCCCAGAATAGTTTATGGTTGACCAAGTTAAAAGCTCGACTCAGATCGAAGAAAAGTCCAATAGTATGCTTTCTACTGTCCAAATTCGTGACAACTTGTGATATAAAGTTGTACATGGATGGCATCAATAGTTGTCAGGCCTGGTCTGAAACCAAACTGTGCTGGAATTCAAATCTTATTTGTTGACAAATAGGGCAGAAGATGGTTGAGCATGAGTTTCTCAAACACTTTAGAGAAGGATGACAAGATAGAAATAGGTCTATAGTTTACATAGTCACTTTGATCACCAGTTTTATGAATAGGTGTTATAATTGCTTGTTTTAAAGAAGAGGGGAAAAAACCTTGAAAAAGAATATTTCAAGGTCAGGTAGTGAAGAGGGATAGTAAAGATCAGCAGAAATATCTGTCCCCAAACTGAATTACTAATAGATATATTTGTAATTACTTTTAAATGCAGCAAATCACCACAGGTGCATGTAACAGCTTGTTATTATATTCTATAGTTATTTGTTAGTTCCTCAAATTTACTAGTTGTTTTAAAATAGTTAACGTTAGGTTTTAAAATGATAAACCTATATGATTCTTGGTTGTGTCAAAACTTGTTAAAACAATACCTAACTTACCTTAAATTCTTATCTTACTAATAATGTTAAGAACATGAGCATTATTCAGTTTATACTTCAAAATAACGGATAAAGCTTACCAAAAGAAATCCGTTTCTTAACTGATACACCAGATGGATTATTTTGCCTTTCGTCTCCACCTAAAAATTACATTTTGGGTAATTCAACTTAAAGACATCTTTGGTAAAGATTATTACACAAATATTTAAAATTACTTTCAGAGCCATGACATTTCCATAGTTTCTTGCATAAAAGTCCAGGCTATTTTTGCCATAAAATGCAGAGGTTTTGGAAAACACAAAGAATATTTATCTCTAAAGATGTATTTATAATTTTTGTTGTGTGTAATTTGCTATAGACGTTTAATTTGCTACTTGATGTTCATAATAGAGTATCTGTAGACACATCCATGCGGGGGTAGCAAGTCAGAGAAAACTCAGTTATTTTAATGGAGATGTATCTAAGAGCAATTACTTAAGAGGGCTCCGGAGTCAGGTTGAAAATCGCATTTTAGTTTGGCGAACGGCCACAGGGAGCGGTGTTTAGTGCAGTACGTTGTCTGTGTTGGTAGTTGGCGTTTTAGGCACTAGGAGCGCTTCTTGGCTAGGCTGACAAGGCATTTATTTATTGCTCGGCCGTTCGCCCCTTGCACCATCACTTCACTTTCTTTCTAATCTTTTATAGAACAACAGAAGGGAAGGGACGAGTGACTGACACCGCCAGTCAACAGGGTTGTCTGGGGCCTTCCGCGGTCCGTTTGTCCTCATTCCTTCGGTAGTTCACAAAATTAGAGTTTGTGATATTTACAAGTAACTGACACAAACGAATGAAACCAATTTATAAAAGCGAATGACTAAATGTAAAACTAACAGAAAATAAAATAAAAATAATTTAATGACACATTAGTACACATGTGAAATGAACGAAATTAATTAGAGTATCTGATAATTTAAATATAATAGTATGATGACAAAAATGGCGTGACAAAAATATTGATTATGCAGCTCAATATCATCAAACCATTTTTCAATTACAACTGAAAAATGATAATAGAGTCCTTATTGCTTATTAGTCATTGTATGAATAACACAAATTACTGCAATTAAATCTTAACAAGCCTTACCTTTTATATTTTTAGTGGACTCAGGTTTTTAAAATATTGCACACGTTTTTAATATTTTAATCATTTAATATTATAACACAAATAATATTAACAATATTGTCTTCATAAAAACACAAACATCAAACTGTAATCAATCTAACTTCTACAAAGCTTAAGTAAAAAGGATATTGTAATTAATTATTAACCCGCGAATAGCAATAGCATACATTCATTTAGTACTACCTGTTTTAAAAATAAGAGTAAATGTTGCATCAGCATATAATAATTTAATCAATATGCACTATAGTCGCTATTACGTTATTAAATCTATAAAACGATATAAGTATTTTTGTAAATGACGTACATAAAAATACTGATTTGCACCCTGACTTCGAAATGATCATTATATCCATTCCCATGTCTATGTCTTATCAGTAAACGCTTATTTTGTTTACTTTTCACGAGAAAACAAGATTACCGTGTTTCATGAAACTTTTTATTATTTTACTTGTGCACCTGACGATTTTCAAAAACTCATATAGGCCCCTAACGGTATTTTATTCTGTTTTTAATTTATAAGTACTTTTATCCTACATTATATTCAGCTAGTATATTTTTTCTTTTTTGAACGAGTATAAACTATAGATGCGTTACATTGCCAACTTCCAAATGAATACTAGATAGAAAACAACACAGCTCTAACGTTATTTCACCGTTTCACAACTACAGACAAGCGGCAAGTGTAGCCTACATCGCGCATGTGTTTAGGTTATACTTTGTACGCAATAATTAAAAACCCAATGTGTCATATTTCGTTTGTATCATTCTACAATAAAGTAATGTGTAGTTATATTATCGTATGTACTTACTGTATTTGTAATTAATTTGTTGTCTATATCCAACGAATGAACTCCCACTACCGTTGGAATATCGAACTAACTCTGCTTGGAAGATGAAAAGGTTACCGTCCTGTTGGGTTGATAGTTGATACGTGGTAGTTTGTTTATCTTTTGAGTCAAGGTCACTCTAGAGTCACAAGCCTGAGTCCTAGCTGTTGAGTGGTAAGCCTACGGTTAGTTGTAGTTCTGTCGGTGTTGTAGACCTTAATTGTTTTCATATTGAAATAATTTGACAGCGGATAAAACCTTACAAAACTATAGGAAAATGACTCCAAATAACACCATACTTTGGTTATGAAACCTGACTGTACTACTAAACATGTACTTTATAAATGAACGGAACGAGTTTAAAATTACTTCTTTATTACATTAAACAATATCACCCATTCCTTAGCTATCATTACACTACAAATACACCAAAAGGTATAGCATTACACGATCATTTACTATTACAATATTAATGACTAAACAAATTCTTATTGAATATCAATTATAAGAAACTTAATACAACTTATTTAATGACGTATCACAAAACTAAGTTTAAAATAATAATATAAATAACCCAGTAAAATAGTTATACCGTTATAGTAGACAACAGTAGGCCTACAGATACAACTGACACAACTTATTTTTCTAACTTTTACAGTTACGATTTCCTGTTTTCAGACATGGAACACCTAACTAAATAAAATAAAAATAAAATCATTATATAACCAACATACCCGGGCTCTAGAAAATGTAAACTGTACATACAAGGAGAATATAACTAAATATTGAACACCTAAAAAGTAAGTAAATAATAATACTATACAATAAATTTAGATTATGAATTTAGAATGTGGATAAAATCTTAACCTAATACAATTTTAAAATAAATAAATGTATATGCTAGCCTATTATAATGTAACAAGATACAAGGAGCCTAGTAAGGCATTCATGTGTTTGCCTGGTAAGGTCTTCATGGGTTTGCCTAGTAAGGTCTTCATGGTTTTGCCTAGTTAGGTCTTCATGTGTTTGCCTAGTAAGGTCTTCATGGGTTTGCCTAGTAAGGTCTTCATGGTTTTGCCTAGTTAGGTCTTCATGTGTTTGCCTAGTAAGGTCTTCATGGATTTGCTTAGTAAGGTCTTCATGGTTTTGCCTAGTTATGTCTTCATGTGTTTGCCTAGTAAGGTCTTCATGTGTTTGCCTAGTAAGGTCTTCATGTGTTTGCCTAGTTATGTCTTCATGTGTTTGCCTAGTAAGGTCTTCATGTGTTATCAAGTAATGTCTTATTTACGTCTTATGGCTCGTCTGCTATAATTCATCAATCTGACGATTTCCGTATTTTGTAACGCGTTTTCCTGTTTTCAGAGCACGGTGTTTGAGCACACTGTACATAGCTTGAATTTTATTTTCTGTGATCACTATATCACTCAGTAAGTCATTAAAAAATCAAAAATCTAGAGAAAACCGTCTTCTTTGGCGATTGATATAATTAAAATTACGATATCTTGATTATAAACATGTTTTATAAGAAAAGGGTCAGTAAGAGACTCATAACAAATCTTTATTGGTTGCAGGGACAGTAATTACAAGTTTCGTAGTCTAAACTGTTTCAATACATAATCGAACCTCGCTCACGATCAGTTGGTCAAGGCTAGTAACACTTGTGACTGGAATTTTTGGATGCCGCCGCGCTACCCTCTTGGCTTTGTTTCGTACATCCGGTATGGGTTGTAAATCTGTGAAAGTCTGTCGCCAAATGTTGCTGCGATGACAGGGTTCACACAGTTTATGTTATACAACGGTACATATACACCTCCAGATAAACATTCTCATACTCCTTTACATGTAACATTATTATTAATTTAAACTTCCCTAGCACCACAGACATTTTGTCCTAATTATTAATTTCAAATGTTAATAATCTGAGAATAAGTTTGTCAGATACAATTGTAACATATATTAACACAAAGAATTGTTACATAGTAATCCGCCAGCCTCGATCATTACAGGTAGAAAATTAAGTAAATACCTTCTAGCACTGTTTTATTTTTACTTTAATGTTTAAAAAAAACTAATATTGTAATAATATACAATAATAATGATCTTGCTACTTTCAACATTAAAAAACTATATGTTTCATATATATAACTATTACATTTATATTACTGAATAAAAAAAAAATGCACATAAGGAAATATTTTTACTATAAAGAACTAAATCTTTACTATATGTGTTATAGTACTAGATTTAAACACAATTAATTATTATGTTCACGTAAAAATGTATTCACATAAGATAGAAATCAAGCATTATGTTTTAAAATATATCAATGACAGTCTGACTCCTGGCGTGGAATAGACAGGACTGCAGAGTGCAGACTACAAACGAAGGTGCAGCGCTCTGTGAGGATATCTCTGAACTTCTACCGCCCGATGAGTAACATCTACATGCAAACATTTTTTAGAATTGCCAAAAATAACTACTAACAAATTATTATTTTTTAAAAATCGAAGTCTCCCCGTACTAAAAATAATAAGGATTCTAATGATGCAAAAATTATATTTTTATCACAGTAAATAACGTTTTAACTAGTAATTTCAAATTAGTCAATTATTCGTAGGTTTAAATGGGAAAAACGTTTTCTTAAAACTCAATTTGTAACAAATATAAATTATTATTGTTTAAATTATATACCTCTAAAAATAGTAAATGACTCGTAGATTCGGGCTACTTCTTCATTTTTCTCAAATAACCGTCGGTTAGGCGGTAATTAAGAAACTAAATATTTCTCCCATGTTAAACGGGCTGGAGTCAGAGCGCGGCGGCCGGCTTCTATCCGGCCCCCTCTTAAAGTAAAAAAATAAAACATTACAAATATTACTCACAATTAATTTAATACTAATCAATCATTGTACGAATGTATCACTGATTGAACAACTGTTCTTACCTTCTGTAGAAGATGACTTTCTTTTCAATCCTACATGGACAGCACTGTTTTCTGGCATTTCGTTTGTTGGGCTGGCTGAAACAAAAACTTTTTGTTCAGGCTAAACAAATCAGTTGAAAAAATACTATGAAAACATATTTATTAATATTGTGTTGTATTAATGTCATATAATTCTACAACTTGAAATGAATTAGGTCACTGTTATAATGTCAATGCTGTGGAGTGAAGAAATGTGTGGTTTACGTACAAACGTTACTGAAAAGGCAAGGCATGAAGGACAATTTTCAGTTAAGTCTTAAATTTCCAGTTTAAACTTATTGTGATGTAGTACTTAGTTCTAGAGCTATACAACACACAGCATTTTGGGCACTGCTTTGGGCCTATTTGATTGTGTCATTTAGTATTGTGCCATGATCATTATATTACATATATAACTTGTATAGTATTATAACTAGTGCTGGGTCAGTTCCAGTTTTTTTTTTTTTTTTCGGTTCCGGTTCGGTTCTTTACTGAAATCGGTTTTCAGTTCCCAGTTCTGAGTACTTTTTGAGAATGTTTCAGAGAATTTTTCTAGTACCTTTACGCCAGTGAATAAACAAATTATGTGGAATCAGTCATTAAAAACAGTGCATAGTATTTTGGCGATTTCTCCAATATGAAGTATAACACACCCTAAATATCCATAAAATGACATGCGATATTTCCAATAACTAGAGAATTTGTAACATTTTATTTATTCTCAGGGTATAACTGTTTACATTTTTTGCACAAAGAAAGTATTTACTTTAAATTTAAAAAAGTATACAATTTAGTTAAATGGAATATAATGCACAAATTAGTATGCAATTGAAATTTACCTTGAGGAAATTACAAAACTTATAAGCCAAGAGAAAATTAAAAAATGACCTTCCATTTTAGGTCTAGTTTAGTAATAAAACTTATTAAAAATCAAATCACAACAATTGACTGAAATTACCACAACTAAATTTAAGAGGTTGATGCAGCAACTGTAGTATGTCAAAAATAAACAGCAAAAACAAATAATATTGTAATTAATTAAAGAAAAATATTTTTACTAACTATTGGTTCTTTTCTCAATTAGTGATGATATTGATTTAAGAAAATATAAATGCTACTCAAATTCATAAAAAAACTACATAACCAATAATACAATAAATGTTTTTATAAATTAGAGTTTACATTTTGTTTTAAATTTAAGAAATAATAAACTACTTTGGGTCAATAAATGTTAGGTCAATGCAGTTTAAAACATTAATCCAATTTAAGACTTTGTAACAAGAAAAAAATAATTATAATAAAATGTTACTATTTTAATAAAAATGCTAAAGATTTATTTTGTTTACTTTTGATACAATCATCATCATCATCATCAGCAGCAGCAGCAGGTTCCAGTCTTCTCCCGGGTCTGCTTGGTACACAGTCCTCTCCACCATAGCTTATCTTCCCACTTCCTTTCTTCCAATATGTTTTCCCATACCTCCCCTCTTCTTACTACACTCTCCTTTAACCCATCTCTCCATCTATCCCTTGGTCTACCCCTTGGACGTTTACCCTGTATCCTCCACTCCATCCACTTTTTTGGTATCCTCCCATCCTCCATCCTTTTCACATGTCCGAACCATCTAATTCTTTCCCTTTCTATTTTATCTTGCAGAGGTTCTTCATTTAATCTGTCTCTTATTGTTTCATTTCGTATTCTATCCCACTTCGTTACTCCTAATCTACCTCTCAGGAAACGCATCTCACATGCCTGTATCTTGCTCTTTTCTCTATTCTTCATTACCCATGTCTCTGCTCCATATGTTAATATTGGTATGTAGTATGTCCTATATATAATTTCTTTACTTCTTTGTGGCAATCCTTTGTCTCTTATTAATCCCCTAACTAATTTGTAGAAATTTCCAGCCTGTCTAACTCGTTCATTTATGTCTCTTTCATTTTTACCATTTTCTTCCAGGGCACTACCCAAATATTTGAAGAACTGTACTCTCTTCATTTCCTCTCTTCCCAGCATTAATTTTTCTAATATACACTCTTTGTTCCTTGTTGTTACCATATATTCACTTTTCGACACATTGAATTTCATCCCATATTTCTTTACTTCTTCTACCCACACATCCAACTGTCTTTGTACCTCTTTTATTTTACTTCCCCAAACCATTAAGTCATCCGCAAATGCCATAACCTTCATATTTTCTTCTCCAATTCTTTTTGCCACTCCACTCATTACTTCATCTAATACTGTTATGAAGAGAAGAGGTGACAGAGCGCTACCCTGTCTTAATCCGTTTTCTTGATTGAACCACCCTGTCTTTTCACCCCCTATCTTTACACAACTTTGGCTTTCTCCACAAATCTCTCTTACTCTTTCAATTATACTGTCTTTAACTCCCTTCCTTTTAAGTGCTTCCCATACCTTATCCCTTCTCACAGTATCATACGCTTTTTCCATATCTAGGAACCCCATTACTAGATCTCTTCCATACTCATAATTCTTCTCCTGCATCTGTTTAGCAGCAAAAATGAGGTCTATTGTTGATCTTCCCGGTTTAAATCCACTTTGCTCCTCTCTCAGTTTTCTTTCTACTTCGTTCCTCACCTTTTTTTCCAAAATTTTCTCATATACCTTTGCACTGTGACACATTAAGGCTATCCCTCTATAATTACTGAAAACCTTCCTATCCCCTTTCTTGAAGATTGGCACTATTACTGCCTTTTTCCAATCTTTTGGAGTTTTTCTTTCCCTCCATACCACTCTCATCACTCTGTATAGCCACTGCATGCCGACAGCACCCGCCCTCTTTATTAGCTCTATTGGTAACTCGTCCACTCCTGCTGCTTTTCCCTCTTTCATCCTCTTTACAGCTTCCTCAAACTCTAGCCACGTTATGTCCTCATCTTCCTCTCCATTTGTCTCTATTATATCTTCCTCCTTCCCCTCTCTTTGTGTTTCGACATTTGGGTTCAGTAATGTCTGGAAATATTGTTTCCACATATCTTTTAACTCTTCCTTATTCTTTATTTCCTCTCCTTCTTCGTTTTTCATCACTACATCTATTTTTTCCCCATTCCTCCTTTTCCTTACTAAAGAGTACAGTACTTTCTTACTCCCATTTGAATCATCTTCCATCATCCTAGTCCATTCTTCCATCCATTTATTCTTTTCTTCTTTAACTATTTTCTTTGCTTCCTTTTTCCATCGTGCATATTCTTCCTTAGCTTCATCTGTCTTTTCCTTAAACCATGTCCTAAATGCTCTGTTTTTTCTATTTACCACTTCTTTTACCCTTTCATTCCACCATGGAGTTTCCTTCCATCTTCTTTTTGCACTTTGATACAATATTAATCTTAAATATGCATTTTTCAATCCAATTCCCTAGGTTTTGTATGCATTGTTTTTTCATTTAAAGTGTAAATAAATAAATTCTAATATCTTAAGTTCATCATAAAAACTTTTTATTTTTCAAAATTCACAATAAAACTAGAAGCATAATTAATTTCAGAATGTTAGATAAGTTGTAAACAGAATTGAATGTTTCCACAAGGTGGTTTTTACCTAGCAGGAAGTGATTAGAAAGGGTCACAATAAACAAGGGTGGAGCTCAGGGGGAAAGGACTGGACTGTGAACTCTTGAACAAACACTGAATGGCTTTAATTCACTGCTTTTGCATGTGAATTCCTATTCATTAATGTTATATATCTCTTTTCACGTGCTAATAATGAAGTAGCCAGACTATGGGCGAATATTTTCTGACTTATTTTGTTTCTCTAGTGGCCAAATCATGTACAGATAAAGAAATGGCCTTCTATGTGCAGATATTTTCTGACTAAGATATATTGGTTATCTTGTGGCCAGATGTTGTTTGATTGTTCTGTTTATCAGCACTTTTCACACCTGAAACATTTCTGATATGAAAGCTATCTCCCAATTTACGGTTTTCTATAAGCAGAACCGCAGAATCCAGATTTTCACATCGGGTCTTTTGTCAATAACCGTTAGAACCAAGAACCCACTTTAGAGACCGACCCATCTCTAATTATAACAAGACCTATTACAAAATATAATGGCTAGTTATATTATTTAACATGTTGACTGCTGGCCCAAAATTGAGCCCCGGCCCCATAACAGGAGTGTTACAAGATATAAACTAAAGTTGATGTTAAAATTTTTAATACTTATTATAAAACAAAAGTAAGAGCATAAAACAGAGTAAAATCACAAAAACTATAGTTGATAGTAGGAATGCATTCACAAGCACAAACTGATTGTGCATAGGCAGGAAATAACGAGATAAGAATCAGGATACGTTTACGCAAAAGAGTGTCATCCGCACATGACATATGATAAAGATGACACACTTTTTCGGTGTTAAATCCCTAGATAAATTTTGATTTGCTAAAATTTCTCTCTTATAACTTTGCTAAACTAAACTTAACACCACTGCTAAAAGGACAGAACAAGTCCTATATCCAGCACATAGAACACAATCAAACTCTCACTGAACATTCATAAAACAAGTCAAATCCATAAGACCAAAAACCAGACACGATATATCACAAAAATCCATCAATACTACAGCATTTCAAACTAACTAAGGCAAGGTTAGTAATAAATAAAATACAAACTTACTCTGCTTTAAAATCGGTTTTATCCAACCGAGCCGCTCATGAACCGAAGGTGTGCTACTTTCTGAACTCCCATTTCTTACATCTATAAAAACAACATACCAACATAATTAAACCAAAAGATGCAACTATAGAAAAATACAGGTTAATTATAAAAATGTGTATGTGTGATTTCAGAAAGTAGAACATTTCAACTTAGAACTTATATGTAGAACATTAAATACAAAAAAGTACCTTAACCCCTTGGCCACAACTGACGAGCAATGCTCATTCTATGTTTATCATTGTTTAAATAGTGAATATTCGCACCAAACAATCAGTTAAATTGTAGAGAAACATTTTCACTAGAGAGCAATATCTGTTATGAGGATAATTAGTGGCAACAGGAAGAACTACAGCCATATACTACTTATTGCAGTACGAAACTCTCCTGCTAAGAGTTTTACCTGTTTTGAACTGGTTTTGGCCCATGCCGCATCATGCCTCAGTGATCTAGTGGATAGTCACTGTCTCCTGTGACCAGAGAGATAGTGAGGCATGAGTGCATGAGTTTGAATCCCAGTAGGGGCGCAAAAAGGTGACTGGTGCAATTGCATTAGAACTGTCCTTCTGCGGGTACGTTCCTATACGGCCCGACAAGTCTCAGGCTCAAAGGTTACAGAATGGTGTGGCGACATGACAAAATAGCTATAGGATGCTTCTAACGTAATAATGTTGACTGTTTAGTCAACAGCACCGGTCACCTCAACAGTTTTGCTTGTTTTACAAGTACTTGCCCTTTTTTAATTAATCACATCGCCAATGGGCTCTTATTCATATGTAATTTACTCAATTTTTAATTTCTTTCTCTAATAGTTTATAAGTAAGAATAAGATAAAAATAATTCTTTGATTAGGCAAGATTAGGGCAAAAAATTCAATTCCTTACATTAAACCCCTAAGTAGAAGTAGATAATAAGTTAGAGGTCTTACTACGTTTTTTAAATAACCGATTATTTTAAAGAAAGTTGTAACAATAGAATATTCATTATTCATCTGTAAGACGCCGATCGTAGAGATATGGGCGAATATGAAGAGTGAATGAGTGTAGATGAACGAGTGTAGTCATTGTTACTATCTGAGTTCGGCTTAGCTCAGAAAGGACTATTTATTAATAGCTCCAATAGCCAGGGCAACTATGGGACCTACAGTTTTACGTGGAATCCGAACCACGTAGTGTTGGTCTGATTTTCAGCTAACTCACAATTCTGACACTCAGTTCTCTCCCCTACACAACATCCGAACCTTGACTACCATTCAACACGGACACTCCAGACTTCTCTAGTAGTGTCTATGTTGATGACAACCATTGAGCGGACGCCGTGTTGGTATTAAGAGAACCGAGCATGGAACCTATCGCCTACAATCTCCCAAACACTTTGTCCCCAAGTAGCTGGGTTACAGCACTGCGCCACCAGTGCCGACTATCTGTAATAACATATCTGAATATACTTTCTACAAATATTAGTGTAAGAGAAACAAGCCCTTTTCTGACTTATACTTAAAATGATAGGTATTTTTCCACAAGCAGTATATTCATCCATCACTCTACTTAAGTTAATTTATAGAATAAATAAATGATTGTTGTTGGATCAGCACAATATTAGGAGTTGATTCTCTTATTGATATTTAATGTATAAAAGCCAAATATTTTAATTTATCAATTGATACATTTATACGTAAGGTGAGCTTTTTTGTTGCAAGCTACTCATAGAACTAAAACTAGTACAGTAATTCAAATTTACTTAGACATCCTCAATTTTTTCATAGAATATCTGCTATGGTTTATACTATTTCTAACACCAAATTACCGTTAGTTTTAAAAACTTTTTAAAATTATGACAAAGACAAATATAACCAATAATTTTGGAAATGTTATATTTTGTAACTTAGATTTTCCTCATTTTTTTACTTTTGATAAACTGTTAAATGATACATTGGTTTTGACTCAGGTTTTACCATATTTCTTATGGTAAAAGCTCTTTGGAAGAATATTCAATCATAATTTTCTAAACATTTTCAAACTCGTCATCACTAGAAAGTTTTCTAAATATTTTCTTTGTATCAGCATTGATTTAAATTTATTGGTTACAGCCATGATAGCAGCAGTATTCCATGGATTCTTGCATGAAATCCTCAAATTAAAGTGGGTTGGAATTCTCAAAGGCACCAACCTGGTAGCATTGATTATATAAACCTACAATAAATAATCCATCTAATAGGAATATTTGTGCCAGTAATTTTGTTAGTTAGTGTGGCCCGCAACCACAGCTGGTTTTAACTGCATTACATTTACAGCGCTCCACAATGGACCACAAAAACAGCTGATATTTTGAGACTCAAATTTTAACATAGGATGGGAAATCTACTTGTGTATAAAATCAATGCTGGTAGTAGCATAGCAGTAATAATTTTATGGATTGGTCCTTTCTTCATCAAAAGCTCGAGAAGTTAAATGTGAGAAAGGGCATTATATTGTTCTAATTTCTCCTCAGTAAAAAAGTTGCTCTATTCTGTCTTTCAGCATGTGCTGTTACAGTACAGATTATCATATAATCACGAGGATTTATTCTAATGAAGAAGATCCAACATCTGTTGTTAACGGCTTTGAATGAGAAGAGATATTACATACACATTCCGATACATTATGTGGTGGGAAAAATGTATGCAGCTTGCAAGGTGTAAAGAGTCATGCGTAAATAATGTCTATCAGTAGAGAAGTATCGTTCTGCTATAAAAGACCCTGATAAAGGGACTAACTCATCTGAAAAAAAATAAAACCAAGCGTATGTATTATTATTCTAGTTGGGTTTGATGATTTACCATTCTTCTGTTAATTTTGTTTTGTCGTTTCAAGATGAGCTAAACTACTAAAAACACTATTGGTTTTTTTCCACTGTTACTTTAAAAAAATGTTAAGATTGTAAATTTTAAACTAATCAGTTCATAGTAACATAACACTGGATATGTTATCTTGGGGCAAGGTAAATACAATTCTTTCTTTTAAATAATATCTAATTAAAATTACAATAAATGATTTTTATTGTAATTAATTAATCCTTATTAAATTTAGACTCGTTCCTTCATATGACCTAATGGATTATCTTGATAGAATAGCTAAACTGGACCTTGCTGTAATAAGTTTGGGAAAAGGAGTTTTTAAGAAATAATAACTAGGGGACACCCCTGCATGCTCCGCGTGCTAACCCCTGTAAATTTTTACTTCAAATATCAGCAATTAAACTGTATAACGTAAATCATATTATTTAAATTAATTTACAGTAGCTCACTCACTACACTTTATTTGCACTACTTTTATAATATAATAATCATAAACAACCAATATTATGACTAAGCCTATTCAAATGTTTTCATTTTATTTAACAACAGCTGATAAAAAACCAACATTTGCAAGATGAGGGAGACAAAGGTAGTTAGTTGGACATTTGCCATCATTACGTGAAAAATAACAATCACGACGTTTCGATTTGTTAATATATAAAAAACCCTGTTAATATATTTTATATTTAGTAGAAGTTCATTTTGTTGTACTCCATTCTAGGATCTAGGTTAAAATGTAGATAATTATTAAAGTAGATAAGTTTATTAGTTTAAGAACGTAGTTTTATAACATATTTGTGTAGATGTAATTTAGTTTTTAGCACTTGAAAAAGGTTTGGGTTTTACCAAATCGAAACGTCGTGATTGTTATTTTTCACGTAATGATGGCAAATGTCCAACTACCTTTGTCTCCCTCATCTGATACTCCATCATTAACAAATTTCAAAAACAAAGTCAACATTTGCAACATACACACTGACAGACATGTATTCACTCTTTTAGTGTAAAATTAACTTGATATTTTACTGTGATAGTATCTATGTTTAACATAAACAATTATTTGGACCATTTAACATTTGTTTATGCCGCCCTGTAATCAATTAAAAATAATCTCTATAAGAATAACATTGCAACTTTGACGCCGTGTAGGGCAAAAACCTATGGAAATTTCAAAAATTTAGCTCCGTTACGACTTAGAAAACAAAATTATATTTTGAATTTTAAAAATTTCATCAAAATCGGTCCAGTAATTAGATCAGAAAGTGAGTGAACTAAATAACCTGATTGCTTTAATATATAGGAGATGTTAAACGTGAATTGGCTTAATTAATTTTTTGTCAGCCTTTTGTTAATGTACCAGCAAATTAATAGCCACATTCATAAGCCGCATGCACATGCAGTTTCTAATAGACACACTCACCAAACTTATTAGTTGTAGCAACCTCTAGAGAAGGCCTACTTGTACATTTGACAATTGGTTGGTTTCCTATTGGTGCGTCATTGGTCTGTACACATTCTATAATATTTATAAAGCCAATTAATTATTTATTAATAAATTTTTTGTCAGCCTTTTGTTAATGTACCAGCAAATTAATAGCCACATTCATAAGCCACATGCAGTTTTAATAGACACACTCACCAAACTTATTGGTTGTAGCAACCTCTAGAGAAGGCCTACTTGTACATTTGACAATTGGTTGGTTTCCTATTGGTGCGTCATTGGTCTGTACACATTCTATAATATTTATAAAGCCAATTAATTATTTATTAATAATTTTTTTGTCAGCCTTTTGTTAATGTACCAGCAAATTAATAGCCACATTCATAAGCCACATGCAGTTTCTAATAGACACACTCACCAAACTTATTAGTTGTAGCAACCTCTAGAGAAGGCCTACTTGTACATTTGACAATTGGTTGGTTTCCTATTGGTGCGTCATTGGTCTGTACACATTCTATAATATTTATAAAGCCAATTAATTATTTATTAATACATTTTTTGTCAGCCTTTTGTTAATGTACCAGCAAATTAATAGCCACATTCATAAGCCACATGCAGTTTTAATAGACACACTCACCAAACTTATTGGTTGTAGCAACCTCTAGAGAAGGCCTACTTGTGCATTTGGCAATTGGTTGGTTTCGTATTGGTGTGTCATTGGTCTGTACACATTCTATAATATTTATAAAGCCAATTAATTATTTAATATCAAAATTCAGTAATTGATTAACAACTGACTAATTAGTCGATAATCGATTACTGAAATGAATTCATTTATAAATAACATTTATGAAATTTAACTACTTACTACTTCTTTGTTGCTGATTTTTTAATAGATCTTCTTTGGCTTTGTCAAACCTATCCTGAATCGGCGTGTTTGATCTGCCAGTTAAATGTTTCAGTTGAGAATATTTTAGAGGACTTGATATTCCTTGAATAAACAAAATATAACGTTCCATTATATAACAAAGTTTAATTGCATTTTAATTTTATTTTAAGAAACAAAAATATTGCCCCAAAATATTGTTTATATAACATGTATGTTTCATTGATTGAGTCTACAGTGATATTATGGTTGAGGAGAGTGTATACACTGAACCAAGAAATGTGATGCTTGTGGCCCTACTACTTTTACAGTCTACTCCCGACTTTAAGTAGTTTACATATTGTAAAAATGTATTAAAGGGTCTAATAAAAACCAGAATTTACTTAAAAAAGTTTTTATGATTTAAAGAAAACTTAATCTAAAAATGAGAGCAATAGAACAGTACAGTATATACTTCAATTTAAAGTACACAATTTTTGTCTAACTTTTGTTAATGTACCAGAAAACTAATATCACAGATAACTAACTCTATCTAGATAGCTCATCTCCACGGTAAAGAGTGTTAACAAATTTCTCGAAGTGTGTCAACTGTCCGCTTTATAGTGCGTCGAGCGGCTGTCAATGGGGCGGCTAGATTGAACTCAATAAACTAACTATACTAAAAACGAATATTACAATAATAAACATCAGCTGATAATAATAATTGAGGTTTAATATTTGTTCAATGTGGCAACGTTGCATCCTGAATTCATAGTCGTGTAATGCATGTTGCCTACAAACTCCTTAAACAGCTTTTCCCGTATGCTATGAGCCATCTGGGTATTGTTAGTTATCTGTGCTAATATATCACATTCATAAGCCTCATGCAGTTTCTAAAAAACAAACTCACCAACTTGATTGGTTGCAGCAAGCTCTAGAGAAGACCTACTTGTACTTTTGGCAATTGGTCGGTTTCCTATTGCCAAATATTGGTCATTGGTCTGTACACATTCTAAAATATTAATAAAGCCAATTAATTATTTAAATTAACTTTCAGTAATCCATTAATGACTAGTTCATCGGTAGTTATAAGGGGTGCGGCAAAATAACCTCCCTATTTTTGTTGATTTGTAGTTAATAGAATAGGACACTCAGAATGGTTGGGATAGCGTCAATCAATGCAGGAGAGGGAGTTTATATGACACTCGGCCTGTAGGCACCAGTACACAGCCATCACCAACTTGGTGTAGACAAGTGCACAGAGAGCTTTTGCGGTTGAAGCGTTCATTAGCAACGATTCAGTAATCGCAGCTCAGCACTCGTTCAGAACATTTAAAATTACTCCTTAGGAATTGTTACTGGAGTGAAAACAACCCTGACGAAAGCCATGAGAGGCCTCATCATAGTGAACTTGACTGTTTGATGCGCGTTATCATGACATGAAATCATTGGCTATAGCATTTTTGAGAGGATGACGTTATTGTGAACTCTAACAGGTATGCCCATATAATCGAAAAGTTTGTTGAACCTGTTCAACAAAAGCAGGCTTTCGAGAATGTGTGGTTCCAGTAGCACAGTACCCACAGCCCATACTGTCCGAATATCAATGAACAATTTAAGTTTAATGTTTCCTTGCCGATTGATTCTTGAGGAGGGGACATCCTGTAGCCAGCACGATCACCATTTTGAACTCCTTGTGAATTTTGTGGGGTTACTTAAAGGCTAATGTGTTCAAACATCACCCCAGAAGCCTGTAAGATCTGAAAAAAGTAATATGTGAAGAAGTTAAGCGCATTCCTCAGGCCATGCCCGAGAAAGTCAACGAGAGCTTCAGAATTTGCTTGCAACAGTGTATTGATCACAAGGCCAACACTTATCTGATATCCTTTTAAAACAAAGTAGAAAAACTTCCCATATTGTAGAATAAGTTAAAAAAATAATAAAGGGTTTTTTTTCATAAACTTGTGTTTTTATTCAGGTTTAAAAATAGGGAGGTTATTTACCGCACCTTGTACAAGACGAGCTTTATAATACACTAGCCGTTTATGTATATATGCCTAGCAACAGGATTAGCATGTTGCTTTCAGTATGTTTCAGTAATGTTTCAGTTTATTTTAAATGTTAAATTTCAATAAGCATCACTTAGTCTATTTCAAAAGTATTCATTTTGTTATTTCTTTGTATCTAACAGCTGATGGTGTCAAATAAATAAAGTAATTCCATTACATTATCAAATAGTTTTTTAATTAGCATAATACGTGTTGGTATACACTCAACTCCCGATTAACCGTAATCGGAATAACCGCGTTGCGGCTTAACCGGGACACGTTCCGGGAAAAATACATAAAATTAAATGCAGACGGATGCGGTCCTAATTACCGATACAAGTCAATGTTTTCAAAATGTAAATGTAGGTCGATGTTTTTGAGACTGTAGGGCATTTTTCTCGGAAGGAAGCGCGGTAGGGGAGTCACTCATCTCCAGCCGGCAGCCGGGCTCACTCAAGGTCATAGACCCCTTCCCTCTTACCCCACCCCTCTTACCCCTCCCGATACGTCAACACTCTCTCACCCGCGTTCCACGCCCCTGATCAGTAGAGCAGTGAAGTGTGACACACAGTGCGCATATTATGGCTACCGCTACTAAACGTAAACGTGTTGTTTTGTCGATCCAACAAAAGTTGGACATTGTTCAAAATATTGAACGTGGTTCCACGGTTAAACAGATGTGTAACCAGTACAATGTTGGCGATAGCACAGTGCGTGATATTTAAAAAAATAAAGATAAACTCGTAACTTTTGCATGTTCCTCGGACTCGAATTTTGGAATGGCCAATCGGAAGACCATGAAAAAATCAACGTTTGACGAACTTGATCAGTGCATGTTGGAGTGGTTTTCGCAGCAACGCGCACAGGGAATTCCGGTGTCAGGACCGATTTGCAAGACGAAAGCAAAGTTTTTTTTGAAGCTCTCGGAATGGAAGGGAACTTCGATGCATCATCGGGTTGGCTCACGCGATTCAAACTGAGACACGGAATCCGGGATGTGTCTACGAAAGGAGAAATCTTAAGTGGTGACATTGACGTTGCTAATCAGTTTAAAACGGAATTTCAAAAATTTGTGGAGGACGAGGGACTGTTGCTGGAACAAATTTACAACGCAGATGAGTCCGGGTTGTACTGGAAATGTCTACCCACCCGGACCCTAGCATTTAAAAAGGAACACAGTACACCGGGACACAAGGCTTCCAAAGAGCGCATTACAATTATGACCTGCGCTAACGCAACTGGACAACATAAATTGCCCTTACTTGTGATCGGAAAAGCCAAGAAACCTAGATCTTTTAAGGGCACTGAGGCCAAAAATTTACCCGTGGATTATTTCAATCAAAAGGCTGCTTGGATGAATTGCGAAATATTTAAAACTTGGTTTGACTTAACATTTGTACCGGAGGTAAAAAAACACTTGAAAGCTCATGGCATTCCTCAGAAAGCTGTTCTTCTCTTGGACAACGCACCTTCCCACCCTAGTGCAACTAATTTGAGATCACCTGATGGAAATATCTTCTTGAAATATATGCCTCCCAATGTTACGGCAATGATACAACCAATGGACCAAGGCGTTATTTCATCTTTGAAACGCAACTATCGCTCAGCTATCCTTCAGAAAAGAATAGAAGAAGGGAACGACCTCAAGAGCTTTTGGAAGGACTTCACAATCTTAGATGCCATCTACGAAGTGCGATCTGTTTGGGAAAAAACCAAACCGCTGACTATCAAACGATCTTGGAAAAAAATCATGCCCGACATTTGTGAAGACAATGACTTTCTTGGAATCGACGAGACTGATTTTGTTGTTGAAAAAATCACAGAAGCTATAAAAGATGTGCCAGGAGGAGAGGAAGTGGACGGAGAAAATATACTGCAGTGGTTGGATTGTGATGCGGAAGATCAAGGGTATGAGCTGCTGACAGATGAGCAGATTGTAAACAAGATAACAGGTCCACCTGTCGTGGAGGACGAGAGTGAAAGTGATGAGGAGGGTGGGTCACGTGATCAACAACAAACAACTGTGTTTCACAGTGCTGCACTGGCGAGTGTGGAACAGCTGCTTGAGTACTGTGAGAGTCAAGAAGATGCTTCAATCGCAGACAAAATTGTGTTACGAAACATGAGAAGTAGAATCAAAAAGAAATGTTTCTCTGTTCAAAAACAGAAAACTGTTACGGATTATTTTCAAAGAAAGTAATTCACGGTATTTTGTGACTTGTAAATATTTTTTTTTATTTGATCTTAGTTTTGCCGTGATTTGAGCACCTAAGTACTGTAAATGTTCATATTCTTTGTACTGTATTTACATTAACGTGTGTTATTGTGTTCAAATATGTGTGTTAGGCCCTATTCATTCATTGTGATTCCTGTCAAATACAACATTCAGGTATGTTTTAATGCAATATAAATATGTTAATTACCACCGTTTAATAGGGTTTTGCATTTTAATAACCTTTCCTGTTCATTTTATAGTATTTTGCGGATTAACCGCGATTTTACGTATCCGGGAAGCCTTAACCCTACTTTATCGCGGTTAATCGGGAGTTGAGTGTATATACAGTACAAGTAAACATCACACAACACAAATTTATTACAATATAAGCACAAAATGCACAAATATATTACAATACAAGTACAATATGCATGAATAGTATGGTGATCGATTTCAGTAAACCATGCTCACCTTCCTCAGACCTGAGGAATCCCTCTGATCACCATAATATTCGTGCATTTTGTATTTGTATTGTAATATATTTGTGCATTTTGTGCTTATATTGTAATAAATTTGTGTTGTGTGACTTTACTTGTACTGTATTACATTATCATTGAAACTTAAAGTCCACTGGGGTGGAGTCAAGTTTCACAGCGATCTAATGAGTGGTTTAGTAATGCATTTAAAGGACACACACATACATTTGTTTTGAAATATATGTACAGATATGCCGAATATTTCTTCAACCATTTTGAGGATATAAAAACTCAATGTTTAGCCCTAATGTAAGTTTATTGACATAATTGCAATAGGCTTTATCATATTATTTAAACTTAAGAAGGATGACTTTCAAAACTTCATTTTATTAATAAAGCCAATTTTTATACACATAAACAGGATATGTAAACTATTTTTGGGGCGTAAGAGCTCGTAAAACAAAGCTAAGCCAAGTATGTGAGTCTTAACAACACCAAATGAGTGAGTACTAAACTCAAGTACCTGCCAAATTTCAAGTTTATACTAGTGACAAAGTGATTCAGAATTTGTCCTAGGAGAGGGTCAGTTACAGATGTTGATCCTGTAAAATGTCCATAAAAATGTGTTTATTAACATTTCACAACAAAAAATTAATTAAAAATCAAGTAGGCTACAATAAAACAGTGTTGCCCCTTACATAAATCGAACAATGTCAGTCCCAAGAAAATATGAGAAAAACAAATGGACTGGTCTAACATTTGTCATGTGAGTAAACCAAAAAGACAGCAGAACATAAGTAAAACTCCTGACCACCACTTAAAATAATTGTTCATGTAAGTTGAATTGGGAGAAATTTTATGACAGACAGAATTTGTTGGCCTGATGTAAGTAAGTATACAGCAAAATTCAAATAAAACTACTAAGTACAATATTACAAATTTATTAACATTAAAGAAAATATACCAAGTGACATATGGCATGTTGAGCATAACTGATAAGTTGAAAATAATAACTCTTCTTATTATAGTTTTGGGGACATTTTTTTGTTTCATGCTGCTATGTCCAACACATGAAATAAATAAAACTATACACATCAATTAAATTTAAGATTTTAATAAGTCTTATTCAAAAAAAGCCCACGGACAGAATGTTTTGAATATATACAGTAATGTTTGAATATAATGTTCGAGTAACTAATGTTTTGAATATATAAGGGAAAGAGTTGGGTCTAATTCATAATGTTCTAAACATTTTTAGTGTGAATGAATTAATGTTACATTTTTTTCTGGATTACATGGAAATAGTTCATGATTTTACTAAGGTAATCTATATTGGTGTTAATCTGCACTAATAGACATTTATTTATTAAATTTAAAAATTAGTAGCATTTTGCATTATTAAAGTTAGTGTAAGTCTATTAGTATTAATTTTGCCTTGATTTTGAAATGTTTAAAATATTCAACAGCAAAATTAACAGTTTCCTTTAATTATACTTTTGCTATGACATAAAACAAACATATGTAAATAACACTTTTGCTCTAAACAGCAATTAATTTTCCTCAATATAAAATACTACACATCAAACATCATTGAGTCACGTTTACAAGATTAATGTAGGCAAAGAAATTTCATTAGGATATTTGCAATTTCATAAATTAAAAATCAATACTAGAAAAGATCGTCAGATTAGCGAAACACAGAATATTTAGCAAGCATGTTTTATTCTAGCAAAATATCTTTTAATTTATATCTTGAAAATGATTTTAACAAGCCATTCCTCTAATTAATTACTGCAAATTTGATTATTTTCCTAATCCGAATCAAATGAAATGAAAGTAAAAGAACTGGAACAAAACGCACAATACACCACCACATAACAATCACTAATGTCATTAAGTATACACAAATGAATTTATTAGGTTTGACAACAGTAACAACAATACAAACTAAAAAATAAATAAAGTGTGATTATGGTTGTCTGGTTTAAGGAGAGACAGTGAGACAATATTTTTGCAAAAGTGAGTAAACAAGTAAGAAAGCACAATATACTTTAGGGATTGACGAGATTTGCTGTTGGCCGGACACAAGACAACAATGCATGGCTGGTTGATCGGTAAAAAGATGTGCCAGTTGCTCTTGCAGAATATGACAAAATTATAATCCTATCAAGTTCAACAACAAATGCATTTCTAAATAGTTCATTTTTATTATTGTTTATGATCACAATCTTACAACAGTAATGAAATGAAAATAATCATTACAATTTCTTCTTGGTACTTACATATAACAGTAACCATTTGCTTTTAACACAGCCTGACCTAACCTATAAAATTATACATGTATGGGTGGGTGAGCAGTCATTAATAACATACATACATACACGTATGGTCAAGTCATGAACAACATAAGTTTGTGGGTGAAGTGGTCACTATAGCTGAAAATAGCCTCTTTTTTTAAGAAATGTACTGAAAATTTTGGATTCAACGTTTAAATTTGCACCATACTGCTCAGCCTTTTTAGATGACTAAATATGTACATCCGAGTAGTAACAAATACAGTATGTTATATCCATTTCTCAAAAGAAACACCACTTTAAAACAAGAGACACTACTTGGCCTTACCTTAATTTTTAAGTAATTAATTTCTAGTTAATACTTTTTTATATAAAAACTAATTTTAATCTTTTAACTTAATGTTATTTATACGTTAACTCTTCATGACATGAGGCTACTTACTACTTCTTTGTTGTTTTAAAAGATCTTCTTTGGCTTTGTCAAACCTATCCTGAATCGGCGTTTTTGATGTGCCCATTAAATGTTTGTGTTCAGAATACGTTAGAGGACTTGACATTCCTTGAATAAACAAAATATAAATTTTCCATTATATAAGAAAGTTTGATTAAATCTCCAATTTATTTTAAGAAACTAAAATAAAAAACTAAACTACAAAACTCAACAATAACCCAACGAAAAACTCAACATAAAAACTCCCCAAACACCGGTCTGTGAACAGACTACTTCATTATAAATCAAGTATTTTAAACTTATATGCCATTAAGCAGCATTAGAGAATTGTTGGGCAAATTACTACCTTAATTTTAGAACTTAGGCTTAAGCGGCCGGTGTCATAACTAGAATGTACATTTTCTGGTGACAACCGAATCAAGGGATCGCTGAGCGATACCACTAAGGATTTTTCTAGACTCAAAAGATGTTACCTATTAAAGTACACTAATACAAATGAAATGAAAAAGTACTTTGGTATTCTCGTCAATACGGGATTATATCAAATGAAAAATATAATAACCTATTGTGACATTAGACAATCTCAAAAGGTGAATTTTTATTCAGATACTATGGCAATAAATAAATTACAAATGCTAACCTTGGCCTTCCATTTGACTTCTAAGGAAAATACACGAAAAAATGAAATAAGGTATGATCATTGGATAAAAGTAAGGTGTATTTTGGACCACATGAACCATTCCAATAGATGCCCGATCGGCGTTCATACAATACTAGCCATATAAAAAGCACAAGCAATTCGGTGTGAAAAAATTTGAATGTTATGATAGCGAGAGTAATTACATGTATCATGTAGAATTGTAAAGTGGCAAGGATTACTTAGGAAATGTATTAGGCCCTTTTACAGAAAAGGATAATAGAAATGATGAAAAAAGCAACCTATCAGATAAAGGATATCATTTGTTTACTGGTCAATTCTACACTAAAATTTCATTAGCAAAACGCCGCTTTAAGAGAAAAACCTACCTTACAGGGACAATACATAAGTCATCTAAAATGTTACCTGACTTTAGGCAAGGAGAAATACTTCTCGTTTCATGTAGACAAAAAGTCAATCGCAAACCAGTGTTAGCCGTAACTACTGCACGTCATGCCAAGGATCGTATAGTAAAAAGCAAAAGGGTCTTGAAGGGAAGAAGCCTTTCCTAATCGATAGGTACAATAAGTCAATAAGGGGGTGTCTATGTAAGTGACATATGTGTTTACTATACTTCTTGCAACCGTCAAACAGCAAATATTGTAAAAAGATTTTTTCAACTTGATCTTGCAACATTCAATACTTATGTGTTGTATAAAAATAACTTCGATAACTCCACAAGTAGGTTCGATTTTATTCTAGATGTCTTAGAGAGTCTGGTATATGAAGATCAATCCGCCCCTCAAATCTATGACACAAACTTGATAGATTGCCCGATAAAAAGGACTGACTCTGTGATGATTGCAGCACTTCAGGGAAAAATCAAGAACAAAGATTTGGTGTGCAGGTTATATATGTGGAGTTCACAGGGAATGTTTTCACAAGTTGAGGCAATTTTTGAGGGGTGATGGTTGTGGAAGGAAGAGGAGACAAGAAGAAGGCAATGATTCTGAGTAATGGAAAAAACAAATAGTGTACATAGTTATGTATAGTGATATAATTTTTAATAATTTTATGTTTTTTTTTATCTTTAAGTAGATGAAATTTTCTTCGTTTTCTATATTTTGGAATTGTTTCTGGGTGCACTGGAACTTTTATGGCGGTTGTCCAAACTTTGTAAACTTTTTTTAAAACTAAATAAAACTGTTCAAGGCTATACAAAAATTGTTTGTACTCAAGGTAAGATTCTTTTCTTTTTATATACTTAATAGTACATTCTTTTATAATGTCAGGGATATATAACACAACATTCTTTGCTTATATTACTATTTTTTATGAATTAAATAAAAAACCACCAAAATAACCAAAAACCACTTATAGGCATTAATTATACTTATCACCCGGAGGGTTAAGATTACATAACATACAAAATAGCTCTCAAAATTATGTTGGTATAAATCAATAAATCAGCAATTTGCCTTTTATTTCTTATTAATTTCATAAAAACTGAGATTAAAATTACTACCACTGAATTTTTTAAATAAATTATTCATTCATTCAGATGTATAATACAATTTTAAAATAATTACTAAGTAAACAGTAAGAAATGGCTATTACAACAGTCTAGTATCAATTATAATTTTGACAGAAAATCATACTAACTTGATTGAACTCTGGAAACAGAGTCTTCTTGACCAACCAGTGTTATAAGTTCGTTAGACACTTCTGTAAGCCGTTTATTTGTGTGGTCTAATTGTGTAAAACCACAATCTCCACTTTTTCTTTTGAGATTCTCTCGATGCTGAAGGGAGTCAAATAGTCTGTTATGTTTCAATGCAGGTTGAGCTACATTAGCCATATCTTGTGCTGCTTGTTTGGGTGCATACAGCTTCTGCATAGCTTCCTGATTTGAATATTCTTCTGCACGGCTATTTTTTTGATTTGGTAGTCTATTTTGAACCTGAGGTAGTGAAGATTTCACCACATCCCGTGCTGCTTCCTTGGGTACATACAGCTTCTGCAAAACCTCATCATCTAACTCTTCTCTTGCATGGCTATTTTTTTGAGTTGGTACTTTATCTTGATCCTGAAGTAGAGAAGATTTAGGCATATTTTGTGCTTCTTGTTTGGGTAGTTCATACAGCTTCTCCAAAACTTCATCATCTAAATCTTCTTCTACACAACTATTCTCCTGTGTTGATGTACTTTCTTGAACCTGGGGTAATGAAGATTTAGCCATACCCTGTGCTGCTCGTTTGGGTAGTTCATACAGTTTTTGCAAAACTTCATCATCTAAATCTTTTTCTACACAACTATTCTCCTGTGTTGATGTACTTTCTTGAACCTGAGGTAATGAAGATTTAGCCATACTCTGTGCTGCTCGTTTGGGTAGTTCATACAGCTTCTCCAAAACTTCATCGTCTAAATCTTCTCCTGCATATATATTTTTATGAGTTGGTGGTCTATTTTGAACCTGAGGTAGTGAAGAATTAGTCATATTCTGTACTATTTGTTTGGGTGGATACAGCTTCCGCACAACTTCCTGATTTGAATCTTCTTCTGCATAACTATTTTTGTGAGTTGATGGTCTATCTTGAACGTTAGGTAATGAAGATTTAGTTATATTTTGTGCTGTTTGTTTGGGTGTATACAGCTTCTGTAAAATTGCATCATTTAAATCTTCTTCTGCATGACTACTTTCTTGATTTAGTAGACTATCTTGAACCTGACCGGGACTGACTATCTGTTTCGATTTATAATTTTGGTCAAATTCAGGTTGATACTGGGGAGACATAATTGTATTTTCTGACTTGTTTTTCGGAGCTGACTTGGCTGAATTTATCTTCCTTAGAACTTCATCATCTATTATGTCACCATTATTTTCAACAAGTATCTGAAAGAGGAAACAAATATGTTACAACTATCGTATTACAATAGATAGAGGGTATTACCCACCCAATAGATGGGTGGGTCACCCATACACGTACAGTGGTGATGACTCACCGACCCACCCATACAGAGAGAGTGCTGAAGATCCACCCGCTCAACCATACTAGTACACTGGTATTGATTCACCCGCTCACCCATACACGTGCAGTGGTATTGATCCACCTACCTTAAATGTACAGTAGTATGTTATTATAGTGGGTAGGTAGGTGGGTCAATACCACTGTACATGAATGGGTGAGCGCCTAGATACACAAGTTGATCTTGTAATAGAATATTAATTTAAAATAAGAAATAATTTATTTGATTTGTCTTCTGGGTTCAATTTTGTATTCAAATACAGAGCAAAAAAATAAGGAAGTTTTCCAAAGCCTTTCAAGTTTACTATAACTATAGCATTTTCACTGAACAAAGTTTTATTGTACGTATCTTTTCTTATCTTTTTTTATGTACAGTACTTTTTATCAGCTACAAAATTGAAAAACTATAACAGATGAAGCAGTTAGGCACAAGAACTTTTCAAATTTAAATGATTTATTTTCCATTAAGTAATTTATAATTACAATAGGCATCGTCATATTAAATATAAATAAGAGTAAAATCTAATATAATATAATAAAGGGTCATTGCATGTCAAGTCAACCAGGTCATGACACCCACCTCTTTAGATTTCGATGAAACTTGGCACAATTGTTGCACTTGCTATCCTATTGATAAGTACCAAATTTTATTACTCTTACTTACTTACTTACTTACTCCCATGGCCACACATATCTAAGAAGATATTTGGCCGCACCAACAAAGTCCCTCCATCTGTCTCTATCCTCCGCGTCTTCCTCAGTCACTCCCAATCGCTCCAGGTCTCCCTTCACTTGTTTCCACCACTTTTGCCGTGGTCTTCCTCTCGGTCTTCTTCCTTCGGGATTCCTCATTATAACTTGTTTCAAATTATGATTCTCCTCTCTTCTTAAAACATGTCCAGCCCATCTAATCCTTCTGCATTTAAATTCACAAACTACATCCGGGTCCCTGTAAAGTTCTCTCAACTCCCTGTTGTGTCTCCTTCTCCACTCTCCTTCTTCAAAAATTGGCCCATAAATTTTTCTGAGGATCTTATTTTCATAGACAATTAGTTCTTTCTTCTTTTTTATTGATTTTCCATGTTTCAGCTCCATAGAGCAATACTGAACTGATGATTGTTTTATATATTCGAATTTTGGTTGTTTGTGACAGTAATTTTGAAGACATTAGTTTGTTGCATGCGTAAAAACATCTGTTTGCAAGATTTAGCCTATTTTGTATTTCTATTTCATCTTTGTTTTCTCTAGATATTACAACGCCTAAATATTTAAAAGAGTCTACCTTTTCAAATTCATTTTTTTTATTATTTTTTTTCATAATTATCAAAATTTTATTACTCTATCTCTTATAATTTTCTTTCTACAAATTTTTTTATTTTCTTAATTTAACGCGATTTTAGGCCTCGGATTTCGCGTCTTGCAATGTAACTTGTAGCTTAAAAAATTAATATCTTGAAAACTATTTGAGATATCACCATGAAACTTTGCATAATATTTAATTAATATATTTAAAATAAAGAAAAAATACATTCACTAACCTATCTCAACTCCAAAAAATAATAAAAATATTATAATCAGAAATTTTTTTTATTTGAAAACCGTTGTCGGGATTTACTAAAATTGCAATATCTCAGGTCTCAGACCTGGTAGAGTGTTCATATTTTTTTTACATACTCCTAGATACATAGGCTAACAGATAAACAAAAAAGATGTATGGATTTTTCACATGTTTGACTGATATTCAACATTATTTATGAGTAACAAAATTACAGACCAACTAATCAATAATTATTATAACCAATAAAATCAATTAATTATTGATAGAGCAAGGGGTCAGAACTAAGACATGACAAAGATTTATAAAAGAGACATTATAAGCACTAATATTTACACAGCCTGTATGACTCATCTATCTTGTCTCAACAGGATCCTTTCATGTTGGTTCATGCTCCTAGCTCTACAGCTAACCACTGAACACTGCCTCAGTTTAGATCTTGCTTTGAGTGAGTGAAGACCTATAGTGCAAACTTCTTGTGCAGTGATTGTGATTTTTAATTTTATTAAGTGAAAAGTGAAACATAACAGTTACAGTATATAACTATGTGATTTCCATTAAATGTTTTAATTTAATAGAACTATTTAGTTTTGAAGTAAAGATGCACCTTTTAATTTTGGAAATCAACAAGAGTCAATTTTCTCTGACTCAGTGATTGTGTAAAACTAAGTGAATAGGCTAATTACAGGTTGTACCTATTTTTCTTCTTGGACTTTAAAATGGGGTAAGCGGATATCAAAATGACAAATCCTCAAGCTTGTAGCATTGGACTATTTAAACAATCAGACTGTTTTCAGACAACTTATACACCTTCCAAAAAATTACAATCTGTATCAGAATTAACTGAGGAAGAAAAAGAATTAATTCAACTTAAATCTGGAATCAATTTAATTGAATTTAAAAATGTTTGTTCCCATCACAGCTACTACTTTCTCAATGTGTTTGAAAAATATCAAACAGTATGCATAGATCCATTAAAAAAACACAAAAAGCCAATAAAAAAGTCACTAAGAAGTGTATCTTTAAGTTTTTCAAAACAATTGTGTGAAAAAAATATTTTTATTAAACCTGGACAAAAGATATGCCCTTCATGTCAAATCTTCTGTGAAGAAAAAACTAAAATCACTGAAAATGAATCTGATGACGAACTAATGATTGAGTTGGATTCATTTGAATCTAGAAATGTCTCCCTTTCACAAACAAATGCAGCCTTAGATGATTTGGGTTTAACTCCAATTAAACTTCATAATTTGACATCACATAGTAAGGGATCGTATTACAAAAGAAAAGTTGAAAAAGTAACAAAAGAAGTAAAGAAAAAAATCTCCAAAGCTCAAGATTATGACATTGAAATGTCAGAAGACGAAAAAGAAGATGAAAGAAATGTTATCAAAAAAGCAGAAGATTTTGATAAGCTCGTGGGCCTTTTAAAAGAAAAACTTATGTCTGTTGGGAGATCCCAAAAAGTCCAGATTCTGACTTTGGTGCCAGCAGGTACCCATACAGTATGTGTATGCAGCATACACCAGAATGTGAAATTGTTACTAGATGCTGTAAAAATTGAAGAAAGTTACAAAGATTTGATCAGGATGTTGGTTTGTAATGTTGAAAACAGTGAGTGTATGCTACGCCATTGTGACAACTGTCCGTCTGATGATGCCCTGATTGAATACTTAACTGCAAAATTGAGCGAAGATTATGATTTAGAAGAAGAAATAATTATAAGCCAATGGGTTAATACTGACAGGACAGAAATGGTTAAGCAATCAATCAGCGTTGAAGATTTTATTTCTTTACTGAGCAAATCTGTAGAAAACCTAATCCCACATTCATATATTACAAAATCACAGTCTAAAACTTTCAAAAAACTGAAAGAAGATCCGCCTTTGAATACAGCAATTGTAGTAATGGATTTCAGTGAAAATTATTCTTACACCATTCAAAATGAAATCCAAAATTATCACTGGAACAGAGGTGGATGCACAATTCATCCAGTTGGTCTCTACTTGAAAAAGGATGATAAAGTTTTAATTTCCAATCATTGTTTCATAAGTGATGATTTACAACATGACACTTGTTTTGTGAATTACGTACAAAAAGAAATTTCGAAATGGCTGAAAGAAAATCATCCCGAAATAAACCAAGTTCATTATTTCACTGACGGCTGTGCTGGTCAATACAAAAATAGAAATAGTTTCAAAAACCTAACAAACCATCATGAAGACTTTGGAATGAAAGCCGAACATTCATTCTTTGCAACAAGCCACGGGAAATCAATATGTGATGGCTTGGGAAGAACTGTTAAGAGAATTTTGAGAAAAGCCAGCCTTCAACTTTCAGATCAAAATCAAATCAAGACAGCAACTGCAGTTTATGACTTCTGTAAAGTCAACATTGAAAAAATAAATGTTCACTTTATTGACACAAAAAATGCTGAAGCTTTCAGATTGGAGTTAGCGTCACGATTTTTAACCACCAAGACTATTCCCGGTACTAGAAGTTTCCATTATTTCAAACCATTAAATACAAATGAAATTGAAATAAGGAGGACTACTGATAGTCCTAATCCTACTCTAATGTTTTCTTTTGATTCTGCTACGGATTGGGTCTGCATTCAACCATCTTTAAACGATTATGTGGCTGCAAACTACGATGGAAAGTGGTACTTTGGACTCGTTAAAACTGTGTTTCATGAAGAAGATGCTGAAATTCTTTTTCTTCACCCTCCAGGACCTGCTGCCAGCTTTTACTGGCCTCAAAGAGAAGACTTGTGCATAATACCTTTGGAGCACATTATCAGTACAGTTGATGCACCACAATCAAGTAGCACTGGCAGAATGTACTACTTCAAAAAAGAGTGTATCAGAAAAACAGAAGAGTGTTGGATGAAGTGGAAAAAATATAACAAGCAGAACTAATAATTGCTATAAAAGATATTGATTCTTAGACTTCAGTTTTTATTTTATTTCACATTTATTAAATGTAAGTAAACCGAAAATTTATAATTTCTTAATAATATTCTACTTTTTGGAATATTAACTAAACATGTGAAAAAGCCATACATCTTTTTTGTTTATCTGTTAGCCTATGTATCTAGGAGTATGTAAAAAAAATATGAACACTCTACCAGGTCTGAGACCTGAGATATTGCAATTTTAGTAAATCCCGACAACGGTTTTCAAATAAAAAAAATTTCTGATTATAATATTTTTATTATTTTTGGAGTTGAAATAGGTTAGTGAATGTATTTTTTCTTTATTTTAAATATATTAATTAAATATTATGCAAAGTTTCATGGTGATATCTCAAATAGTTTTCAAGATATTAATTTTTTAAGCTACAAGTTACATTGCAAGACGCAAAATCCGAGGCCTAAAATCGCGTTAAAATAAGAAAATTAAAAAATTTTTAGAAAAAAACTATAAGAGATAGAGAAATAAAATTTGGTATTTATCAATAGGATAGCAAATGCAACAATTGTGCCAAGTTTCACCAAAATCTAAAGGGGTGGGTGTCAAATTAATTATTTACTGGGTGATTTGACATGGAATGACCCTAAAAGTAAAATCTAATATAATATAATAAGAATAAAAAATTATGGAACTAAGTCATACATAGAACAATCCAGATATTCATCTATTGAGTAAAAAGATTTAGATTTAAGCCATCTTGACAATGTTATCTTAAATTTCTTTAAAGGCAGTGACCTTATGTTTAAAGGTAATTTATTAAATAATTTTACCTGTTGGTAATTAAAACTCTTTAATGACTTTTCCAATCTAACATTAGGTATAAATAAGTTATGCTTTTTCCTGGTATCATGTATTTGGTTGTTAACTTTAGAATGAAAATGAAATGAACTTTAGAAACACTATTATTGGAACAAATTAAGGTTGTATCATCTGCAAATAATATTGATGAGGTTGGTAAATTACAGCTTAAGTCATTTATGAATATTAGAAATAGGAAAGGGCCAAGGACTGAACCCTGTGGCACACCAGCAATGACATCTAAGTAATCTGATGACTTGTCGGTCTCAACTCTCTGCTTCCTGTTAATCAAGTAACTTTCAATTAGACTTAGTTCTTTGCCTCTAACTCCATAGTATTAAAGTTTTTTACACAAAATAGTATGTGAAACAGAATCAAAGGCCTTGCATAGATCTATCAAAATATTAATTTTAAATTAGTATTTTTAAATATAGTATTGTACAAATGTTTGTAGTAACATTTCAAAGTGCTATTAAAATGGCCTCTCGTTCATCTGACTTTTCCCTCAATTCAGCTACCACATTAAGCCGCCGGACCAGTGAGATTGTACTGTAGGCCACTTGCTAATCCTTATTTAGTTTTAAAATCCTCTGGTCAGTAGTTTTATTTTTATACTATCAAGTGTCTAAACCCACCTAAAGAGTGTGCTCTAAATCACACATTTAAATTATTGTGATAGAACCATGTAATTTAGTGTAACTTCAAACAGGTAAGCAAAAATACTGGATAAACAATTGTATAAACCTAGGCCATGAACAGCACATAAAACAAATTAGTCTTTAACCCTAACCTTGCAACAACAAAAAAACAGCAGGGCATTTTTATGCATTATGCAAGCATATTTTTAAAAAATCTATAAAAAATATTTTAAATGTAATATGTATAGGGATGCACAATATAATATTTTACTTAGAACTGTCAAGAGAACAGTTTACTTAACAAAATGTGGCATGTTATGATATTTTTTTTTATAAAATAATAGAAAGTTTTTGTTTTGCAACAAAAAAAAAAAAAAGACTGCCTTGGGAAAATGTTTAAGTGTAGTGCTAATAGATGTTGAAGACATCCATAAGTTTTTAATGTTATCTACTTTAAGAAAATATATAGTTTTATACTACTTATTTGGGGACACCCCTGCATGCTTTGTGTGCCAACCCCCGTCGTCACTCACTACGCTTGTGAGTTAAGATCGGCCTACAGGGCCAAGCTTGGTAACTCTCTGCCTTTGACCCTTTGTGGAACTCGGCCTGCAGCCTCGTGGTGGAGCTCGCCCTACGGCCTCGCAAAGACACTCTGCTGAAGGCTTCTTTGTGGAACTCGTGGAGGAAAGTTCGGCCTGCGGCCTCACCAAGACACACTGCTACAGTCTCATTTGTGGACTCGGCATGACACCTCGTGAAGAAGATTAGCCTAAGTCCTCATCAGGATTCTTAAGCAGTATAACTATGAATTTTGGTTTTTGGGACAGTGGAACCCATAAACATAGTCTTTTCAAAAATATGGTGGTAAATTAGTAATTAAGAAAAGAATGCATTTAATTTGATAACCCACTTGGGTGTATTAGTTAAAAATTGCCAAATTTTGGGTTTTAGAGCATATTTTTTATTTGGGAGGAGGGAGCAGAGGCGTTAAACGTTGTCTCTCCCAAATTATAATGGTATTATGTTATTTAAGGGATAAATACCTATAGTTTCATATCCCAATTGGGCATTTTTATTTTAGTATTACCCTTTTTTGGTTTTAGGGAATTTTATTTATTTTGGGGCGTATACCATTTTCAATATATGATGGTATATTTGGATTCAGGAGAAAAATAGCTTTAAATTGATACACCACTTGAGTAGATAACATCAGTTTTAAACAATTTTATATTTTCAGTATTTGGGCCCCAAATACCCCAAGTTTTTGAGATTTTAAGCTGAAATTCATATACAAGGTGCACGTTTGTTAAGCGTGTAGAACTGTGAAGGTTGGAAAATTTTAATCAAGCTTTTTCTCAAGTTAAATTATAAAAACAACCACAGTTTTGGAGTACAAAAAGGCGGCCATCTTGTTTATGTGTAAAAAAAGTAAATTCGTTTCAATTTTCCTGGAGGTTTCACACAGAGAGCTTCAATTCAAGTATACATTTAATGGGGGTAGAATGCCAGGAAGTGCCTCAACATTTAGTGTCAGTGAGTGAGTGAGTCACTACATCGAGCTTTATGGTATATGTGAGGCGGAAAGTGAACAGATCTCTTGTCGGCAAAGTAAAATGTTGAGTATTCACGAAACTACAGATTTTGGTCAAAATTATCGATATTCAGTTTTTTATCGATTATCAAACTCTGGTTTATATAAAACAGGCCTGTATCGGTTATAAGTCGAGTTGAAGCATTAAAATATTGAATAAAATTTATTTAGATATCAGTGTTTGGTCTGAGAAAAGGGGCCTCTTTTCCTTATGGCAAAATAGCATAGCCCCGATAAGAGGTCCTTTTTCATAAACACATTAGAAGAGAAACATTACTTTAAAAACTAGCCTCGCCTGAGTTTTAGCGTCGGTTTAGAGAACTGCGGCAAATGTTGCCTTAATGCAGGACCCAGTTTCTTGTATGTTTAAAACCAGTGCGACAACAAGTACCTTTTCTAAAGCAGTATTGGCAGCATTTGAAACAGCTATTTCACTACCAATCAGCTGTGACTGCATCACTTTCAGAATTGAACTCAAGAAGATCGACTTGCAGTTTTATATGATATTGATAAGATTCCATTAAAAATAATGTAGACTAGATAAAAGTAATAACAACGTTTTTAATAGCAACTAATGTCCTGGCTGAGAAAAGGGACCTCTTGTCGCTATGGGAAATAACATGGGGCCGACAAGAGATCCCTTATAAAATGTTTAGTTTTGTGTTACATTACTTTATAAAAATGAGTTTTTAATGTATTCTGTCAGTGTTTTAAACAACTACGACTGCTATTCTGAAAAAGGAAGTGTTTAGCTTTGTTTTGATGTTTGATATATTTCTTAAATATGAAAAATGTGGGTTCTATGTAAGTTTAAAGTTTTAAAACCAGTTTTTCTCTAAATGCCACTTATAATTTGTGAAACTTTAAACATTTATTACTTAATAAAAAAATTTTAGGGACGCGAAATTTACACTAACTTGTTCATAATTTTATGCTTGATTTAAATATACAAATATTCCAAAATTGATAATTGCCAACAAGAGCTCCCTTTTCACTTTCTGCCTCACATATGATATACGGAGTGACAATTGCTGGGTGATGCCTTTTGGGAATAGCCCCCAAGGAGTCAGAAGATCTTTATTGAGAGCCTGTGACAAGCTGTACATCAATTGAAAGGTCTTGGTTTACTGAAAAAAATACAGCAAACTAGACTTCAAAAGGTTGATTTAATTGGAATTTATTGCTGATACAGTTTTAAACTATTCAAAACTGTTAAACATTAAGTGTATCAAATTAAAACAATGTTTAATTACCTGTGATCAAAGTAATATCATCCTCCCTTTGTCTGACAATGTGTTAGTTTAAACCAGGAAGAATTCATCAAAATACCATTACCAAACAGATGACTACTGTTAGAAAGTGAACGTGGGCTTTTTAGGTTTTCCCTGGATTGGACTTTGATTTAACGACTGTTATCTTTCTGTTATAATTAGTTGCACTGAAGCTTTTAACAGGTTTGGTTAAGCAGTTGAAAAAGTTTTTCATTCAGTTTCAGTTTTAAAAGTCATGTACAGTAGTTCTTTTTTTAATTTACCATTATGTCACTTAGTGTACGTGCAAGAATAACTCTTTTAATTATGCGTGGATGGGGAGGATGTATGACCATATAATACAGTTACACATTTATTTAATGATACTTTTCTTGAAAAAAAATCCTATCTCCAAGTCAACAGTGGTTAAAACCGTTGCTCATTCTGAAGCGACTGGAATGTCAAGGATTGTTTCAGATCTGGACGACCAACCACCATGACAAATGAACTCGCATCATTACATGTCCTTCGATTTTTTGTTGGAAATTCCAATGAATCAGTTAGACCAGCAGCATAAATACATGGAATGTCTCATGAGTCACTCAGGAAAGTTTTTAAAAAATCAAGGTTTTAAAGCACAACATGGGCATCTGGTTCAGAATCTGAACAAAGATGACTTCGATCAGTGGCTCGAATTTTATAGTTATGATGAAAAGAATAGAAAGAAACTAAATACTTTTGAACAATATTTTATTTTCAGATGAGGCAACATTTATGCTAAATAGCACTGTTAATAGACATAATTGTTGGTATTGGGACAACAGCAACCCGCACTGGGAAGATGACTCATACACATCTCTTACTAAAACTTGACGTTTGGGCAAGTATTACTGGAAAACAAATAGTAGGACCATTTTGTATCAGTAGTAATTTAAATGTTGTCTTCAAAATAAGATAATTCCTGGACTACAAGCTAGTCTTAGTCTTGGCCCACAGTTATAAAGAATTTATTTCCAACTAAATGGAGCACCACCATACTATGGTGTTGATGTTAGACAATACTTGGATACAATATTCCCTCAAATGTGCATTGGAAGACATGGTACAATATAGTGTCCTGCTCGTTTTTTGATCTATCTCTATTTGATTTTTTTTCTTGAGGGTACCTCAAAAATAATTTATATTGTACTCAGCCTCAAGATTTGGCGCACCTAAAACAATTAGTATCTCAACAAGCTGAAGATATTCTTACATATGAGACGCCAACACTACTATTTGTATAGTTTGAGATGAATATGGATGATTATATGAGTGTAGGTATATGATATGTGATATATCCTTATATATTTAATATGTGAAGCCGTTTTTTTGTTAATGCACCTCCTCCCTTACTTCTTGGCCAATTTAAATGGTTGAGGCGTCAAACAAATTTCCTCTGTTTGAAGTTGTGCAATAAGGTCTTAATTCTTCAATTTTCACCCTGAAAGGCACGGGAAGCCCTCAAAGTACGTTTTCCGACTATAAGAATAACATTGAGAGATTTAAATGAATCGAAAAGTAACAGCTGTTCAAATGTAAACAATGATGTTTGTAATATTGATAAGGTTAGATCTTTCATAATGTTAAACCAGGGAAGGTTGTAGGCATTAAAGTATACTAATGCAGTTATTTTATGTATCTAATTCACCTTCAGCTGTTAAACAAAAACAATTAAAATGAACACATTTGATATAGGCAAAGTAATAAAATTATTGTGTGTTTATGACCCTAGTAATGTGAGTGAGATTCTGCAAATAAATTTAATATTTTTATTTTATTTTATACAGGTAACCTACTATTATTTTCAGTCAAAAGTCATAGTCCGAGTTGTAAGAAGCGCAGCGAGTGGCCGGGTTGGCACGCGACTCATGCAGGGGTGTCTTCTAGTAGGTATATATGTGATATACTATTATATTATATATTATACTATTCATAAGAATAAGAAAAAAATAAGACTACTTCAAAATGCAATGAATGTCAGACACTTCCTAAGACATGGTCAGACAACAGGAAGAGGACATTTTGAACACTTACTTTGATCAAAGGTAACTAAAATTTGTTTCAACTTGTAACACTTAAGGTTTTACAGTGTTTAATAGTTTTAAAATTTAAACAGCAATAACTACTGATTACATCAACATTTTGAAGTCCGGTTTATGGCATTGTTATTAGTAAACCAAGACCCATCAATTGATATACGACTTGACACAGGTTCTCATTACAGATCTTCTTCTGACTCCTTGTGGGCCTTCCCCCAAAAGTTTCATCCGATCGGTAGTTGAACAGATATGAAATTGACTGCCACCAGTAATGATGTGTTAACCTTGGTGTTTTTCTATGTTGTTGTTTAACTGTTAAAAAGGGGTTCCAGACTTAATTGTGCACATTACCATTGGTTGTCTATGCACGAATACCCAATTTTGTTTCCATGGTAATTTTACTTTTCAATAATTTATTATATATATGTTTTTCTATGAATGTACATGTATTCATACAAAAACATCTATCCTCTATCCAACGGTATAACAATTGTGTTGATTACGGCAACTAATGTTTTATAATAAATACAATATTGGCCGCATGCCACAGCGCCCATTTTTGTGCATTGCCAATTTCAGCATGCCAGCTATTGCCCTATTTTCGGACGATACCATGGTTAGGGTTAAGGATAACATTGTAAGAAACACCTGATGAAGCTGTGGGTATATAAAACAGCAAATAAAGAAAGAAAAGCTGCCAATTGCGTGTATTCCTAAAGTTGGTGATGTGAGTAAGAAGAAACAGGAGGGACGTGCAAGGATTTCCTTGTTTTACTTACATATCTAGTTACTTACAGATTCATGATCCCGTATTTCTATCCCATCTGGACCATCCCAAAATGCTTCTCTGGTTTTTGTATTGAAGTAATAGATCTTTCTTTTCTTTTTTGAAAAACATCTTAGCCAAGTTACAGGGGATTTCTCTTGATTTTGATTGTTCATCCTAAAAACAAATTTAACATACATTTTTCCACTCACTACTACTAAGCGTATAAATCTATTGATCATTATAAAAGGCTTCATTGGCTGGTGTCATTACTAAAAACCAAAGCTTCTGGTGACGATCACGTGAAGATGTTTTTTACAATACCAAACATGTTGTTCATGCTCCATTGTGATATCCTCAGTGATCTCTGAGACACTCCTTTTATTGCCACTGTACCACCAAGTTGCCAAGGCCAATTTCCTCAATTACTTTAATATTCTTCTTTAGATGATGCTAGAATTATTTGTTATGTTTCCAAAAGAATTAAGATAGCTTATGGATTTGCAACAAAGGTCTAGATAGTTGTGACTGATATAACAAACTGTTTCTTCTGGTTTGTTCCTAGATTTGACATAAATCAACTAGCAGAGAACCCTACCAAACTTTGCTTAAAACTATACTCACAAGTACGGTTGATAAACTAAGTGAATTTTTTGAAAATAAAATAACAGACGCAGGTTAACAAATTCTGCTTCTTCAACTATTAACGTAGTAAACATGTAGCTTCCTACACAATAGCCTACGGAGACTCCCAATATAATAAGCCTAATAAAATGACAGATAAGTTTATTTCATTTGCTGTTGTTGATAATTGTTATTTTAGAGCACAACCAGCAAGAGAATAATGGCATTACTTAAGACATTCCGATTAAACAACAGGTCGTAACTAAAACGCATATTTACTCAGCTATGTGTAAAGAACTGATGATTTTAAAAATTTCATGAGGCTTTAGAAAGAACCCCTGATAATGCCTTGTTTGAGAATATGATAAGCGTAAATTGAACAGCAAAATTAATAAGAAAAAAATCTGTTACTAAATGAATTGATCATAGGCAGTTCATGAAAAGCTATTATAAGGCACAAAAAAATCACACATTAGGAACTACGCTCTTTGATGTAATTTTATTGTTCACACAGAGGGATCGGCAGCCAAAATATTCCCGAGTTTGATTTTAAAATCTAGGATAAAAGCAGTAGACTTAACATTTTCACTGCGGATTCCACATTTTTACGGAGTAGCGTAACTTCCGAAGAATGCAGATCCCGTAGTTTTACAGGATCGATGTTTTAATGAGTTAAATAGCCTATTGAGTATTAATTACAGAGTCTTGTACTCTAAATTGTCTCTAGTAATGTTAGTGAGCCGTTTTACCACTTGAATGCACATACTGTACTGTTGTTAAGCAGGATAATTGAGTTTTAGCCGCTAGACTGCACTTAATTGCATTGCACGTTTCAGAAAATTGTTTAGTGAGTGGACTCTATTTCAAAGTGTAAATACGAGCATGTAAATAAAAAGCAAGTGTTTTATTAGTACATATTTTACTTAATTTTATAAGAGCAACAAAATTATGTTCAAAATTATTTTGCAGGCTCAGTTGCCCTTGGTTTGATTTTTTTGTGCTTAAACATTATTATTAAAAAAACTTATATTATGAGATGAAAAAAATGTGATTTTTAATTGTATACTGATAAAAAGACGAATAAATATAAAATTCAGACATGTAGGTAGAACTTTTCTTAATGGTTTTTAATCTATGCATTATTAAAAAGTACCAAAAATGGCCAGCATTCTTCAAATGGCTTCTGTATTTAGGACCAGTACTCAAAGTGTTAATAAAAGCAGACTGAAACAGGATAAATTTGCCAAAATGTTTAATGAGAAGGGAGCAGAGTATTTATTTATTGTTTTGTTTTGACAGCAGAGCTCGGTTGTTTTCTCTGGGCAAGATTGTTAAAATTTCAATAAATTTTGCACAGTCAAAATCATTACTTTATTAATATACCTATTTTTTTAGTTATATTGGTCCCTTTTAAACATTCAGTATGTATGTGTGGCACATTCGAGACAGCCTGCAATGCCACGCACAATGCTTCACAGGGAGCATTTTAGAAGATAATATCAACTTTTTTTAAAAAGTGAATGTGTTTACTAATCTATTTGAAAGGTTATTAAATAGTTTCTAAGGTTTTGCAGAACATTCAGAATATTTTCAAATTTAAAATTGAATAAATGATAAAAAGATCTCAAAACTATGAAAGTAAAGAAGGGTGTAACAAAAATATTCCTTTCTTTGAAACATTTGAGGGGTTCTGTAACTTTGGCAAGATTGTATGGTTTGATGTTAAATGATGAATTGACAGCTTGTTCATTATCTACTAAAATATGAAATTCAATTCAATTTGATGAACTATTAGGAACAGCTCATTGTCTTTTAGTTAGATCTTATTTTCAAAATCTTGATTCCAGTGTAAGTCTAAAGTTTTATGCTACACTATGTCAGCTATACAACAGTAAGCAAGAACGCGTTTTACAGTTCTCATTATTGAGACCATGTATTTTTCTGTCGTTGTTGAGACGGTACAAAATCTAAGAAATAAAACAATCATAACAATTAGGAAGAAATTTGCACTGTTCCATTAGAACTACAGTAAGATGCCATGAACCGATAAAAAATAAACCTATACATTTCATTAGGGCAAAATTATTAACTGTTTTTTTATGTACAGTACAATAAGCCTATTCCTCTCATAAAGGCTAAAATTTCAATATTGTATATAATTTTTTTATTTAATACTCGAGTATACTTTAGTTTTATATTTCTATAACAATACAATTTTTACAGTAGACTTATAACAAATTTAATAATCTAAAAATTTTTTCTTTTACTTTAATTAGGCCTTTCTTCTGCCTCATAATATAACTATTATTTGCAAAAACATTTGTTTTATTCATAAACTAAGATACACCACTGCACACTGTGCATGTTCACACCTTGTAACCTACACTCTTGTCACCTCAGCCTTCATCATCATGTTGTGCCTCATTTCTAAATTAACATTATACTGTATATAGCATTAAAAAATAGCAGAACTTATATTTAGTATTCTTTTTGCTTATCAGCTGTTCTTATGGTTTAATGTTGAACTATTGCCAATGTTACTCTAATGGGAGTTCCTAGAGTATTTTATAGGACATTGCCGAACTTCGTTTTATTTTATAAACTTAAAGCAACAAGAAATGGGCTCTGAAGCATGTAAAAATTATGACATTGATACAAAGTAACTGACATCTTTCAAAGATTAAAAAAGTTTGGTCATAACAATTTTGTTCTTGGATGGGGTATTGCCAAGGGAAAAGTTATAACTCAAAAACATTTCAATTATAACTTCAATATATTAAAAACACCATATCTGATTAAAACATTGTTTTAATATTAAGAAGTATTACTAACATTTGGATTAAATTCATAAAAATTAAAAACAAAACAAATAGTTTTACAAATTAGATAATTTTGGGTTTCACTGAAACATATCATTCAAAATACAACTTATTTTCATATAGGCCTAAAATAAAACTGGAAATCACCTAATTTTCAAAAAGAAGATGTAATACAATGATTTGTCTTTTAACCGTTGAATCAATTTACTAACACTAAGATTAATTTATTTTTAAGAATACCATTATCTTTCAATTAGGCCTACAAAGAAATGTTCATTTTAGTTCCTTATAAGACTACAAAATGCATTATAATAATAATACACCTTCAGAAGGTCTATGGTACTACAACATAATTTTCTTTAAATAGCTCAATAATATTTGTTCATGTATTGCCAAATTAATAGAAACTTATGTCTTTAAAAAAAAATTAACAAGCAAATTCAAGACTCAATATGTGCAACAATTTTCTTGGCCCATGTAAAACTTTTAAAGTGGTACTACAACTTCAGAAACATAATACCTTTTTTCCATTATCTTTACCTTTGTTAAAATGAGAAACAGTTGTTTTTTTTAGGTATATAATTTTAGAAAAGTTTTACAAGGAAAAAATCTGTAATTTTGTATACTACCTAAGCTAACAGTAAACTAAAAAAATCACATAATCTATCCACGATGAAACACAATCTGCAAATACACATTATGCGACTCTCCCGTTAAATATATGTAGATGACCCAAATATATGTAGATGACATAATTTTTAGTGCAGACACTTAACAGGAAGTATTTACATTATGAGAACAGCTTTCCTTGTTTATGACAAGATAATTTGACGGAAAATGAGCATCAAACTTCAAATCGCTATAATCAAAGGTGTCCCTTAACATTATCTCAAAGCAACCATCAAGAAGAATGGGACCTGTTCTTTGGATTCTCCTTGTACAACAAAACCCCGAATGGCATAGATGCAAAATTCATATCAAACTCTCAACATCATCGACAGGAAAGACTGAAAGAATCCACTCTCTGCTAGAAATGAGAGCAGCTTGGATTTTCCTATTCCAGATAGTACAGAACTCCACTTTATCAGCAGAGATATCTGTCATTAAACTATAACGCGGCCGATCTTTTGATTATTAAATTATATATATTAATTTCGATAGTCCGCTGCCACCACCACGGTGATTAAGGCACCGGGACCTTGGATTGAATAAAACGTAACTCTTCATTACTAATTCACTGTTTTATTACTGAATCCAAATAATTAAATATTACTAAACAACAACACTCATCATGAACCATTTAACTCAACCAACTTAAAAGCCAAATACAACAAAACATATTACATAGCAAGTACTCCCCCACTGTTAGAACACTTCTCTATTCACCCAACACATACCTCAGCCTAGCCTCAACTGCCCACCTTCCTTGACCATCACTCCAGGAATGCTGACGCTGCTGCCTCAGCATTCTCTGACCTACTTCATGACCACTACAGCTCTAACTTTATATCTGAGTTATATTATATAAAAATATTCAATTATAAGAACTAAAATACTAATACAAATTATAAAATAAAATATATAAATTGTATATTATGGGAGTGTGAACGTTACAAAACAAGAGACTGTACAACAAAACTATCTTAATTATTTAACTTGGATGGCCTCTTACGAGTGGGTGGTCGGTTGAAGTCGTTGCTAATAACATCTTTACTAAATTAAATAATTACCTTCGTCAATCAGCTCATAAGTTCGTAACAAATGTTACTGCCGTTTCGACATCAAAGTGTCATCTTCAGACATTGAAGTTCAGCCATAAGGCGTCGTTAAAATATAAAATAAAAAACTGACACAAACAACACACACATTACGCACATTACGAAAACAAATTTTACTAGACAGGCCTGTTCCGAGACACACATTTCACGCACTCGAGCAAGTAGCTGACTGAAATTATACTTGCCTCGTCGTGCCGGCGGCGGCGTTATGATGGATATGGATTTTAATACATATGGATTTTATGTTTTTACATATGGAAATATGGATTTTAATACATCTTTACTCTCTACCAAAAAAACACTGTTGTCAATCTATTAATAGACAAGTGTCTTATCAAACACCTAATAAGAGGCCCTAATCGGTACAAGACATCCTTACTACATTTATGTGGATCATCTTTCCCAGGAATGTGTTAAGGTCATGTATTTTCAAATGTATGAATGTTGTTCGGGAAAACCTCAAAACAATAAAGTTCAACTTTAATCCCACTATAACACCACAGTGGCTTAGAGAAAAACGCTATTTGGAGCATGAAATACTATCTTTGCAGAGTTACGGTTGCAACATCATTGAACTTACAGAATTTAGCACTGTAACAGCCCACTTGTCTCAAACATTGACAATTTGTTTGAAGGTTGCTGCAGTAGCAGACTGTTATCTTCACTCTGTTCAGCAGCACACCAACCAACTCAGAAGGACTTAAGATTGATGACCTTGTGTGGGTCGGGCATTATCTGCTACTCTATATGGGCCACTTGCAAGATAGATTGGAAGATGCAAGTTATTACTGGTCACTTCGGGTCATATGGCACTTGAGGGTACTTTTTTAGAGTGTCTTTCAAACCATATGTTGCTTCAAGGGGACCAATATATTTAGTATACGAAATAAGTCCTTAATTAATTATTTAGAATTTAATAAAAAATCTCAAGTAAATATATTAATATTATTTATTTAGGTAAAAATCAGAGTCTAACAACCCCTAGATAAATAAAATTTTCTTCCTCTCTGTGGTTAACAAACCTGCTTTCCTTACGATCTGGACTTGAAATAAACTTTATATGCATTCCTATACTGTCAGTAGGCAATACCCCCAGTCTCCATCAGTCCCTATAACTTGACATAATTATATTCTCTGCTGTGCTACTAAACATTTAATCTGATTGGTCCTCCATCATCATATCAAAGGTAACTTTTAACCTCATGTCATCTTTTGGAATGTGAATAAGTTTAATAAGGTTAATTTAATCTTGTTCACCCTTCTCAGTTGTAACTACTTAGCACACCAGAGTTTTTGCCTCTTAAAACCATAAAATCCTAAATATTGTCAAAATTAAAATAATATGTAGAACTGATAACAACCTCAAATATTATATAAGGTTAAATAATATATAAGACGTTACAAACATTTTGGGAAATATTTTTGTATTGTTTTAATCCTAACATAATTTTAAGTAGCCTAAAGATCAGTAAGCTACAATAAATGTTGAAGTATAACTATAAATAATGTGGACATAAAAATAATAACAAACCTAGTTCATTTTACAGAAGAAAACATTTCATTATTGAACCTAATTTAGACAAAAGCCGCTGTTTAAATGCTTCAACCTATTTGCACAATAAAGTCAGCTGAAAATCAGACCAACACTACGTGGTTCGAATTTCAAGTAAAGCTGTAGGTCCCATAGTTGCCCTGGTTAATTGGGCTAATAATAAATAGTCCCTTCTGAGCTAAGTCGAATTCAGATAGTAACAATGACTACACTCGTTCATCTACACTCATTCACCTCTCATATTCGGCCATATTTCTACGATTGGTGTCTTAGAAGTGAATAATGAATAGAAAACTTTGAGAGTTTTTAAAGCAATTGCAGAACTTAATGGTGAAAAAGTAAACTATTTTTAGCCAGAATCTAGCTCATTTTTAGTTCTGTAATATCTCTAAACTTACTTACTTATTTATTCCTTTGGCCATTCTTAACCCAGCTTGGCTTTTGCCTTGCCAACAATACACTTCCAAGCTCTTCTGTCCAAGCTTGCTCCTAGATCTTCTCCCAGCTTTCTTAAATCTGTTCGCACTTGGTCTTCCCATTTCATTCTTAGTCTTCCCCTTGGTCTAGTAACATCTGGTCTCCTTTCCCATACTCTTCTATTGACTGTGTCTTCCTTTCTTCTATTAATATGGCCCATCCATCTTAATCTTCTGCTTTTGATCAGAGCAACCAAATCTGGTTCCTGGTACAAGTCCCTCAGCTCACTATACCCTCAGCTAGTAAAACAAGTATTACGAGATGATATTTCAAATATTCAAATAGTGACCTGGAAAGGAGATAGAGATCTGTTGTTTGTCTTAAATGAACTTTCATACAAGTTATCAAGAGACTGAAAAGAACTATTACAGACAGTGTTACTTAATTCTACAGCTAAAATATTATTTACATTTCTTATGCCTACACTATTTACAACACCTGCACAAGAAGAAGCAACAATAGGATCTTCATTTGCTAATTGACTTTCACCAACACATTTACTCTGCTCTTTAACTTTTTTTAACACTTCACAATTTTCATGGCTCAGCTTTACGACTTCATTGAAACAAAGATGACCAGGAATAATAGTAGGGGTGACAGCTCCCAGAGACTGAGATATGATTGTATCATTTGTGGGTGTGTTGATTCTTGAGCCTTCATCTGGTTGGTAAGTGTTCTGTGGAGTAGGCCAACTATGCCAAGGTGAAACTAGTGAGTTTGTTGACAAATCAACTACTGCTGTTTGTAGTTGTCTACCAGAAGATTGAGACGGTCTATTGGAGAGAATTTTAGTTTTTGTTCTTAATATTTCGAGAGATAATAGTTTTTTAAAGTAGAGGACGAATTGAAGATAATCATAATACCTAGGAACTGTTTTTTGTGACTCGTAAATAACTATATTAATACAAGCATCTGTTTCATTGTGAAACTGAATAATTTTTGAAATAAAGTGATCAACTGGGATTCTGTCACGTATACAGCCCATTGGACTGCAGATGAGTCATTTAAATGCTCTTTGTTTAAAATCTATAGTAAGCTGTTCAAATGCATGATCGTAGTCTTCTTTATTTGGTTTGTTATTGTATGCTAATTTAGTTATAAGACCATAGACACCACCACCATCATTTGTCCCTAGAAAGGCAAGATACTTCCCGACACAATCCCTAACAGAAGGTTTGCCAAATTCTTTTTGAAATACTGTGGCTACTCCAGATGACATCTGCTTATCATGTCCAAAGTCTCCAGAGATGCAGTGGGCAAAAGCCACAGAACAGTCTTTCTGATATTTTTCAAAACATCTGCCATGTCTTGATCAGTAATTGTTATATCACATGCTGCTAGATCTCTGTAGGGGTCACATTGGATTTTTGGGTGTTCAAATACTGGTTTGCCTAACATAGTTTTATAAATCAGCTTACTGATATGTCTTTTCCCTTTCTTGTTTATATGATAGCCTTGCTTCGTGTGGTAGTACCTTTTCAGCAGGAACAAATCAAGTAGATGGACATTTTTTGGATATTTATATGTTAGATTTCTAATTTCATTGAGGACTACACCTGATGCAGCAGAGAACAGAGCAGAATGGAGAGGCATTGTTGGCAAGGCCAAAAACCAACTTGGGTTTCAATGGGCAAGGAGGTAAGGTAAGGTAATAGATAACTTAACCTAATGTAAAACCAATATGACGAAAACTACGCCAACAAAATATAACTCCAACCAACACTTTTCCAATGTCAACCTGATCAGCATTCTAGTAGTTGTTTGGGTAATAAGGTGAGTCGTTGCGTGGAGTACAGGTGTACTTCACTGTATTTTTTTTGTTTATTTGTATATTTCAACTTGTGCTAGAAGTATTTTAATGATTAATAAAGTATCTATGCAAATATTTACTAGATAAATTACAGTATTTTTGCATTTATTTATAAATGTTAATATTAAAATTAGGCCTATTTTTTAACTTCTTTAAGGATGCAATTATAATTTTCAACAACATTAAATGTGTAGCTTACAAAAACTGACAATTTTTAACATTTTTCTAAAAACAAAAACCGTAACTATGACTGTAAAGTTACAGTTTACAACAAACAAATAAGAATTTGATGCAAAAGATACAAGCAACTTCCGGTTATTTATATATAAACAAACATAGTAACACTAACTACATGAACCCATTAATTTTATGAAGGCTTAAAAATCATATTTTAACCCTTTCTAAGTATATGACGGATTAATTTGTATGCTTTTACTTCTTCTACAAGCGGCATGCTAATATGTCAGCATACTGTTTTCTCTGTTCGACTGGCAGGCAGACTATTTCGTCATATATAGCTTAGTTAAATGAATGGTATAAATATTGCATATAATGCTTAAATAGATTGATACTACTTCTCTCTTTATCTATGTATCCAGCTCATGACATAGCTGTCATCAGCTTTTCAGTAAACACTAGGAGTAGCCCTGTAAACACTGCAGTGAGCCCATGTGGTGCTTGCCAGTTTAAACACTACTTGCCAACTTCTGTTCTACGGCAGTAGTGTTGGGATTCCCGGACTACTTTGATAGTAAACAAAAACATCCTTGGTATGCTAACTCACGTAAACTACATGTACCGTAGGCATAATTAAAATCCCAAGTGTACATTGTAGCTTATAAACAGGGTAAATGTATTATACATTACTGGTAAAAACCATAAAGAATACAACTACTGTAGGGTCTGTCCTAATCTAAATTTAGGCAAGAACCTACAGAAATCAGCGTGAACATGATCAGCACTTTCATCCAGCCAAAGGGAAAGGAAAGAAAACGAGGAAGAAAAGAGTAATGTTTCTAGGTGTCACGGGAATTTTTAAGAAAATTGTTAAAATTAATGTAATTTAAGTTTTAACCCAAGGAATGTTGATCGTCTCAAATTGAGGCGATCGGTATTTTCATAAAATGTTACCGCCTCAATTTGAGGCGATGTGCGCTCACTCGATTAATGTCGCTCACAGTCGGGAAAAAAAGTCAAAGTCGTCTCAAATATATATCATTTGAAAGGCCGTGAATCAGTGTTTGTTTACATGTCTTTGGTTTTGCTCTATGACTATCAGATGAGGCACAGTGGCAGAAATAATTCTTTGTTTACTTCTTCCGTCGTCATCTGTCAATCAACTCACCAGTCTCGATCGCCATACCAAGCCGGCAGTTGTTTATGTTTATTGATCTGTTGTGTTATGCTTTGTGTGACTTTTAGTATTTGTGTATTATAGTTTGTATATTATTAGTGATCATGGGTGATCCGTGTCGTTCAAGTGACATGGTTTATAAACATTATAATTATGCATGCTAAAGTTGGCATATTCGTTGCTAGGCAACATATCTATTGTTACTTCATAAATATATGTTGTATAAATGTTTGCCTATATAATTATATGTATTTTTGTTCAGAATGAAATTCTGCACAACTTGTATATCTCAGTTTTTTTCTAATATCATAATTTTATATACATAAATGACCGTCAATCTACTTATAAAATTTATTTTTATAAAAAATTTATAAATAACATTATATTTAAAAACTTTTGAAAATTTGTCCATTACCAATAATTAAAATTAATTTATTACTAATAAAAATGATACAAGTTTCATCTTTCTAATGCTAATAATAAATATACAGCGAATTTAAAAAAAAAAGTATTACAAATCACTGAAAATTTGGCGACATTACACAACATTAGTGTACCAACACTCCTTGGGTTAAAGAACAACACTGTATCCTACATGTTAAAACATTGTCATGCAGTAAAATATCCAAACATATATTACCCATTTGGTAGAATATTTCACCAAACAAGCATATTTCATAAGGTGTGCTTATGAAATATGCTTTCATAATCTACCTGTTTATCTACCTGTGTATCTACCTGTGTATCTACCTGTGGGTATAACGTGGCAGCCTATATTCACAAATTGGCTTTATCCGTTGTAGAAGAACTTACAGCACTTTGAAATCTGACACCAGCTGCTTTTGAAAAGTTTGACAGTACATTTCTCTAAAAACGTAAGGACCCAGCCTATAGGCTAGCACTTTAGGAAAGTCCTCACTGTAGGTATAACGCTATATATTCTAAAATTTGCTAAAACCAGGTTTTTTCAAACTACCAGCACTTTGAAATCAGCTCGACAAAATATTTATCTAAAACGTAATGCAAGGGCTAAGCCAATATACCATATTAAGAAGGATACTACCTGTTGGTGTAACGTGGTATATTTTAAAAGTTTGTTTTCAACTTGTTTTTTACCACTTACAGCACGCTGAAATCAGACGCAAGCCACTGTTGGTCAAGTTCAGCAGAAAATTTCTCTAAAACCTTATATAACATTTATTCCACTTAAAGCCCAACCAATATTCCACTTAAAAATTAAAGGGCGTTAAATTAATTAGGCTACATATGATTTATGTAAGTGTAATTTCAATTGTTTGATATGGCATCTTAACTTAAATGTAGAAAGTCACTAACCTGTTTGTGTGTTCATGATATATTTCTTTTGTAGGAAGGTATTTCTGGTCTGATGAAGGTGAGCGTAGTTCACCGAAATCGATCACCATAATATTAGTGCATTTTGTACTTATATTGTAATAAATTTGTGTTGTGTGACATTTACTTGTACTGTATATGTACCAACACGTATTATGCTAATTAAAAAACTATGATATTGATGTTATGTTTGTTGGCCCCACACCTAGTGAAGTTCTGAGTATTATTCTGTGAAGTGGTTAACATACATTGGTTCCTGGCATTGCTCAACTGTGAAGGATAGTTTTTAGTTATGTATCCAGCTCAATTAATTAATGTTCATAATAAATGATATTTCCTTATTTCAAAAAAATTTTTAAATTCCCACAAAATGTATTATCTCGCTCTTCAATTAGGCTATCTTTTCATCCTCACTATTTCCCTTTTTGGGGCTGGAAATACTGGCAGTTTCATAAAATACTATGAAGACTGATTAATTTGTCCACTTTTCTATATATATGACAGTAGGCCTGATACACTTAAAAATATCATTAGTTTAACCCTTGGTCTGGCGCTTGTTTTTTTACTAAAGTGGTAAGCGATTTTGCAGACTTTTATCCAAACATCAATAAAACTAAATTAAGCTAAACATGATAGTGTTTAACCCTTTTAGTGCCAGACATTTTTTCAATGTACATGTGAAAAATCCCAACCTGTTTTATAAAGGTGTATGCGAAAAATCCCAGGCCACTTTTCAAGATTTTGACAACATTTAAACGAAAAATCATATATTTTTTGTTTATTTGAATAAATTAACATATGAGGTGTTGTTTGTTAGGTAATTATGTGTAGTACCTAAAAAAAATACTCGTGAAGTTAGGATAACATTTTTACAATTTGTGTTTGTAAAAAAAAAATAAATAAATAAATAAAAAAATAATTTCTTTTTTAACTTTGACCATATGTAACTGCCTTTATATGTAGCCTACACTAAAATGGTTTTAGTACAAATCGTAGTAAATCTAATTGTTAACACACACACAAAATTTGAAGCAGTTACCTTGAAAAATGGAGAAGTTATTATATTTCTTCAAAAACCATGTAGAATCCTAAATTCTTGGTAAAATCCAAAATGACATACTTAGCACTGAATCCATAAAACATATTTCTATACACATGTTCTTGAGTCCAATGTTTTAAATAGTTTATAAAAATAATAAAGAAAGTACATAAAACTAAAATTATCTATTTTAAGTAGACACAAAAGTATCACTTAGATCGTCTTCATCATAAACATGAACACCACTTTGTGCAACACTATCATCTCATCTTTTATTTAAAATAAACAACACAAACAGTTGCATAATAGCGTCAATCATCTATAAAACAACTATCTAGGATTGTATTTTCACTTACAGGCGATCTCGCTCTTTTACTCATGATTCAATCTATTTACATAACTTATAAATAATACATACAAACTAAAATAAAAGAATAACAAGGTACAAATTTAGACAAAACGATCACCTAGCAACAAAACAATAACAACAATCAAAACATACACTCACTGAATGACGAAACTGCAATGTAGCGGTAAACATATGCTATTACGTCATCATTGTTGAGCATAGAGTAAAAAGGATTTTTGTTGACAATAATAATAGTATCTAGATACAGGACACAAAGTTTGGTGGCGTTTGGTCAATAATTGAATTTACATAACAACAAAAACCGGACGTGCGCCCCCAGCGCACGTCGGCATTTTTAGTAAAATGTAGTGACGAGCGCTCACGGCACACGCCGGGATTTTTCGAATAAATAGCGACGTGCGCTCACGGCGCACGTCGGCACTAAAAGGGTTAATATCTAATGTTTATAACAAATCATGCTATTGTATAATTCTAAAATAAATACATAACATTATTCTTCTATATTATATCAATACATTTGTAAATATTGTTAAGGACAAAACTAAAACGGGTGGGGAGTGTACCTGGGAAACTGTAATATATGTGTATATTTAGATTTTCAAACTAACTATATTGTTTCAAATTTATTCTAGTATTGAAAAATGTATAATTATATTATGATATATGGTCAAATACATATTCTAGTGCAATATAACATCATTAATACAAATTTCTAAATTCACGGTACAATAACCTATATTTATAAAAATTCATCAAAAATGCATGTGACAGGATTATTTTTCTAATGTTTAATTATCGTGCTATTTTTGTGGCTAAGGCTTCGGACTACGTAGGGCCGAAAATTCTAATCCCCAACTGAGCTAGCAGTCAATGGGCCTACTTACTTGTTGAATATGTGAAGTTTTTCTTATAAAATACAACAGTAGGCTACCTTAACCTATTTGTATTTTAGGAACTTTGAAATAGGCCTATCGGACAAAATAGACCGACATTACTTTGAAAATAGAAGCAGTACCAAGACTGGCGCATCATCAAGATAGCGAGACTAGTCTGACTCCCTAACTATGAGACACTTTCTCATAAATCAACCCCAATTTCTGTTTCCCCACTAACAATATTAGCAACTGACCAAGATGCCAACGGATTGAGCAACTAATGACGTTTCCATTGCTACCACAATTTGCTAGGCTTCTATTACAAAATATTTTCTGAAGCAGTACTTGGTCAGTGTAGTTATGCTCATTGCCATTTTGGTGGCAAAGAAAGTGGGCACAATCACCCAATTGCCAAATCAAGTTAGTCAATATTTTACTTTGTCACTTTCATAATTAAAAACATGATTGTTAGGTATGTATATATGAAATCTCGTCTTCGTAATTAACCTATTTCAGAAGGGTTTTGGAAAAGAAAAAAGCTTGAAAAATGCGTTGAAATAACCTACCTCCTTTCGCTGTCACTTATTGCAAACAGAATTCATAACTACTTAGATTTTAATTTAAAGCAACATTACTATCAATTCTGTCTCACGTATTCCATAGGTTATTATATTTTTTCATAATCAAATTCACATCTTAGTGGAGCTTTGTTGTCTTGATTTTAACAGATTTTGTTCACCCTACTCTCCTTGTCTAAAATAATGACGTAATGAATGGGGGGGATGCAAGTGGAAATACTACATATGCATACAATAACAAACAATCTCACGCTAGGGTTGCCAAATGCATTTCAATGAATTGCCCTCCCACTTATACAAACTACCACCACCTGAATACCTTATTACATGCATTCTGCTGAACAATTAATTACAATAAGTAAAGTATATAACACAGCCGTTCTAGGTTTACCTCCGAGGTTTGAGGTAAAAACTGGAGAATTAGGATAGGCAACGTGGCACCCCAGACTGCTCTAAGTTTTACATCCTTTGACTCACAATTGGGAAGAAAGTAGAAAGGTACAAATGTATTTTTTTAGTTTGATTTAAACACTTTTTATTGTTTAAATAGGAAGTACTTTTTTACTGTTTACAAATATCAAAAAACGAAGTCAATCTGACACTTTTAACTTATAAAAACTATCAGGTCCTAGTTGTAATTCATCTAGACTAGACCGTAAACAAATTAGCCGTGTAACAGGAAGGAGCCAAGTGCTCAAGATATACAATGTTGTCATGTTGTGCTCTCCTCAGAGATTAAGAGGTTCATTTTTCCTCCAGAATTCTTTTTATTCTGTAGAGGAATTTTATCGCTTTAAATTAATTAGGGCAATCACAGCCTAAACTAATCCATCCTTTATTGGATTACGGATGTCCTGCTCGAGCCGGGCATCGGGACAACTGCAAAGCCAAATGAGGTCAGCTGGAGGCAACAGAAGGTATAAGGTATAAAGTTAGAGTGGTTTTAGAATAGTATACTGAATTCACCAATTGAATTTATTTTGAGATTTTGATTTAAAATGTTAGTATTGAAGTGAATGTCACAAAACGATAATTTATTTGTATTCTGTACAAAGTATACAATTATCAATGTGATTGATTTCATTTAACCACGTTTGCCAACGTGTTTACAAGGCGGGGTTTACAAAGGAAATCTTCCAGGCACAGTTACTTTGTGAATCCCTCTGGTCTGAGGATCGTAAACGTGATTTACCGGAATCGATTCCTATAATAGTTGTACATTTGTAGGCTACTTATATTGTAAAAAAATTGTGTTTTATGACGCTCACTTCTAGTTATTTCTTATTATTAAATATAGCTTTTTTTATATAAATTTATATATGATAGATCTATATATTGACTGTTCCTATAAATAATATATTTCTTTATTTATCTATAGGACACAGTAAACCTTTTTTTTTCCAATATAATATTCTCACTGTAATATCCCTGCATCTACTAGAAACCATTATCTTTGCCAGAAATCAAACACCATTGTAAGAACTAGACTCCATCAACATTCTTACAATACGCACCATAGAAACAACATTGATTTGCGCCAACACAGATTTAAAAAATTTAGCAATACCCCACAATACTCCGGTTCATACTATTACAACTTTTTACCTCTAGAAATAAAATCAATCACAAAAGCTGACACTTTTTACAAGAGGATGAAGCAATATTTCTCTGATAGGCCATACTACAAATTATCAGATTATGCAGATGAACATTCGTATCAGCACAACCAAACTACATACCAAGACAAACATTGAGCTCACTTCACGTATCCCCGACTGATGGGAAGAAGCCTGACGATTCCCCAGTTCCATCACTGGTGGTGAAGACAACGGATGTAAGACGTATAAACATGATTCTACTATTCTGTACCAACTAGTTTTTTAAGCCTAATTTAAATGTTATTTTCTTATGAAATGTCTAATTTAGTCTAGAAAAAAAAATTAAAATAAATCAAATGTTCTATTAGAGAAATTAAATTACTGTAGCTGCAAGCTCATCTCAGTTATTACTATCCAGTTTTCCCTAACCAATGACAATTCCAATGAAGACTAAAGTTAGTTCTTTAGGACAGCCATTCCCAAACTACGGGTCACGACCCAATGTGTGGTACATTGGAGCAGTTTAGCTGGGTCCTTCCTTTCAAGATTCAAGATGTTTATTGGCCGTTAAATACAAACTGTTGTACAATAGGCTTTGTCAATAATTACATTATCAGTAGCAAATACATTCATTATGAAAATAATAAATGGAGTATGTGATAAAATATATTATGATGACAATTACAAACATAATAAACAACTACAGGATATAGTTGAGCAAATATAAACATCAATGCTATATAAACAAATTAATAAACATTAAAATTAAAAGTGCAAAGTACTAATATCACAAGCCAGATATTGTTCAATAGAATAAAAACATTTATCTTTAAACCAACTATCCAATATATTTCTAAACTTTTTAAAGTCAACTGTCCAGGCACTTTCTGGTAAGCTATTAAATAATCTTATTTGCATGCTTAAATGACTGTTTTGTTATTTGCAATCTGGTACGTAAGGGGTCCAATAACAAATTTTTTCTTGTGGGATATTGGTGAAAGTCTTTCCTAACATTAAATGATTGTAGATTCTCTTTTACATTTAATAGACATCGATACATATATAAGCATGGAAAAGGCATTATACGATACTCTTTAAAAATTGGGAAACATGATTCTGAACATTTACATTTTTATAAGTCTCAAAGCCTTTTTTTGCCAGATGAATATTTTATTTGAACTGGTACAGTTGCCCCAAAGTGAAATGCCATAGGTTATATGAGTTTGAAAAAATGCATAGTAAGCTGAAATCATCATTTCATCAGTTACATTAAATTTTAGCTTTCTTAATAAATAACATACCCTAGCCAATTTAGCACATAAATGCTCAACGTGACAGCTCCAACTTAGCCTACTATCAAGAAAAAATCCCAAAAGTTTGACAGGCTTAACACTACCATAGATTTCATGATCAAGAGAGAAAATAATGTTTTCGGTTTTATTGCTAATTACTACTAAGCAGTTGGATTTAAACCAAACTAAAGCAGCTTGCATTGATTGTTTTTCCTGTCTTAATATACCTTCTATGTCCTTATCTTTATGGAATAATGTAGTATCATCTGCTTAAAGGATGGCTGTGCAAGGCACACTAAAAGAAAAATCATTTATTGCAATAATAAATAGAAAATGACCTAAAACTGAGCCTTGAGGAACTCCTATGTTAATATTTTCAAAGTTAGATCTATTATCACCCTGAACAACCATCTGTTTTCTATTACTCAAATAAGATGATAACAGTTCCAATTCTCTATCTTTGACACCATAACAACTTAATTTCCTTAAAAGTAATTCGTGGCATATACAATCAAATGCTTTAGATAGATCTATTAGCGTAGCAGAAGAAAAAAACTTATTTTCAAAAGACATTAGTATATTTTCAACAACTGATTCAACTGCTTTGGAAGTGCTAAGACCAGGAAGAAAACCATACTGTTCCTGTGAGAGAAATCCATTTTGATAGAAAAATTCACAGAGTTGATCTTTTATGGAACATTCAAAGGTCAAAGGTTTACTTAAGATAGGTACAAGTGATATAGGCCTATAACTAGATGGCTTAGATTTCTCTCCTTTTTTAAATATTGGTATAACTTTAGTGACTTTTAAGACGTTGCGAAAAATACCTACCTGAAATAAGAGACATAATTAAATAGGTAAGTCAAAGGCTCTGCTATTATATCAGCTATTTCTTTAACTATTTTATTTGAAATGCCATAAAAATCTTCACTTTGAGATGTACTAAGACCTTTTAAATATTTAAGAACTTCTTTTATTAAAATTGGTTTCCACTCAAATTTACTACTGGTATTTACTAAGTTACCACCAGATATGCAATTTTTAACTGAAACTAGGGCAGATTCGTTATTGTCTAATATTTGTTTACCAGTTACTTCTTTAGCACAGTTAATAAAGTAATCATTCAACACACTAGATTCTACCTCAATTTTATTGAAGTTTTTACACTTATTAATATTGGATTTAATGACTGTCCAAGCTGCTTTGCACTTGTTCTGAGACTTATTTATATAATTCTCATTTGCTAAAATTTTAACCTCTTTAATTCTATTTTTGTACTGTTTTTTGGCAGAATTGTATATTTTTTTGCAATTGTTTGCCTCATTTTCATTACCAGTACTTTTATTTTGCTTAAGTCTATCATACAGTGACAAAACATAATCCCTCATTTGCTTCAACTCTACTGTGAACCACTTTTTATCTGGCCTGTGAGAATGACTAATTTTTACACTTAACATAACAGCATTCATTATATGAACTTGTCAAGATATACATAAAATATTCATAAGCTTGGTCAACGTTTAAAAAATTATTTAATTGCAGCCAGTTTACTTGAATCAATCTTTCTTTAAAGCTTGCAATGGTATTAGAATTTATTACTCTTACCTTTTTATAAATGATTTCTTTAACTTTAGGTTCTCCATTGTAACTTACATCTAAATAACTGAATTTTGCAAGCAGTGCCAAATGGTCAGATAAACTAGGCTGAATTACACTACAAACTATGCCCTCCCTATCCATATTAGTCACAATGTTATCTAGACAAGCCTTATCCCTAGTACTATCACTATTTAAACAATAAGAATTGTATGATCGGAGGATATTTAGAAACTGTACTGATTCATGAGTATTTTTTGTAAGATCTATGTTAAAATCTGAAGATATTATCACCTTAGCTTTATTAAATTTTCCACACACTATTCTCAAAAAACCTTCAAACAGGTTAAAAAAATTAACCAAACTTGAATTTGGTGTTCTATATATTGTTGACACAACCAAATTAAGCTTAGTTAAAAAAATTGCTGAAATTTCAAATTCATGTAGTGAAGAAAATTTAACCATATCTATTAATTGGTATTCAAAATAATCTTTTACAAAAATTAAAGAGCCCCCTCTAATATAGGGAGGTTGTCTACAATAGGAGCTTGCGAGCTTGTAACCAGCTGGAATATACATGTCTAATTCTTGTGTGGCAAGCCAGTGCTCATTAATTAGTATTACATCATAGGCAATTTTATTTAACCATAATTCTAGCCTGTCTAGCTTACTCCTTATTGACTGTGTGTTTAAGTTGAACACAGTAAAAGGACGATTTGTGTTTAGTGAAACCTTTTGGGTTGAAAAAATGAAATAATAAGTTAATGAAATAATCATAAAAAATTATATTTGTTGCATATGAACCCACTAGATTCTGACATGAATTAAGAATATTTTTGTTGGTTTTCTTTGAGGATAGTCAATCAAAATCAGCATTCGCATTTTTGAAAATGTTGAATGCTGAAAATTACTTGACAAGTCTTACATATATAAGTGATGTATTTATTTAGTGTCCTAAATACTTTTAATCTGTGTGGGAAATGTGCACAAAGTGCATGTGTAAGAGAAAATATAAGATACCATTATAAGACTTAAAAGTTGGGCTAAAAAGGAAAATACTATACAGGGTTATTCTAAATGATGGACCCAATTTAATAAATTTGTATTTATTTAAGTATAAATTAAAAATGAATAATTTATACACTAATGGAAAGAGAAAGATTCAAAGTTTTTTTAACCTATTCAAACGAGGAATTGGGCGGTGGCGGCGGTAGTTGCAGAAACAGCCGTTAAGAGTTCTCGCGCCAGCCATCCGCCTTTGTGTTTCATTGTCACTGTGAGTGAGTTGGCTACTGTGCAGCACAAGGTTTTCTGCGTTCTTGAGTTTGCTAAAAGTGAGTTGCAAGTTTCAGTGCAGCGGGCATTTCGTCTCAAATTCGGTATTGAACCACCGACAAGAAAAAGCATTAGCCGTTGGTTTACGCAATTTCAACAAACTGGAAGTGTGTGTAAAGGAAAAAGCTCAGGCCAGCCGCGTGTATCTGAGGATGACGTAAGACGAATTGAAGAAAGTTTTGTTCGCAGTCAACCAATAGAGCTAGTAGAGAACTTGGCATACCCCAACCAACTGTATGGAAAGTTCTGCAAAGACGTTTACTGTACAAGCCCTATCGATTACAACTTGGCAGGCTCTAAAACCTAATGACAAAGTGAAGCGTATTGAATTTTGTGATGATATGCTACACACGATGGAGGATAACGGATTTCTACAGCATATCGTTTATAGCGATGAAGCTACGTTCCACCTCAGTGGGAAAGTCAACAGACACAATGTACGCATATGGGGTCTACAAAATCCACATGCAACATTACAACATGAAAGAGACTCGCCAAAGGTAAACGTGTTCTGTGCCTTATCTCGTACAAAGGTTTATGGACCATTCTTTTTTGCGGAAAGAACTGTGACTGGAATCAGTTACCTGGACATGTTGGAACAATGGCTGTTCCCTCAACTTATGGAAGATTCACAGGACTTCATTTTCCAACAGGATGGAGCTCCGCCTGTCGGGTTCGGACATCTTGATGTCCGAAACTTTTTGAATCAGTCACTTCTTGGGCGTTGGATAGGACGCATAGGAAATGAAGATCTGGCTCTACACTTCTGGCCACCGAGATCTCCTGATCTCACCCCATGTGACTATTTCTTATGGGGTTACGTCAAGGAAGCTGTTTACGTCCCGCCTCTACCAGCAACTCTGGATGATCTGAAGAACCGTATCACTGCTGCGGTGCACTCAGTAACAGAAGATATGCTTTCTCGTGTGTGGGACGAATTTGGCTACTGTTTAGATGTTTGCCGTGCAGCACAAGGGGGACATATTGAACATTTATAAATATGTAAAAAAAAAACTTTGAGTTTTTCTTTTTCCATTGGTGTATAAATTATTCAGTTTGAATTTATACTTAAATAAATACAAATTTATTAAATTGGGTCCATCATTTAGAATAACCCGTATTTTGTTGCTCTCCATTTCTACGTTAGTTTATTGACTTATATGAAATTATGGTTAAGGAACATATTTCAGTTGCAATGAAGTAGAATCTTGAAGCAATTTCTCAAGTTTCAGCTGACTGACTTATTATTCCACTAATGTCATATTTAAATTATGATTTTTATATCAAGTCTAAATTAAATAATTTCTTTATTTCGTCTTAGGTATAAGTAAACTGCTTTAAACTAGAAATCTACCAACTTTAAATTGTTCACATCATGAACAATTTAAAAAACTAAAATTTAAAAATCTAAAAACTATTTTTGTAAATAGTTTTTAGCCTTTAAAATTTAACTGTTTCGTTTAATGTATGACATTACTGTACTTAAACGGTTAAATATGACTACTCAAAAGTTTATTTACATGCTTAAAAATGTCCTTTTTTCACGTTATCTCTTTCCAAATATTTATTCAATTTTCATTACTCTTTCTGGATAAAGAGAGTATTTCAGTATAAGTGTAGTTTTAAAAATGTTGGCCCTCATAAAGATGGGGCAAATATTCAATAAATATTATTTATTATATGAAGAATAAATAATATTTTACTGTCGTTAAGTTCATTATACAAACAATAAGCAACGTCAAATTCTTACCGCTAGTTGCAGAAATAGTTAGAAATAGTATAAAATATAATATACGACTATTAAAATATACATTGATAAATAATATAAATGTTACACATTCTACATTAATATAATATAACGAAAGAAATATGTGGAAATCTTGGAAAAGAAAGCTTTTGGTATTGTTTGGTTCGGAGGCTGGATCTGAGGAGGATACTTATCAGTCTGGTTTTCCTTTACAAGTTGGTATATGGTGGTGTGGATGATCTTGCGAGTTTGGCATCCCTGTCTTATCGTGTTCTCAGTTTAACAGTAGAAACAACGTTCTTTTTTCTCTACCTTTTGCTCACACTGTTTCACATATGTTCACTCCCCAATGCCTGGTGATGAGGGTCTACAATGATTGTTAGTAAAGGGTCTGACATTGATATCTATATACTTCTTTTTCAATGAAATTGGAGTATTTAAATCCAAGTGTATAGCTGGATTATACACCTAGAGTGTTGTTATTATATTATTTTGCTATTATTTTATTTGTTGTTTGTCGGTGTGTTAAATTTATTTATAAGCTAAATTGTTGGTTATTTACATATTTATTTGAGTGCTTTTCCTATTATTTTCATATTGTTTTGTTATTTATTATACATTGTTTATTTATTTGATTATTCAAAATCAGAATATTGAACATTGAGAATGATTTACATTTATGATGCTTCTTTTTATTAATAATATATATTGCATTGTATAAACTTTAACTAGTTATCTGCACTGTTATATTTTATTATTTATTGTTCATGTGTACTTCGGTCTGATAATCTCATAAAAAATACTCAAAGATGAACTTTATGACATAACTGCTTCAATGTAATTGGTATTATGAGGTATGAAAATAAAATAAAAAATATAGCAATGACAATGGTATTTTTTGTAATGTTGTCCCTCAGGCGGGTAGGGGAGTTCAACTCATACTAGCTAATTGTTCAAACTGCTTTCTGTGGACCTCCATGCAGTTATACAGATATTTTTCAAACGTGTTCCTTATTTTTAGCAAAGTTTCATTTTATACATCAGCATTTGGTTTGTGGTAATTCTTTTAATTCTTCGATATATTCTGAGGTAGAATTTAGATGAACCTATGATTTTAGATGATCTCACAAAACAATTGTTGAAAGTTTTAAGTCAGGTGACTGAGTTGGCCTCTTTCTACATTGATGAGATCTGCCAATAATCAACAGCGCACATCAGCATAATACAAGGCACACCACAAAGAACATCCCAAAATTCTATCACATTAAAAAAACTTCTTCACATATGGGTAGAAAGCTATTCAATATGAATCCAACCTGAAAACGTACGGAGAGGTCCACTTAAATTTCCCATAGGGGTTTGGATACATCAACAACGTTTGAACAAATGTTAAAAATGTCACTGGCATAGACAGCAACAAAAATTTAAATCTCCAACACCATGACATTTGATTTTTTAATTTTTTTAATTATTCTTAAATATATATACTTTTATTATTATCTGTATAAGGAAGTCTGGCCTGGAAAATTTAAAAGAGTACCTATATTTTTCATAACAGTTTATTTTTTACATGATTTGCTTAATTTAATGATATGATTAAAAACTATAAATTTTGTAACAAAAATTTAATTAAAGACTATAAAGAGTCCATTGGATCAACTGATACCCATTGTTCATACAATACTTACCTCTAGCACTTTGAGGATTTGTAAATATGCATGAAGCTCCGCAGTGTGTGGGGGGTAAGAATAACTCCCACCTTCATACTTCTTTTCTTGAAATTCATCTGCAATCATTTGTCTTATTGTGTGATGTCTTTTATTTCTACTCAATTCCCGATATGAACATTTATCCAGGATATATGGTAGTGATTCAAAATCACATTTCTAGATAACAGGACATCTCTTGTACCGGTTAGATAGATCTTCCTGGAATAGTCTCCAGTAAATATGCAGTCCAACGTTTTTGGCTTCTCTTGGATGACCTTACAGACATTCATAACGATAGCCTAGCTTTTAGCATAGTGAACTCTACCAAATCAACTTCCATAGAGTAAAGAAGTTCTTTCTTAGTAATATGGGCAAATAGAATTTTTTATTTTATTAGCATATGCAGCAGCTAATCACATCTGGCGCTTCCGCTGATAAAACAAATGGAAAACATCAAAAATGCAAATACATCTCAATCTAGCCACAGAACATAACAGATTAAAGGATCAACATTTAAACAAGATACAATATAATATTTTTTATTTCATTGTGTATGTACAGTAGTACCCCAAAATTAACAAGATACTTTAAAATTATACTTTGCTTCTTGTACTAAACATAGAAAAATCATTTTTTCATGACTAGAATTAGACCATTTCTTAGCTAATATGACTAGAATTAATATTCTGTATGATAACCAAATGTATCTGGTGTAGTTTGGTTATGAGCACATTTTGTTGAAAATTCACTCATCCAAACTACATTCAAGCCTGATAATAAAAAAGTAGAACATAGGATAACATAGTAACAAACTCTATCTGAAGCATCTGATTTTTCGCACTAAGCAGAACCCATAGAGAATTTATAAAGTTACACAAAATAATAATGAATATATAAGTTAGGTACACAAGACAACGAGACCCAATTTGATATAGATAATTCAAGTTAGAAAACTTCTGTCTCACTCATGATTTGAGCTACTAACTTAAATCTCTGGGCTTTCCAAGTAAATGAGACTGGCTTAAATAATCCTTCAATAATTTACTATAATTTCTTACTTAAGTTACATTAATGAATTATTCTTAATTAACTGTGATATAATTTTGCTGTATCTTTAAGATTTATTTATTTACTTTGATTAACATATTTATCATGTCAATACAGATAACATATTTGTATCAGTGCTTGTTTATGTCGTCTATATGTTAATGAGAAATCTGCGAATATGGCAAGCAATATAAATATGGCAAGCAAAATAAATCAGATTCTACAGTTATAATTTAGTATCTCTTGGAAAAACAAGCCTCAAAACTAGTAACCATTGATAGTTAATTTCTTAACTGACCACTTATTACCTTTGCAGACACTTTATACAATTATTAGTTATTTTGATTTTAAATCACTTCACTGAGAAAATGTGGTAAATAGTTTTAAATGTAAAGCACAACTTTTATTCAGTCTTAGTATATAAAATAATTATCATCATTTAAAAAGTTGAACATAATTTTTAACTATCTATTCTACATTTAAAATATTATTAATAAATAAACTAAAAAAATACATTTAGAAAATTATTACTGTGTTCCCTCAAAACTGATAGATGAGGTTACACAGAATAGTTTCCTTGGAATGATACTATTTTCTTACTCTATGCGATAACATTCTATGTGCAGCACCAAGGCTTTAAGTCATGAAAGATGACTTTAAAACCAATAATTGAAGGTAATCTTTTCCATTAGCTTTAAACTGAGTGCACGTTATTTGCTACTGGTAATTAAACACTGTTTACTATATATGCACACATTAATAAAAACCTGTAAATCTAAAACAAATGTTATTTTTATTATTTTGAAAATTTTAATTTTTTGTAAAACTGTTAAAGTGTGATATTAAACATGTAATAAAATCATTCCAGATCATACTATGCTTCACAGATTATTTTTAGCCTAGCAACTATTGATCTTTTACCAAAACATCTTAACGGCTAATGAGCAAATTAGAATCATGGTTGTTGGCAGCGAAATGAAATGTCCTCCATTGTCCGTCATCAGAACCACCTTCCTCTCGTGGATGTCTTGTAATCTGCGATTGTTTTGATCAAGTTTTCCCTGAGAAGTGTTGATTTCTGTGAAAATTTTATACTAAAAAAAGAAAAAGATCAAATAAGTTTGGATTAAAATAAACAATTCAGCATGTAGAAAATTACGAGAATTAAAAATGTAGAAACATAACAATTTTCCCTTGTTGAATAGTGTTTATTTCATTTAGTGAATATGTCAACGGGTAGGCTTTCTTTTAAGAATGTAAAGCTAGGAAGGTAATCAACCTTGAATGTATTATATTATTTAATCTGTTGGCATAAAAGCGTACATTCATCAATGATCCTAACATCTGCCCTTCTGTTTCATTTTTGGCTTTGATCAGATACAGAAACATCATAGAATAATAACATACTATCATAACACTCCTTTAAAAATTGGTGATGAGCGCGACGCTTACACTCCTAGCTGTGGGACGACAGTAGTACATATTTCTGCACTATTTACATCCACAGATGAGATTAGTAAATATCAAATAACTCCTATCTATAATCTGTCATGTTATTTTTTTATTGTTATTATTCCACTTTCTCGCAAGACACAATGCAGTACAACATAATGTGGTCTAGTTGTGTGGTTCAGCTACATGGAGGTAATATACAACAAAGCTACATGGATTAGCAAGTAAAGGTTTTGAGCCAATTAGTCTGTCCCATTACACTGAAGTAAACTAACCAGACAGACAATAAACCGTTGAATCACTCCTAAAATACAAAAGTTGTAAACTTGGAGTTAATATTACTACAGTCACTTGTTACTGGAAATACATTTGATTCAGATGATTTTTTAAAGTTCTGTATATATGAAGGAATATTTGATTGTTTTGAAATTAGGTTAAGTTCTAGTAATATTTAATAATTGGTCGGTAGTGTAGTTGGTTCAATCCCAGCTTCATGTGCTAAAGGTTCTCAGTTCGATCCCAATCAGAGTCATAATACATTTTGAGAAGGATCAGCTGATAACCACCGGCTGTTCATTTGTCATTGGGCTATTAATTAATGACACTTTCTAAGGAATAGTCGGCCTTAGTTTGTAACAATGACTACATTCGCTCATCTACACTCATCACACTTATTCGAAATCCATATTCGCCCATATCTTGACGATCGGCGTCTTATGAATAAATAAATAAATAAAAATAAATAATAATATGTATGTGCAGGTAAAAATAGATTTGAAAGTGGCATTTCGTCTAATGTATTGTTTTCGGTGGTTGAGATTATTGTTGTACCACAGTAATTCACTAGTATTGTATTGTTAAAGTAGCCAGCACCGTGTATGGTGCACGTGTATTGTGTATTGCATGTGTATGGGCAGGTGGGAAAAAACAATATGACTTTTATTGTTTTCAAACAAATTAAAACTATTGAAAACTGTCATGGATTGATCTGGAATAAGCAGACATCAGAATTGAAGGGGGATGAATAAATGTAGGACCGTCAATTCACATTTAAACTTACAACTCTGTTACCTGGGGTCAAGGCTGAATGTTTGAATAGTTACATAACTTAATTAGTAAATTAGTGATGAAGTCAGAGAAGATAATTTCATTTCTATCTATTAATTTTTATATAATACAAAGTGGTGACGATCGCCAACTTAATGATTTACAGAGTGACCATAGCAGATTTTGTTTGACGAGGAAGACATTGTTGATTATTGATCCTTCAGGAAGGTTTAGAGTTGTGTTGCTTAATTGACCCTTGATATGATTTCCCACTGACATACAGGCAGTTTTTTTATACTATACAGCCTTTTTGTCTTAATACAATTCTGAGAAAGGTCTAAAATATGAAGGTGGTAAGTAAGTTTTAAATTAGTTATCTATTACCAATGTTTATTGAATATATACTTAATTTTTTAATAATATTTTGAAATCAGATATCTAAATCTCCTTTAGATAGATTTATTATATGTACATTTTGAAGATTTTTTTCAAAGCAAAGATCCCTTATAGTAACATACCATGACATATCGAGACATATGTATCATGACATACATATGGACAGCCTGCCAAATATCCAACAGTTCTGATAACTGTGGTAAAAGCAGAAAGATCATCAAGTAAAACTAGTTAAAAACTATTTAGTTAACTCTCAGTGACAACCTGAAGTATAGTACAATGTGAAGTAAAGTACTAAATTCAATATGTTTCTAACAGCTGCTGACTCTAGTGGCATATTGATAAAGCCAGTTATTTGAGGGAATACTATTTGAGCAACTGATGGTGATAAGCTATGAGCTCAGTATTCCAATGTTGTATGGTTGTTCGCTCAATGATCACCTTCATAATGGACACTAGTTCATAAATCTATAAATCCCTGGATTAGAAGGTTAGACTTAACCATATGAGAGAGAACTGAAACTCAGGATTGTCAAACATCCAACGTAATGAAATAAATCTTACATACACAGATTTAATTGGAAAAAACTTGTAAATTATTAAGATTTTTTTTAAGTCTAAAGTTTTGAAACCAAATGTAATAAAATATTAAATTTCAATTGTACAAACTGGACTCTATTTTTCTCCATTTCAAGTAAAGTTGCTAAAGCAAGTTCTTTCTTAAGGTTCTCAAATTTTTAGATTTGAGATGCCAACACAACTTTGTGCGTATTTGAAGGCGGATATAAATGATTATATGAGTGTAGGATGAGTGTACATAACCTGTGTAGTCTGGTTACTAACCGAGTCCAACCTATGTTCAGAAAGGGCCATTTATTAAAAGCCCAATAGCCAGGGCAACTAAGGGGACTACAGCTTTACGTAGAATCTGACCACATATGTCGTTCTAACTTTCAGCTAGTTTATAAGCCTGATACTCAGTTCGCCCCCTTACACAACATCTGGACACTGACTTCCACCCAACATGGAAACTCCAGACTTTTGTAGCAGTTTCCACGCCTATATAGCATTCACCGAGCAGACACCGTGTCAGTAATAAGAGGACCGGGATAAAACCTATCACTTATACAATCTCGACAAAACTAGTTTATGCATCACTGCAATAGTAAGATTTCACGAACAAAGAGATGATTCATATAAGATTGATATATTAAAAAGGCATTTTTATGTATTTACCAACTAAACCTGTTGATACAGCTGTTGATTATTAGATTGTTTACATTTGTAAAAGATTGCTTTTTCTTGGGAGTAAAAATGTTCAACAAACTTAATTTGTGGATTTATAAATTTATTATTCAAGTAAATATACAAAAATGTTGGTGACGAAGGTAAACTAGCTATTGAATGTTCTATTGTTAATTATTTTAAACATGAATATGTTGCTTACTTTTAATATTTGTTGTTTTACAATTTTTAACATTTGTTTTTTATTTCTTGATATTGTTCATTAAATCACAGAGCATAATGGCAGATGAGAATGTTATTTCATTAACTAGTGCAATTGCTACTTTAGTCAATAAATTGCAAAGTGTTTCAATGTCTTAATAAGTACAACAGAACAAACAACATAACGTAGATAGAGTATCACAATCAAACATGACATTTGAGGTATTTGACGACTCCAAAGAAACTTTGAAATGCTATAAAGAAAGGCTTGATAACTTCTTTATGCTGAAGTTAGTTTGAAATACAGAACAAATCAATGAAGTAAAAACTCGAGTTTTAATAAATTGTATAGGTCAAAAACACTAACAGCTTCTTTCAAGCTTAACAGCACCTGACCTGCCTGCAACCAAATTGTATCCACAGTTAATTGAATTACTGGAAAACCATTTATGTCCTACTCTTAATGTTTATACAGACCAACACAAATTTCTTTGCCGAATGCAATCTGCTAATGATTCCATAGCAGATTTTATTGCTGCCTTACGAAAGTTAACAATTTCATGTAATTTCATTTGTGAAAATAGTAACTGTGGCAAATCAAATGCAAACCAATTCCTATGTGCCCAGTTCATTTAAGAACTAATTGACCCATACATAAGGGAAAGACTTTTGCAAGAGAAATCACTTACCTTTGACTGTGCATGTGAAATTGCCCTAGGATTAGAAGTTTCTAAACAAGGAAACAAATAAATGTCATCATTTAACACAGAAAGAGAAGTCAATAGGCTGTATAAAAACGGTACAAAAGAAAAAAAGACATCCCATATTTAAACTGACTTGGGAACTCTTGGTTTGACTGGAGCGTGTCTAAGATGTGGATACAATAATCATGACACAAATGAATGTAAACGAAACAGAACATCACTTAAATGTAATTCTTCTGGTCGTACTGGGCATATTTCAAAAGTATGCATATACACATTGAGGCAGAAAAAAACCAACAAAACAGACGAAGAAGAATATTCATCATATTAACAGTGAGGATACAAAATACATTACTGAAGAAACTTCAGACTCAAACTATGAAAATGACTATAACAGCATTAATGAAGTGATTCATATAAATCATACTACCGTAAACAATCACAATGATTTTTCTAAGTTCATGATACCAATCAAAATTGGTTCAAAAACTAAACTTTTCAAAATTGATTCTGGAAGTCCAGTTACTATTATGAATAACAAGGATTACAAAGATCTGCATCTTAATATCAATCTTCAAAAAACTAACGTACGATTCCGAATCTATACTGGTGATGAGTTTACTCCCTTAGGAATAGTGAAAGTTCCAGTAGAATACAAAAACAATAAATCCTTAGAAGAACCCTATGTTGTTGAAACACCATCTTCAGGGATTTTAGATAGAGTTTGATTGAGACATCTTAACGTTAGCATAAACCAGGTAAACAACAAATGATTTAAGAATGTTTACAATGTTGATGACATAAAGGAAGAGATTTGTGAAACTTACAAGGACACATTTCAAAGTAAGGTTGGTATAATTCCTAATTATCAGTGTACATTAAAAACCAAAGAATCTATCTCTCCTGTATTCTCTAAGGAAAGACCTGTACCTGAATACAGGATTGAAAAAGAACTAGAAAATCTAGAACAACAAGAAGTAATTACTAGGGTACAACATTCAGAATGGGGCTCACCCCTTGTTGTTGTTCCAAAACTCAATGGTGATGTCAGGCTGTGTATTGATTTTAAATTGACTCTCATTCCCCAGTTAATAAAAATTTTTAATAAAATGAAAGGAGGTAAGTATTTTTGCACTCCTGATATTCATAAAGCTTGCAAAATAGCAAGAGACAATAGCTAAAGACTTCAAACATTTTTTTCACATAAAGGAAACTATCAAATGAACAGACTTGCATTTGGTGTTAAAACTGCCCCAAATGAATTCCAAAAATTTATGGATGAAACAATAGGTGATCTTGAAGGTGCTGCAGTCTATTTTGACAATATAATATTACAAGGATCAACCATTTACTTTATAGGGTTGATCACCATTATTTTCCTCCACTTGATAGGGTTATACTTTATTTAATAACTTTTACATATGTACTTTTTTTCTATTTGTCCTTTGAGCTGTAAGTATGTATATTTTATTCCGCTATAACATATCGTTTTGTATAAGTTATATACATACAATTATTTTGTAATATGTTCACTGTAAATTATTGTATGTTTACTTCAATTTTAGTTTCTTATAATTTTTTACATACAGTGTTTAAGTTATCCAAAAGTCTCTGTGTTTGTATTATCCAAAAGACTAGTTAATACAACAAACATTGTGTATTAAACTAGTCTTTTAATATAAATGTGTTCCTTTTAATCTAATATTTGTGTTAATGTTAATTTCTTACCTGCTCAGAGGATATGGGGAGTTTTGACTGTAGTATCGTCCATGTCACAATCTCTGAGCAAGGTGGAGTGGTCAGAGACCCTGGATAGCGGAAAAAGGAACTTCTGTCTGCCGGTAAGAAATCTGCTGGATTGAAGAAGGGAGGCAAACGTCCTTTTGTATGTTCTTTAGATGAAACATCTCTTACAGCATCTAAAAGAGGGTCCAAAACTTCTGTTCCATTTTCTGATGTCTGTAACAATTTAATAATTCAAACAACTCATAATAACTAAACAAGCAATTAAAAATTAAAATAATTAGTTTATTAAACCTAATTTAAAAAAAAATTAAAGATCGTCTTATTTTAACAGGCAAAGATAGGGTTAAGAAGCCCTCTCTAACACTTAACCTGGGGACCAACGGCTTAACATGACTTCTGAACCACGGGAGCGGCAGGGTAAAAAATGTGAATGGTCATATCGAGAATCAAACTCAGACCGACTGCATGGCAAGCCAACGCCTTAGCCCTTTATGTACGGCCGCTCCGTATGATTATGAATTTTGAATATCTGAATGCTAATTATGAATGTTGTGAATATATCTGAGTTGCACTCATCTTTCGGTTTGTCCTCAGACAGAAGACAAATTTATATCCTCAGGTTGTTGTCTTATAAATTCGCCAATGGACTTATTTGGCATTTTAGGGTTTACCTCCGGTCCAAGAATGGTATATGATTTCTCAAAGCAAATATGATAATCTGCAAATGATCCTGGTTATTATTATGTTTAGAAACATAACCCTTTTATAAATATGCAAGTAATTCATAAACCATGCAAATAAGTAAATCTAATATAAAATATACTGCATTATTTCTTAACCACACACATAAATTTTGACATCAAATTTTTAATAACAAAATGAAATTGTCTGATTCAAAAACAATTGAATGACCCATCAGGTTGGTGTTGTTGTTGAGTTTCAATCGCTGTTCGTACAGAAGGAGAATTGTTGCTTCAGCCAACAGCAGATACAAAGAGTAAAACGTTTCTTACATGAGTTCATATTAAGTTGACATGTTTCCATACATTTTTTGACTATGCAATTTTATGGAATTGTAAGCTGTACTCACATAAAACATTATTCCAATAACAGCCAGTCCATCTTGTTGTTGAAGTGCATGTTTCATATCCGGATACTTGCTGTTGTAGTGAACCATATGCAACTCCATTGGAAATCTGAAATAAATAATTAATTACTGAAAAACATTGAAATATATATATATATATATATATATATATATATATATATATATATATATATATATAAACTGGAGGACCAACGGGTAGCAGCGTCTGATCCTCCAGTTAGTGACGGTCTAACACTAACAAACGGAAAAACACAGCAAAATTAGAAGTCTCCAACCCTGCCATGAGCAGTCTTCATTTAAAATATCAAATAAAATTCTTAATTGATACATTGTTGTTGTTTTTTACAATGAAAAAATCGTTTATTTTATATATACAATGAGTCATATATGGTAGCAATGAAATTATGTACATAAAACACTTGTTAATAAAATATTCCTTCATTTAAAAAATATATGGCCTGCTTTTTTTGCGGATGTTTTGTAAAAGTTTATTAAATAAATATGGTCATACAGGTTTGATATGCTCCTTTCCAAATTCTGTAGTATGAGGTTTATAACTTCTAACTTGTTGAAACTTCTGGTCGGATAGTTATGATGGAAAACATTTTTAATAAAATAGCTTTGATTATTTTTAACAAAATAGAAACTATGATACTTTCCGGAAACAGTAACTGGAGGTAAAATAGTCTCCTGATCAGACCTGGAGAATTGAAAGATGGAATGTACAAACTCTGATGAGAGCAGAAAAGTTGAACAATTTCAGAAAACAATTTCATTTAACAGAAATGGGGAAGATTAACTTGGACATTGTTAGAATAGCGGAGATAAGATGGGAGGGATGTGGAGACATACAAAGTGATGAGACTCAGGAGGGCGAGAGTAACAAATGGTGTGGGAAAAATAGTGACAGAGGAATTATCAAAATGTGTAGAAAGAGTTGAATATGCAAGTGAAAGAGTAATGTGTATGAGATGGAAAGAGGATGTTAAGGAATTATTATCATTCAAGTATATATGCCAACTGCACAGAATATTGGGAATATCATGGAGGAAACAAGTGCTGTAATAGAAAACAGATGACAAACAAAGAATGCTGTTAAAAATAATGGGAGATTAGAATGCTATAACAGTCACATTGATGTCTTTCATTGTAGCTGAAGGACAGGAGGGGTCTATAATTGGAAGATGGCCTCGGCCGTATAAATAAGAGGGGCAAACGTATTTTATACTTCTGTTGTGTGTGCACCTAATGATACACAGTTTAAAAACCATAAAAAAAGACTAAATATATGGAAATCCCCAGAAGACTGGGTTAGAAACCAAATCTACTTCATTATGATAGAAGAGAGATATATAGAAATGGAATTAAAGAAGTGTATATATTGTCTGGACCTGATAAAGTTAGTGACCATAACTTGATCACGGCAGTTGTTGAAATTAAATTGAAGAAGCTGGAAGAGCATACATCATGAAGAAATTAGACTTAGAAAAGATAAAAAAAGGAAAAAGAGAAGATGTAAGTGCATGAGTTATCATAAGATTATCAAAGTTTATCATACCTCTGTATTGAAGAAAACTGAAAAAAACAGGCCATGATGAGGATGAGCAACACATTGACAAATGGAAGAACAGAAATAAAAGAAAGCTTTTGAAAGGTTTCAAAGAGGGTTATTTTCTATTAGATAGAAAATTCAAAAAAAAAAAAAAAACATGGATAACATGTGAAACAGTTTTTAAAATGGAAGAAAGGAAGAAGAAGTGAAGAAAAGACAAAAAGTACAGAAAACTAGTCAGTCAATTGAGGATAGAAGTAGAAAGGTCAAGAGAGAATGAATAATTGAAGAATGCAAGGAAATTGAAGAGTTAGAGAAAGAGGGAGGATTTATATCATATATAGAGAGGTGAAAATTCATATTTGGGATAAGAATATTACAACCTATGAAATCCTCAGCAAGGATGAGAAAGAAGTATATAAAGGCAAAAGAGAGTTTTGGGATGAGTAGGTAAAAGAGTTGTATGACACATAAGGAAAACTAATAATTAGAGGTTAAGAGAAGAAAAGGGAGGGGATCCAGGAGAAAATTATAAGTGCAATAGCCACATGAAGAGGTGTTTATAAGGCAAGGCCCTTAAAAAAGTTATGATTCCATCTGAAGTGTGCATGAATCAGGAAAGCTTAAAAGAGGTCTTGAAATTCTGTAATAAGATATTACTTGGATGCATGACCAGAGGACTTCCTACCAACGATCATAATACCAATACTATAAAGAAAAGGAATGAAATATTGTGACAAACGCAGAACCATAAGTAATATTGCATGTAGCAAAGATAATTCGTAGAATATTAAACAAGAGACTCATGAAGAAAATGGGTATTCACCTTGCGCAGGAACAATACGGCTTCAGGCGAAATAGAGAGACAAGGAATGCGATTGAACTTACAAGGATACTAGGAAAGAGGTTTATGGAGAAAAAGAAAGAGTATATGTGTGTGCTTCATTAATTTAGATAAGGCTCTTGACAATGTAAATGAGGACACACTGATGATTATGTTGATGAAAAAGAAAGTGGATTGGAAAGATAGAAGATTGATTGGCTCATCACATAAGAATCAGAATGTAGTGATGCGAGTAAAAAAGAAACTCTAAAACTGAACCACGTTATTACACTGTATACACTGTACACGTAATTACACTGTACATGTATGGGGTATTGACCCATCCTCCAACCCATACACACAGTGGTATTAACCCACCTGCCCACCCATACATGTATAGTGGTATTGAGCCACCCGCCCACCCATAAACGTACAGTGGTATTTACCCACCCGCCCACTCATACACGTACAGTGGCATTGACTCACTCTCCCACCCATACACATACGGTGGTGTCACCCACCCGCCCACCCATACACGTACGGTGGTATTGGCCCACCTGCTCTCCCATACACGTACAGTGGTGATGACCCACCCACCCATACAAGTACAGTGGTAATAACTCGCCCGCCCACTCATACACGTACAACGATGATGACCCGCCCGCTCTCCCATACACGTCCAGTGGTGATGAACCACCCGCCCACCCATACACGTATGGTGGTATTGACCCACCCGCCCTCCCATACAAGTACGGTGGTATTGGAGGTGGTGTCACCTTATATGAACTTTCCAATATTCTTTTGAACACGCTACTGATCCACTCATCCACCAATACACGTACAATGGTACTAACCCACCCACCCATACACATATAATGGTACTAACCCACCTACCCACCCATACACGTATAATGTTACTAACCCACCCGCCAACCCATACACGTGCGATGGTACTAACCCACCCGTCTGCCCATACACGTACAATGGTACTAACCAACCCGCCCACCCATACACGTACAATGGTACCAACCAACCCACCCACCCATACAAGTACAATGGTACTAACCCACTCGCCCGCCCATACATGTACAATGGTACTAAAAGGTGTAAGGCAACACTCAACACTTCAACACTCTTCAACACTTTTCAATCTATACTTAGAAATAATGATAGAATAGAGTAAAGTAGATGGGAAAAGAATTTTTGGAGGAAGAAGAATATAGTAAGTGAGTTTTGCTGATGTCATGGACCATTCAATGAAACTTTTTGTTAGTTATTGCTTCACTTTTCAAGAAACAAATTGTCGTTATATTTGTTTTCTGTATAAAATTTATTTTACATGACATATAAAAAGTTCATTTCGCACTGATGAGGTATAAAAAAAACTGTGTATGGAACAAAAATATGTTCTGCACTATGCAACTAAAATGCTGTAGACTAAAAACTGTAGTGAAATATTGTTATAGTTATATTATAGCTTTGATGATAAGGAACACATGTGCAGCACAGATTGATTTTGTTGTCATATTTTCAACTTAGAAAATTGCTAAAAGTAAAAATAAAAAGCAAAATTTACTTTTTCAGTGTAGTTGATTTGAAATTGCCATAACAATGCCTTTAGCTCATTTAGAAATATGTTAGTTTTTAAGATTTCTAAATTCATACAAATCAGCTTTTTTTTAGTCACAGATTTCAGCTTCATACTAAATTTTAATTTTACGGCTTAAACTTAAAAATGTAGTGCTTGTAATGAGTTCTGAAAAAAACAATAAGGCGAACTTGTCAACTTTTTGGCGTCTTGGCTTGCTATAATGAGAGATGCATTGTTGGCAACAATATAACAAGGAAACATTCTGCTGGTAATTAAGTATTTCTGCTGCCAACATTCTAACTGAAGAATATTTCTCATCAGGCAACTCAGAGTATTATGTGACAAATATTTATTCCAAATTAATAGGCCTATACTCAAACAGTGACTACAAATGATCTGAGTTGATTTATGGATATATTCAACAAGTGTGAATGTAATATTCATTCAAAGTACAAATGTGTTCAATGGTGTGTGAATATCACATCACATGTTCAGTAAGTCTGCCCAACATGTGAGAATTGAACGATGTGTTTCAGATCGAGTTATTCATCAACAGGTCTTCTGTTTCATATCTATTACGTTAAATATACATGACATTTATACAATATAACAAGATTCAGACACGTCAACAATTATATTAAAATCAAACAAATGATAAAATCACATGCCGACACACAGATACAGTCCTGTGGATGAGCAACGGACTGATACATTTTCATTTGTTTAATTTCAATATAATCATTAACATGCCTAACCTTGCTATATCGTATAGGGTCATGTGTGTTTAACTTAATAGAAACGAAACAGAAGATCTGATGATGGATCACTCGATCTTAAACGCATCGTCCTGTCTCACATCTTGGACAGATTGACTGAAACACATAAGTAATAGTTGATCATCTGTCCAGAGCTAAAATGACTGTTTTTATCATACATGTACATCATTGAATGTAATATTCAAAGCATCTTTTTATGTCATTGAATATATGATAGAATGTTTATATTTACTCACTTTACTCCATCGATGGTGTGCTCGGAAGGCCAGTGGAAGTGCATTTCTTGCAGGTAATACATTCCTTTCAACTTGCCTGAGGTTACTCCCGAGTCACAGTTATCTTCATCAAAATGAATAGCAACTGAAAACACAGAGTTAAAATATTAATGTTGGAACAGATATTGACGATTACTAAACAATATACCGAGTGTTCAAAAAGTCTGGTACCCTCTTAGTATTTTACTATATAATATTACTAAACACAGAAAAATGAAACTCTAGGATTACATCCTCACTGTGGTTACTGACTTTTTGGTCATCTTAACTGTCCTTTTTCGCTTGGGATCTTAACTGTCGGACGTCGTGTGGATGAAGTCTAAAAAATCTCAAATGTAAGCATAGTTTTGAGTACCTCATTTTAAAGGTTATTGTTAAAGGAAAACATTGCTGCAACCCCAACTGAATAAGGACTATTCGTTTGGAAATAGCAGCCTCTCAAAGTTCCAATGAGGCCAAACTTTTAAACGCTGTTATTTCCAAACAAATATGCCTTTTTCAGTCGGGGTTGCGGCAATGTGTTTCTCTAACAATGACCTTTAAAATGAGGCATAACTCGACCTATGCTTATGTTTAGGATTTTTCAGATTTCCTCCACAGGACCTACAGCGAAAAAGGACAGTTAAAACGACCAAAAACTGATTAACTACAGTGAAGATGTAATCCTGGAGTTTCATTGTTCTGCGTTGATTAGTAAAATAAATATTTTGGGGATTCCAGACTTTTTGAACACCCGGTATGTAACAGAAAATTACTAAAATATGTGGTTGGTGGTAGAAAGTTCTATTAATATACAATTTCTAATGTAATAGATAATAAAAAGGGAATTTTTAATATAGTAGGATTGAAATAAATATAGTGAAATCTGTTTAGTGATATATGTGATATTTTCCACTAGTAAAATATATTTCGAATTATTATAGCAATTTTTAAATAATCATCAAAATAATTCTCTATGAAGTGAATTTGATTAAATATGAAAAACTATTTTAAAAGTTGGCGTTGATTTTTCTTATCCTTTTCAATTTTCAAATGTCGACATAGTTTATTACATGTAATAATGCTGTTCCTATGTACTACTAAGGGACATTATACTTCTTTTAACAAGGTACAATTTACCTCGGCAAGCTAAGGTGTAAATATAACCTCACGTGTCACAGAAATAACCCGGCAGTATGAACATATGAGTCTGGCTTCCTCCCAGCCATTGTCACCGAATTTGCACTTACCCTACTTATGCATTAAGTCCACAGAACATTCACTGTAATCAAACTTTCATTAACAAAAATCTACTTCCTGATGACTGTTATCATTGTGCTACATCTTCCTACCAATGCCAAGTTTACGAAATTCTTCATCATGGTTGTAGCTGTTTATATAACAAATATGAACAGAAAGTATATAAATACCATATTTCTACATAATTTTTGTTTTCATTTTATATTTTAAATCCTTTAATTTAATTTTGTGAGATTGAATTAATTTTGTTACTATGAAGTACATTTTTAATTACAATTTATTTATTTACCAGTGATCCCCCATTTTGAAATTTTACATAATGTACTCATTATATTTGAAGTACCGTCAACCGGGGTCACTTTGGCCCAAATTTCAAGTTTTTTGCTGAATTTTGTTCCATATATATGTAACTATTTAAAAAACCATTAAACCAGTATTAGTTTTACTTTGTACATGAACTATTGAACATTTTAAAATAAGAAACAATAGTGTTAACCTCAATTAGGAATTTTTATTTAATATTTAAATTTGGGCTAAAGCTGACACTGACTTGGGGTCACTTTAGCCCAAATGTTAAATACCATATAAAAACCATGTCTTTGATGACTTGGGCTAAACCTACACATATTTTACTTTCAATATAGTTCATACTGTATATAAAATGGGGTTTAGGATGGTAGACAAATATTGGCACAATTAATAACAATTAATTTTAATAAGTAAACTAACGTAAGCCTAGTGACTTTTTCACAATGTAAAAACTAGGGGACTAAGTTAAATAATAATAATAATATAGGGCCTACTGAGAAAACTTAAATGAAAACTTGTAGTTCAGGAACCAAAAATTGGTTCCTCTTTAGCACTTTTGGTGGGTTGATTTTGCACAGAATGTCGTCCCATTGATATTCATGACTGTCGACCCGCTCTGGCCACCTCCAGCACTTCAAACCTTGCTGCATGCACTCAACAGTTACATTCTCTTTTGACAAACTGGTTATTTTCCCTGGGTATTTTTGACCATTATACAGAACAATCACAAAATTGTCAATCTCACAGTCGTCAAAGGTTACCGGTACGTGCGATTTTTTGACACTTGCACGTGGTTCAACCCGAGTACTTGTAGGCCTACTTTTTGTACCGGTAGTCATTGGAGAACCACTGTCTATGCCTAATTCACAATCAGAGAATGTTTCAGACTCTCCATCTGACTCCAACAGTATCTGTGGTTCATCTTCGGACGAGGAACTTGGAGTAGGACTCTTCCGCTTCTTCTTTTTTGGGATAGATTTTTGCTTTCCAACAGGAGAAACTTGTTCACTTTCAGCAGTCAAGACATCTTGAACAGAAATGCTCTTTCCAGCAGGAACTTCTACCTTTTTCCGCTTTTTTCTTGCCGAATTGGAAGGGTTAACATAGTCACTTCGGTTTTTCTCTAGTTGCTCCAAAAACGCCTCTCCGACATATCCAACATCATCCTCGGTCAATTTCTTAGGGAGACGATCGAGTAGCATCTGTTTGTTTAGTGGAAAAATACCACATTTAGCAAAACCAGAGATAAGATTTGCAGCTTGGTTTCCCTTTAGGCCATTCATAAGCTCATTTAGCAGTCCTGGAAAAATGTCTTTAGGGACAGTCTGAAACTTGGCACTCGATTTAGACTCTTTCCATTTACGTAGTATGGATCGCCAAATTCTTTTCATCGGCGAAAAGAAAGCCACGTCTAAAGGCTGTGTTAAATGAGTTGTATTAGGCGGTAAGCAAACAAACCTAATATTATGGTTTTCGCACAGTTCCAAAACTCTAATGCTAATGTGGGAAGATAGATTATCACCAATCATTACCTTAGGCCCAGCTAGATTTTTGACAGATGGTAGAAATAGCGATTCAAACCAATCTTCAAATGTATTGCAGTCAAACCAACCGCTCTTTTTCCGGTTGTAACGGCAGTTTTGTGGACCATTTTCGGTCCAAGTAGACCACAAATGTTCAGCTTTGAACACAACCTATGGGGGTAAACATTTGCCTTCGGCATTGCCGCAAAACATTACTGAGGTAGAACTTTTGGAAAAATTGCAAATATTCTCAACATACTTTGTGCCCCGTTTGCAAATGACCCGTTTACTTCCGGGATCATCTGTCAGATTTGTTTCGTCATAATTAAAAATATGACTCGGCAGCACATTATCAAGTTCTTTAGCCAAATTTTCCATGTAACAATCAATAACTTCTGCGTTAACCTGAGCTCTAACCTTTTTAATATTTTTGCTGAATCTGGTTGACAGAAGAGGGTGCCGATTCAAAAATCCCTTAGCCCAGTCATAGCCTGGCAAGTTATCTTTAAATTTTCCAATTTTAGTTCCTTTTTTATCAAGGTAGGCTTTAACAGTAAAACGAAAGTCAAGTTCACTCACGGGAAATCCAAAGTCACTTAACCGCACAAGGTGTTCTTCAAAAATTCGCTCCTCTTCTGCTGTGAAAGTCGTTGTACCTCCTTTTGGTTTTGAATGTTTACCAGCTAGCTTGTTTTTAATTGTTGCTCGAGGAATCCCATACTTCTCTTCAGCAGCACGCTGGGTTATCTCCTTGGAACGAATTGCTGTTAAACATTCCTCCAACGTCTCTGAAGAGTAGTTCGCATAAGGCCTAGACCCGAGAGTCCTTTTGTATTTTCTAGGCATGGTTAACAGGGCCTAAAACAAAAAAGATGGTACCTATGCATTAGATTGATTTGTTAAAGTTAATAAAAGTGTTTTGGGACCTAAATACATTGGAAATACAAACATTTAGATGACAGCATCTTAAAAACACTATTTTCTAACCTAGAAATATGTGGGCTAAAGACACCCCAAAAGTTGGGCTAAAGTCACCCCAACACATATTTTTGCTGATAAAAATTAAATCATAAGGAAAACATTTAAATCACATAAATATGATGTTGAGCAGATATATAAAGAATAATTTGTGACACTTACCTATAGTAAAGCTATAAATGCACAACTGTGACCATCAGAAGTTGAACCGGTATAACCTTTCACCAAAATTGCAGACAGCTGTGTTGACAACATTGCCAACTGTCAGGCCATAGAGTATATACTATAGTTGCATAGACTAGAAAGAACATAGAGTAAGCAGCAAAATGAGCACCATAACATCGAATTTGGTGGAAAATGAAATGAACAGTGTAGGATTGAAAGTTTTTTTTCTCTTTGGGCCAAAGTCACCCTTAAGGGCTAAAGCCACCCCAGTTGACGGTAAATATAAAGGACACCTAGGAATTGAATGGGTGATACCAGAAATTCTAGATAAATAATCTATAATTCTAGTAAAGACAGTGGCAGTACTTTTATTTTAATAATAACTAAACAAGTCACATTCAAGATTAATATTTGAGATTACCCTAGTAATTATCTTAGTGTCTGTATAATCAACAGACATAATTGTTTATTCATTTAAATAAGGTATTAGTTAAATTATTTATTTAAACTAATAGCCGACTGCCTATGCTTTGCTACAGGCGATTCTCTACACACTTATCTTTTCCCTTGTGGTTCTCTCTAACCCCTCACATCAATATTGAAGCTCAGTCTGTAGCCATTCTCCTAGATAATAAAGTTTTATAGTCTAGAAAACCCTGTAAGTCTGCTTTAGAAGGCTGCAAAAGTAGCGCAGAGTTGTGTCAGAGTTAGAAGAAGTAACCTTAAACAGTTCAAATTGGAAACCACTTAAATTGCCACTTTTTTCAGCCACTGCCTTACTGTACATCTACACTACAAGTTGTATATTTGATCCTCCAGGTCATATTTCAGTTTCTGAGTCAATCTCTAAATAAAGTGATAAAACTGAGAATAAATGTTATAAAGGATGGCACTAGGTTTTTACACTAGTTTTGCCATGTTCTATAAGCAGGCTATGGATTCCTACAAAAGGTCAGCCTCAGAGGTTTAGTAGTTTTTGAAATATAGTGATCAGTAAGTCATTGTATTTGGCTTATACAGGGTAGACAAAAAATGTGGAAAGTGAAATCTTGTTCATGATCATGGTTACAAAGAAATCAGCGATATTTCATCTTTTCAGGGTACGGCCCATGAGGAGTTATATGAAAATCTTCAATGTAAGCCTAGGTCAAGTTTGGTATCAAATGAAAGGTCTATTAAAGAGAAATGAATTGCTGCAAACCGGACTTCGAAGGGTTTATCCTTTCCAGAGGAGAGGTCATTTAAATTTCAAAGTAACAATAATATTTCTCCACTAATTAACAGTTTTAAGTAAATTATTCTGATCAAAAATTATTCTTTATGGAACACAACTATTAAAAAAATTAAATTATCAAATTATCTATGGATAAAAATAATGTTGTTGTGAAAGCGTTTCCATATTTTATTTCCTCCCTGTATATACAATATAAATAGATTTAGCACATTAAGTACTTTCAAGAAAAAACTTTATAAAAACATCAATAGGAGCTGTCCATAGTATTAATGTTCTTGTGAAGGTATCTTGAACTTTAAGCCAAATCATGATTTACAAATATTAAAACCCATTTCTTCCCAAATTTTTGTTTTCTGAAAAATAGCCTCTCACACAACATTTAATGAAGGGTGTTCTATACTCATCAATACAACTGACACCCGGCTTCAGCTTGGCTTTACTCTCCATAGACCATGGACTTTTCATTCCATAGACCATAGAATCTACTCTCTAATTAAACCATTTATGCTGTCTCTATTCTTAAAAAAGTAATTTAAGAATACTGTACTGTTATGAAAATGTGCCTACCTATCAAGTTAGTTTTCCAAACAAAGCTGTCAATTCTTAGTAATACCTAGTTCTTTTTATATCCTCCAACACTCTTTTTCCACACTAGAACGGAAACTCCGTTGGTTCTTGGTACAAAGTAGCAAGCTAACAGCCAAGCAAATCACTGTTGCCCTCAATTTCCATCTAGTTAATGGGACAGCCAGTCTGTTTTGTGACTTAGCCAATAAAAACATCAGTTTTAAGGACCCAGACTTCTGGTGATTTGAAAAACTATTCACGGCTGACTCCCGTTTTACACAACACAGACAGTGATGTCTTACAACTTCTATCTGTTTTTTTTTTTTTTTTTTTTTTTTTTTTTATGTTTATACAGAGCAGGCTTTTTAAAGAAAAAAAGTAACTTGATGCGTATGGTATACTAGTTATATACAGCATGGAATTCTGACTTTTAGCTTTGAACTTTAATAATAAAAGTTGATCTGGCAAGTAGGCTATTAATAAATAGCTCTTCTGAGGAACAGTCAACATTAGTTAGTAACAATGACTACACTCAATCATCCACACTCATACGCCCCTCATATTTGCCGATATCTTGACAATTGGTGTTTTACTAATGAATAATGAGTATCTGTGCCAGATCAATTCATTGTAAATAGTTTAGTGTTTTCTCAATTCCACACTAAGCTTCCAATTTGTATGTTAGTATCCATGCCGATGGCAACCATTGTGCAGTTGAAGTGTTTGGGTTTGAAGAATACTGAGTACAGAACCTACAGCCTATAACACTATACAACATTTCTTAAATTTACAAAAATCAAAACTAAATGACAAGAACTTAAAATTGTTTTTGAAAATAGTTAATCTGCAGTCATTATTAGTTACTGCATTCTAATTAGAGAAAATGAAATGATTCAACATTTTATAACATACAGTAGAACGTCAATGATCCGGATTAATTGGGACCGGACCCCATCCGGATTATCAAATTATCCTGATTATCGAAATTACCTTAAAAAAGGCCAGTATACACGATTAAAGTACACAAACATTTTAAAATTTTATATTTTCTCTTATACAATAAAGGGTTTAGAGGTGAAATTAATCCAAAACATATTTTATGTTCAAACACTACATTGTAAATTGTTTGTAGCAACATGTGTACAGTACTCGACAGCTGTAGAGAAGCTTTTAAAGACCTAAAAATCCTTACTGTTACCTCAATGTATATAATCGAGGTAATTATTTATGCTTCAAAACAAAACCTGTTAAGAAATGAAGAGGTGCATGCATATCAAACTAGAGGAGCTCAGATATATCACCTTCCAGCCCACAGAACCACTATCTACACCAAAAAGCCATCGTATGCTGGAGCCAAGCTCTTTAACGCACTTCCCAAGGACATTAAAAATAGTAATCTGAAGACACTGAAAAGACAACTACATGACTGGCTGGTGGAGAAATCAATCTACAGCATGGAAGAATTCTATAGTACCCTTGACCTTTAATTTTTGAAATTTTCTTTAAATTTCCTGCACTTGAATATGTGACCAATTACATTTTTGTTGTTGTTGTTTTAATGTTATATTTTGTGACAAATATTCTGTTCTCAATGATCATGAATAAAGATTTCTGTATTCTGTATTCTGTAAAAACATCAAACACTATTTGAGCTTTTTTAAAAAATGTGTAATAGATTTTTGAACTGCAGTAGTGGTTCGTTTTTTCGCAGCTATGTCCTTAATTTGTTTTAATTTTTATGGTACGATGTTTTAATTTTTTGCTACAAGAACAAAACAGGGAATATTAATTTTAAAAAGCTAAATGTTTGAACGGATTAAAATTCGGTCATAACAGTTATGTAAAGTAAAAAATGTCAAAATACGTAGATACAAATCCGGATTATTGACGGTCCGGATTTTTGACGTCCGAATTATCGACGTTCTACTGTATTAAGAACAAAAATAATTTGTATCGATTGAGGCAAATAGCTGTGCTCATGATCTTTTCATGTTGGGTTACAGTGAGATTAGGAACCCAAAGCATTCCTAAAAACAACTCCAGTACAGCTGAGTTGATTTTATTGGTAGGAAATAACATCTTATCTGTGAATGAAATTGAGTCAGTAGGTATATTAAACAATACAGTTCTGCAGGTTATTTTAGTAAAAAAATCTTAGTAATTGTTTCAATGGTCATGATTTAAAGAAATTACACTATCTATTAAATTTCACAATAGATGGTAAGATAGTTACCTCTTTTTTGTCCCACCAATCTTGTGTTACTTACAGCACTACTGGTTTTGAAGGATGTCCTTTATCTTCAGGTGCACTTTCTTGGGCTTCACTTAACACACTTCAAATGGGTTGACATCCTTTGAAACCGGTAGTGCTATAATAACACAAGATAGATGGCGGAACAAAAAAAAAAGAGGAAAATATTTTACCATCTATTGTTAAATACAACCAATCAGGATAGTACTGATAGCATAACAATGGATTTTAAATTTCATTTTTAGTTAAGATAAAAATTAGAATTCACTCACCTACATCCGTATTGTATTCTATTTTTTCCTTGTGGAACAGTCTTGGTTTTGGAACATGGTTAATGCAATTATAAACAAACAAAGGTCACACAGACAGCTATACGCCTCCATATATATTTAAAATTAAAACTGTTGTGCACAGTATAATGTAAACACACGGTTGCGAAGCTCAGCAATTTTACTTGCCAAACAAGTGGTGGTATAGAAAAAAAAAATTGTTTTGAATATTTACACTCAATTAATTGGATTTCAACATAAGTAAATTGCCATGCTATCTAGTGCAGAGATGCCACAGCTCTGCGATACGGTACGACTACCTCAGTATAATATAAACACACAGTAGCAAAGCTTAGTCGTTTTACTTGCCAACAAAGCAATTCTATCAGTAGGGTAGCAAATTAACGATTTGATTTGAATACTTACTCTCAATTAATTATATTGTAACATAAGTAAACTGCCATGCTATCCATCGGAAAGATGCTGTAGCTCTGTGATAAAGGATCGATAGCGTTGAGCAGTTGGCATTGTTCCTAAGAGTTAGCTTCGCTACTCTGTGTTTATATTATACTGTGATTTTTGCTAAAGGATATAAAGTACGTTACTAAAGTGGACCAACCTGAATGGCCATTATTGGTGATTGTCCCATTAAGACTTTTGTAGTTGAAAAACTCAAGAGGTTCGACAACAATTGTCTCTATATCTTCGGTGACGATGTCAATGGGAGACTGGTTATGGCCATCCACACACTCACCAGGCCAACCTAGAAAAATGTCAACTTCTGTTAGCTCATAATGGAAATTTTTCTCATTCTTTTGTTTTTCTTTTTATTTATGCACTGAGTGCCTCATATGGTTAATTAAATAGATAACATAGATTTATTGTCAATATCAGAGCAATTATAACGGATTTAAGGACGTAATGCGTCAAGCAGTAAGGGCTTTAAAAGATAATAAGCACCCAAGATATGCCCAGTTAATTTTGTATACTATCTTGAAATCCTCAACAGATTAATAGATTGTTATACTCATGTCATGAAAAGACTAGCAAATCTACATTAACCAACCAAATTAATAATAACGAAACCAAAAATTGGTTACTTAAATATTCTGAAAAAAATTTTCAGGAGCACATTCTCTACCAAAAATCATATGTTTATCTTAGTTATGAAACTGTTTTAAAAGGTAAAACCAACCTAATATATACATATATACAATATACAGTAGCTAATATATACATACATATATACAATAGCTTATCATGGTGCTTGAATATATAGGTAAAGTACACATTGGTGGTTAAGAGAAACAGATGACTAAACAGGTGAGGGAATAATATGATTGGTACAAGATTTTGGAGATTTCCATCGCTTCAAGTGTTTTAAGAAACAAACACCAATAATGCATTGGAGAGTTTTCCATAACTCTCCAATTAACTAAAATTGAAGATAAATTGTCAACAAAGTAGTACAATATGCTTCAGAATGGTTGGAAGAAATAATGATAGTAACAAATTTATCATTGCCTGCGTGGTGGCTCAGTGGATATGGCTTCGGACTACGGAGGGCAAGTTCCAAGGTTCAAATCTCCACTGAGCCAACGTTTGTTACTTCACTCGTTGAATAAAGTTGACACACAGGCCTGCAGGCCCATTTCAACTAGTGAGTGAAGTTTAAAAAAAAATGATTGAGAATGTATCCAAATGTTACTAGAATTAAGAATTGATAAGGACAACAGCTTTCTAGATGGTTTGTTAATCAAGAAAAGATATCATATTACACAAATAGTTTAGATGAATTATAAAAGAATGTTTGGTATGGTCATAAAAATAGAGAAAATGAGTTGTTGAAAAAGTAACATGATCATTGCGGAAAAGTAAAATGATGTGAGATGAAAGATAGGAGAGCTTCTCTCTTTAACATGTGCCTTTTGTAAAAGATACAATGCTGAAAAATTATTACAAGTAAGCACAGAATAACTTGATCACAGTGATGCAATCCATCTAAGTACTCAGGAAGGTTTTTGGGTAGGGAGACAATTACATAATAGCGAAGTGTTCTCAAGTTGACTAGTCCTCTGTTCCCTCAATGGTCGTCACGGCCATAACTGAACAAGGGTCCTTAACTTGTACAGTGTCAAGGCCATCAACATAGCAGTGAAGTGAAGCTAACCAAAGTTATTTGGAGAACTATAATAAACTACTCTCTTGAAATACAGAAGTGCTGAAAAGTCTTGGGTCGAATAAATAATTTGTAAGGAATTAATTACACGTGAACTAAATTTTATATCCAACTTTTGGCTCTAAACTGTTATTTTATGTATTTTATCTTGATAGCCTTTTAAAATGAAAGAATCTTTTCATTGAAATATTTTGGTGGAAATCCGACCTCAAAAGATTAATGCATTACAAAACAAAGTGGTGAACACTCAATGATTTTGAAATGCTCAATTTGTCAGCAATGCAAAGTTTCCAAGATAAAGTGAGACACTCAAAGCTCTTTAATTTATTTTATTTTACATATCAACGGATATCTCCATTTTTTTCATTGACATAAGCCTTTACAGTTTTAACAAAAACTAAATCTGTTGACTGCTGATTTTGCCTCTGAATGGCGTCACACTATCCTGAAATAAGTCAACAATGTGGGTAACACGGCTTCCAGTTCTTTGAAGACGGTCCATTTTACTGCTGGCTGAATAGTTGGTATGATGATACTGCCTGACAAAGAGGTGTCTGGATCAAGTGGATGATGGAGTTTTCAAAAGGATCAACTTAAGTATATCAGCACAATCAACTTTTCCATTGAGGATCTTATGCAGTTGAACAACATCAGCTGAGACTCTACGATCGCAAGAGGTTGAAAAGTCCAAGGTCTAGAGACAGATCTTCAATCGACACTTCATGGAAAGAGTAACCTTTCTTTACGCCCAACATATGAACAAATCTTAGTTGAATTCTCTTTTTGTTGTTCTTTTTACTAGTTTTTAACTGTTTTAATTTAATTTAATTGATTATATTTAAAAAGGAATATTTCCATAGAAAAACATTATTAAATTCTGATGACAGCAGGTTATGTTATTCAATATGAAGGAACCTCAAAACAGGCTTGCCTTTGAGGCCCTATTGTTTCCCTTTATGTGGGTTGATTTATAGTATAGAATGGAATTATTGTATATAAGATGTATTGATTATACCTACATTTGAGGAAATAAATTATTCTTGATTCTTAATTCAAAATACTTACCATAATAATTGTTTTATCAAATGTTCAGATTGTTCGCCTACAGTTAGTCGAAAACCTTTTTTCATGAGGAAATGTCAGCAAAAATTGTATTCACTGATGAGTTTACTTTTTTCTTTTCAATAAACTACCATAACTGAAGCAATACAAAAGCTCATTGGATGGATGAAAAAGGTACACAGCATCCACAGAAGTTACTTGTTTGGGGTGTATTGTCACGTGACATGTGGTAGAGTCAATATTTGTATGGGAAAATTTGAACTGTGACGTGTATTTAGAACGAGACAGTTCCTTTGATTCAACTTGTTTCTCGTCTTAATTTTGAAAATGTTTCATTTTACCAAGTCGAAGCCCTTGTACATTATTGCATAAAGATAAGATAGTTTTTGGAAAATGTCTTTCCATAAATTGCATTGGTAGGAGGGAAATAGTAGAATGGCCTGCCTTTGGGCTGCCTGAAAGGAAGTTTTAAAAAATCTCAAAACCTGAAAGAATTGAGAAACTGTCAGAAAATGTAAGAATATTCCTTTTGAAGCTTTAAACAATGGCTATTTCAGTGTTCACCATCAGTTAGAATATTGTCATTCAAACAATTTTAGTATTTAATATAATAGTTTTGGTAGTTGTTTTTAAGTGAAATAAGTAAACATTTTGAAAGTCTTAATTAAAGCTCGCAACTAAACTTGTTGAATTTGACAAATTAAGCATTTCTAAAATGTTGAGCGTCCACCATTTTGTAGTGTAATTCTACCACCCAATTTATTATTCTGCTTTTTAATCTAGTAGTTTCTATATCAAAAGATTTCTGCAATTTTTTACATTTTCTCTCGACACTAATATGACAACTATAAACATCATTTATGGTTCTTCTTTGATCAGCCATATTCATTTCCTCCTCCTTAAAATACTCTTTATAGTGGTATTAAAAAGGACAGAAATAGTACACTTTATGAAAACATATTTCACACCAACATATTAGCATGTATAAACCTAGTCAAGTTCCATCTTGGGTACATTTTTATATTGTTTATATCCCTCACACCAATTAATATACAAAATATGATTTGGAAATGTTTTGAGAAAAATATTTACTACGTTTTATTGAAATACTGTATATTCAATAGAAGAGTTTACTGAATAAAATTACTTTGATATTTCCTTAATTAAATATACAAGACCTAAAACCTTTAAGAAGAAACAATATAGAGAAAATGATAAAAATATATTTAGTAAGAAAAAGAAAATTGGATTTATATATTTACCTTATACTATATAAATTATACATCACATTATTACGAGTATATATAGGTATTTTTTAATGTATCTGCAATTTATTTGTACAAATCCAATAAAATATCTATTTAAATCTTCTACAAATTGCAGTATGTATATATATTTTACATTAATAACTTCCATTATTTATTGCTATTGATTTTCATATTTTATTTACCCAGACCTATTACATAAATGTCATTATTTTTACTTTCCTAATTCAATGCTGCTTTCATTGAGCTGATTTTAAAATCTATTATTAATTTAAAACAACATATACTAATGTTGTTGTGAACAGTTTTTAAACATTTATTAGTTTTTTATAATCTCTTCTGTCAAGTTTATCAATACTATTGAAAATAATCTCAATTGATATTTTAGTAAAATGTTTGATGAATTCTGCAGTTACTTTTTAGATTCCGTTCTAACTTATCAGATTTTCCTACTTATTTCTCAAATTCACTAAAACCTCCTCTAATTAATACTGAATATTTGGGTTCTGAAAAATCTTGAGACAAACATAAGTTTTTGACGGATCACAAAAGAAGAACACATTTAGTCTTTAACATTATTTATAATTTTTTTGAAATTTTTGTCTGCTTATGGAGGATGTCTTAGTAGAGCTTGGTAAAATTTCTAGAAGCAAAACAAATAGAAGCATAATTCAGTTTTTGTATTACATTAAAATAGTTTCTTAGTTAACATATCACGAGTTGGTAATCTCACACAGCACAAATTTAGTACATTAGGGGCCACCCCTAAATTATGTAACGCCTGAAGGAGGGAGGGAGGTTTTCAGAAGCGTTATTCACCGTCACGGGGGAGTTCTATATAACTATTAAACCTCAACAATTTGTTTAGATTAATTCACAAAATTTGATAATCTTTTCCCAAAATAAAACATGTTTTTAAAAAAAATTTTAATTTAGTAATAAATTTTCCCAATTATAAAACAAATAAAACAGTCTAAACAATGACTTTATTATAAATCAAAATATGCATGAAAGTGATTGAAAAAATAAGGAAAGGGGTTACTGACAGCTTTATGTAATTTTTTAATGGAGGTAGTATTACCGTTAAAAATCAGATAGTGATATATATATATATCAATATCACTGTACGTGTATAGGTGGACGGTTGGGTCAGTACCAATGTACGTGTAAGGGTGGGCGTGTGGGTCAATATCACTGTATGTGTATGGGTTGGTGGATGGGTCAATACCAATGTACGAGTATGGGTGGGTGGGTGGGTCAATACCAATTTAATCCTTAATCCATTTAGTGTAGTATCAGTGATAACAATAAGTATATTATAAGACAATTTATTTTTTACTGAAATCTTTAAAAAGGTAGCCCAAAATAGAACAGAAGTTATGTAACTTATTCCTTAGCAATCACTTAATTGACACAAAGTATGTTACACAAGGGGGAGGGGTGAAAGGGAGTCTGAAAAGGCGGATTTTAGCGTAACGTAATTTAGGGACACTAAAATAAAAAAAATATACAGTTGATATATTCTTGAATATGATTTTGAATCACTCATCCCCCACCCATGAACACCAGCAGAACTAAAATATTACAAAAAAAGAGGCATCAACACCCCAACCTAATATCTGGTTTGTTGCTTTGAAATTCAAATATTTCATGTATTATAGCCAAAAAAGCTCAAATTTTTGATAATATGAATACTGACTTTTGGCTGAACAGTGGTGTATCAAATAAAAGGTACTTTTCTTCAAATATATATACACATTCAGGTTTTTTGAAAAGACGAAATATATGGGCTCACAAGTGAAGCTTAATTTATTTATCTGGAAAATTTATTTGTGAAAAGTAAGAGAGAGATAGGGCTGTAAGTGGCCATAATCCCAAAACCAAAAAAACTGAAATATTTTGGAAAGCCATTGATTAATTGAAATATATCCAACAAGGCTTCAGATTGAAGGCTTGTTTGACCAGAATATGAGTAGGTTACACAAATAATATTGTTGGGAAATGGGAAATTTTTTGAAGCAAAGCCTAGATATTAAAAATATTCTGACTTGTTTTGTACCTCTTAATCAAATCACAATAAACCAATTTTCAATTTACTGCCAACACCTTCTCACAGAAAAATTTGCACGGTTATACTGCAAATATTGTTTTAAATTTTCTAATTTGAGAATATCAGACATAGTTGGAAAATCAATCGTATTACTTTGCTTAACCCTAAAACACAAACTATTTGTAAAAGAGCAGTGTAGTACAATATACCACAAAATTGTGAATAATTTCTAACCTCAATGTACACATGAGATAACTAGTCATATCCACATCTGGCCTATGCTCTCCAACAGAAATTAACCTTTCATCAATTCATTTTGAACATTTTAATTTGAAAACAAATTAATCCCATTGTGTAAATATATGTAATTATAATGAGTTACTCAAAACAAATAGCTTTATCAAAATTCAATGCTATGAATATAAATAATAATTTTATGTATTATCATAATATCATATCAGCTTGCATAGTTTGAAAAACAGTTATTTAAGGGGAGTGGTAACGCCATAAGACCGTAATGCTAAGTTTATGTTAAGTAGCACAATAACTATTAGGCATACAGTATTGCAGTTTTTTTTGTTATAAATATAAGTTCATAATCTAGGTCCCTGCACAGGAGTTTTGTAAAATACCCAAAAACAAATTTTTTATGATTTTTTTAAAATTATAATTTATCTTTTGTTAAAATTATACAAAAAAGAATTTGTTTCTTCGGATGTAAATGGAATATCACAAAACCCTTGTGCAGGGACCTACAATATATTGTTGTGAATCTACCCTGAAAATTTCATAATGTTATCTTTAATAGTTACTGAGCTATACAACATCAAAACCTAAAAAAACCAACTTTCGGAAAATCGACAAAAACTAAGAATAAAAGAATTAATTTTTTAAAACACACACTTTAGTTCCCACCAGCTGAATATGATGGATTGTCTGGATCCTCTGCTTCCAGGTATTGGTCCTCAAGCTTCCTCTTTAGTAAAGTTCTACTTTGTCTAATTTTTTTTTTCAAATTTTTCAGCGGCTTTTTCACTTTTCTGTATTCGCTCATCGTCAAATCGTTTCATACTTGCAAGCAAATTATGTCTTATTTTTAACCCTAAATGTTCTATTACTTTGCACTTAGAAGAATATCCATCATTGAAGGATAACACTGCATCTTGTGCTCCAAATTTCAATGTATTTAGTTTTATAAATGTTCTTTTTAGGAATACGGGTCTAAATTAGGTTATTGAGGGACAAGTTGGGATTTTGGGTTTTACCTGCTAGACATTTTGCTAGTAATAGTGGGTTTGAAAGATCCCTGAAAATTGGTTTGGTCTCTGTTAAAATAATTTCTGGTAAATGGAAGTAAATAAACATATAATAGGCTTACACAGAGTGTTGGTAAATAGCACTATAACAAAGCAAAGTTTGGTAAAAATCGCAAAATCTATCCGTTCTCTTCTTTATATTTAATTTTTTTACATGTTATATAATTAACTAATATAATGTTATATATATCAATGAAAAGAGGAATAATTGGAGAATAAAATACAATAAAAAAATAAATTTGTAAAAAAAATTTTTTTTCACGTTACCACTCCCCTTAATATAAGACTCTTGGAGGCTCAAGTGGATAAAACAAATAATATTTTACGTCATCAAAGGAAAGATTTTTTAACTACACCTTTGCTACACATACTTAGAAAAGTACTCCTAAAAAACTTAGATTAATTTTGCTCAGACATTTTTCATATCGTAGACTGCTTGAAGGTACAGAAAGCAATGGAAAGTAAATGTGTGGGTGGGACAAAGTCTTTCACTCCCTCCCTCTCTTTGTTTCTTTTCATATCTTCTTTTAATTTTCCTCCACGTTGTCCCTTACCTTCAGGCTTGTTGTGTTCTGGGTACTTCCAAGCGTAACTTGAGTCTGAAACAAAACATATGTGGTTAGTGGACGTAATTTAAATTTTAACACATTAAACATCATCAGTTAAAGATTTAATTTTTTTTTACTAAGCTATAAAAAAAGAAAATTTTAATTTGAAAGAAACAATAAGTTCTGTATACTTTTAATTATTGATGGTTAATTGTTACTAAAATTTGCCTTTTGTTATTTTACTGTAATATTTTATGATTTTATTATGAAATAAGTTCGTTATACAGATCGTTAAAGATAGTAAGAAATTAGTCTAAGAAAAACAAAGAAAATTAGAGTTAATAATTAATTATTTTTAGCCAAAAATTATTCTTGGTTAATATTAAATAAAATAAAACCCTTACGTAATTCTTTATCCCTTATTAGATATGGTAATTTAACATTTCAATGGTCAACAACGTAAAAGATAGTCCATTTTGTAACAAATAGTTTTCTATTATAATTTTAAAAATTTAACTATCTAAGGAATTGTTGAAAAGATCAACATAATGAAGAAATATTTTTCTGAATTTTAATAAAATGAACATTTTAAAATGTTGTAATATCTTTTTATTAATTTAAATGTTATCAAGTAGTACCACTTTGACTGTGCCGATGAGATAATGTGAATGATTGGAAATGTCACAACAGTTGACTTTAATGAATAAAAAACTAATTTTTTGACCTGAAGGACCTGATAAAACAGCACGGATTACCAAACCGATTGTGAGAACAAACCAACTATATAGTTTTGTAACATGAATTATTTTAGTTTAGAACATTAATTTTAGATCAACCATATCAATAAACTTAACCATCCTGAATGGCAATGACATGCTTGTTGAACTCATGAGTTGCCATAACATATACAAAATTTGCTTTACAATAATAAAGTTTAATAATACAAAGTATACTAACATATATTCCATGTTGAAGATGGAGCTGTATTGGTTTGTTTGTATATAATTGTTAAAAATAACACAATTTAAAACCAATAAAATAAAATCTTTATTAGTGAGGCCTTTCGATAGCAAGGCTATCATCATCAGACACATCACAAATAATAAATATACAAAAATTAAATAAATGTAATATAAGCTTATATAAACATATGTTTTTAAATTTTTAACTTTCGTGGCTAAATATATTTACTATTCTAAATGTTAGTTTTATTATGATTTTGAAAGTATTATAAATTGAATTTAAATTAATTTTGTTTATAGTTTTGAAAGTAAAATAAAATTTTGAATCGGTCCATCTTCTTGGTTTAATAAATTTTCAGAATTTGCTTTATTAATGTCCATTATTCCCATGCATTTAAATATCGTGGTGTTGTTATATTGTTGTAATTGTTTTAATAATTACAAATTGTTTTTGTAATACTATGGCCAGTGTCAGGGCCGGATCTAGACAATTTTTGAGGGGGGCAAACTAAAATTTGCCGCCCCTCCCCCCCCTTCACCCACAACAAAAAATCCCTCACAAATTAAACAAAAATGGAATAGGTAAACAAATAAATTAAGAAAAGTTGACATAGTTTTTATAAAGTATTATAATTTATACAAATATTCACACTATAAATAACAATGGTATGTAGGTAGTAGTAGTATAGACTTTAGATGCGTCACAACTTAATCTCTAATGATTACTTTACGACTCTTTTTGGACGCAAATTCTTTGATCACTTTATCAAAGCTAATGTTTGAGGCTCGCTTGTGTTCGATGGTAATAATGCTAAGATCAGTGAGTCTTTGTTGAGACATAGAACTTCTTAGGTGATTTTTGACCAACTTGAGCTTGCTGAAACTCCTTTCTCCGGTAGCAACTGATACTGGTAGTGTGAGGAATATTTTAAGTCCTGTTGTAATATTCGGGTACATTTCTTCTAGCTTGTTCTTTAAAATGAGTTCTAGTGTAGTGGAAGCACTAGACGTTTTCAAGTTATTATCTACTCCTAATGCAAAGCCTTTAAAACTTTCGATTTCAAATATCAACTCCTTTTTGTTCAAGTCTTCCTTATACGTATCTGCCAACTCACCAGCTTTGAGTTTTAAGTCATCTAAGGTCATTTCATTAATTTGGCCGCCATTCAAAAACCCGAACTTGTCATTGATATTCTCTAATGATTTAAATCTGGTGCTCATTTCCATGATCAACCTATCAGAAATTTGCAGCATGGATGCAATGAACAGCTCTTCAGGGGTGCAGGTTACAGCTTCATCTTCACAAAGTTCGTCATACATTGTTTTCCTTTTCCTCTTCCTTTTTTCTGTGAATTCTGGAGATATATAATTCATTTGTGCAATCAACTTTGCTTCAGAAAGTGCTTCAGACGGTGAATACTCTCGTGAAGTTTTCAGAAACTGACAAAGTCCTAGAATGTTTCTGGAAGCCTGGTCAACTGTTAAGTCTTCTCTTTGTAGAAACTTATTAACACCATCAATCTTTTTCAGTTGTGAATACCAAAAACAACACAAAACAATAAATTCAAAAGTTTTCAACTTGTTAAGCAAAGATTTAGATTCTGATTTTGAGTCAGATGATGGGAAAGGGTGATCTAGGATTTCTTCTAGTACCTCTATGACTTTGCCAAAGTGTTTGTACACAGCTTCAACAGCCTCGATTCTCACAGACCATCTTGTTTTGCTTTGTGATTTTAGAGTTGTCGGTACATGCTTCATTAGAATTTCCCATCGTGAAGTGGAAGCAACAAAAAAATTGTACAAACTCCCCAAAGTTCCAAAAAAGCTTTGTGCTTCAACTGAAGCGTCTGCTGCATGCACTCCTACCAGATTCAACGAATGGGCTACACAGGGCACGAAATTGGCTAGTTCATTTTTCTCTAGAATTCTAGCCTGTACCCCTTTGTACTTCCCAGCCATGTTGGCTCCATTATCATAGGACTGTCCTCTACAATTTTTTATATCAAGCCCATCTTTTTCAACTTTTTCAAGAATTTCTTGTGTAAGTCCTTTGCCTGTTTTGTTGCTTACTGTAAAAAAATCCCAAAAACTTTCTTCAACCTCTGAGCTGTTTGGTTTGACATATCGAAGGATTTCAGTCATTTGTTCATTGTGACTGATATCAGGAGTGCAGTCAAATATCAATGAATAATACTTTGCATTGTTAATGTCCTTGACGATATCTGTTCTGATTTCGGTTGCTATAATATTTAGAAATTCATCCTGTATTTGATGTGAAAAGTAGGAAACCTGACCTTTCTTATGTCGCTAAATATGTTGACAAAGATGCACATTGTACCTCGAAATAAGGTTAATGGTGTTTAAAAAAGATCCACTATCTGGAGCACCAAAATCTTTAGTTTCATGTGTTCCTCTAAAAGATTTGCCTTGTTTAGCTAGGAACAAGATAGCATCAACTATGCTGTGCAAGACAGATTTCCAATGAGATATTTCTTTGTTTATTTGTTCTTGCAATTTTTTGTCAATACCCCCTTTCCCTGGTAAAAGAGTAGACTCTAGAGCCCTCCATTGGCCAAAGCAGTTTTGATGGTATGGTGCAGTGTCATGATCAGGAATTTTGTTACTTAGTTTCTTCCATGAAACAAATCCTTCATTTTTGCAAAGGGAAGATAACTTAGCTTCTGTTAATGGTATTGTATTAGAAAACAACCTACATGGAATACAGTATAAAGCATTACGAGTCTCACTGTAACCTAACCACGACCGTTTAACTTTAGTTCCATTTCCTAACTTTCTTGTAAACCAGCCTTTTGTCAGGGTTCGGCCTTCTCGTAAGCTTTTAGAAAGGTCAGGTTCGTATTCATTTTCCGCTCTCATTTTTACAATATAGCACCTTTGAGAGTCAGAAATTGTTTCTGGCCAGGTGCCAGGGTCGTTGAAATTAAAATCAAACTCACATGTAGTTTTAGAAGCCGACGGGGACGAGTCTTGATTATGACCAGAGTTAGAGTTAGACGTCTCAGGATCAGGAAGTGAAGGTGACGGTGACATTCCATCTTCATGATTTAACTTTTCTTCATCAACTGAACTGGACTCAGAAGCGGCGACAGTAGCATTTGTAGTACTGGGCCCAAACGAGGGTTCATTATCATCTGTAAAAAACGCAAACAAATATAATTCACGTCATTTGTGCTAAAAAATATCAGAGTTTAGAGTTAAGCTGAAAATGAGCGGCTAGAGGGAGTATAGTAAAAGGTTAAAACAAAATAAATAGATTTTCTTTGAAACTATCTGTTTCAATGATATTTGTATTCAAAGATTTCTAATGGCTGCCATTTTGTTTTTAAAGAAAGAAAAACAATGATATTTTTTCCTGATTTTACTTTTATTATCTTAACCTGTATACCCAATTTCAATTTCATACGTTGAAGGATTTCAAAACAAAAATAAAAAGTTTTCTGTGAAAAATAGAAAATGGCGACTAGTGGCTAAACTAAGTCAAAATTGTCCATATAAACCGAAAGTGTATAGCCAACCCCGCATTTTGTAACAAACCATTTATTATAAATCAGCTGGTACTTGCTTATTTGTTCAAACTCATATTATAAAACTAAACCAAATTATTTTAAAACTAAATCACCAAGTTTTACCATAAAATAAAATTATATACGATTTTAGATCCAAGTACATGTGAGCCAAATTTTATAAAATCAAATAGGTCAATGATTTCAGCCATTGTTGTGTTCTCAGAGAGACTAACAAAATAGTTTTATATTTTTTTCTAAGAAAAATAATCAAACTAAATATAAGTTTTAAAATTTTTAAGAAAAAATTTAATTATTGCAGTTTTAGTTTTTAAATTTATTTAACATAAAATAGTTTATACGTGTTAATAATATCAAAAATGAAACATTTATATCAAACAAAAATTTATAATATTTAAGTTTACATTTTTTTCACCATTATATTGTATAAACTACTGGTTATGTTATGTTACAAAGTTACCAGAGTAAGAGTATTATTTATATAAAAGACTAAAAACTGTACCCTTTAATGTAAACAACAGAACCATTGAACATTACAATGAGTTTTGAGTTTGTTATACTTACCATTTTTTGCAGTTGCAGTGTTTTTATAAAACAGGTCAATTTTCCGTGTCTTTGATAATACATTGTCTTGCCTCTTCTTCTTTTCTTTAGCTGATTTTTTGTACTGTGCTCCACTAAGCCTTTTTCGACCATCCATGTTATATTAAACAACAAGGCAACAGTAAAAAGAAGTAAACATTACATTATTACCAGTCCGATAACAGATGATAATTAAGCATGTAGAAGGAAAAACTAGACGACAGCAGAAAACACGGAACACAGTAGTTGCACTACGCAACGCAACAAAAGACGCAGTGAGGCAGGGCGGCATGGCACCTTGACTGGGATGGCGATCAGCTGAAATTGTAAACAAACTTTGCTGTGCTGCTAACTATGCTATTAGGGCTCTCAGTGTTTTCTACTCCGTTGCAATTATTATATTGATTGCTATTGTAAAATTATTGTTTGTTTATTACGTTATGCAGTTTTGAAATTACTTAATTGACGTTCCTTTATGACGTTTGGCTCATTAAAAACTTTTACAAACTGTATTAAACAAATTTTCTGCAACCAGATTTTGCCGCCCCTCAACCCTGCCGCCCGGGGCAACCGCCCCCTCTGCCCCCCCCCTTGTTCCGGCCCTGGCCAGTGTTAATGCAATGATTGGCAATTGCAGATTTTTCTTCTCGATTAAATTTTATATGTGAAAAATGTTCTTGAAATCTTTTTTTAATTTTCCTTTGTTTGGCCTATGTATTTGATGTTACAGTTTATTTCATAAATTTTGATTTATTTTTGTCATTCTCAGTATCTTTTGGATTTTTTAATTTATTTTTCAAATTATTTTTAGTTTTATATGAAATATTTATATTTGTCTGTTTTTAAAATATTTTGTTGATAGAATTTGAATATTTTGTCCATGTTATACTATTCCAATTATAATTTTTTCTTTTATAGGTATAAGTTTTGTTTTTGATATTTCTCTTGCTTCTTTTTCGCTTTTTTTAACATACAATCTATTAAATTGGTATAATATCCATTGAAAATTGCCACACGTTTAATATAATTTAGTTCTTTTTTTAGTCGTTCTTCTGATAGAGGTTTATTTATTAATCTAAAAATAAGAGAATGGAATACAGCTCTCTTTTGTGCTGGTGGATGAGTAGAGTCATTTGTTATGTATCGATCAGTATGCGTGGGTTTACGGTATATATCAAATTCAAGTTATTTAGAAGTTGTGTTTCTAATGATATATACATTTTAACAATTATTAATATATATACTAAGCTTATATGGTTTAATAGATATGTAATATACGTACAAACATATATATTACATATGTAATACAGTAGTAAAAACCCCAAGAGGTTCCTAATATTTTTTAATTTTTGTTAATATTATTGCTCAAAAAGCTATGGCTCTATCATTTTTTACTGATCTGTACCAATCAAAAGATAAAGTGCAAATAAAAAAAAATCCTCTCCTTGTATTTTAAGAAGCTTTCTAAAAATTAAATATACCGTATTATAAAATAAAATTGTTTTCATACTTGGGCAATCAACTAGCTTAATAAATCCATTTCCAACAACTTTGAACATGGATAAGACGAATTGTTTACAATTTGTTTATCTTAGCGTCTCTCTGGCAATTTAAAACTAAAAACAACATTTTAAAGATTTGTAATTCTTACAAAATCAGAGATCTTCCAATGCTAAAACTATTTCAGATCTATATTAAACAATGAGTATCGATACACATATAAAAATGATACTCTATGCAATACAAAGTCGTTTAGCAGTACGTGGGTGGACTGACGTCGATATCACCTGTGGCTCTCTCACAGTTCTAACAACTAAACGGATGGACCAGCCGAGCAAAGATACCCTGCAAGTGGCTTGCTGATGTGGCCTGCCTCAACGTAATCTCCTTACCCACTTAACCCTGCAATCACCAGTTTCCGGGGACCCACCGGTTACCCCAAGAAGCCTTGACCTTTGATTGATTGTCAAGTCAATTTTATACCACTCGTTAGGCGTTATATTGCGATCTGTCCAAGACTCGTTTTTGATGAATGATCTATTGTATTAATTAACATTAAGCTGAAAACAATCAAATATTTTATTCATATGAAGAAATCTTAAAAGGTGTATACTTTTTATGACTGTTTTAAATAATTTGTACATGGTGTATGTATGAAACTACATAATAAACATAACCTAAAAATAGTAATCTAATTTACAGGTTAGGTTGAAAGCATAGATATATTTTACATTAATAATTAACTCTAATAGTGTCGTATTTCTATGCCTAGGCTGTATATTTAGTGTCAGGGTTGTGTAATTTACATTGTTCTTGTGTTATTAATCTAAAAGCGAACTAGTTCAGACAGTGAATTAAAAGTACATTACGTGGTTCGAATTCCACCATAAAACGCTTCCTAAGAATCAATAATCCACTTAGATTGTCAAAATCCATCGTAAAATTACTTATTTTCTTCAATTCTCGTATTATACGAGTAAAATGCGGGATTTTGTGAAAGCATCTTATAAATAGTGTAATTTATACTGTAAGTATAAACAAGCCGAGGCGTACCTACAATAATGGTCGACCATTGGTTAGAAACAAATAACAAGGTAACTGATAAAATATCATAATCGTAATATGCAAACTTCTGTCTTTAAAAATTTTAAATTCGTAGAGACCTTTTGATAGAATTTCATATTTTTTATTTTCTTGTCTGTGATATATCTTCGATGTGAATAAAAAAAAAAAAAAAAAAAAAAAAACACCTAAACATTACCTTTATCTTAACGGCTATGTTGAATGTTAGTTCTTTCATAATGATCTTTTATTTTAAGCCCTCATCGATATAACAGTATTTTTTGTTAGCTATTTGTATTCTGTGACCTTTAATCGTCACAGAGTATACTCTTTATTATTATACTTTAATTATACTCTTTAATTTATTTAAGAGTATAAATTCTGAGTGTACGTATTGTTGGTACTCATTAATCCATTTCTATATAAAATGCCGTATTCTACGAGGAGTGAGCCTTCTGTAAAAATGACCTGGTGGTAATTTTAAAATAGGTAGATGTTTTACATTTCAAATCTTCTAATTCTTAGATTATAATTCATTTTAACCCCTTGCACTCTTGGAAAATTTGTCTGTACTCTCAATCAGCTCTAGTATCTAGCGTTTTTGGCTATCTGTAATTTACTTGACAGCTCTTGTAATCGCAGTGTCGCGCTCGTCAACTCCCATATCATGACTACATGCCATTTTCCTCGAACCCTCTTGTATCCAGTATCACTGGATATTGTTATGCAAGGTTTATTTATTTTTTTGCTTATTTCTCCTGTTACTAGTACGTGGTTTGACCTGTGTTTGTTGCTCACAACTATAATAAGAATCAAAATAAATACCCTTTTATTAATAAAATTTGGTTAAATTGGTAAATAAAAATAACTTTACGACCTAAAAATTCTTGTTGTATAACATTCTAATTAATAAACATAATTTACTAATATTTATAGCCCTATTTTTCTTACACCTAACTAAAAATGAAATATAAACACTGCCCTGAGTCGTGTGGTAAGCTGTTCCATTATTCCAGTCCCAGCAAAGTGTTACACGTTGAAAACAAAAGTGAAGCACTTTGTCCAAGGTTACCAGACTGTGTCATCTTGCCTGATCGGATTCAATAAGGAATTTATTATTTTTAGATGTTTCGGAGGGGTTTGTTTTACAATTTTGAAGATAGTGTTTGTTTAGGATCAGAAATATATGTAACAGAAGCCTCAACAAGTATTCAAGAATCAACTGTGTTGTGAGCAGAACTTTGATGGTCCTGATTTAGATAGCGATCATGCAAGTACATAACGGCCTGAAGAGGAAGATGTTATGTGTTAGTGATGATTTCGAAAATAAAGGTGCATTGTTGTAAGATTGTGTTTTTAAGTTACGTAAATAATAGATATACTTATTCGTACTGTCCCCCTCCCCAGCCCCACCTATTAACACAGAGTTTACTGATCGGCCCTTTCCGAGTCGACTCTTTTCAGCTAACGACGCATGACTCATTCGACTCTCCTATTGAGCTGATCGAAAGTAACGCCTAACTCACTAGCCACTGAGTTCTCCCAACTTGCCAAAGTTCTTACGAACGCGAGTAAGATGTAGAACATGAGTCCTATGAACTTGAGTCCTATGAACATGAGTCCTATGAACTTGAGTCCTATGAACTTGAGTCCTATGAACTTGAGTCCTATGAACTTGAGTCCTATGAACCTAGACACGTTCAAGTACGTGATCCATACCAGGTGGCCCTTCTCTAAGTTTGACGAGTCTATTTTAGTTGATAAATGTGCCAGAGTATTTTCGCTCCCAACAGACAGGATCGGAGACATCTTGACATTCGGGTGTGTGAACTCGACATACGAGTATATCGATCGACAATATCTCTTGGACAATAAATAACTAATTGATAGATTTATTCATAATTATACATAGTTGACACTCGATTAAAAAATCGATATGGTGGTAGTATTTCAAATACTGATATTTTATCATGAAGATAATTAATTCATCTTAAATGGTTTACAATTTGAAATATTACTATATGTTATGGCACCATAAATTTTCTGTATTACGAACACAAACAATTACATTTTTATATTTATTTACCAACAAAACAATTCATTACGGAATGTTATTCTTCGTGATGATATAATTACTCGTATAAGCATTGACATTAAATAAGCTTCTCATCACTAAATAATACAACTTTTTTTGGGAAATTAATAAATAAATTCTCCAAAAAGTTGTATTATTTAGTGGTGAGAAGCTAATTAAATGTATCATGATTTTAGCAAATTTACACAGGCTGACAGGAAAATGTGGAAATTAAATATTTATTAGTTTCATTATTATTTAAATAATTGTTAGGTTTTTTCAATTTAAAAACGTACATTATGAAGTCCAGTACAAGTATACGTCACACAACACAAATGTATTACAATATAAGCAAAACATGTACAAATATATTACAATACAAGTACAAGAAAAGAATACCTTCATTCTTTTGTGAATCTCTCTAGTCTGAGGAAGGTGAGCGTGATTCACCGAAATCAATCACCAAAATATTTGTGCATTTTGTAATTGTATTGTATTGTAATATATTTGTGCATTTTGTGTTTATATTGTAATATATTTGTGTTGTGTCACGTTTACTTGTACTGTTGACGAACACGTATTATGCTATAAAAAACTATTATGATGTCATAATCTATGTAAAATATAGGTAAATTAACTAAGAAAATAATGGCAAGTGGTAGACTATTGATAGGAGTTTTCATATTCAAAAGCTTAAATTTGATACAAACATATTTTTGGTTTTGTAATTTTTGTTACATTTTTCTTAAGGGTACGTTCAGTTAAATTTCGTTTACGTAGTGGTAATCAATGAAGAAAATCGGTTATTTTAGCCCCCGGACAGATGGTCAACCATAATACTTACGTATATCAGTCAATGTGTCCGAATTTGGAGAACTGAATGACGAGTTTGTGAACCATGTTATATCGTGTATAAGTTTGTATTTAACTTAATAAAAACGAAACAAAAGACCTGATGATGGATAACTAGATGTAAACGCGTCGTCCTGTTCTCACATGTTGGACACATTGTCTTACTTTACACGTAAGTAATAAATAACAATTATGGTTATAGTATGTTTGAAAATACTGAATAATTTATTTGTATAATAATTTAGGTAATTATGCACTCTCTTGCCACCTCTGAAAATATGATTTCATGTTGAAAAAGTGGTGAAAAATGAATTTATATCTCTTGGGGAGTTTGATTTCATCCGCGGAATACTCGTTTTTTATCGAAAAATCGAAAAACTAGTTTTTTATCTGATAGTGAAAAAAACCAACTTTTTAAAAACCTGTTATTTTTCGACAACAATTTTTTTAATTTCTCGTGTTTTTTATGCTGAACACAAATATATAACTGGTTTTGTAGTAAAATTATTTTTTCAACCCGAAAAATGCATCTTTTACTGACGTAACCTAACTTATCCTGTCTATTTTCTCAACAAAGATTCGTAATTTGCGTTAAATTCAAGTGTTCCTACCGGCCGTCACTCCGGCGGGAATATAGGTGAATTCGGTTTTTGTGATTAATATTTGTTGTATATAATGATCGCGTAATGGCCGCTAATCGCGATCCACCGCGATGATAGTTTTTCCGTTTTATCTCGAGAAATATTTTTAATATACCAAAATAGTTTTCAAATTTATATTCAGCGCAAAAAAACACATCAAAATAATAAAAGATGATTAAAATAACATTCAAATGAAGAGAAATATGTCAAAAATACTAAAACTTGTGACATTGGATTTTTCGGTAAAATATGTTATTTCGGCGGAATAAAAAGCATATCTCGTGAAAATACGGCTAATTCTAGACCCATTTCAAGCAAAATGTTCCAAATTTGTTTGGTGGCAAGAAACTGCATAAATACCATATTTCTAATTTATTGAGGCTGTATCTCATAGAGAAATCATGCATATCGCCCTGAGTGTAAAATGTATCAAGTCCCAAAAGCCCCCAAAAAGTTACTATTTTGTTTGTACATTATATAACAAGCCATGAGAAACGCTTAAAGAAGTTATATGACATGATTCCAAATATTTCAAACGGCTTGTATTTTGTGAATAATTTTGTATTAATACTGATTGCTTTTTTTTTGTTTTAAGAGTTTAACTTTCTACTTTCCCTGAGTAGAGTGCAGCATGATAAATGAATATGGATAAATGAGTAATATACTATCATTAAAAGATAATTAACTATAGAAAGCCCTCCACATTAAAAAAAAAAATTTATTATTAAATTTCGAGATATTTTAATCAGTTAAACAGTGTTGTGCTAGTGTGTCTGTGAAAAACTACCTTGAAAATGGCCATTTGTAAAGAGTTCGAAAGGTCAGTAATTGATGTATATAATGTACATATTTTTTATTTTACTTATATTATAAAGAATATGAAAATCGAAATTTTTCTTTGCGATTGAATAAATTGTTATAATTACTATTAGCCCATCGGTGTTAGCTTAGGAATGACATTGCTATAATAATAATGATTGCATTTTTGTAATTTGTTTTATTTAAGAAGTTAAACTTTAATATCACATAAACTCATATTTGAGAAGAAAGTCAAAGAGAAGAGAAGAAAGTCATACATACCTCTTTTCTTCGTCTGTCCCTTTACGCCTGCTTCTTCTTGATTATCATCTAAACTCAATCATCTTAGATTACCATTAGTTACTTAGTGTTAGGACCCTAAATAATATGTCGCACATGCAGTGAGTAGTCGATTACTCACTACGTAGGGTGGTATTGACCCACCAGCCCGCCCATACACGTACAGAGGTATTGACCCACCCACCCATACAGGTACTGTGGTATTGACCCACTCGCCCGCCCATACACGTACAGTGGTATTGACCCACCCACCCATACACGTAAAATGGTATTGTCCCACCCGCCCGCCCATACACGTACAGTGGTATTGGCCCACTCACTCATACACGTAGAATGGTATTGTCCCACCCGCCCGCCCATACACGTACAGTGGTACTGGCCCACCCGCCTGCCCTTACACGTACAGTGGTATTGACCCACCCGCCCGCCCATACACGTACAGTGGTATTGGCCCACCCACCCATACACGTAGAATGGTATTGTCCTTTTTATAAACAAAAAGGTTTATAATTTATAATCTTATAAACCTTCTAAATACAAAATTGTTTTCCTTTATATCTACCATATCAAGGTTGTATTTCTAATATACTATCATCAGACGTTTCGTTCATGCTACGATGACCATCCTCATATCGGCGATATCACCTTCATATGTTATGAATAGGAAAATATTAATATTTAGTTTAAAAAAAACTTTTAAAATATAAAAACCACTAAATAGTGATCCTTTATTTTTTACTTCCCATTTATTTGGTTGCCATAAACAATAAATAACCAAGTTAGGGTGTTAGGAATGTCACGGAGAAAGAACAGATACGAAAAGGTTATTTATCCAACAGACAATCTTTTTCAAGTGTTTGCCCCAAGCTTTTGCCGTAGGCTACTCTCTGGAGAATTCTTTTTGTATTTCAATCGTATACTTTGACACACAAACCGTTGGAAATTGCAAAATCATAGCAATGATAAACGGCTTTCCTTGCATACGTTTTTAAGGAATTTGTCAAATTATAAAATAGGATTATTTAATAAGTTAATAAACCATCGTAATTTCTTTTAACAGGTAAAAAAACCGCCCGTGCTTTATCACGGAGTCTAACCGGGACGTTAAAATTTGCTGTACAACCGGAAATTATTTTTTTGCTTGTTCCCATAGCTTTACATGGGGCTTTACTTCATAAAGGTGATTTAAGTAACATTTAAATTTTCTAACATTTAACAAAATAGAACATTATTGGTGAGTGATGTAAAATGTGTATGAAAAAAATTAGGCCCCTCAGTTAGCCGTCAATCAGAACAGTACAATCTACTAGGTTTGGATTCTACAAGCAGTCGTATACTTTAAAATCGAACGTAACTGAGAAAACATATCAGTATTGTAATATAAAATATATTGGTTTTAAAAGGGTATCATTTAGACTTCTGAGCATAGTTTCAAAATAATATTGATTGCCTAAAGAGCATGGTGTAGATTAAGTCAAAAGGAATACAAATTTTGTGATTGTGCACTTAGCTGACCTGGTCTACTGATTTTGAAACTTATATTAGAATCCTGCATCGTATATCCTTATGACAAGGGCCACAGCCCTGAATTGCTTAGTGTCTAAGTTTAAGTCCCAGTTTGATAAAACATTGGTAGAGGTACAATAACACATTTAGTCGCATGCAACCAAATAATGTATAACACGAGTGTTTGCTGCACATGTTAAATGTTTTGAATCCCGTCTAGAACTAGTTAATAAGTAACTATACATTATTAACCCACACACCCACCCATACACGTACAGTGGAAGTACGTGTTTTGAATCCTGTCTAGAACTAGTTAATAAGTAACTATACATTATTAACCCACACACCCACCCATACACGTACAGTGGAAGTAACCCATACACGTACAATAGAAGTAACCCACCCACCCATACACGTACAGTGGAAGTGACCGACCCACTCACTCTTAGAACTGGAATATTATATGTTAGAACTGGAAATTGTGCTTCATACACCCATATTCAAATAGAAATTTAAAAATCTTACCAAGAAGTGGTTGTGGATGTATGCCTTTTTATAAATGAATTTAGGCGTGTGATGTTCTGTGGTAGCTCATGTGAGTCGTGTAAATTCTTCATAATACAAAAGGAAGTTTTACGAGTTGTGACACGCTCTTCATTTATTAACGATTCATATAGGAGGCATTTGAAAACTTTGAACATTCTTCCTTTACCTTCTCTCTACACATTTCGTTGTGGTACGTTTGTATTCTCTTATTTGAGGATATTTGAGTAAATAATGATCACTCACATTTTGCCAGAAACAAATCTGTACTAAAATATCCAGTCCAAAAAACTTCATTTTTAGAATAAGCGCCTTTTTACAGCTGCATCATTCTATTTAATCATCTTTTTGCAAATGTTATGGAGAGGGGTTTAAGAGATAATTCAAACGATCATTATTTCATTATCTCATTGCACACTCTTTCTTGAGTGTTAGTGAGTTCCTCACAGAACCATCAAGATGGAATGCTCAACTGTTAACTGATTGATTTGTTTAGAAAAAAGATCGTTCTAAAGGATACATTTATTCTAAATACGATATCTTTATTTATGTTTCGCCCTTAGAGTTAGTTATCATTAAGTTAGTTTTTAGTAATATGCATTTTGACATTTGTTATTTTTAATCTTGACAAATCTCAACCTTTGGAGTTGTATTCATGAAGTTTTTTAGATGCTGAAATAATAAATTACAAATTATATTATTATTTTATGAATCATTATCAATAGCCCAATGAATAAACGACACTACCAATAAACGTTCGACAAAGATGTTTAAAACATAGCGTAAAAGACGGTTCAAACATATGGTCTGTTGAATTCCAAAAACATGCTCATATTCTAATTGCGATTACTCGTGTAGTCACGTGATTGCAAGAATTTCAATGGCACAGACCACTAGACAAAAATAATCATTCAATATCTTAAAAGGAATAAGTGGATTCGGTTACCATTTAGGCCTAGATTTAACGACTCTTTGTTAATGAAGCGTCAATTGTAATTTGCGTACAACAATACGTCACTAACAAGATCGTTCACCAAGTACAAAATACAATATCCGGATAATCGGGGGCCGTTTAAGGCTAGTGGTTCAGACTACAACTAACAAGCGATAATTTTATCTTTACTTATTGTAAAAGATGAATGTAGGCATAATTAATTTTTCTCTCACCTCTAACAAAATAAAGTGAATAATACTTTGTTTGCAGATGGTTAATCAAAACTAAATATAAAAGAGTGGCATTGAAATTCAACAAAATCCTGCCATACGTTTGAATCAACACAATATACCATTAATTTTACTAACACAGAATACTTATATGTATATAATAAAATAAATATAAATACATTAAAAAATAATGATTTATTCTCCCATAAATTTCAAACAATAAAGAACAGATTGATTTTTAGTTAATTTTGCTGACCAGATTTTCAATAGTTAGGCTAGTAATATAGCCATTGGTAATACTATATCAAAGTAATTATTTGAGTTCAGCAAATTGAAAACTTGGAAAGAAAGAGCAGCAATGCATCTTACACTAAATACAATATACATTATTATACAGGGTGTAACTGAAATACTTGGACAAACTTCAGTAGGTTGTTCCGGGGATCAAAACAAACAAAAAATTTCATGTAAACATATGACCCAATACTCACAGTTTTCTGTCTGTCTGTCCGTCTGTGGTTTTTTACATTATATTTTTTTTTTCAGCAGCCATGATAGACTGTTGAAACTTGGCACATATGCTATACGAGTAATACTCTATTACGTAAAAAATTGAAAAAATTGTCAAAAAATTTCAAAATGGTGGCTAGTTAATAACTTTGATGTTAAATTAAATAAAACCTACACTCTATAAAAAAGCACAAAATAGATAAATTGAAGAAAATTGTATGACAAACCTAACGATACCTTATTTAGTGAAAACAAACAGGAAAAGCATAATTTGTGGTATTTTCTTTAATCTACTCGTAGTTGAACTTTCGTTCTTCAAGTGTAACTGGATCAAAGAAAATGCCACAAATTATACATTTCTTGTTTGTTTTCAATAAATAACGTATCGTTAGTATTGTAATAAACTTTACTACAATTTGTCGCTTTTGTACTTTTTTTTATACAGGGTGTAGTTTTTATGTAATTTATCGTCAAAATTGATAACTAGCCGCCATTTTGAAATTTTTGACGAAATTTTAAACATTGTTTTATGTAGTAGAGCATTGCTAGTATAGCATAAGTACTAAATTTCAACTCTCTACCTTTTATGGTTGCTGAGAAAAAAATTTTAATGTAAAAAACACAGATGGACAGACATACAGAAAACAACAATCTTAGTATCTACCCACCCACCTAACTATAACTAACTACTTCTGGTGGCGCAATAAAATATAGACTAAAAAATCTGTAAGTTAACCATAGTAATCTAATTAAAGTAAATTGTAGGATCGGATCAGTTGTGACTGTCATTGAGGCATTAATTGGGCCTAGAAGCAAATTTTACATTCACCAGCCATCGATATTTACAACACATCTTCATTTATACAAATGATACTCCTCAGGGCATACTTTATCAATACAAAACAAATACCATAGATAGGCCGCTTAGAAAACAACCTACAGAACGGACTAGTGCGAGTGAGACCACAGAGTGGTGGAAGTGAGACAGAGAAATACTCTTTCCCTCTATGTCAATCTATTAAAAATGGTCACGGCAACCAGGATAACAGAGAAGTACACGTGCTCACGAAGGCTCCGCACATTACGTCATTAGCAGTAGTGACGATTAGTTGGCATAATTAACACCACGAATCAAACTTACTACGATTCAATTAAATCGTTATTTAGTATTCAAATAACAATTAATAATATCAATAACACAATGATTAAATAATGTAAACAATAAATAGAAGTTACACAATCTTGTACAGTCCATTATATTTTTTATTTATTTATTTTTTTTTTAACTAAACACTGTTGTGGAAGTGTTCAACTTTAAGGCGGAAATTAGTCACGCCCGTAAATTAAAGCAGCTCAGCGGTGGAACGATTCCCCAGAGGCAGCTGGAATCCCTGCACGTGCTGAATATAACACGTAAATCACTTACTTCCCAGCCAATTATAATGATACATACCCAACAAATAACCAAAATACTGATAGTGATCTGCCTCTAATTAATCTTAAAAACATCTGATCCTTCCACCTTTCTATGGACACTTCCCATGGAGAGTGATAGAATAGACTTTACATTAAAAATAAAACTATTTTAAATGTATATTACTAATAACAATATTAATAATATGTTTCTTTTAAATATTTCACTGGATATATTTTACTAATCAACTGGTGCAAAGCTTTTTGTAACAATTAGTACAAGTACTACTATAAATTAGTTGGGTTTTGGCCATCGTTTGGTAAGATTTAAATTAAGTTTGATTGAATAAATTAAAAATAACTTTGTACTGTATAAAAAATTATTTTCTTATTGGTATTAAGAATAAGAATAATGTATTCCCTTTTAGTAATTAATTGATTATCCTTTACTTTACACAATATAGGAAATATTTCACAGACCACCAATTTCAGGGCACGTATTGCTTAAAAAGAACATAATAATTACATCAATTCAAAATATTACACTTTTCACTTCAACATACAGTCCATTTAGATTACAAATCACAAAACATCACAGCGTCTGCAACATATTTTGAATATAAATAAAATTAAATACTTATTATTAATAATTAACTGGGATACATTTTCATCCTCTCCTTTTAGTACCAACTTAGCGAAACCAATTTACGAGTATGTATTACTGTAGTAAATAACTAATATGTTTAGGTAATAGTAGGCCTACGGTTAAATATATCTTGTCAAAGGCATGATCCTGTTACGGTAGATCAATGTAGGCCTACATTGTCCTAGGTGTACTACTCGTGAACACTCACTACAAAAAAGTCTACCTTTTATTTTTCAAGTGAGGTCAACGGACTCATTGTAGTCTTCGTAAATGTGGAGGATCTATAAACAGACTATTTTTATATCACACTTACGCCTGGCCGAAGACAGTTTTATTTTGGATTTATTTTTGGTTCGCCTCCTTCACAGCTAAAACATTGCTTTAACAACGATCACACAGACCAGATATTGTGGAACAGCAAGTTGTTGGAATTCGTCAATACTTTGAGAGCTAAAACATTACTTTAACAACGATCACACAGACCAGATATTGTGGAACAGAATGATATTGGAATTCGTTAATACTTTGAGAGCTAAAACATTACTTTAACAACGATCACACAGACCAGATATTGTGGAACAGAATGATATTGGAATTCGTTAATACTTTGAGAGCTAAAACATTGCTTTAACAACGATCACACAGACCAGATATTGTGGAACAGAATGATATTGGAATTCGTTAATACTTTGAGAGCTAAAACATTGCTTTAACAACGATCACACAGACCAGATATTGTGGAACAGAATGATATTGGAATTCGTTAATACTTTGAGAGCTAAAACATTGCTTTAACAACGATCACACAGACCAGATATTGTGGAACAGAATGATATTGGAATTCGTTAATACTTTGAGAGCTAAAACATTGCTTTAACAACGATCACACAGACCAGATATTGTGGAACAGAATGATATTGGAATTCGTTAATACTTTGAGAGCTAAAACATTGCTTTAACAACGATCACACAGACCAGATATTGTGGAACAGAATGATATTGGAATTCGTTAATACTTTGAGAGCTAAAACATTGCTTTGACAACGATCACACAAACCAGATATTGTGGAACAGAATGATATTGGAATTCGTTAATACTTCGAGAGCTAAAACATTGCTTTAACAACGATCACACAGACCAGATATTGTGGAACAGAATGATATTGGAATTCGTTAATACTTTGAGAGCTAAAACATTGCTTTAACAACGATCACACAGACCAGATATTGTGGAACAGAATGATATTGGAATTCGTTAATACTTTGAGAGCTAAAACATTGCTTTAAAAACGATCACACAGACCAGATATTGTGGAACAGAATGATATTGGAATTCGTTAATACTTTGAGAGCTAAAACATCAGATATTGTGGAACAGAATGATATTGGAATTCGTTAATACTTTGAGAGCTAAAACATTGCTTTAACAACGATCACACAGACCAGATATTGTGGAACAGAATGATATTGGAATTCGTTAATACTTTGACAGCTAAAACATTGCTTTAACAACGATCACACAAACCAGATATTGTGGAACAGGATGGTATTGGAATTCGTTAATACTTTGAGAGCTAAAACATTGCTTTAACAACGATCACACAAACCAGATATTGTGGAACAGAATAATATTGGAATTCGTTAATACTTTGAGAGCTAAAACATTGCTTTAACAACGATCACACAAACTAGATATAATGGAACAAAATCATACGGGAATTCATCAATACTTTGAGGGAGATAGGTGACTTTTGTGTTTTTGTATGATATTTATTTTTATTTAAAATCATATTCTTAAGTTTCAATTTTCCTTTGAACGCATTCAGATCACCTATCATTAGCTTATATGCTAAATTTAAGCTTGATTTATTCAACAATTTATATTTTTTCTACTATAGCTACTGTCGGTGTAGTTATTATGAGTAGCTTATACGAGTTAGAAGTTTGTTTACTAAGAAACTAAGAAGCCTATAACAACTCTTCGTTTGATTGTACGTTGTTATATTAACATTACTTAATTGTATGCTTAATTTAATGCTGTGATTTTAATTTGATTTAAACCAATTTAAAACCACTGTATTTACTTACTACACATATAACAGTAATGTATCGTAACTACATATTCCCTGAGGATTACAACGAGAACAAGTAATTAATTTTACGACTTCTAAAAACCAAGGAAAACGTTGTTTCAGGAAACATTTTCTTGAAAAGTCAAAATTGTAAAATTTATAAAACTTGTAGAAAACATTCCTGTAAACCACGTATTAAAACATAAAATGTAATAATATATTAACAGGTTTTGAGCAATAAAAGTGTAAATTGATGCTCAGTGAAAACATATTAAAATTTCTATACTTTTTGTTCCAACTAGGATAAAAATTATTAAATTAACAATAAAATTGTATAATGCATATGTCATGACGTACAAATAAATCAGGAAAACAATGGTGGGATTTGATTTTTCATAGACCTCTTAGTTTTTTAGTAAACAAATTTCAAAATCGGGTACACATAATTTCTGCACAGACAGTAGTTATATGAGTCGTATAACTAAACTGTCTCGTACTAAACTACAGACAAATAACAAGACCAACAGTCTGCGAAATCATCTGGAATTCTTGCCTAAATTATTTTGTTACCTTTGAAATTATAAATATTTTAGTATTTTTTTAAAATGAAAAACATTTTAATCCCTTATGTGTAAAAAAGTAGTTATACAAAATGAATTTATACTTTTAACGTTTTTGTCTTAATATTGATTTAAAATCAGCTTATTTAACCACTTTATAATGCCACAAGTTCTAATATAGTGGTTACCAAAAAATTTAAACATATTTTTCCTGTCTCAAAGGAAGTACATTAACTAATTAATTTTCATTATAAAATTGGGAAATAATTAACTCGCCGAAAACCGATTGCACCACCTTAATGAATGAATCTTTCTAAGGACAGTCGATCTTAATAAAAATTACTACACTCGTTCATCTACACTCATCACACTCATTCGCCCCTAATATTTCCTATATCTCTACGAGCCTAATTATGAATAAATGAATAATAATTTCGTCGTAAATGTTTACTTTTGCCAACAAGATCTTTATTTTATTTTCGTAAGAGGCTTTTCAAAATTAAAAATCCTTTATATTTAAACAGCGTTAGAAAAATGTTTGGAGACGGTTAAATAGTTTTATTATTCATTTGATTAGAGAATTAAAACTATACAAATTAAATTGGAAGCTAAAAACCAATTTACTAACGTAATTAATGACTAAAATTGCTGTAACCAACGCTTTATTCATAAAAGGATCATTTTGGATCAAGGGGCCCAAATGCTTGTCATTTTGTTATTATTATCTAATTTGGGAATGCCAACCTAAAAAAATTAAATCAAACTAAATACAGCAACTTCCATATTTTTCAGCTGAATTTTATTGCTTATTTTAACAAATATTTGAATAACCATAATTTTAAAATTAATTATCTTTTTTAAGTCCAGTTTGCGGCATTATTCTTTACTTGACCAGTACTTTAAAATTATGTTTATATCGACCAATGCTTACATTTAAAATTATCTACTTACTTCTTGTGAGCCGTCCCCCATCGGAGGTAAGGAATGAGCAAGAACGTTGAAAAATGTGTGTTTAGCTTCCGATTTCAATTGTTAAGTTTTAATCCTCTAACCCGACTAATATTTAAAATATTAAACTGTCTCCAGACTTGTTACTTACCCTGTATATTGTATAGACCTACACTAATTAAATAAGATAATTAATTTGTACTTTCCATACTTGAACATGACATACATTCTGTCAGGTATTTGACAGAAACAGTCACCCATGACAGATTGAATAGTCAATAAGCTCTCTATCAACAAAGAATAGGTTGAATCATCATGAATTGAGGTCAACAGTTCCTCAGTCTCACTCAATGCAGTTCATTTGAATACGGCTTAATTCCTTTAATCCGTTCGTTAATTTTATTCCAAAAGTAAATTAATTTATTCTTTCAAATAACTCTGTCCTTAACGAGTTGGTGAACAGTTATACATTCTCTTTACTGTATTTTTGGTTTGGTAAAAATATTTTTTTTTCTTTTGTAGTCAAGTTGCACACTTGGTATTGAATTGGAGCCAATTTTAATCATTGATTAAATTAAAACAATCATTAAATTTGAAAGATTGAAGGTGTTACAATTCAAATTAAAATTTTGGTCTCATCTTGGCCTGATCGTTAACATACCTGATTTCAATGTAGACATCACGGGTTCAAATTCCAGAAGGTCTAAATAAATAATGTTTCACCCCTACCTCCGGTTTACTTATATCTGCGCCAAATTGTGGTTTTACTATACATATATCTTTCCCGTCATCATCATCTTTTTTCCATAAACTTTTTTGATGTTTTTATTATCTTTTTGGTTTTTTTATCAAGATAAATAATATTTTGATTTTTTTTTTAAAGTATGTCAATGAGTTCCTCACTACATGCGCTGATGATAACTCGGGACTTCGCACAGACAAAATTGCTCATGAAAGCACTAATATCCCAGAGGATTAAAATGTTTTTAAATAAATGCAAAATGTAATTTGAGCAAATTCTAAAATTAAATACATCATAATAACTAGTTCCAAAGAATTGCCACAAACTTCCCCATATTAAACACTAAAAAATCAAAACATTGAAAATTACCAGTTTGATTCCCAAATAGGTTTTTTTGCCATAACTCAAAAACCATTCAAGTTAGAGACATGCAGTTTTTACTAAAATATTATACATTGTAATTCAAATCTTTTCTGAAATTCTAATCAAAATAGTTGGCGCAGCTTTTGAGAAAATTCCATTTTTGTATGTTTTTTGAACATTAAAAAAAACTAAAGTTTCAAAAAAGTGAAAAATGGTATAAAGATATTGGCTGAATACACATATATATACAATTTCATAAAAATCGATCCAGCCGTTTAGTTTTCAGTGAAGTGCACATACGCACAGACAGACACACATCAAAAAAGTTTTCGAAAAAAAAACACTTTTTGGGTTCAGGGATTTTTAGACCAACTTGTAAAAAAATTTGTTGAATGATCATAATACTTTATCTATGCTAACACATATGGGAGAATGTAAAAATTTTCCGATTGAAACTTATTTGCGTTATCCTAAAGTTTTTTTATAAAATGATAAGATTCCTTTATTATTAGATATACTTATTATTAGATATATTTATTATTAGATATATTTATTATTAGTTGATATAAAATGTTTGGTAATTTCCAATGCTTTGAGTGTTTAAGAAACAAACACAACGTTTCGACATGTATAGCAAATTTCTGTCGTCTTCAGGTGTACTTACTAACTTAACCTACATTTAAACTAGTTTTTCCCTTAACTTGAGGCATTGGAAATTTCCAAACTTTATCTACCAATCATTAAAATCCAATGCTGACAAATAGCTTTAAAACAACAATATTTATTGTTACGTACGTAGTTAGTTCACTTTAACGATTTATTTGTACTGTTTATTGTTAATTATTGGGAAGTAAACATATTCTGATTTTGACATAAGGTAAGCGTCCTGAGTTTGGTCCGTTCTCCCATAACAACGTTAGGTTACTCAGTAAACAAAACTTGCGATGGGAGGAAAATATTAAATACATTGTACGTAAAAATTGGTATATCCCCTGATGAAATCTCACTTAGGATATTTTTGTTGTTTTTATAATCTATCAGTTTGTTTCCATCTTAAGTTCCATCTAATACTTAACGAAATTCTTGGTATAAAATTAGCGTTTATTCTTCTTAAATCGACTTTATTCTCAAAAAATATAGTAAATATGTACACAAACATAAATTTGATGCACACGGACATCAAAAAATTAAATAAATTGTGAAATTGATGAAAAATTACAAATCATAATTATCTTGTGTAATGAAATTTATGAACTGATGTGATTGAAATATAATTTGACGTAATTTTATATGTGGTTGGTTTCGTGGTATGTTAAACTAATAGGAACCTTTAGAATGAGGCTTTACTTGATTGATGATTAGACTTAAATTGAACTTTTTCACATCTTCCTCCTCTCCGCGTGGAATAGCTCTCTTGGCAAAAAGTTTGAGCTAATGGCTTTAAAATGGTTGTAATTGTGGTAAAACACAGCACTAGAGCTGCGTGGTTGTGTGTTTACAGTGTAAATGCATAGGTCTATCCAACATTTCCTATCAATAGAGTTTATTTTTTTTATTTATTCTTAAGACGCCGATCGTCAATATTTGGGCGAATATGGATTTCGAATGAGTGTGATGAGTCAAGATGAACGAGTCTAGTCATTGTTACTACTGAGTTCGACTTAGCTCAGAAAGGACTATTTATTAATAACCCAATAGTCAGGGCAACCATGGGACCTACAGCTTTACGTGGAATCCAAACCATGTAGTGTTGGTCTGATTTTCAGCTAACTGACAAGTCTGACACTCAGTTCTTTTCCCTACACAACTTCTGAACCCTAAATACCATCCAACATGGACACCCCAGACTTTTTAGTAGTGTTCACGTCGATGGCAACTATTGTTTACTAATAGAGTAAACAAAGCAATGTTTAAATTCAACCATTTCAATCTATGATTTGATTTTAAACAAACTTCTCGATTTAGTTACTATTCAATAGGTAAATATGCCACTAATTTTACTTATAATTTTTTTTTCTTTAGTTCTGTTAAAATGCTGTACTTGTTATATTATTTTTATCACAACTTATTAAAGCAAAAAATATAAATACAGGACAGATGTTAACATTGACGCTTAGGGCCATTTTGTGTTTAAAACAAATTTTACTATAATAGTAGGCCCTATACCTTTTTTATGGGGATACAACTTGCAATTTTATGTAAAGGACTAACGATAACATTAGTTTTGGTCGAAATCCTGATAAATCCTAATAGATGTATCCGACTTGAAAACTATCGATTCTAATCTATCAGTATACCAGAGATCAGCAATGAATACACTTTTTTCCAAACCGATATACTGTGAAAAATACTTGTATTATAGTCTGAAAAAAATATGTCTTATTTGGGGACAGTAAAAAAATTCTTCAATACTTTATTATGATCAATATCTAGTATTTAATAATTAACAATTAGTATTTAGCACCCGACACCTTTGCTATTGAATTACAAGCATTCAATTCACTTCAATGTTAGGTGAGCACCGGGGATCATACCAAAAGATAATGGTTTTAACAACACAAAAAACACACGTACAGCTACACACGTGGTGAGCTGTAAGCCATTCACTGAATAACGGGGTAAAACTGCGAGGGTAGGACGATCTGCCAGTACGTAGTGAGCAGTAAGCCAATCACTGTATCACAGGGTAGCACAGTCCGAGGGTAGGATGTGCTTCCAGTAACACGGTGAGCAGTAAGCCAATCACTGTATCACAGGGTAGCACAGTCCGAGGGTAGGATGTGCTTCCAGTAACACGGTGAGCAGTAAGTCATTCGCTGTATCACATGGTAGGATGATGTCCCAGTAACACAGTGAGCAGTAAGCCATTCACTGTATCACAGGGTAGGACGAGGTCCCAGTAACGCAGTGAGCAGTAAGCCATTCACTGTATCACAGGGTAGGACGAGGTCCCAGTAACGGAGTGAGCAGTAAGCCATTCACTGTATCACAGGGTAGCAGAGTCCGAGGCTAAGAAAAGCTTCCAGTAATGCAGTGAGCAGTAAGCATTCACTGAATCACAAAATAGCACAGTCCGAGGGTAGGATGTGGTCCAAGGAAAGTCGTGAGTTGTAAGCCATTCACTGTATCACAGGGTAGCACAGTCTGAGGGTAGGACGTGGTCCAAGGAAAGTCGTGAGTTGTAAGCCATTCACTGTATCACAGGGTAGCACAGTCCGAGAGTAGGACGAGCTTCCAGGAACGTGGTGAGGTGTAAGCCATTCACTGAATCACAGAGTAGCACAGTCCGAGGGTAGGACGTGGTCCAAGGAAAGTCGTGAGTTGTAAGCCATTCACTGTATCACAGGGTAGCACAGTCCGAGAGTAGGACGAGCTTCCAGGAACGTGGTGAGGTGTAAGCCATTCACTGAATCACAGAGTAGCACAGTCCGAGGGTAGGACGTGGTCCAAGGAAAGTCGTGAGTTGTAAGCCATTCACTGTATCACAGGGTAGCACAGTCCGAGAGTAGGACGAGCTTCCAGGAACGTGGTGAGGTGTAAGCCATTCACTGAATCACAGAGTAGCACAGTCCGAGGGTAGGACGTGGTCCAAGGACAGTCGTGAGTTGTAAGCCATTCACTGTATCACAGGGTAGCACAGTCCGAGAGTAGGACGAGCTTCCAGGAAAGTGGTGAGGTGTAAGCCATTCACTGAATCACAGAGTAGCACAGTCCGAGGGTAGGACGTGATCCAAGGAAAGTCGTGAGTTGTAAGCCATTCACTGTATCACAGGGTAGCACAGTCCGAGAGTAGGACGGGCTTCCAGGAACGTGGTGAGGTGTAAGCCATTCACTGAATCACTGGTTAGCACGATCCGAGGGCAGGACGAGGTTCCAATAACGTGTTGTGCAGTATCGCATTCACTGTATCACAGGGTAGCATTGTCCGAGGGTAGGATGAGCTTCCAGGAACGTGGTGAGGTGTAAGCCATTCACTGAATCACTCGTTAGTAAGATCCGAGGGCAGGACGAGGTTCCAATAACGTGTTGAGCAGTATGGCATTCACTGTATCACAGGGTACCACTGTTTAAGGGAAGGTCAAGGTCTATTTTTTTGAGGTTGCAGTAATCTATCCTGAGGGCTATTTCACTTTGGGATATATTTTTCTAATAGTACTTAAAAACAGTTGCTAAAGCTCTGGTGACCATTACAAATAATAATATAGCTAGTGTTTTTAGATATAGATACAGATAAATAATTGATCTTAATATATATAGTTGAATTACTGTTCTTCATTGCTAACATAGAGGATTTGGGGTGGAGGCCTAAAGAGAATTTGTAAGATTCAAATAATCTAAACTTTCTAGCACCCTTAGAGAATTCCAATTCAAATTTACGTAAAAAACAAACTATCTTTTCGCCCCTAAAACGAACAAAGTGAGCGTAGCCGACAAACGGAAATTGAGAAAGGCTCGATTTAGATACCTTGATATAAGACATTTGTAAGTATTTTGAATTCACACTATTAAAATGAATAACAAGACAAATCTCTTACATTATAAGGTAGATTATAAATATATATGAGTGTTGATTGGCCAGTGTTTATTAGCCAGCTTTAATCCAAGTGTCAATAATTAATGATCCAACGACCAGTTGGGACAATCAACTGTTCCTTTCAACAATATACGACCAGTTGGGACAATCAGCTGTTCCTTTCAACAATATACGACCAGTTGGGACAATAAGCTGTTCCTTTCAACAATATACGACCAGTTGGGACAATCAGCTGTTCCTTTCAACAATATACGACCAGTTGGGACAATCAGCTGTTCCTTTCAACAATATACGACCAGTTGGGACAATCAGCTGTTCCTTTCAACAATATACGACCAGTTGGGACAATCAGCTGTTCCTTTCAACATTTGAACCTGATTACAATCAAACTCTCGAATGTGAAGCCAACTTCGTCGACGGCCAAGTAAAACCACAGTCTATTAACATACAGTCGCAACACTCCGTTAGATATTGGCGACAAACACGACGCTAGCGATTCCAGCTGCTAGCCAGAAGCGTATCTCTGTGTTTACCTCTACAGCTATGATTAGTGTACAGATTAATAGTCAAATAACAGATTATTAATCTGCCCTGGCACTTTTTCCATTGTTCTTATTCCACTTCTGTGTAATATACAATACAGCGGTTTTGCGGCTGGTTACTAGGAGCGCTGTCTTTGCGCTAACTCCACAGCTGATTACTAGTAGCGCTGTCGTTGCGCTAACTCCACAGCTGGTTACTAGGAGCGCTGTCGTTGCGCAAACTCCACAGCTGGTTACTAGGAGCGCTGTCATTGCGCAAACTCCACAGCTGGTTACTAGGAGCGCTGTCGTTGCGCTAACTCCACAACTGGTTACTAGGAGCGCTGTCGTTGCGCAAACTCCACAGCTGGTTACTAGGAGCGCTGTCGTTGCGCAAACTCCACAGCTGGTTACTAGGAGCGATGTCGTTGCGCTAACTCCACAGCGAAGCAGTGGATAAGTTGTGACTGTATGTTATTATATTGTGGTAACAGTTTGTTGAAAGTCTACAATGGAAAATGCATTAAGTGTTACAACTGAACCTGAACAATCTTTAAGAATATATAATATTGTCAAAGTAATATATGACAAGTTATTTAATCACTTTAGTAATGTAGGAGAATTCTACAGTAAAAATATAATTTTTTTACTAAAATGAGCTTTAAGTCACTAGAACAGTTATCACCTTTCAAATGACATTATAAGGGTTACGACACGATCACTCTTACGGACCGGAGATCGTTGAAATATAAATCTACGTTTTACGCGTTTTTCGTGGAGCGATACGTCTCCCTTAATTTGTCGAAACGGCAATAAGAAATATTATAGTGCATACAAAATATAGCCTACATAAATACTGACTTTAAATTAATTTTATTTTAAATATTATATATTAATTAAATTCATTGTTTAGAAATGCACATCTAGCAATGAAAATTTAAAAGATTTACAGGACGAGAGACCACTAATTATTGTTTTCCTGGTATACTCTCGAAAATTCCTGTTAGCGTAGTTACTGTGCAGGCCTTCTACACATTAAAGTCCTTATACTACCCCTACTTCTTTTGGAACAATTCTATGCACTTTCTGTATACAGCGTTTGAATAAAAATGACACTTTAGTTTTTTACTCGTCCGTGCGACATCATAACTTTTAGATCCAAGCTTTGGTAACATTTATTAAAGTTTGAAGCGTTAAATTTAGCACATACGATTAATTTTGTCATTTAAAATGTGCTCACGACGTCTTCGCCTCCTAGGTTCTATCCCATTGCCTCTTAATGACTTTATTGTTATATTATGTTGATAAGGATGTCGCCAAGAAAAACAAAACGACTATAAGCTATTAGGAAGTTAAAGTTTTCTCTTGTAATGCCATAAGTTAGAAAAATCCTTTTTACCGTAAAAATCCCTTCAGACAAAACTTTAGTGATTTAAATTCTTACGTTGTAGGCTTTCACGGTCGTTGCTACTACATACACACTCTAAGTCTTCAAGTACTAACCGTTTCGAATAAAAATGAGTGCTTATCACCAACGTTTCGGTCGCATTCCAGCTGACCATCTTTAAGTGAACAGTCAGCGTTGAATGTGACCAAAACGTGTTGAACACTTCTACGTTACGTTTTATTTAAAACAGCCAGAGCCGTAAATCTTAGTTATATAAATAGATTTATTTATTACTATTATTATTTTTGAATATTCCAAGGTCTAACAACACGCAAACTTTCAAGCTTGTCGGGAAATTCCTTACAATTTGTCAGCCAGTGATTTAGTAGACGGGGTCTGAGAATTTTTACTCTTTACAAGGCCCACTATTATTAGCCACTGTAAGGATGTTCGTATCCCTTTAATGAAAAATGTATCCTTAGTAAATTTTGTTCGTTATTATTACGGAACTCTATTATGTTAGGGAGTTGTTGTGCAGACCCAATATATCAACATTAAACAAATAAATTAAAAAAATTAAATGGAATAGTAAATAGTACAAATATTGAGAACAGGAATATGTTGACAAATAATTCAAGGTCATTTGTAGAATACCTACAACAAGTAAGTGAATAAAAAAAAATATATATATTAAACAGCAATGATCTTGCTATAAAAATCACTCCTTCAACGTGTAGAGTAAATTTTTTATTTTTATATAACCTACAAATTACACTCTTCCTAAATTTAAATATACGATACAAGTCTCATAATTTTATTGTAGTAAACATTTACGATCTTATATTACACTAACAATTAATTGCAAAACTTGTTAAAAAAGAATTGCTAATTTACTATAAAAAGCAATAAAATATTTAAAAAGTCTAATTATTCTTATTTTACTTTGGTTATGGTTTGATTATAGAAAATACATTTGCTATTCTAGCCGGCTTGACGACTGACCTGCTGCGAGCGTCAGCAGTAGCAGATACAGCAGCGGCAGCATCGCTCGGAGCACTGAGTCTCTGAGTCGACCACCCCCTCTCCCCACCTAGGATCTATTCACCGCCCATCAACCAATTTGCGACGCCGTACCAGTAAGATGGACACAATGCCAAACTATTAATTAATATTCAACTTGGAAAGCTCCTCTTTAGATTCGCGATTTCAACTCTGACTTATTGAGGTGAACTTTATCAATAACTGCTTCAAACGGAGCAAAGTTTTTAACGAAACAGGAGGTCATTTTGAGCAATACACTTGAAATTAGCAAATTTATAGTTTTATGGATAAAATTGACTTTAATTGTCTTTGATTGTATTACAAAAACATTACAAACAAAATAAAAAATAATTCATTGCTGTGAAACATACGTTTTCTTCTCCCTTAGTAGGATGAAAACATTAAAACACAAGTATTCAAAATAGTGTGAAGCATATGATTATACTAAGCATATCATCGAATTGAAATAATTTGCTAAAACATATCCTTATATTTTAGGAACAATTTGTGTATATACAAAACAATTTTAGAAATTGCAAATAGTACAGAAGAAGATAAATAAATACTAATAAAAACACTGAAATTATTAAGCTATAATAAACATTATTTCTTTTCGTGTATGTTTAAAATTCCTTATGTATTAAAAGGGTTTATTTAAGATACAATGTGTTTTTATTTTATTTATATTAACTCGTATTAAGAAATAATTATTTCTTAGATGCAATCTCATTAATACAGTTTTTGTAGAGTGTATGACCAATCCTTTATCATGAGCCCATTTTATCATACACTTATAGTCATATTGTATCTCAACAACACAGTTAAATTATAAAATATTTTCTCAACTTCCTCGTAGGATTTGTGCGATGCAATTTGCAAATTGTCATCTGCATAGGCCAATGTTTTACAGTATGTTGTTTTTACAGTTAACCAGTAGTAAAAATAAAGCAGTGCCTAGTACACTCCCTTGAGGCATTCCGCACTTTGAATCAATTTTAACTTGATAGCTTCTGTTTTTTCAGTAAATTAGAAATTCAATTTTAATTTAGTGGCTTGTGCGATAGTTTTATCACAATTTGTGGTCATTTATCATAAAATTGTTTAGTCATCTGAGTGTGCATTAGTTTCGTTTTTAATAATCTATAAAATGGTAAATCTAGTTTTTATCATGTGTTATATTATATTAATGAATATGAATTTTTTCATGCATTGATGCATAATTCCATATGTAAAGTACTAATTGAAAAATGTACCAATTTATAATAATTAAAATTGTAAAATTATTAAAAATCCATTTACGACAAGCTTGTGAATCAGAATTTAAAAGTATTCTAATTTACATTCTCAAATAAAAAGAATTGAATTTACAATACGACAACTAACTGTCCAAGAATACAATACCATACTTTATAACTGAAACAGGCAAATAATAAACACTCATGTTATGTATTCAAATGTAACACAGTTAACAACACTTATCTATAAATAAACAATTATTGAAACGGCCTCTAGCTAGCCTAGTGGTTAGCATTTCTGTCTTCAATGGAAAGAGCCACGCGTTCATAAATTATCCCAGGAAGTCCAGTTCATAAAATTTGCTAGAGGCGTTTGGACCGTTGTCCCTTATCAATGTTTGTGAGTATATATAAAATTGTATTGGTGTAGAAAAACGTTTAAAAACATGATAACCTTGCAAATAAGTGGACGATGTGCAAGTATCTACCAGGTTACTTGTTTTCGAGTGAGTGATTTACAAAAATTAAATTTGACAACTCTAGATTTAAATATGAATTTTGCTAAACATCACAGAATTCATTGTCCTTTTTTGGAACAACACCTCCAACACGTGTAAAGTTGGGTGTAAATTTAGGCCTCAATTGTGATAAGCCTACATTTTATAAAATTGAGTCCCTACTTCATTAATTGAGCAAATTAATTAGTTAGGAGCGTGGCATATTTTTAAATTGGCTCAACTGGCAGGGGTGGTTAATTTACACAGCCACTTCAACTCGTATTTCTAAATAATAAACAGGTAATTAACCGCGCAATTGTTATTAAATTAAAATGGTTTATGTATAACCTTGTTGGTTGGTATGCATTGTCGACAACAATAACGACTGTTCAATGAACTATTAACAATGGAATGTTGGACGATAGTGAGTGGGATATTACTAGTGGTCGGTTCGTAAACGAAGATAACTCGCGAAATTTAGTTTACGAAATCCTTAGAGAGTCACATATGTCTTGGCCTGACAGTGATCGGACGTCCGTCATTTAGAGAACATGTCGTACTTTTTAAGATAGACCAACTCAACAGTTTATAAATAATATGACAAAATGTATCATGTGTAGAAATACGTACCATGTGAATAAACTATGTTAAATAAATTCATTTTTACAATAATGAATTAACTATACATAGGCCGCTTAGAAAACGGCTTTCAACGCACTTGCGCGAGTGAGATGCAAAGAGTGGTGCAAGTGAGACGGAGAACTACTCAGAGCAAGTGGAAACCAGAGCAGTAGACCATTAGCTGATTAGCAAGCCCCGCCCAGTTTACATCATTAGCAGCAGTGACCATTGATTGGTTAATTTACACCAACGAACCAAGCTTAGAACGATTAAATTAAATCATTATTTAGTATTTAAAAAACAATTAATATTGACAATAACACAGTGAATAATAATTTAAACAATAAGTAGCATTAAACAAACTCGTATAGTTCGTTGCAGTTATTTTTTGCAACTAAACACTGCCGGGGAAACTGAACACTTGACGGCGGAAGTTACACGCCCGTGAAGTAAGGCAGCTCAGCGGTGGAAAGATTCCCCTCTGCCGCTGTAACCCTTACATACGCAAGTATAACACGCTTCTCGGTCTCTATCCGGTTCATCAATTATATAAAATGAATAGTTTCATTTTTATAATTTGTATCTACTGTATAGCCCTGGGTGTAAATATTATATTCTCTTAATGATAAAGTCATCGAATTTTATGTTTGTTTTCCTTTTAATACATTTCCTAATTTTATAATAAATATCATACATTCCTCCATTTCATGAGTTTTAAATATATAACATACTTGAACATCTTTTAAGGCGTGGAATCATCAATAATTAATCCAATTTGCAATTTGAACTGAAGCTGGATGTGCAAATAGGTTATAAGCTAATTTAAAAAGTATAATTGTAATATACATACTCGCTTTTCTGTTCACTTGGACTTTCCGTCAAATAAATATAATAGTAAAAAAAAAAAAAAAAAAAAAACAAACAAAAAAACAAAAAAAAACAATAAACAAAAGAAGAACACAGGTACAAGAAAATCCTCACTGTATCGACGTTTCTTCCTCTTCAATGTTCAGTAAAAAAAATCCCTACTTTATAATGTGAGGAGTTAATGTAGTAAAATATATATTCAACATAGACATTTAAATTTTATAAAGTACGAATAATGACCTTAATTTACAAATATAACAATCTACAATTAATTTAAAGGAAAACAATAACTCTCCACAGTAAAAAAATATTTTAATTTAAAACGTGTTTTAATTTTTAGTGAACTTTTCAAAATTTAAATTAAAAATCAGCAATTATGCTTTCTCAACTTTCATAATGCTTTTATAGGCTATTGTTTAATACAGCTTTCATTAAACGTACCACTGTGCCATTGCTAACTTAAATAACTATTCAACGTTACAGAAAACTGCTGATATGCTACTTAATATGTGATACGAAATTGTTTATCGGTTGGAAAACTATTGTTATGTTTTTGGAGATGTGCTACTCATAATAAATTGCAGGATGACTAGGCTTTTCATCCAAATTGTATTGTGTTGGTTATAATTTACAGGGAAATAGCCCAGATTACTTTCATTTGTTATATTGCCAATTAGTATGTTTTATATGGCTACAAAATTAGTATGTTTTAATTATAACATACCCTATCAAAATCGAATGTTCTAAATTGTTCGTTACGCTCTACAGAGTCTGATGGGGGACTCACCGTCAAGGTGGCAGACTCCATTCTAGAGGAAGGCAGATCCTCAAAGTTCCTTGGAATGTACCTCGATCAAGGTACCCTCATATTGATTATGTTTGCGCCAAATTGTCCTCGGGGATATTTGTTTTTAGATCATTGGCCAAATACTGCCCAAGTCAGGTACTGATTACGACGTATTATGGTCTGGTTTATCCACATCTTTCCTATGGAGTAGTATTGTGGGGAGCCAGTGCAAAAATTCATTTTTAAGAGTGTTTAAGTTACAAAAAAGGCGATCCGAACTATCGCAAAATTGAGCAGCAGAGAGTCGTGCAAATTTGCAACTGTTGACTCTGCCTAGTCTTTACATTTTAGAAACTGCCGCTTTTGTTGTTGGTCGAAATGTGCCTTAACTAGAGGCTGTGACGTAGACGGATACGAGACAAAAGGCAGAGTAAATTACATGACTGGGAGACACAGAACGGTAGTTTACGAACACTTGTCCTCACAAGCAGGTCCTCGCCTAATCAACAGATTGCCACTGTCAATTAAGAATTCCAGAACACCTTAGGTGTTTAAAACTCGCCTTAAACACTTTCTAGCGTCTAGCACGTTTTACAGCGTGGGCGAGTTACTGGAAGGGAACTGGGAGACCAATTGAAGGACTGACTCCTGAGCTGGAAGTGGGTGAAAATTGGCGACGGATGATTGCGAGAGTGAGTGGATGATCAATTGTAGGTTTGAAAGTGTCTTTGATGTGAATGAAAGCCTAAATTTTAGATATAATAGCTACTAACTTGTGCAATATAATATTAACTGTCTCCTGCACTAATAAATAAAGTGAAATATAACGTACTTTGCTACCAGCATTTGTATGAGTATAAAGGTCATACAGCATTTTGGTTATAAATATAACTTCTTCAAATTAGAATAGAACTCTTTATATACTGTATAGTGAAAATAATATAATGCATTTAAAACATTTTTTACTGAAATTCAGCACTAAAGTCAGTAAATCATTTTGTGAGTATTCCAAAACTTTTCATATTGAATTAAAATCGTTCAATAAACTAATAACGTGCTTACGAGAAGTTTGCTGGTGTTATTGTTTTACCATATAAAAACACTCGTGTGCTGACTCCTAACGGAGTAACTGCTAGTAATAAATATCAAACCTGGCTCCAGAACGGTCCTGATAGTAATCAGGAGCACTACTCACCGTAAATTCTATCTAATTTTAAATTCACCGGCATCTACCACACTAACGGACACCTGGCAGGCCTACTGTGGTGAGGGAGGGAAACGTGCACAATGTAACGCCCTTCCTTCCGGTAACCAAGCAGGATGTACCAGAACATAACGTTTATGGGATCAACATGTTCAGTTTAGGCACGACTTCATATGGCCCACCCACTCTGTATAGTTACGACTTCATGAGGTGCACCCAATCACACTACAAGTATGACTACATATGACCCACTCACTGTCTGTATAGTTACGACTTCATGAGGCGCACCCAATCACACTACAAGTATGACTCCATATGACCCACTCACTGTATGAATAGTTACGGCTTCATGGGACGCACCCAACCACACTACAAGTATGACTCCATATGACCCACTCGCTGTCTGTATAGTTACGACTTCATCAGGTGCACCCAATCACACTAAAAGTATGACTCCATATGACCCACTCGCTGTCTGTATAGTTACGACTTCATCAGGTGCACCCAATCACATAAAAAGTATGACTCCATATGACCCACTCGCTGTATGTATAGTTACGTCTTCATGGGGTGCACCCAATCACACTACAAGTATGACTTCATATGACCCACTCACTGTATGTATAGTTACGACTTCATGTGGCGCACCCCATTACACCATAAGCATGACTCCATATGACCCACTCGCTGTCTGTATAGTTACGGCTTCATGGGGCGCACTCAATTACACCACAAGCATGACTCCATATGACCCACTCGCTGTCTGTATGGTTACAGCTTCATGGGGCACACCCAATCACACCACAAGCATGACTCCATATGACCCACTCGCTGTTTGTATAGTTACGACTTCATTGGGCGCACCCAATCACACCAAAAGCATGACTCCATATGACCCACTCGCTGTCTGTATTCCGGCTTCATGGAGCGCACCCAATCACACTACAAGCATGACTGTATATAACTCACTCGGTGTATGTATAGTTACGACTTCATGAGGCGCATCCCATCACACTACAAGTATGACTTCATATGACTCACTCGCTGTATGTATAGGAACGACTTCATGGGGCGCACCTAATCACACCACAAGCATGACTCCATACGACCCACTCGCTATAAGTATACTTACGACTTCATGGAGCCCACCCACCCATTCAACAGGCATGACTCTATATTTCCCACTGCAAAGGGCCCGCTCACTCACTACACTGGCATGACTTTATTTAGCTCCCTCACTCACTCCACGAGCATATCTACATATGCTCCACTCGTCCATTCTACAGGCACGACTCCCTACGGCCCATTCACATGGTCCACAGTTAGGACTCCATTTGACCCATTTCACCTACTTCATAGGAACGAATCCACATGGCTCTTCTCACCCACTCTACACTGGACTTCACATGGCCCAACTACATACATCACGAGCACGAATATGGGGGAATGGAAATAATTACGTTGGTTCCATAGGCTATATCTTGGTGGATGGACACGCTCAATAAGGGCCATACACCCCTGTTTCTCCCATCGGACACGTCTCGTACGATTAGGAAAAAGCATACTCATATCCCTTACTCGGTCAGTCTCCTCAGCTATAGGCCTACTTTTAATCAATTTACTCTACTTGAAAACACGAGTCAATAAAAACTGCTAGGGTTTGTAGTCGGACTTTCTGGTTGAACTGGTGCCAATCTCACTAACCACGACGGTCAACTGATTTTGATTGCGATAGAAGAAAACGACGGCCCTTTAATTACTTCATTTTGTCAGCCAATTTTATAATTTTAGACAGTAGAATTTTTTAATTAACGGTACTTTACGATTTAATATTTCACTATTATAGGTTGATATTGTTTAAATATCTACTAACTTAAAAATAGCTTCGAGTAATACTTGAGGACGTTTAATAAGTTATACGTTCACCAAAACAGGTAACCACAAAACTATTAAAAACGATGTTAACTGTTAGTTAAAAACAGCTGATTCCACCCCCTTACGTAATTAATTAATACTCTATTAGTCTACGTAGGTAGAGTGCAGTATATTATGCTGTTAACAACAACTCTCGGAATTGAATTGGAATATAACTTTACTTACGGACGAAAAAATAAAATTTGCTTCGTTATTTTAACCAGTTCAAACAATCTACGACATTTAAAAAAATGTCCGGCTTAAAACATAAATAAATAACTATTGTTAAATTGAAATGTTTAATTGCCTTAATTAACTGTTTAGCGTTTTAATATTAACATTAAAATATGTGACTTCAATCATTTCATGTCAGCAGTGTATTGATCGATTTGTTCGAGTATAGTATGTATATCACAGTCAGAGGAGGAACACGTGATGGTAACGGTCACGTAAATACATGTTAGTCTACGTGACTGGATCAAACATACTGACATCAGTGCCCAATCACGTTCGCTGTTGCCTGTGGCCAGAGTGAGAGTAAAGTTTAGCTGTGAGCTAGGTGCGACAGTAGCTCTGTCTGGGCTCGTGCCAGCACTTGTGTCCACGCCAAATTTCAGATTGATCACGCGGGAACGTCTCAAGCGTGTGTCCCGGGATAGACTACACAGTACACCGTTCTGGCAGCGAGAGTTTTCTTTGTTCATTAGCATTTTTATAAACAATTTTGTTACGTGATTTTTTTTAGTTTGTTTACTACAGTTGGTGCTGTAGTTCTTATTTGATGTTTCTTTAGAAGGATAACAATTTTATATAGCTAAATAGGGAAGATATTTTTGTTGCTTTTTACGCCATGGATTAGTTTAAATGTACTATAAAAAGTTGTTGAAGGGAAATGGACAAATTCCCTCTAGCAATTTGATTTATTTATTCTAAGACACCTATCATCAAGAGGAAGAGAAAGTGAGCTAGTCACTTTCAGCATTGACTACAGAAACAAGGCCGGTTTTCACATAGGGTACCGTGCTCATACCGTGTCCATGTCGCACGTTTTTAGCAGTAGGGACCTGGTTACTGTCGTCCTCCTACCGTGCCCCTGTCGTTCTCTAGTCTTCCCTCACTTAGAATATAGAACTCACCACTCACTCAGTCTACGAAATGGATCAGGACGTTACGGGTGTTGTTATTGCTTGTGAGGATTTTTTAATAGTTTGAAAAAAACGGTTTATTCAATCGTTTTTTCTAAATAAAAATAAGAAAAAACGGTCAAATTGATATTAGGGCCACCCTGTGTATCGAGCTAGAGAAGAGGAAGGGGAGTTTCACACACTTTTTAGCCGGCTAAGAGATGAACCTGAAAAGTTCTGTAAATATTTCAGAATGATCTCTCCGATGTTAGAAAATCTCCTTCTACATTGTAGTGACAGTTTAAATAAAAAGAACAAATGCAATCTTCGGCAATTTTCGTAGGTTGTCGGGAACACCCGAACTAGGAAAAGCCAAGGGTCGGGCGCCGATGTGGCGCCGGTAAGGCATTTTCACCTGACCTACCGTGCACCTGTCTTGTTCAGACTGCCTACCGGTTATTGTTGCCGATCGCTCCACCGAGCGATCGAAAACAGCACGGTGGGAGCACAGTAGTTCATGTGAAAATCGCAAACTGCTTTCCCATACAAAATATATGTATTAGACCATTTTTCGATTCCACATGACACGATACGGTAGGAGCACGATACCCTATGTGAAAACCGGCCTACAGACTGTCCAAGACAATGCATTATTTACTGTAGACATGCACCTGTACTGCTACCTAACGGTGATTGTTTACAAATAAGCGTCAGACTGTTACTGAATTATTTAGCGAATTGGCTAATTATTTAGCTCAACTCAGTACTTCATAATGTGCTGGAGAGAGTCAGAGAATCCATATGGGCGAATACGGATGTAGAATGAGTGCGATATGAGTGTAGATGGGCGAGTGTAGTCATTGTTACAAACTAAGTGTCAATAATTAATATCCCAACGACAAAAGAACAGACGGTGATTATCAGTTAATCATTCTTAAAATTTGCTTTTACTCTGATTGGGATCGAATTGAGAATCTTTAGCTTATGAAACTGAGCTTTAACCAACTAATTTGAACCTATGACCATGTGTTTTGGAAACAGAAGTGCTAACCATTAGGTTAGGCCTCGTATTATGAGGTCTAAATAATTAAATAATAAGATGAAACCAAAACCTAGAACGTAAATATTACTGACATTGGCTTTATCTATGTCGTAGGAAGGCTTCTAAATCAAAAATCACCACCAGTCATCCACTGAGGAAGGGCAAGTGAGCTGATCACTTTCAGCATTTACTATAGACCTATAGACGGAATGTCCAAGGCAATGCATTTGCTGTAGACCCAAGCCCCTGCTGCCATCTAACAGCGATTTGTTTCAAATGAGTGCTTGGACTACTGTTTGGCGCACTATTAGCTCAAGCAATTAGTAAATTCAGCATGTGTTGGAGAGAGATAGAGGGAGATCACTGGCGCTACCTGTGAAAACCGGACAAGAACTAATTTCACAGAACAGGAAACTGTCTTTTCTGAGTCTTCTTGTTTATATAGTCAATGCTGTTGGGGAAGCTGATGGTCTGGCATACCCCACACAATCTGCAGCTGGCTAACCTGTACTATAATTGTTTGTAGGATCTTACCATTAATTATTGTAATGGTGTAACTTCCCTTCCTCTTTACTTATTTAACTAGTGAAAGTCCAAGAAAGGCAACAGTTATATTATAGGCATATTTTATGCCATTAAATAACTGATATAGTTTTGTCCCATTTTTAAAGCGTGGATAAGAATGTCTTTACACCAGTGATGTAAAGTCTGAAGAATAATCTCTTGTACTACTCTTGCAAATAAATAGTCTTTACAGTAAAGAAATAGGTACATTTCCAATGGTGTATTGTGACACTATCAAGAAGAATATTCAATGTAAATTCAACAATCAACTGTCAGAAGATGTACCGAGAGTAGGATACATATAGTATAGAGCTTTGGTTATTATTATATAAATAAATATTATTATTATAAATGAATATAGCATCAATGGAATTAACTCAATAGAAATTCTCTTATATATTATGACATGGAAGTTAACTCGGCCATAATTAATAACCTTAAATAATAAGTAATTGGAATCCAATAGCTGATTTGGACCTGAAATTTGTTTGAAAGAATTTAATTGTTGCATTGAAATGTTTTTTGCTGTTGGATTGTAAGTGTCTGATAATATAGAGTGAGTGGATTATACAAGCGGATATATGTTTGTATGAACATGAAAATTAATCAGTGACATTGAGGCTGATATTTTACTTTATGCCACATTGTTTAGTAACAATGACTACAATCGTTCATCTATACTCATCACCTCATTTACCACTCATATTCACCCATATATCTTTAACTGAGTTATGTATTCTATTAATTTAAACATTTTTTTTACATCATATAGGGTTTATAGGCATGGTATTGGTACCTGACACAAACTGTAGTGGTTACCCTCCCTTCCACCCACCCACCCAAAATGTACTTTACTTGTAACCCTCCCACCCACCATTCACTTACTGTAGTGGTCTATGCTACTGTACCCAGCTTTCGAACACTTTATTCTGGTTTTTCCTTTTTTTTCATTTCTAATAAATAATAAACTTTCAATGAATACTGAAATTTGAAGCAATTCAAATTGACAAGTTAATAATCAGTTTTTAATCTTAGGCTATCAGATAATGGAAATGTACCCGTCAGAAAACTATTTAAAAAGTAACACAAAGTAATAAACTGATTTGTACTTTAACAAGTTAAGTTCTAAGAAATATTAAATCTCAAATCCATATATAATAATTACATTACTTGGATAATTTTGAAAGCCATATTATTGTATTCACTGACAGCTCATAAAACAGACCACAAAACCCACTCCTCCCCATTTGATTGATGACAATGTAGGGAGAAGCTTTTTCACTAACAGCTCACAAAACAGGTCACAAAACCCACTCCTACCCATTTCATTGATGACAATGTAGGGAGAAGCTTGTTCACTAACAGCTCACAAAACAGACAACAACCCCCACTCCTCCCCATTTCATTGATGACAATGTAGGAAAAAGTTTGTTCACTAACAGACCACAAAACAGACCACAAAACCCACTCCTCCCCATTTCATTGATGACAATGTAGGAAAAACTTTGTTCACTAACAGTTCACAAAACAGACCACAAAACCCACTCCTCCCCATTTGATTGATGACAATGTAGGGAGAAGCTTGTTCACTAACAGACCACAAAACCCACTCCTCCCCATTTGATTGATGACAATGTAGGGAGAAGCTTGTTCGCTAACAGCTCACAAAACAGACCACAAAACCCACTCCTCTCCATTTGATTGATGACAATGTAGGAAGAAGCTTGTTCACTAACATCTCACAAAACAGACCACAAAACCCACTCCTCCCCATTTCATTGATGACAATGTAGGAAGAAGCTTTTTCACTAACAGCTCACAAAACAGACCACAAAACCCACTCCTCCCCCCATTTCATTGATGACAATGTGGGGAGAAGCTTGTTCACTAACAGCTCACAAAACAGACCACAAAACCCACTCCTCCCCATTTCATTGATGATAATGTAGGAAGAAGCTTTTTCACTAACATCTCACAAAACAGACCACAAAACCCACTCCTCCCCATTTCATTGATGACAATGTAGGAAGAAGCTTTTTCACTAACAGCTCACAAAACAGACCACAAAACCCACTCCTCCCCCCATTTCATTGATGACAATGTAGGGAGAAGCTTGTTCACTAACAGACCACAAAACCCACTCCTCTCCATTTGATTGATGACAATGTAGGAAGAAGCTTGTTCACTAACAGACCACAAAACCCACTCCTCCCCATTTCATTGATGACAATGTAGGAAGAAGCTTTTTCACTAACAGCTCACAAAACAGACCACAAAACCCACTCCTCCCCCCATTTCATTGATGACAATGTAGGGAGAAGCTTGTTCACTAACAGACCACAAAACCCACTCCTCTCCATTTCATTGATGACAATGTAGGGAGAAGCTTGTTCACTAACAGACCACAAAACCCACTCCTCTCCATTTGATTGATGACAATGTAGGGAGAAGCTTGTTCACTAACAGACCACAAAACCCACTCCTCTCCATTTGATTGATGACAATGTAGGGAGAAGCTTGTTCACTAACAGACCACAAAACCCACTCCTCTCCATTTGATTGATGACAATGTAGGAAGAAGCTTGTTCACTAACAGACCACAAAACCCACTCCTCTCCATTTGATTGATGACAATGTAGGAAGAAGCTTGTTCACTAACAGACCACAAAACTGTTTTGAAAAAAAGTTTTCTATTCATTTATTTAACTTTACAGCTATTTACTCTTAAGAAAAGTACAGTGTTATGTTAAAAAATAAGTTAAAGCAGATTCTTATTGATAGCTGTATTATAGCTTAAAAAAGTACTTTGCTGATAAGAGTGATGTTTAAAGAAACTATAGTTTTTCAAATTCGTATTGAATTAAAATATTGAAAAACTGATGATTGTTATACTTTTAAATGTTAACAGCAATAAATTATTTGAATATAATGAAATGAAAAACGTCTTTGTTTTTCCCAAGAGGTGAAATTAGGGCTGCAACCTCAAAATGTAGTGATAAGAGCTATGTGTGAAGAAGGCCGTATTTAATAACCTAATGGAAAGGACAGTCGGAAGCCACCACTTGTTTTGGTTTTAAAACTTGCTTGAAACAATTTGAAACATCCCAGAATTCTTTATATGGAGCTGAAAATTGTTCTAACAATATACTAATATCCAACTAATTGACCATAGAGCTCAAACTATATAGAGGATTAAATCTTCAAGCCCTGTTTCTCTGCTTACTGCTGTAAAAAACTTAATTGCAAATCTATATGACCCAACTAATATTTTGTCTCAGTTCAGTAAAATATAAGAAAAATTTTTATAATTCTACAAGATAATGAATTGTAAACTATTATTGACTCTTAATCTAAAAAATAAATACACTACTAGTCCAGCAGTCAAGTAAAATATTTGGCAGGTACTTGAACAAAATTCCAACGAAATTTTAGGGTGATGTTTGGATATATACCGTATATAAGAAAACATTCGCTAAACATTTCGTCTTTAGCCCTTAACTTTCGGTTTAAAAAAATTGTATGCATATCCCTCACCTTTTGCCATTCTCCCCTCTCTCACACCCCTTTTGACTCCTCCCTATCATCGTCATTACTTATAACCTTATGAAATGCATCCTAAAGGCCAAACAAGTATGTTTCAATTCCAAGTTCCTTCAACCAGCTATTGTAGCAGTATACATATTGGATTCGCAAGAGAAGCTAAAGAGTTTCCAAATTATCTGTGTGCAATGATTCGGCATGGCATCTTTCTCAGAGCCTCGATGGTGTTTCATTTGCGATGACAGATGAAGTCAAGTGTCAGTTGTTAAAAAGAGAGGAATTGCATCTCTTATTGTGTCTAGTGCCAACACAATACGCCACACATGTTAGTTGAACCACTTTAAGAAATAACTGTGCACAAAGCATATCAAAAACATTAAAACAAAGACAAAATCATTTTGGATTCTTTACGTTGTGATGAGGAAACGATATTGTGATTTTTACAGTGACCAATTTTTCCCTGTACTAACAATCTGACTTGAACTTTCTGTGTTTAGGAAAGATAGATTTGTGACACAAGTGGCAAGGCTTTCGATGCTATCAGTCATAAACATCTGTTGGCTAGACTTCACGGATATGGAATAAGTGGCAGCCTGCTTTCTTGGTTTCACTCTTATCTAAATAATAGAACTTTCTTGCTTAGGTTTGCCGGTGCTTTGACAAGGCCTTTCACCACCACTTCTGGTGTCCCTTAGGGGTCATGCCTGGGCCCCTTTCTCTTCATCATTTACATTAATGACTTGGTTAAGTCTTTAAATGTTGAGTGACTAATGTTTGCGGATAATGTCAAGGTTTACCATACTTTTAGAGACCCTTCTGATGCTGAGACACTGCAGATGAACCTATCCTTAATTGAGAACTGGTGCATTACCAACGTTATGAACATAAATGCCGCCAAATGTTCGCTGGTTTCATTCAATCGCTCTGCCCTACCTTCTGTTGTATTTGATTATATGCTAAATGGAACTGTTCTATCTCGCAGTACAACTGTCCGTGATCTTGGTGTTGTCTTCTCTGCTGATCTAAACCCTGACAACCATATTGACTTTATCTGTGGTAAAGCCTTGGGAATGATCAGCTTCATACTAAGAGCATCGAGGTGTGGTCTTGGTATTAATGCGCTAAATATCCTCTACAAGTCTTTGGTGAGAAGCATACTTGAATACTGCTTTGCTGTCTGGTGCCCTTATCAGCTCAATCACATAGAACGTCTTGACAGAATCCAGCGGCGCTCCATCCGAGCTGTTTGTTTCAGGCTGGGTTACAATTTTGCCTATGTACCCATTGATAATGTTGAAGCTTCTCATGGACTTCTTCCTCTCTCCACTAGAAGGCAACAAGCTGATGCTCTTTCCTCTGGGGAGTTCTTCGTGGCATGGTGAACTGTTCTGATCTTCACTGTCACATTGAGCTACGTGCTTCAAGATTGACCAACTCATCCAACCTGGTTTTTTGTCGGTCACACCCCACCAACTATGTCATGCACGGTACTCTCCCGAGGTTACATCGTCTGGACAATAAGCTGTATCGCCAGTTCGATTTCTTTGATGACAGCCAGTCTGCTCTCAGAAGAATCTTCCAGGGATGAGTCCTCCGGTGAAGGTGTTGGTGCTGTGTACTTGCGATTGAAGCGTCTATTGTGAGGCTGATTAAATAGAGCAATGTATATATTCTAATTATGATAGTAATTATTCAAAATGAATTATGTATACTGCTTGTTATTTTGGTTAGTCAAAAGTTGTTGTTGTTATTGATTTTTACTATTAGTTTACGTCATGTTGTTGTTGCCCTTATTATTGTTAGCAATCATGAATCTTAATTGTATTTAATATGTTTTCAATTACTATTTCTATCACTATTTCTTCATAGTGCTAGTCTAACCCCTTATATAGAATAGACATAATGATTACGATAATATCTATCCACTTTGTCTGCCATTATTATATTGTTTATTTTTGTTAAATGGAGTTTTCCGTAAATAAATAAATAACAAGTTAAGAATGGGTATATGTACACTATAGTGTAGGATAGCTTGTAATAGGTGTGGAGCTGTTTCATGAATGTAGAACAGGCATTAACGTGAGTCATTCAATAGAGTGGTGGACTGTCATGTGCAAGTTTCATTGTGAGAACCTCAAACATGAATGTGTGGATCACGGAGACTGAAGAAAGGAAAATACTTATGAAAGTACAATTTTATTACTTCATACAACTATAATTATATTTTACAATAAATACATAAAAGCATGTTTTATATAAACTTATACTTAATTTACATTTTCTAAGATAATTCACCAAATCTCAGTTTTATAGAATTTTTTCTGAAGAATATTGGCTTGATAAATTTAGAGGTTAAAATCACTTTACATCTATGTACAAAAAAACAAAGAAGTATCTTCTTATTGCAAATGTTCTAATCTATATTGTACCTGCTCCTTAAGATTTGTGTTTACCACAGATCTGCCATTATTGGTAAGATATGCATCAGCCTTACTTTAAGATTGAAAAGTGGGGCCAAGGAATCTCTTACCACAAAGATTCAGAATATTCTATCATCCAACAGTTTTTAAATTAGTTTCTGTCAACCACCCAATTTATACACAATTCTTGTAACTTCAAAATAGTTATTACAAATTTATTAAAATTCAATTCAAAATAAAAAAGGTGATTTAGTTCAAGAAAATAGCACATCCTTAACTTACGTCTAAGAGAAAATTATAACTGTATAACATAACAAATACTAAATAATATTTACAAGACATATGATAAACAGAACAAAATGTCTTACAGAGTATATTAGAAGGAATTATAAGACTGTAAAATGAGTTTGGGGAAGCTTTGGTATTGATAGAGACAGAAAACCAAGCAAAAAGGGATAAAGCTTTCAGCCTTAAGTGAATTTGTTTGGTTAAAATACAGCAGATACTTTTCACAATCACTGAACCATCATCATCATGCCAGTTTAGCAAGAACTCTATTTCTTTAAGAACTGTTAGTATTGCTTAAATACATCCTTGTAATCTACTGAAATGTATAAATTCTTACGAAAGTTAACTAAATCATGTGTAAAATAACCACGATAATTTTGAATATCAAGAAATAATAAATTTCTTAATTTTATATAAATTAAAATGACAAGGCACGGCTTTATGTTGATGAAACGGAAACCTGTTTATAAAATGAAGATTTAGCATAAATTCAGAGTTTAAATGTTTTTATACTATGTTAGGGTGTCTTGGTTAAACGTTTTGATGTCCTCAGCCTAGCAAATTTATTTTGCAAGGTTTATTTTGAAGCACAGAGATGTATTAGCATTGTATAACAAGTGAATAAAACTTTTCACTTTACCTGAATTGTTAAAATTTTGTAAGTTTGAAATTGGTTCTTTAGTGTGTTTTTTAATATGTCAGAAGGATTCCATGAAACTGTACTGTGGAAAATTCAACAGGACACAAAATTATTTATTTATAATTAAATTTTTGGAGGATTTATATTTGACACTTTAAATTAATCAAAATCATATTAAGATTTATATCAATAAAACAGTCCCTATATCAGAGCATCGCTTTTGTCAGTGATTTGGATTTGTTAGCCTGATCAGTTTTTAGAAATAATACTGGAATAATATTTACCAAATCTAAATAAATGTAACAAGGTAATTTATTTGGTATCGTATGATTAATTCAGCTCACTAAATGTCTCAGGCATAGTAGATCTGTTTTAAGAAATAATGTCAGTTAATAATTTATCAATATAATACTTAAAGCTCTAGATTCAAAATAATAGTTCTAATTTTAAAGAAATAAATATTAATCACTACATTATCTAAATACAAGAGTACAAATATAAATTTTAACGTCATTTCTCACATTGCAGAAGAACTAGAAGGATTACAGAGATAGAAGTGACTGAGGGCTTAGTAACGAGTCTTGTGAGGGGAGCGAGAGTGCTGTGATCGCCATTCACCTCCTCCCCCTCCGTTGCTGTGGTGGTGATGATGGTGGTGCCTCTTCTTCTCTGTCGTGGCACGTTGTTGCTGTGGGTACACGTCGCTGACAACCAGCTCGCTGCCATCCCTCATACCCTCCCTGTCTAGTGTCTCCTTGCGCCTGAGTGGTGAATGGTGGTGCGAAGCCACCTTGGTGCTAGCTGACTGGTGCAGGTTCTCCCATGCTTGGCGATAGTAGCGGTTCAGGCCACCTCGCGACTCGGAGCTTGATGAGTCAAAAGAAGCCACAGTATTGCAGTCTGGTGATGCACGATGGCGGTAATGTTTGGCACTTCGATTTCTGAAAAAAATATATCTTGTAATTTGATTGTTTAAATTTATTTAAATAATTTTAGAGACATATGATTATGAAAAATATGAGTTACTAAATATAATATGACAATATTGTTTACAATTTTTTTATCCGAACATGAGTGAAATATAAATTTCATTGTCATCTCTCACATAGAAGAAGGATAGAAAATGAATTTTTGTAACTAAGAAGTTATTTGTTACTATTGGATTGTTCATGATTGAGAGATAATATTGGTTTCATGAGATAATAGATTAAGAGATAATATTTGGAGTTCCAATGCTTCAAGTGTTTAGGAAACAAGCACAAAGTTTATAACGTATAACAAACTCCTGTCGTCTTTAGGTGTTTGTTAGCCAATACCTAAACCTTTTTTTTCTTAACCCATAATAATTCAAGAAAAAATACTAAAATCTACATGCTGAGATATTACGGATGACTATTAAGAAAGTCAACTGTTCTTTATAAGAAAGTCAAATAGTTATAAGTTTATAACTATATTCCAATGACGATAATATTTAATTCACGGTCAAAGAAAGAACTCAATATATGCTTTAATAACCACAAATGAATGGGTGATTACAGGCCTTTTAAAATGTAAGGTGATTGTTATAGATATATTAACAAATGTGTCAAAGAATCATGAATAATTCTGCTGATACTTTTGTTTATATTAACGTTATCCATTGGTAAATATTTAAGTTACTTGCTATAGTTATTTTGCAATATATTTTACACAATGAGATAACTTTAGGTTTTAAAAATATATTTATATTTTAAAGAAGTATTAATGTTGGGGTTAAGATTGGATTTTGTAGTCCTACTCTCCCCAATTGTTAGAAACATTTATGTTTCAATGAAGACAATTTTCATTCATTTACTATAGTTTATTCATTAACATAAAAGTTTGTATTTGTCAATTATAATTTTTCTCATCTGGACACCAGTAATAAAATCAATTTAGTTTATAGTTGATCTTATATTGTTATACTCACGTGTCAATCAACTAAAAGTCATTTTAATGTTTATTTCTTTTGACTTTTAAATGCACATATAGTTTAACTGTCTCAATAGAAAATGCATATTTCAAAATATAAAACTGATAGATAATTTTTTACTAAAACTGATTTAAAACATTTTTCTCAGATAATGTTAAGTCCTTCCACTTTGAGTGGAGCTTTAAAAATGAAGATTTTCTACAAAACAAAAAAAAATTAATTTTAGCACCTTAATAATTTTGATGATTTGATAAAGCTGGAAATGTGTAGGAAACATTTACAAAATATATTTGAAAACCATAAACTTAATAGAAGGAAACCACAAGAGCTAATACATTCTTAGATAAACAGGCAAGCAAGGGGGAAAAAGCATCTTAATTCAACTTTATCATGCACCCAGTGGTAAACAGGAGAAGTAATTTAGAATTAGACAAATATGTAAACTTAATAAAAAACGTTGTCGTATGGATATAAACTTGAACAGCAATTAATCTTTTAAATAAAGCAAAATTAAAAATAAAAAAAAAAATAGCTTTTAGATATGCAAAAATTTTAAAGAACAATTATTTGACCTTATATAAGAGACCCAGACACAACTTTCTGCGTATTTTAAGATGAATATGAATTAGTACATGAGTGTAGGTTGAGTGTGGATGACTTATGAAGTCTGGTTACTAAGTGAGTTTGACTGGTCTTCAGATAAGGCCATTTATTTATGCCTAATAGCCAGATTAACCAAGGGACCTACAGCTTAATGTGGAGTCCGAACTACATAATGGATCAATATTGAATTCACATCATAATGAGTAAAAAGTTTGAGTTTCTAAACCATAAAAAATTAGATTTTACCTTACGTAATTCTATTGCACTTTTTTAATCTATTACATTTCTTCCATTATGTATGATGAATTCAAAAAAGGCTTTGAACCTTCATATAGGGGATAATTATAAACATCACATTTATATACAATAACTATATTGTACTTTGAAATCTTGTTAAATCTGACTACAGTACATTTATTTTTCAGGCATATAACAAAACTCATCTTCAAGGAAAAGATACTTATAAAATGAAATGTTTAGTTCATTATAATTATCAAATGTTATTGTGTATGAGAAACTTTGGTTTAGATCGATGTTGTGGGGTTTCTGAGAACTTCTCATACCAATGGGCAACCATCAATATAGGCTAGGGGGGCTCGAGCCCCCTATGAGACACCACATTAATCTTATTTTTGCAGATTGTGCAGTAAAAATATAAAAGTTAAATAATTCACTCGTATGCACGAGGAGACACACCAGACACCCGGTAACGAATGAGAGTCGAGCAAGGATGACCCGCTTACATGTTACACTATAATTATAGTACAACAGGATTTACAATAATTTTTCATTTAGTTGTAGTATTGTCATTGTGTACGCCACAGTTTCTGATTCTGTTCCAATTACAACTATTGTCATTAAAGACGTTTTGATATAATTTTTAAAACTTTTTTTGTCCTTCACTTTTTTGAACTATACTTATTTCTTTATTGAATTATTATAGACAAAATTCTAATAGTGTTTAAATTATTATGTTCGATGGACATAATAGTTCAAAGTTCTCTACAGACTCCAGTAGAGAGGATAGTATCTAGCCGCACAGCATAGTATTACTACATTTATTGTGATTAATCGTTACATTATTAATTCTTGTTTTCAAATTTTAAAAACGATGCAAAAATCAATATGCCTAACCTTCTAAATTGACAAAGCAAATTTAGGTACAAAAATGCGTAAAATCAATCATTTCGGACCAATATTTTAAACATTTTCCGGACCTCCCTTTTTACTAGAAGGTATTCCATACCCCCCCCCCCCGGGCCCCTCTTATGGACAAGTTAGATGGACGCCAATACTCATTACTGATGCTTCTAACCTACTAAATACATGTATTTTGATTGAATGATATGTCGATCGAAATAAGTTATTTATCCATTTCTTCTTTGAGTTCTTTATTGGAAATTGTAAATGATTTAAGACATTCTCAAATATTCCGATAAAATGATTTATTATGTGAGGCCTTTCGCCTACAATGTAGGCATCGTCAGACATCAACACAAAATTCTAATTTTTGTTGTTGATTAGTTAAAAATTTGAATTTTGTGTTGATGTCTGACGATGCCTACATTGTAGGTGAAAGGCCTCACTTAATAAATCATTTTATTGGAATATTTGAGAATTTCTTAAATTTATAAGTTATTTATGTTTAAAATATTGGCAACAAAGATACATTAATGTACTACATCATTAACAATACTTAATAGGGTTTTTGTGATGTCAGCTTGGACACGCTTACACCAAAACCTGCAGTTTTAAAGGATGTGCCAAATCTACATGTTTTAACATGAATCTTAATGTACATTATAATTATGTTTGAATGATCAAATCAATGAACTATAGAACTTTCAACTTAAAGATTAATGGTTTGGTCAGGGCGAAGTAATTCCAGTTGCAGTAACATTTACACTGTGCTACAGTAAAGATGGGGTTTCAAGTCAGGTTTATGTGTACACAGGAAGACTTAATAAATAATAATAAAATAAAGCAGTGCTGATTTTTTCTAACAAGCATTCACTGAACATGCATCCTTGTACACATGCATAACAACTTCTACATAAAGAAACATAACCGTTAATATACGATAAATATTATCAACATAGTTATTTACCAATTTACATATTTTAAAAAATATTGATTATTATCTTCTCTTATAAGAAATGATGCATCTTAGCCACAATTTAAATAACAAGAAAATCCTTTTAGAATTTATTTTAGTTAACTGAATAGTTTGTACTTAAAATATGTATTTGCAAATAGTCAAAGAAATGTTATAGTCGTTATTTAGTGATAGAAAGTATGTTTTTGTTTTTATTTCAAATAAATCGGTTTAATATCAAAAGTGATTTGCATAACTGAGAACGACAAAGTACTGAATTTAGTTTGCTTACTATTTTAGGCGTATGTACTTATTTTTTATTGTTTTCTCTAAATTAGAATGATTTCAAGAGGTCAGACTATTGAGGCTTGTGTATAAAAAATGTGTACAAATTTTGGTAAAAAATAAAAAAATAATTATTGCCTAATATTTCAGTAGAAAATACCACCTTACATATTTGGTAATATGCAAATATTTTAAAAGAAGTTATTATTAACTTTTATTGTACAAAAATAAATAAATATAAATTAAAGTTGACATTTACAAAAAATTACTTAATCGCCCTCTGCTGGTACTCTTGAACTAATGATTGTCTTTCCCTGACTCTTATTTTGGTGCAGAAGAATTCTCTGATTTTCATGTCAAATTCTGTGCCATACTGTATTTAAATTTAAAATGTAATATGCAAATTTTAACTATTTGTACCCTAATAACTCCTAATATCTTGGAGTTATTAGAATGAATAAGTAGTTTTTTTGACAAAAATGTCGATCAATTAATCACTTCAGAGTATTTCATTGAGGTAATTGTTGGTAATATACAATACTCGAGTTGTTGTAAATATCAAAGTGAGGTAGTTAATCTAATACAAACAGTTTACATCAAATTGATTATTCTGTAACATTTATTATTTACCTTTTTGGTATATATAGTTAAATTTGTACAAGTGTAGCCAAAAAAGTGATAGATTTCAGAAAGGATGAGGATCAAGAGTTTGCTCTGGTCATTCTTCCGAAATTAAGCAGAATAAATAATTTAACTCAATAAACTTGTAATCTACAAATTATTTTAAAGGATCAATTTAAAGCTTGATAGATTTAATTCATAGGCTTTAAAAACTTTATAATTTAAAGTGGAAATGAAATTAATCATGTAGTATCGAGTGTATTAAAGATTTTACGAATGAAGGAGGAGACATTTAATTTTGTTTGTTTTGTCGTAGTTTATTTACATTTACCTTCTTTAACATATTTTATTTATTTATTCATAAGACGCCGATCGTCAAGATATGAACGAATATGGATTTCGAATGAGTTTGATGAGTCTAGATGAGCGAATGTAGTCATTGTTACAAACTAAGGCCGACTATTCCTTAGAAAGTATCATTAATTAATAGCCCAATGACAAATGAACAGCCGGTGAATATCAGCTCATCCTTCTCAAAATGTATTGACTCTGATTGGGATCGAACTGAGAACCTTTAGCACATGAAGCTGGGATTGAACCAACTATGCTACCGACCAATTTAGAGTTAATATGTACGTAGAGGAATCCCTCATTTCCACATGAATTTAGTATAGTATGTTATACTGACAAAATTTTTTTTCTAATGATTTAAATTTATTTTCTAAATTTACCTATCTTGTTTTCATTATAACTAAATTACAATTTTTATATGACTATATACTTTATTATCTATGTTTTACAGTTGAAAACTATATACACTACAGTGATTACAATTCAAGGTCTAAAGTGCAAGTATGTACAGTGCGTCATATCACTATGATGACTGTACCTTGTACTTGGTAACTTATTTCACAAATCGTGAACATTGTCAGATCGGGTTAGAGAAATATCCGGCCCTGCTGCGGTAGGCTCGGGAGAATTCCCTTCTGCCGACCTGTTGGTCAGGGAAAGGCAATGCGAGGAGAGTGTACCAGCGAGAGGGCATTGCGCGAGCAGGGGGTAGCTTGTGTTTTGAGTCCCGCCCACTGCAACCAATCACAACACCCCCACACCCGATTAGCGGTTAGTTATGCTAGCTTGTAGCGTCAAGAACTGTTCTGGCATGCTAGCATTTTATAAAGACAGAGAGACAAGCATGGATTTCCAAAGTATTACTAAAACTCAATTAATGGTCAGAAATAGACTTTAAAAATCAAAACATCAAATGTATAAACTATGCTGATTGTAGAAAATATGCATTTCCCCATTTGAAAATAAAAAACACACATTTAATTTATTAATAAGTAGGCCCTAACCATAAAATAATGTTAACACACAATTTTATAAATATATAAAAGGTAAAATTGAGGATTGACAATTACCTAAATATAAGTTGAGTCATGATATGAATTGAAAGTAAATGCAATATATATATATATCCTTTTGATAAAATTGCTGAATCTTTACACTGTAATATGGAAGTCATCTTATTGTTTATTATTGAGTAAAACAGTTGTAATCTATTGCAGGCTTTTCCAGATTGAAAATAATACTGATATTGCCCCAGGCTTCTCTGTTTATTTACAATTTCCTTTCAACTATGAAAACTTAAATGTAAATCGATACAGATGGGAAATATTCAATATATTTAACACTAAGTGCACTTTGCAAAGCTAGAATCTAAAATTTGACATTGCATTCTTGTTAATAGTTTTGAAAAGCAGCTTTGCGATTAAACTAGCTTTAGTGATGGTTGAAAATATACAAGTTATTGTAAATTACAAGGCAACATTTCAGAGACAGAGAGATTATACTAAACGGTATATTAATAAACATCACGCAAGTCAAAGAAGATAAGTCACTAAATACTAAAGAAGCGCTAAACACAAATTTCTAAGAAAGTAACAGCTCTCGGAATATCTGATACTTAGGAGAATAGAACAGCAATAGTTTATACATATTTAGTACATGACTATGTGACTTATCTAGTTAAATATATTTTTATAAAATAGAGATAGGTGGATTCTGCTTTTCTTTTTTTTTTAATTAAACTTTACTGGCCAGTTCACATGGGCCTGCAGATGTGTGCATGAATTTATTCAGAAAGTGAAATTAGCTCAGAGGGGAATCGAACCTTGAGCCTAGTCTCCGCATTCCAAAGCCTCAGCCACTAAGCCACCACGCTGGCAAGATCCATCAAGATCTGTTTAAGTAGAACTACGGGAAATAGATTCTACGGAACAATAGAAATATGAAAACCAATTCATTTAATCAAACCATGCTGGTTTTTTTCCCAAGGTTAGACTGATTGAGTCACTTGTTTTTATAGAGGTAAGAGTGGTTAGATTTACTGATTTGAGGTAGATGTTAGTTTCCTGAAAAAGGCTAAAGGCATAAAGAGATTTTAATAACTTTGTCGCGGTAATTCATATACAATGGTTGAAGAATATAAACATACCACTGTACGTGTATGGTTGGGTGGGTGGGTCAATACCACTGTACGTGTATGAGTGGGCGGGCGGGTCAATATCACTGTACGTGTATGGGTGGGCCAGGGGGGTCAATACCATTGTACGTGTATGGGTGGGCGGGTGGGTCAATATCACTGTACGTGTATGGGTGGGCCGGGGGGGGGGGGGTCAATACCATTGTACGTGTATGGGTGGGCGGGTGGGTCAATACCACTGTACATGTATGGGTGGGCGGGTGATTTAAAAAACATCACACACTACAGCTATACCACTGTCCGTGTTTGGGTGGGCGGGTGGGTCTATATCACTGTACGTGTATGGGTGGGTGGATGGGTTAGACTATTTTATGTGGACATAAAACATTTTGGAAATAAATGCAATTTGCAATGGATGGACTTGATTTTAAGAAATGAATTAACAATTATATTAATTTATTCTAACAAAACATGATACTCCATTTTGTGTGACAAATAAAATTTGTTCATTTGCTTTTTTTTTTTTTTGTTTGGTTTTAGAAGAGTTCCTAATCTGTTCGTCACTTTGTTTCTGTGAAAGCACAGATGAATCAAAACATATTTTATGTGATTGAAGGTAAACGTCAGTTGCATATGTTTGAAGGGTGGGTGGATGGGTATGTCAATGTCATTTGTATGTGTTCGTAGGATGAGGGGTGGGGAGGTCAACGTCATAAATGTTCTATGAATGTTTTTACCATTATGGTGATTGTCTTAACTTGTTATGTCTCATAACTGGACACTAAAGAGCTAATCCAAAGGATTGTGTGCATTATCCTGTTGTGAGCGAGACTGTTCCTGCATAGGTGCAATAAATTATCACTACTAGTCATCATTAAAACTATTAGTGAACTATAAGATTGAAGAATACATTATAATCAGTGTAAAGACTTTGAGAGTACATACTCATGGCAAATTTTCAGTTTTGACAAATAGAAGGCCTAAAATCACATGTTAAATTAATACTTCTTGATGGGTCAGACAGAAGTCATAGTCAGAGTACAAGGGGAGAAACTATATTTTATTTTCTTCAATAGGTTAGTAATTTTCTTATTGTTTCATATTACATAGAAAAAAGCCTATACACTTATAGAAATTGTTGTTTGAAGGTTATTCGTTAGCATTGGATTGGTAAATTTGTTGAATTGATATACAATGCTTCTAGTGTTTTTAAAACTCACATAACGTTTCAACTCCTGCTGTCTCCAGATGCGACTTACTACCTTATCATACACATAAAACTATATATGTATATATTTTTTATTACTAACTTACCTATACTAACGTAGAAAACTCTTTAAAAAATCACATATTTATTGTAATCTGTAAAAATATGATTTTTAAAAGAGTTTCTACATTAATATGAGTTGATTAGTTAGTAAAAAAAATTGTTTTATGCATAGAATAAGAGAGTAAGTAGCACCTGAAGATGGTAAGAGTTTCGTACCTGTAAAAATGTTGTGCTAGTTATTAAAACACTTGAAGTGTTGGAAATCACTAACAAATTTATGAATTCTTATGGAAATGGTTGAATTCATTATAAACTCTTTTGTTGTATATGAGAAACTTTCAAAGCTTTGACTGTAGAAACAAATAGGCTGTCCACGCCAATGCATTTCCTGTAGGCAAGCACATGTGCTTTCTAACAACAATTCACTTCAAATAAGTGCTTGGATGGCTGTTTGGTATACTGTCGGCACTGGTGACGCAGTGCTGTAACTCAGCTACTTGGGGATAAAGTGTTTGGGAGATTGTAAGCGATAGGTTCCATGCTCGGTCCTCTTAATACAGACACGGTGTCTGCTCAATAGTTGCCATCGACGTGGACAATACTAGAGAAGTCTGGGGTGTCCATGTTAGATGGTAGTCAAGGTTCAGATGTTGTGTAGGGAAGAGAACTGAGTGTCAGACTTGTCAGTTAGCTGAAAATCAGACCAAAACTACGTGGTTCGGATTCCACATAAAGCTTTAAGTCCCTTATTTGCCCTGTCTGATGGGCTGTTAATAAATTGCCCTTTCTGAGGAACAGTTGAACTCAGTTAGTAACCAGACTACATTCATCCACACTCATCCTACACTCACAACATCATTAATATTTGCCTTAAAATACACACAACATTGTGTCGGCGTCTCATAAGTAAGAATAAGAATATTAGCTGAGCTATTACTCACTTCAGCGTGTGTTGGACAGGGAGAGGGATGAAGGAAGATAGGGAGAGGGAGACTGCTGGTGCTACCTGTGATAACCGAAAATAAACTAATTCTACCAAACAGAAAACCAGGTTTCATGGGACCCACATGAGTGGACAGTCTTCTTCCTTCTATACTCAATGGTTTGAATTGTTGGTATTAGAACCATTGACTTTAGAAGTGTGGAGTTAGAGTGAATAGTGAACCTCCCACCAACACACACAAGTACAATGGCAGTGAACCTCTCCTACCCACCCACACAAGTACACTGGTAGTGACCCACCCATACATGTACAGTTGTAGTGAACCTCCCACTCACTCACACAAGTACAGTGGTAGTGATTCACCCACTCCCCCATGCACGTACATTCGTATTGAACCTCTCCCACCTACCCAACAAGTACAGTGGTATTCACTTTGCAGAGACCACTAAACCTTGAGGCCCGGCATACATTTACAATTTTAGTTGTGCGATAGTTTAGTTGCAAAATTAGAACCCACAATTTTAATTGGAGATGCTCCACATGCAATGGTTTTGCGACTGTGATTTTAAAGATGCAACATGGTCCAATTTTCACTGCGAGGTAACTGCCGCGGAAAGAAATCGCAAGTGGAGGCCAGGCCTGAACTCTGGCACATATGGAATCAATTAATCTGAATAGTCAGGAGTCCATTGTACTGTGCTAATATCCTCTTATAATAAAAGTTAAGCAGCACCACTGTACGCGTATGAGTAGGTGGGTCGATACCACTGTACATGTATGGGCTGGTGAGTGTATGGGGTGGACCAGGGAAAGTCAAATTTGAAAACTTCTTGTACTTGAATTTCATACTTTATTAATAGGACCTGAGAAATAATTGTACTTCCAAGTAGAACAAAATGTTCAATTCAAGGTAATTGAGAATTTGCTGTCACTGGCCAAAATACCTTGTTAGCCTGAATATTAGAGTCTATCAAATTGGATGTTTAACTGTCAAATATGCGATATAGATGACGCAAATGTAACTCTTACTATATTATTGGGTTTAAAAAATTGTCTTTCTAAGATTGAGCTGTTTATGATATTGTACTAGATCCCCTTGCTGATTGGATGATGGAAACATTAAAATTACATGTCAAACTAGTAATTACTATTCTAACAGATTTCTAAAATACATATTTACTAAACGATGGCATGATTTATTAGGAGCTTTTAATAAACGTGTTGCGTTAAAAGCTTAACTTCATAGGTGAGATTAATTACGTAAAAAAAAGGAAAAATCAATTCAAATAAAAAAATGAAAATAAAGACAGTTGAGTTGCTTATCGTATAAGACTGAAAGATATATGAAAACTGAAAATAAAATAGTAATCATAAAGTCAGAGACATGCAATGGAAGAGAGGCACAGATTCCCATAAATACCCAAGCCAGTCAGCAAGATAGAGACAGAGAAGGAAATGAAGAAAATTAAAAAAACAAGCTAAAGTGTAAGATATTGTTAGTTAATTTAGAGACAATTTAATCTTTTCCATTACAATGGAAAATTTTTTAAATAAAGGAGCTCTTCTCAGTTTAGTAAAAGCCAAAGACTTGATGGTAGCATATACAATGTTAGAAATTATCATAAAATACAAGACACATACATCATTTCAACTTGCCTTTATCTGTGAATGTTTTTAGAACTTAGTGTACGTAATGAAATTATCTGAGATTGTAGGGTTTTTCTTATTTAGATTTGTTGATAGAACCTTAACCTTTTTCCATGGCAATTCTCTATGGGTACTTTGAATTCCTGATAATTTAACCTTTTTCAAACTCCCTTAAAGTTTCGAGAACCTTCAAAGGTAAAGAGTCTTTTTCAGTTGAATAATCAAAAAGTACATTCTCAATGAATAAAATATTAACAATATCTTGTATTTTAAAATATACTTACGAGTCAAAGTTCATATAACTAGAAGGCAAATGTTTCTCTAACTGACTTCTGTTACAAAAAAATAAGATCCGGTTATTATGTGACAATATGAATTACACCTGTGCTTTGTTTAAGTCTACACACGAGAATATGCCTTAACGTCCTAAATGAGCTACCCGATCTTTCACAAACCGATCTTACTTGTTTTTATAAATTAAAAGGATTTGTTCTGTTTTTATCACAAGCTTTAAAACCCTTTGCACTAAGATAAGTTTTTCAGAAGTTTTTCAGATTCCTCTTACATCGAATGCCCACTTAAGTGAACGCAGTCGTTTTCCCACAAGGTCAGATTTTATTTTTGCTTCCTTTTTCCTCACAGCTTGTAAGTTCACTTAAGTGGACATACTCGAATTCCATGAACACTTAAATCCACCATACTGGCCAGCTATTAGTTATGTTTAAAAAATATTTAATTTCTCTCTGTCAGGTGCTGCAATCTGTTTATGAAGTTTCAACTAATAATCATGTGACATGTGTTTATTTTCCTCAAAACATATCTAGTATAACCTCAGTTATTGATGGCGCCGAGCTAAATAAAACAAGCAATATGGTCACTATAGTGGACATTCAATCTGGGAGGAATATGAGAATGTAAAATATTACAGGCTTTTTGAGAATGTGTTCTCGTCCACTATAGTGGACTTTCGAGGTCAAAGGGTTAGTTATGGTTATAAAACCTTTAATGATTTCAGTTACAAAGTTTACTTTTATTAGTAAATGTTAAATCTGATAGCTCAATTTCTGTTCTGACTGACTTATAGCTTGATGACCTTCATTACCCCAAAACATTGATAGTTCGAAACAAGATCCTATTGAATTTTATGCTTTCTAACGTAACTAAAAAATGTAAATTTACCTAAAGTTTCAAACTCTTCTCTGCTTTATAATAAATACGTCCTACTTTCCGCACAAATGTAGTTGTTTAAGATTTTGCGTTGCACAACAATACTAGGACCTTATACAATAATTTTAACAAGTAACAATGATGTACTTTAAATATACTGACCCACCCGCCCACCCATATACATATGGTGTTACTGACCCACCCGCCCACTCATATACGTACAGTGTTACTTACCCACCCGCCCACCCATCTACATATGGTGTTACTGACTCACCCGCCCACCCATATACGTACAGTGTTACTGACCCACCCGCCCACCCATATACATATGGTGCTACTGTGTATATGGGTAATTCTGTAATGCTGTGTAAATTTATGAAAAAAATTATATTCATGTAGGAATGAGTAGACTAACGTTAAATGTATGTGTGGGTTTTAACATAATATTTACAACAATATTGTGTTCAAGCATTGTGATACATCAACCTAAAGGTTATAAGTTACTTAATTAAATGGCAGTATTTTTAGGAAACACACTAATTAAAGTTCGGTGATACTGGTTTTAACATAATATTTACAACAATATTGTGTTCAAGCATTGTGATACATCAACCTTAAGGTTATAAGTTACTTAATTAAATTAAATGGTCGTTTTTTATTCAAGTACCAATGAATAATGCCCAATTTCATTCGCTCAAAATTCTATGAATAAGAATTGTAACTGAAGTTCATTTGGGTTGATTTCAGTTATTTTTTATACAAGAAAATCATTCTGATACTAAAATTAAGAAGAAAAGTTCATAACTTCTAAAAGAAAGCAATAATCTTTACGTAATGCTCATGGGAAAGAGGGGTGTTAGCTTAATAGAACGCAGACTACCTCAAGTATTATTACTTGAGTGGGCTTTTACCTTACAGTTTTTTTATTTATTTTTTTTTCACAAGGGTAAATTGAGATTCTAAGAATACTCTCACTAGAAAATATCAAAACTGGCAGTTTTCTATACTATATCATAGTTGGAAAAAATATTTCTTTTTGTTATAATAATTTGCTTCCTGAACAGAAAATATAACAAAAATTCTAAAATACACATATATTATCATAAAGGAATAGTTATTAATATGCTGTAATAGTTATTTATATAAATAAGTTAATTATATAAATAATAGAAGTAAATATTACCTCCTAATTAAAATGACAACTGTGGTCACGACGGCAGCGAGGAAGACAAAAGCTCCAAAAACTCCGAGAGCAATAATAGCACCTGTAACAGTCAAGAGTCATTTGAGGCATAAAAAAAAACACAAAAAAATACTCTGGTCAATGAAAAACAAGAAAGTTTAGTGAAGTTGCTTATCATGCTTATCCACCTTATAAAAATTTGCCAATATTTCCTATTATATTATATATGTGGCCTCGCAACTATTCTGATTGCAACTATCCAGAATCCGTCCTATCCAGATTAAAATGATTAAAATCAGATTAAAATGAATGTAGTCTATATCTTCAGTGGTAAAATCAGGCCGTCATCAAGAGTGCCGGCTACACATGAAATACTATATACATGCATAGCTGTATACAAGTGCAGCAAATGAAGGTGCGTTCAGTTCCCGATCTCTATATTGTGCTCAGCATCACATTTCCTGCTACTTATACATTTTTAGAATGTTGCACAGTGACTACCTTGTCACCAGGAGTTTGACTTAGTGACCCAGCTGAATAATGAAATGTAACTGTTCGGCATCTTTAAATATTCTATTCCTTTGTGTTGGCAGTATAGCAAACACCATAGCATTATGCTATCAACTTTAATTGAAGAATTAATATAATAACACAGTTTTAATGATGATGTAAGTTAATTATAAAACTGCAGACAGCATCTTATACATATGACTTAGGTATCATTGAGGTTTTGAAAGGTCTTCACTTTGCACGGCCCACCTTGAACTCCAGTATACAGGGTAGCCAAAAATATGGAAACGCTTTCACAACAATGTTATTTTGTTCCATAGATAATTTGATAGTTTAATTTTTTTTAATAATTGTATTCCGTAAGTATAATTTTTGGTCAGAATAATCTACTTAAAACCATTAAATAGCGGAGAAATAATATTGTTCAAGTAATATTGTTCAAGTTACTTTGAAATTCAAATGACCGCTACTCTGGAAAGGATAAACCTTTCGAAGTCAGGTTTGCGGCCATTAATTTCTCTTGAATAGACCTTTCATTTGATATCAAACTCGACCTAGGCTTACGTTGAAGATTTTTGTTCAACTCCTTGTGGGCCATCCTCCTGAAAAGATGAAATGTCGCTAATGGCATAAAAAAGTATGTGCTTTGTAACCATGACAATGTACAAGATTTCACTTTTATAAGTGAAGTCATACAAAAGTTGTGAAAGCCTTTCCATATTGTTTTTCCATCCTGTATACATGAATCAATCCTATTTGGATCAGTTTGCTGCCACATTTACCTGGATACTCACGAGTCCACTGTAATGTGCTAATATCCTCTAATAATTATAATATTTTAACTAAATGCTACACAATTATAAGTAAAAAAAAAAAAAAAAAGAATAGTTACTTCGATATAATATTTCATATGCTTCTGGATTATGTAAAAACACTAACTATTTGCCAGTAATAGTTCAGTGTTTAAGGCTTTGGCACCAATTGACCAAGGTTCAAATCTCTAACTGTGCTGATGGTTGGTACTTCCCTCGTTCAATTAAATGAACGCTCAGCCCAAAAGAACTGGCCAGTGCAGTTTAAAAGAGAATTCAGTATTAAAGAGACAACTGAAATACAGCATATACAACACATTACAGTACCAGCATTTAGTATTCTCTATATAACCGTATATTACCAGCAGTTAATCTGTAAATGAAAAATCTATTCCTTTGCAAAATGCTTAGGTCTGAGGATAATAATCATGTTTACCAAATTAGACTTTGTTTACTTTGTACTTATGTTTTCTTATACTTGAGTTACATTGACATTTCAGCTGTCATAATTTCTATCAATACATATTTTTTATTTTTCATACCTTATTTTTATTACCTTTTTTATGCTTATTAGCTTTTTATGCTAGTTATCTCTTTAAATATAAAAATGGAATAAATCTCCTTGAAACATTATTAATTTTCTAAGTAGTAAACAGTTTTAAATTGACAACATTTATTTTATAAAAAGTTAAATAAATTCAAATCATAGAGTTATCAGGTAAGAGGATAGTATAAAGATAATAGAAAAATATTTGTCTAGTGGCGTCATTTATTAATTGCAACCCAACTGAAAAATATGCCATACCTAAATTCAACTTAGCTCCGAAGGTTTCTCTTCTTTCGTCTGTGGAATGTGTAGGCAGATCAGCACCATTATGTAGTAAGTTATTGTGAACGTGAACGGAGTCAGGTATTTCGTTGTCCTGAGGATGAGCAGACGCCACAACAATCTGCGGCACTCGGCCAGACTCACTCTGTTTGTTGTCATCATCTGGTGTAGGAGTGGTGGGGCGGGGGGAGAACGGACGGGGCTTCTCTCTGGTGGGTGGGAGTCGAGTGGTGGTCTGCGGTCTGGGTGCAGTTACTAGTGGCCCGAGAGACGACTGTTTGATCTCTGCACACAGAATAACAGCAAGGTTAGTGTTTTCAAATAACTGTGCAATATGTTGCTATCTTACTTCTCAAATAGTAACATTCTTGATTGTTAACTTGTTTGAAACCTCACGACTTCAAATGTTCTAAAAAAAGTTTGCCTTTAACATTTGTGGTGAGTTCTGTCTGTGTGAGTGGTGGCTCATTGATGCTAGTCCCTAGTACCTTACAGACTGGGCAGATTACATGGTATTGGATAAGTAGGTTATTTTTACTGTTTAATAACGTTTTTTGTGTATCGTTGATTGAAAATGTTTCATATTATGTTGTTTGTATTGTATATTTTGTTATAGTTTGGCAAATTTGTAGTAGTTTGTAAGAAGTCGTCGCTCTATGATATATAGAGGTCTTTACTCTACTCAGGTATCTACTCATCTGAGGAAAATGCCAATGGCACTAACAATTTGTGTCATGTATCTTATTTGTTTACTACTGCAAAGTTTTGGTGGGCTTGTTTTCCTAGGTAAGTTTGCTGATGGCCTACGTCTCCAAATATACTAGTATATTAATGTTCTATTGTCTTTTATGAACAAAATTATAAATAATACACCACAGATATATATAATAACATGTATTTTAAAATAATGTATTGTTTTCATTTATCTAATTGTGGCAATAATAGCCTTACATTAAAAAGAAATTACTATCAGATGGAGGATAAAAATCATCTCCAAAAAATAATATTTGAAACGATGTATGTCATTAAAGAAACTAATTAAACATTGAAAATGCTTTCTGAAAATTATTTTACAAAGTTTTAACCGTGTAAAAGTGTAGAGGAGAGTTTACTGTCGGGGATGGAGTTAAAATTGTGAAAAATTAAATATATATACAGTATGTTAGCCAGACCAATAATTATGATTTCAGTAGATAGCTAGTGCAAGGACAATTTGTTCAGTCAGAGACTAGACAAATAGAAGTAACAGTGTTGTGAGTCTGGATAGCCAGGCCTAATGTGTCTACATTTTGCTACCTGTATAATGCTTTTAATGGAATTTGGCACTACTGTATATACATTGGACTCATGATCCATAAATATTCTTTGTGGGTCAGCCACGAAAAATTCCACAATGCGTCAGAAACCAAAACCGAATACTTCATATATACAACCGTATGAGCATCGTACTTTTACATGCAGATATCTTTTAATGCATTTACGTTCAATATCTTAATTATAACAAAAGAACAAATAAATAGTAATAAGTATAAAGAAAAAAGCAAGTGAATTGCAGATTAGGAAGAGTAATGTCTAATAAGGATAGAGAGAGAAGGCAGAGAAGATGTTTTACCTTTACACTGAGGGGCGGGCTTATCATATTGGCCATTGGGGAGACAAATGATTTCTTTTGCACCAACCAATCTATATTTGCGAGACACACAGGCATACTCAACAACTGTTCCCACAACTGAGGTATTGCTGTTCAAGAAAATTTCTCCATTTTCTATTTCAGGGGGATCACTGCACCGGATTGCTAAAACCCAACAAAATAATGTATCATTTTGAAACTTTATTTTATAATGATCGGTTATGATTGTTTGTATTTAAACTAAGGATATGAATTTTACGATAAAAAAGGCAAAGACATCAGTCAATGCCTTTCTCACTATTGATGAGCAATATCTGAAATAATAATTCTACTGTGTGTTACATTGAAGCAAATTTGTTTAAATAATTAAGACAAAATTTGCCTGACTATATTAAAAATTGTTGTATAGTAAATTGTTTTAGCTACATTTTAAAAGGAGAAATTACTATTTTAATCTTAACTCTGCAGCGTATTTTGAGGTACATGGTACTTCATGGTCTATGAACGCAAAAATTCCATGTGACCTTCAGTGTTGAAATGCACAAGTGGTCCAAGGTGTTGAATTGTGGCCAGTTACAGTCACTGATCATAAGTTCAAATCCAGCAGTGACTGGAAATTTTTCTGTGTAACTTAATAGGAGTACATGCCTGTAGCATAGTCGGTGGGGAGGGGGGCATATTGAATAAATGGTATTCAGCTCAAGTGGATCAGTCGATAGGATCAGTTTCTCTATTAGAGGTGCAATGGTAAAATGTCTCTTTTGAAATTGTTTACTAATAGAAAGTGGTGGAGGATACGTTTGTCTTGTTTCTCAGATGGCTGCATTTTTTATCTAATTTAACTTTAGATAAGTGAACAGGACATACACAAAACAGTATTAATAACTGTAATAATATTAGAGATAAAAATTACTGTACATATAGGAAATTCAAGCAAAGAACTCAAAATATAATAATTATTTTAGCATGGCCACTAAAATATAGTCAGATAAAAATTATCTATTTTTAAATTCATTTCTTCGAAACAATATAATTCTTGATTTTAATTACCAAACAAGGAAATAGCCTTTTTGTTATGAAAAAAAGAAACCCATGTATTTAAAAATGTATTACTTTTATGAATAAGAAAAAGAAGATATTGAGCACCAGATTTCCCCAATGCATAAACAGTATTTGCAGATAGATAGCCAGAAAATGCAATAAGTTAATTCAATTAATACTTTGTACAAAATAATCTACTATTATCTTATAAATCAGTGAAATTATTAATTAAATCCCTATGTTTTTAGTTTGAGATACTTGTACATTAATTAAAGGAAGTTTGGCATGATTGAGTAGGAATTTAATATGTGTAAATCTGCATGTGCCTTTAATTATAGTTCTAACTTCCCCTCCAACATTTAACCTGAGGACTAACGGCTTAACGTAACTTCCAAACCACGGGAGCGACAGGGTAAAAACTGTCAGTGGTCCTATCGGGAATCGAACCCAGACCGATTCCCTGTGTGGCTTTCTTCCACCACATCCCCTTAGCTAATACCGCTTCATGTATCGGTGGTACCCATACACATACGGTGGTATTGACCCACCCACCCACCCATTCCACGTCCGGTGGTATTAACTCACCCGCCCACCTATACTGTTAGGTGTTATTGTACTTGTCCATCATTAAACGTGACAAGTAGAAATTGTACATATAAAATAAAAATTTATTTTATTACGTTTTAAGATTGAAATTTCTGTGGAAAAGAGAGAAAGAATCATATTTTGTAATTGTTCAATATTATAGAATGTATAGTATTTGTAATTTTGATTTTCTGTCTGTGTGTCTATTCTAAATTTCCAAAGGGTTTTGGAGATTTTCCAATTTGTACAGCCCCGAAACACAAATTTTCTATACATATATAATTACTATACACACAGCACAACAATTTAATTTATTTTGATTAATTTTATGATTTAATTTAGGTTTTTTTATATTTTTTGGTTTTTTATTCTTCAGATAAGGTTTTTTAAATTTTTATATGAAGTTATTACCTTCAAATATGTAGGTAATAACTACTACTTGTATTATAACACTATTTAGTTTACCTATCTATGTATAATTTACATAATATATTTGATTTCATATAACTATGTAAATGAATTTGTTCTCTTTTATAACAGATGGATAAAAAATCATTTCAATTTGAGTAAATAGTTCCGAGAAGGAGAGCTATTAATATTTATTTACTTTCATGAATGACTGCACTTTATCAATCATTGCTAGTTGCTGAATAGCATTTTCACTTAAAAGCATAGTCTAATATTGTCATGGATAAAAGACAATATAAGTTATTTTAAACTCGGAATAAAAATATTACTTTGTATTTTAAAATGTTTGTATATGTATCATCTGCATTTTGACTGTCACAATTTATTGTTTAAGTATTTTATGTTTTAATATTTGACTAGATTAAACTGGACCTGATAGGAACTATTAGGTTTCTTGGTTCACTTCACGTACTGAACTCTAAGAATTCTCTATGATAAGCACTGGAGTCCGATAACTGAACCCTTGACCAAGTTTAGGATCTTGCTTCCGAAGCTAGGATAATTTGTTGTGCCTGGATATAAGCCCTCCAAAAGTTAACACCTTTCCATCTCCAGAGCCTCACGTCTTAGCATAATGTTATCTTAAAATTGCCCGCATTGGCGACATAGTGGGCTGCCACTGGGGAGACTCACCTTTGAAGGTATTTACTGAAGTAGCCATGTCCAGTAATAACTGTCCCTGTCTTAGTGTGAAAAAAACGATGTACAAAACTTAAAAGACCTATTTTACAAATACATCAGGTTAAATAATCGTTATTTACTTACGTTGACACCTTGGTGGTGGTCCATCCCAACGTTCATCAAGGTCACAGGTCAGTTGAGCCCGACCAATTAACTTGTATCCCTCATCACACTCATATAATACTTGACTCATGTAGCTTACACTGTCATTTAACAGCTGATAGTCTCCATTGGAAATGTCAGCTGGGAATCCACACTGAATACCTACAGTAATAACAGGCAGGTGTTTTACTCTCTATCTCCAAATCAACTTAACAATTAAGTGAAGTGTTTAAGAGTCCACGTTAAAATAAACATTAATTCATTTTAAAGTATAAAAATTTTAAATAAAAATATAACACAAGCTTCATAGAATAAAAGTAAAAATAGGTATAATATTATAAGATTAATTTCGATAAATCCTCTGACCAGAAAAATTCATTAATTAATGAATACTTTTTGTTAGTAATGATAATGATGAACCTGGTTTACAAATTCAATCATTATATTAATACAATATGTTCCATTCTTATTCAATTTTTTAATTTCCCTTAGCAAATAATATGCTCACTAAGAAACTAAAATTAGATACAAAATATCAGAATTTTATCAATAACTGACAATTTTAAAACATATCCATTATATTAGTGTATATTATATACATATATAATGTTAATGTGTGCTGAAGTAGTTAAAATTTTAGAAGTCACAAAAAGCAGCTTCCTAATCTAATATCTAACCTAACCTAACCTAACCTAACAACTACTAAAATTAACAAACATAACGCAATTTAACAGTCCATCCTTTTTATTTAAAACTTTTAACAAATCACAAAAACTATTGCCAGCAATCTTATTAACTAATTAAACTACCAAATCAGTAACTGACCCAAATCTAAACCTAAACAGAGAATACTTTTTTTACAAACCAACTTTTTGATGTATAAAATTAGCAAGTCTTAACTCAGCATCTCCAGCTTAAAATCAATACTCTTATTATTGGGATGGGTGGTTTGGCCAATGACAAACTAACAGTTATGTGTATCAACTAACCCTTTATCATTCACAATCAATACTAACTTTAGACAATACTTACGTTTACACACTGGTGGAAACTCATTGTAGAAACCTGTTGGTAGACAAACCCGAGAACTGGGGCCAACCAAGAGATGTCCCTCATCACAACTATATTCTATTGTAGCTCCAACGTTGAAGTTTTTGGCTACCATTGTTGAGTTCGGAGGCTGTTCTGGTTTTCCACAAGCTTTTGGCTCTGAAAGATAATGTTTGTTTACATTAAACTATCATGTCAGCGTAAAAAAAAAAAAAAAAACATACTTCTTACAGTAAAAAAGATCACATACATTTTTTTATTGTAATTGATCTTTTTAATTTTATGTGATTTGTAGTTAATACTGAACAAAATTATTTAATTGGTAATAAACGCTAAATGAAAACAAAGAAATTAGAAAATTTGTGTTTTATTTTTGTTATTTTTTATCTTCAAATATTTCAAGAATATGTCTATTAATCAGGATGTTCCAGTACTGCAATGATATCTCTGGAGCTAGAAAATTAGACAAGAAACTTGGAAAATAGTTCTCACAGTTTGTGGTGTTTGGTTCTTGCTGAAATGATAACTGCATTTTAGCTGCAAAAGAATATATTCTGCTGGCAGATTTTGGATTGATGCATTTAATGCCTTGCTAACATAATGGTCTACCACGCTTATACCTAGAATTCATTTTGAGATATGTTATTGTTCTATAGAATTAAGAAAATAAAAAGTAATTATTGAAAGGACAAAAATCAATAATAAGGCTTATTATTAAAGATACAAAAAAAAAAAAAAAAAATGCAAGAATGAATATTGATTTTTTAAAAACTGAATAGGTTTTTATATTTCTTAAACTGTACAGATGGTTTTGAATAACCCTGAAAAGTTAAAAAATTACATTCCTCCCATAAATATTAAACAAATTTTCAGATATGTTAAGGTATTTTAATTAATTAACATAAACTAGGTGTAAATAGAATGAAAATATTCTGTGTCATTTTTAATGTAATTACATATAATATTGGTTGTCGAAAGGGGATACGTCCCTCGTCAAACTGATTTTGGATGAGTAAATGTATTTATAATCATAATAGATGTAGTCATTATAGATATTAGTGTTTAAAATATTAGGTGAGGATCTACGTCTGAGGCCACAACTGAACGCCGGTAATATGAGTAACGTAGATGTCTCAGCTCCAGCGAATGGCCTCAGAGACACATTTTCGTGAGAGGGTGATCCCGAAGCGCCTGGAGATATTTAGGTTGTTTAATGTCCTCCAATTGTAGCTGTACCACGCGCCCAGGACTCCAACGACGAAAGCATATACAGAGACTTTAAAACCCTCCGCCGTTAGGACCTGAGCAAGTGGGGCATAGGCAGTGTATTTATTGTTTCTGGCCGCTTCAATGGCCTGCCAGCCGTCCTCATAGGCCACAGTGACATCGACGATTTTCAAAATTTTGTTTTCTCAGTCGATGACCGCCAGGTCTGGCCGGCATTGGGCCACCCTCTCATCCAAATCACATTCCCGGCCAATTAGGTCGGACAGCAGAACTCGCCGGTTGACCCGTACTTCTGTTCCCTCCTCAGGCTGGATTGTTGCGACAAGCTGGTCAAGAATAGCGTTATGCTGCATCGTCACTCCAGTTGCCAGGTGGACATGGCAGTGGCATAGGACGTGGGCCGTAAAATAACAAAAGCACATTTTATTGTAACTCTACTCACAAAAGATCATCCAATATCAGACAACCGGTAATTCTCTAGTAGTGTCCTTGCAGATTATAGTCACTGATGATGCCATTTCAGTGTTAAGAGGACTGAGAACATAACCTTTCAAAACAAACTCCACATTTATATCCCACGTGTCTGGGTTACAGCAATTCATAACATACCAGTTGAATTGAACTACTACAATCATCAAACCGTTTTAAACAATAACCCCAAAAATAAGATGATCAAAATCTGTTTAAATGCCTCATTGAATGTTAAACTATAGCTGAGCTTCTTAACAATAAATTGGCTCAATCTTGTGAACAATGGACATACGTCATGTCAGTTTGAATATGTTATCTCCATTGATTATAGTGTAAATTGTTTTATCTAAGTAATTAGTTTAATTTGATGACACTCCAGTCAAAAGATACTTTGTAGTGTACAAATAAATAATTTAATATAGTAGAATACCTTTTTAGCTTGTGAAATCTATAATGAAATACTTACGGTGTTGACAAATGTAATTGATTTTGACATTGCAGTTAGTGTCAGACCACAACCAACCCTTGGCTCCATCATACCGAGCACAATCTTCATTTCCTCCGGGCAGATTCCAGAAAGACACTGTCACATCATCTCCTCCTAGCCACTTCCAGTTGTTGCGATCCTGAGGGTCCCGAACTGCACCCATCCAGTACTGACTGCTTGTGTCGCTCCTGTAAAATTCAAATCAAGAAGTTTAAATTTAATGATCTGGTTATGAATATGACTTCTTAAAAAAGTGTTGTATATGAATAATACGAATATGTGAGAGTGTGAGTATTTGATATGTGATGAAATTGAAACTTTAAATCAAATGAGTACCCCATTTTACTTAAAAAATTGCATGTATTTACAGAAAGGTAAGTATAGCATTAGTTAGTGTCTTTTAGATTAACATGCTCTATTGAGCAGACTTGTGCACTGACACCAAATGGAGGGATCAATTTACTAAAACCAAACATTAAATAAGCATTACAACAAGCTAATTTTGTAAAACTTAATTGTGAAATAATTACAGGCAAATACCACTGTAAGTGAAAATAAGGATTTTATTCACTTTGATGACTAGGTATGACAAGGAGAATAAATTTAAATTAAATAACAAATTTAATGACATGTAACATTGGTCTATGACATTGAATTGTCTACTCCGTCTATGTCAGGTTGAAAGAAATTAAAATGAATGCATGTTTTTGGATTTTTAACTCTGGTATCACTCCATAAAGGTACATAAAAATAGTCATTAACAGCACATTTTCTCATATAAATTATTAAAATGGAGGGATTTATGTGTAGTACTTTTCTTTGCTCCAGGATATTCTCTGGTTCAGATATAGGCGACTGTTTTAATTTTTAAAATAGCAAACTTTTCTTTTTGTCTTTTCCTTTTTTTAAATTTATCTTGCCAATTTCCATGAGCCTACTGGCATGTGCAAGAATTTTATTCAATGAACGAAGTACCAATCATTAGCTCAGTTAAGAATTTGAACCTTGGACTCTGCAATACGAATCCTTAATCATTGAGCTATCATGTTGGCATTCATTTTCATTAAACAAATATTATTAATAAAACAAGTTAAAAATTAAAATAATTTGGCACTAATAAATGCCACTTTATTTGCACTTATAAATGAACCACCGTACGTGTATAGGTAGGATCATCACCTAAATACATGTTTTGGTGGGCGAGTGGGTGGTTGATGTATTAAACATGCGGTTGGTTATAATAACTAAATACTGTAATCTCAGATAAGTTTATTGACACACCATCCTCCTGTTATATTATTATTGTAATAATTGGTTATTATACTGTATTTAAATATTTCTTATTCCATTATACCTGTGTCTCCGCCATAACTCCCAGGAGATGAACCCCTGTAAAGCTGGGTTACTCTCGTCCACCAGAGAGCCCCCTCGGCTGCGACAGAAGGCAAGCGACTCTCGCAGATTGAGAGGCTGCCTATTGTAGAATATGTAGCACTTGCCGTTGTATGTGGCAGTACTTCCTGGCGGCTGATCTCGAAACTGAGGACACCTCTCAATTGGCAATGCCTGTAATGTCACATTTGGACATTATGAATGTGAATACATTATTTTAATGTGCGTACCTTATTGTGTCTTTTAGTTCAGAGAAGAAGGTACGCAAACTTAAAACTCTAATTACAAATGCATAAAGGATTTTTCTCATGTGAATCTTGAAAAAAACAACTAATTTTGGTACTAATAAAAATGCTGTTTCATTAGCCTTAAAACATAGGCCAATAAATAATATTGGGATATTTTAATTAAATGTTTTTATTGATTAAATGTTTAAATAGTTTTGACTGATTGAGAAACGATAGGATTACTCTAATTGTTCAGTGTTTTGTTAATGTTAGTATTATAATTTTTCCCTTTAGTTTTTAACCTAGATTAGTTTTCAAAGCTACTACTTGATTTGCACATTTTAATATACATTTAATGTAAATTTACATTAAATGTATTTCTAAACAATCAAATCTGGTATGAGCTTTGAAGTGTAGATTTAGGGTTAAAATAAAATATTACAGTCAACATGCTGTCGAGAACAATAGAATGGCTTGTTCAGGGAAATAACATTTCTCAACTTCCTATAAAATGGTACCCTTGATTAAATTATTGCTAACAAATAGATATTCCATGTAATGAGAATATTTATTAGCAGTACTTTGGTTAGTTGGTGAGGTCTGCTACTACAGCTGGTTGAAACTGCATTACATAGGACTTCACTAACGCTCAAAATTGGACCACAAAGACAATTGAAATTTGAGACATAAAATCTAATATTGGATGAGAAATTTATTTGTGCTTATAAAATCAATTACAGTAGTAATAGTTGCCGTTCAACTCAACTATGCATTCATAGATAAATTAATAGTATATTAGTATTTATGGCCTGTTTATTTATGATCCACACTATCAATATAACTAACATGAAAGTGTTATATTGAGTAAAATTGGCATTAAAAATTGTTGAACATGAATGAGTATTTCTTCTTTGAGTTCTTTATTGGAAGATTTTAAATTGAAAATTATTTTAAAATTCTTATATATTCCAATAAAATTATTTATTCTGTGAGATTCCTACATTGTAGGCAAAAGGCCTCACAGAATAAATCATTTTATTAGAATATACGAGAATTTTTTAATTATATTCAATGAATAAGTATGTTTTATTAAGAAACAAAATTCTCATTTGTTAAACCTTTAGATTAACATGTCTAATGCTGATTTAAAATGTAATTCTTTACAGTTTTCATTTATTGGTTTATTTCTATTTAATCGGGCAAATGAGTGTACTTTAAAAAAGATCAGAGTTTGCCTGAATACCGTATGTATTAACATTAGCAGCCTTGCCAGTGCTTAATACAATGGATTCTCCCAAATGGCCTTTTGCTATCACCGCCAGTACTCGTAAAAAAAGAAGTAAAACCAATTACAATATAATTTGGCCATATACTTTATTTAGGCTTTTTTATCACTTGGAGGTTATTTTTAAATAAAAATGTACAACTTTATTTTTATTGGTTTGTAAAAAATGGAGATTCATCTATCAGAAAAATATCATTAATATCGATGGCAGAAGAAACTCTTGGCCGTCACATTCTTTATAAGTTCCAATAATTTTTTCAGATTCATCTCTAGTTCTAATTATATTTTATACTAATACTATATATTAATTTGATTCATAAATGGACAACTATAGAATTGAGTGGAAATAAATTATTAGCATCATACATGTTAAAATTATAACTTGCTCAAAATAAAAACAGGATATACAAGATAGTGATCCAACCTAACAAAGTCACTGATTGGCACAAATTTATTAAAAAAAACGATATTGTGGGAATTCTTTACCTCACAAATCATCAAATAACAGAGCTAAATACCAATTGATTTTTTACAGTGTCTATTTTAATATTAAATACACCTAATTTTGATAAAAAAAATTCAAATTATTTGGAAACTTATTTTTACCTGATCAGTGTAGACAAATGCTTCGCAAATGCTCAGCTGGTTGGGGCTGGAAGCCTCAAGATGGACACTGACAAAGGCTCCTGGCATAGGGGGGTTGCAAGGCAGGAACAGGGGCTTCCCTTCCTCCAGGAATCCCGTAAAGCGATTGCAAATTGGGTTGGTCCCCAAGTCTGGCCTGTTGTTGCCTACTCGCACAACGATCGTTGCTGGTTTGTTTTCCCCTAAAGTTGAAATATTTGAATTAGAATATTTTGAATCAAAGAATCAGAGAATCAAAAGATAATATTAAACTATTTGTTTTACTAGTTTTATTGTGCAACCAATTAAAATCAAATTTGCTATACTTGTATCCTGAGAATGAAAGGAGTGATGGAAGAATGGACTAGTTAGAACATTTTTTAGCCAAGGGTTGATATATGCCTTGCTGTTGCTTTCTTTTATTCCTTTCTAGAAGCCAAGCACAATGTATTCATACGTTTAGATTAATTAAGAAAATTAATTGATATTTTCTAAATACAGGAGGTGATTATTCAGAATTACTGTACTAACAATGAGAACAGTAATTCTCTCTTATTTACAGAGTCAGATTTACTAACTATTAGGCAATTATTTATAAGAACTTTGCTGGTCTACACCTACACACATAAAGAAGTCTTTCATACCCCTATTAACCTATTGAAAGGGCGATCAACTTAACCAATGCATATTATATCCCCAATAACCTGCAGGACTAACCGGTTAGCGTATTCAAGCGACTGTTTACAACTTGGCTAAGAATGGTCGGCTCCGACTGTGCTGAGTCACTCCTTACACCCATTTACTGTGATTTAACTTGTAACTCTTTCTTGAACTCTATACACGATAGAATAATATTTTATGTCCTGCCGTATATTGATATTTGGTAGATTATCTCCTTTATGATTTTATTTAAATTCATGCTCCATATTATTTTCTTATTTTATATAGTCTAAACGCAAAATTAGTGTCTAGTTAAGTTGTGTATCAAATTTACTATATTTTGTTATGTTAGTATTTGTTTGTTTTTTAGTGGAATGTTCATTTATACCTTCAAATTTTATTTATTACATGTTTCTAATTTTATCGGCTGGTAATTCTGTTTATATAGTTAATATTTAGGATAGAACTCGTAAGCACGCACAGGCCACGAGCCCATGTGCCTACTATTTCAATAATATTTGTATTTTGTTAAATTATGTAACGCCTTTCAGTTAAATAAATTTTGATTTGATTTGAACACTTCTGTTTCAAGGAACTGAGTATTATCATAATATAAATCTAAATTACCTTAATATTCAAATGTTCAAGTCAAGTATAATTTTCAAAACTACAAAACTAGGGTTAAACTAATGACGGATGTGCCACCTACAGTATAAAATACAGACAATATAACATATTACAGATATTTTTTATTATATCTTTTGCCAGGGCAGTGTAAATATTTATCTTACTCAGTTTAAGTATCACTGAGAATGCCACACTAGTAGTGAAATGGGCATATGATTCCAGAAAACACCACAGGAACAAGAAGCATCATCAAGAGGTAATAATACAAATATGATTAAAGATAATCTCTGTTAAGTTGAAAATGTTGTAATAAACACAATACTGTGATAAAGCAAAGTAGATAAGTGATTCAGTTTATTAAAAAAACATTCTACAGTTTGTGTAGAATGTGTGTAATTGATAATATAGCTCGACACTTTGTGGACTAAAAGGATATCAAGGTACCAAAATGTTGAAGTACCCATGAAGAATATAAGGTAAACACAAAATATATCAACTTTCTGGCAAGAAAATGGGACTATATTTTCTTTATAAATATTGAAAAATGTGACAAAAGTAAAAACCCTATATATTACTGTAATTTGTAAAAATTAAAAAAATTTATAATGTACTGACTGGTTTACAGAGTTTACAGAATGTAGTTATTAAAGCACAGAAAGTAAAATACTTATAAAGTACAGTATTCAACTATCCAACAAATTTGGTAATTTTGTTTTTGAAATTTGTTAATGATGGAGTATCAGATGAGGGAGACAAAGGTAGTTGGACATTTGCCATCATTACGTGAAAATTACCAATCACGACGTTTCGATTTGTTAAAACCTAAACCTTTTTCAAGTGCTAAAAACTAAATTACATCTACACAAAGAGGTTATAAAACTACTTTCTTAAACTAATATTAAACTTATAAAAAATTTTATTATAATAATAAAAACTTAAACTTATCTACTTTAATAATTATCTACATTTTAACCTAGATCCTAGAATGGGGTACAACAAAATGAACTTCTGCTAAATATAAAAATGTTAACAGGGTAAATTAATATAACCAATTAACCAATTTACCCTGTTAACATTTTTATATTTAGCAGAAGTTCATTTTGTTGTACCCCATTCTAGGATCTAGGTTAAAATGTAGATAATTATTAAAGTAGATAAGTTTATTAGTTTAAGAACGTAGTTTTATAACCTATTTGTGTAGATGTAATTTAGCTTTTAGCACTTGAAAAAGGTTTGGGTTTTACCAAATCGAAACGTCATGATTGGTAATTTTCACACAATGATGGCAAATGTCCAACTACCTTTGTCTCCCTCAAATTTGGTAATGTTTTAGTAATTTCACATTGACACTTTGTTATTTTGTTGACCTGTATGTAACCACCGTACAACCTGCCAAATACGATAATTGCCACCTCAAATTGCCATGCGTGAGACTATAGAGTATCAAACTAGTAAGGTTCTTCTATATTTAATCAAACAGCTGGGGTACAAAACCCGATTTCTGAAACTATTTAGACTTTGTGAGGCAGTAATACCTCGCCTTTTACAATGAACAAATTGCTATGTGTTCAGAGATTTTTCTTAGATAAATTATTCTGTACTTTACTTCTCCGAATATTATTAAAGGTGACGTAAATAATCTTTAAGTCTATTAATGCATACTGGTACTATCCTTCTAGCCTAGTAGCCTTAATATCTATTAAGAAACTTAAAATCTCTGATCCTCATAATAAAAGTATGAAGATCAAATAAAACCTATAGATTTACTTTTTAGCCAGTTATTCCTGGATAGACTTCCATGATCAACACTATTTTGTAGAAACTCTTGGTCTTCAGGAGACCAAGAATTTTTTGTCAATTGTTGAAACTTAACACTAATAGAAAATACATTATTTTTAAGGAGCAATAGTTTAGATGTTTCATGATGACATGAAATTAATAACAATTAAATAAAGAATAAAGTTACTTTCCATACTAAATGGCTTGATAAAGATTGTTTTTATAACATTTATTGAATTTGAGTGCTATTTGAATTGATCAATTTAAATCACCCAATTTTTCTAAGGGTAGATAAATGACCCTTATATTGGTTATTCAATGACAAAATAATTTGCCTCTCTTCGTTTTATAAAACCATTGTTGTTTGTTATAGCAATTAATTTTGCTTTGCAATCTAAAATCAAAATTAATAATTTTATCTACTTTCATCACATCATATACAGTAATTGTAACTTATTTGATAGAAGAACCAATAACCAAGGGGCAACATCCCTTCAAATGTTCAAACATTTGTTATTCAGAAAAATATTGTAAGCTATACAAATTTAACATAAATTCCCAACGCACCTCACATGATGCGTGTGAGAATATAGTTGGCTTTATAACATTATAATTATATCATCTTTTAGTTTTAGCAATCAGAATTGTAAGACAACATTTCTTCGTTTATTAGCCATCGTGAATAGTATTAAAAAACAAAGAAAAATAAATATAAAATATAAATGTTATCAATTGATACAAACAATAACCATAATAACTTAATCAATACTATAACAAGGATAACAATTTTAATAAAATATATAGTAGTAGAAATGACTTATAGCAAATAAATTAAATAACAGCAAAAGTGTTATAACAATGAACAAAAATAAAATAAAAACTATGAATGTTTAACAATCGATACGGACATAATAACAAACAATAACCATATCAACTATATCAATACTGTAACAAGGATAACAATTTTAATAAATATAAAAAAATACCTACAACCTATAGCAAATAAATTGTAGGTATTTATTGTATTGTATTGTGGGTATCCTCAAAGACTCAACTCACCACAACAAGCCTTGCCGAAGTCCAGCCGCACCAGCTGTACCATGTAGGGTTCCAGCAGGTTCACGTACCACCACGGTACCCGCTCAGGCCTGGTCAGAGTGCATGTCTCAGCGTTGAAGAAGGAGCTGGTGCTACCATCTATGGCCTTCTGTGGCACACCTCCCTGCTCGGAGCTGATCTGCATTGGCGCCTTTCCTGCAGCTACATTTAGCACTGAAACAAAACAAACATACTTAGTTTTAAATGGCTGTAAACTTCCATATTGGGTATTTATAAAATGTAAACAAATCCTTGTCTAAAAAAATTTTTTTTGGGTTGGGTCATACCATCTTTTAGAACAACGTTTAGGATCAGGTATGGATCGAGAGAGTTCTCCGGAATGTCCTGTTGAGACACGATGCTTTTAGGAAACCTTCAATATTCTAAATATGAGTTGAAGTCAAAAATTAAAAGTGTGTTGAATGTCTTAGAAAATATTTAATTTTATAAAAATCAAGCAAAGGACGTCATTTTTTTTAATTCCTATCAATTTCCAATAAGAGATTAATGTTTTATAAATTCTATGTGATAGATATTGAGGACCACCACTTTATCTCGTTTCTGGCTAGAAAAAGCAGTTCCTTTTTGCAAGAAGGGAAACAAAAATGAAGAAAATGAAAGAAATACCTATAGGCACGTGTGAATTTATAACTAAGATATTAGGTCTTCTTCTTCATAAAAAAATTAAGTCATTTTGAGAAACATGATCATTTAAGAAACCTTTTAAAACATATAATACTTTTGTTAGGCTACTAAATTATGTACTTAATAATTTATGTATTTATACATTTATTTTCGATCAGTGAACATGTCAAAAGCTGCTGTTAACACTAATTAAATAATCTTACGCAATCCCACAAAAAAGAGTATTTGTCTAGATTAAACTTGCCAAGTTTTCTTTTGGCAAATCAGCATATTTAGTTTTTAAATGTAAAATCGTCAGTCAATAGACCCCAAAATAATCTGTAGTTTCATTAATTATTTCACTTATATTTTGTATTCAGCCAAAAACCATTTGCCCAATAGACAGACTATAATTAATGAGTAGAGGTTTGATGTAGGAAACAACTAAAGTTGTATATTGATTTTCATTTACAAATATGAAAACAAAGTGTTGAGAAAAATTTACACATCATATATTTGTGATATTTGACTTAAAATATCTTTGGTTTGAATAAAAAGTCAAAATCCCTTATGTATAAATTTTTCTCAACATTTTGTTTTCATATTTGTAAAATAAAAAAAAATCAATATTCAACTTAATTTTGTTTTTGTGTCCTTCACCAAGTTACTTCGACAAAAGTAATAATTCAGTGGTCAGAGATATGCGGTTATAACTGGAGTATCTCCGTCTGAAGCTGTTGAATTTCCTAGCGTCTTCCGGGGTCATGCTCATAGAGGACAGAGGTCTCCCAAGCACCACGACAGTAGTTCTGTCCGCACTTTCCTCGACCTCGATTTACCGGAAACGCCGGTCTCCACACTCAAGGCATCACACACCCGATAGCCACAACAGTGATTTCATGTCAGTGCCTAGTATTTCCGTTTGCGTAAATGTAAAATGTCCCGAGGTTCACAAGTAGGGAGGGACTTTCCCCGGGCGCGGCGCCCACCTATTGTTCCCACCTTTCTGTTTGTGAACGGAGCTTTCTATGTCCGACTCATTCATGAATCACACAAGAGCCTAAACTCACACAAAAGGTCCGTGTGCGTGCTTGGCGGTGCCTTCGAGAAACACGAGCTGTAGTTTGTTATTCAGAAGTTGTCACCATGTAATATGTTAGATGGTTAGAAGTTGTCAGCTTCGCGAAACGACTTGCAAACAAAAGTTTAGCTCGAGTGAAAACGTGATGTGATAGAGAAAACAAACCATTACTTTCGTTATTATCTTACTGGTGATGCTAGTTGATTCTGCAGGTTTTCTGGGTGTTCCGTTTCCATTTACAACTGTTCTGGCATCACCCATGACGTTAAAGCTAAGGTAGAAGTAAAGTTACATTTTATTATTTACAGTTTCTTCATACAGCGGCACTTAGCTGTTTTTGGTGGACCGGCGGCGTGACTTATGGTATAGCCACTTCACTTACAGCTTAGTTTTAGAGGCACGGATGACGCCACACTAATGGCGAAGTGTGCGTCTAAACAACAAGAAAACCCTGCAGGATCAACAGGAATCACCACTAAGGCAATAATATAATTAAAATCAGTTCCTACCCTGGCACAGAAATAAAACCAAACTATTACTGGATGGCAAAAAAGTGAGATAAACACGCATATTATAAAGACGAATTACTTATATTAGGCCTTCGCCTTTTGAATATTCTAATTTATTTAAGATTTAAAACAAATTTACTAAATCCAGCAATAGCATTCAAAGTGGGAACAACTTTCACTTCATAAGTGCTAATTGTTTTCATTCTTTAAAAAACGAAATTTATGAAAAACTGTAAGTGTAGCAAAGCTGTAATCCAGCTACTATTAGTCAAGGTTTTTTTGGGGTGGTAGAAACATCACAATATTTTCAGTGTCAGTTGACGATAACTTTCTTTAATAATAATAATAAAGTAGATTATGATATCCAGTTTAACACATTTAATTGTCCTGGATAGTTCTATCATAAACAACTATAGTTTCCTTCAAGCTCAGATAAGCATTCAGAAATATGATAAATATAAAATTAATTTGTGTAAAAAATATGTTTTTTTAATTCACAAAAAAAGTGTATTGCTAATTCATTTGTATTATTCGGCATTGTTACGCATGTTTGAACGATTATCATGTACATTCAATTATTTAACATGAACACAGAAAATAAATAAACAGAGGTCACATTGAATAGTGTGTTGTCGAGTGTCTCTAGTTTGCCATGCGATTGCAGGGCTAGAACGTTGTCAGTCTCATCCTTTACACCTTCAAATCCTCAAGGCTAAATATAGTAATTATTACTACAGATGTGTAAAGATGTATTAGTTGACATTTATTAACAACTGACACAGGCGTCACTGCGGCCATAAGAATGCGACCTCTGTTTCATTCTTCTCTGTGGCCTGAAACTTCTCATGAATGCTTTGAGAGCTATGATAATTAAACAAGATTTTCAGAATTCCTACATCGTGGGGGAACATATTAGGGATAGATTTATTGGTCTGGGTTTCTTGATCAATTTATTCTCATTTTTAAACTAAACTATAAAATACTTACTCAACGATAACTAATGGGTTTGCTTCATCTCAGTACATATTCTAATAAGAGATTTCTGGTTCACAAATTTAAATTTCGGTTATAACTAAGCAATATTGAATACTATCCGTTTGGAACAAAATATGATAAAATTTGTTTTATATGGAAATTATATGATACATTGCTAACGAAACTAACGTTTACCGCACCCAATCTAACGTAGTTGTAACGTAACGTTAACCTACCTAACCTTACAAAACGCAATCTAACCTAACCAAAAAAGACCTATCAAACATATTTTGCAAGATATTTTTCTAAATGAAGGTTAGAAGATTGCATTTGTCTCTATAGAAAATTTGTCTAGAGATTACTGGCGGTGACACAACCGGAAAGATCCACCATTTGTTCCTACGATAGAGAGGTTATTAACCGATTATCGTACAAGAGGTTCCATGGACTTAGATGACTTCCTATCGACTGAAGGTGCCCGAGCGTTTTATCACCACTCCTCACCGGTGGGTAAGTGCACTCCCTAGTATCGGTCTATTATGTGATTCCACTTCCCCTGACGCCACGAGTCAGATGAACGATTGCAGCACTTCCTACAGCCTACAATACACCAGACTTCCTGCCCCTTGGGCTGATTGATCATACTTGTCACGAGTCACTGTTTGGAAACCGTCTCCTCGCCGGGTTGAGAAACAATCGGTCACCCTCTACAGTTAACTGCCGTTGTGAGAAGTCTTTTTAGACATGGAGAACTGCATTCAGTTACAGTTAACGAGTTTATTTTACAACCAAGATCAACAGATCGAAGAATTGTTATGATTTCTCTTGTAATGAGAAAGAGTTACACTTTCCACCACTACATAGATTGTGATGTACGAAGAACACGACTAGAAACAGTACGAATGCTCTTATTAAAATTCCAATGGACTCGATGTACTAGTTGAAGAAAATCCTAAAGTTGTCTTCTAAAACACATGCTCCAAGTCTTAAAATTCAATTTTATCTTTGGCGTTCTTTTCTTTGTTCTGAGAGAATGTAAAGATAGCAATATACATCTAAAAGATTAAATAACTTTGTGTAACTGATGCTTTTTTGTGATGAGTTATTGGCTTATTTTATACATCCATTAGTAAATTCATGTTTCTAGATGGGTAACTAGAGAGACATGTGAGTAGAGAGGGTGAGAGTGGTTTCAAGGGGATAGGGGAGAAGAAGAAGAAAAAAATACTTCGTGTAGTTCATGATTTTCCTCTGTCTTGTGCTGTATCTTTGAATTTTTTACTTTCACGTTTACGTTTATGTTTATTGGTGAGTAACTAAGGTGAGTGTTCGGAGGTGTAGAAGAGGATGGGGTAGAAGGAGAACCAAAATTTGTATTTGAGTGCGCAATCAAATGTATTGAGAGTTCGTGCGCTGAAGTGTGTGAGGGAAGAGTTACAAGTCAATGTGTATTTATAAGTTGGCAGAGTCATTCTCTATTGGGTTTTTGGTTATCCAGGAATCTAAAATGGTGAAAGAATGTGTACTTACTTCGCCAGGAACCTTCTGACAACGTTTGATCGCTGGAACGTTAGGTATGTCCATCGTCCACAATATAAACAAATTATAATACTGCGCTGTGGTTTCAAATAGGATTTATTCCAACCCAATTCCCATAACGGATTTGACGAATGCAGGTCAGTATCACCCACGCCCCTAGCGGTGTACATTGTGGGCAGCGACTGCCAAATTCCCGCGTGTCTCGACATAGTTCCTCGACGGCCGGTCATCAATACTTTCTCCGCCACCGTTGGTGAAAGTTCTGAATCTACATCCAAAACGCAGGACATTATCAGCCCGAACACATATCTATATTACTTTCCCAGAGATTGACATGTTTGTGCCAAAACACGTTTTGGATCAAGACTCGCTGATCTTCCATTCCTAATACAGTACTAATATCAAGTAAAAGCATTTTCATCTACACAACTGGAATGCCAGTCTTAATTGGTATTTCTTATAGTGTATGCTCAAAAAGTATTGACAAATTTATAACATGAATGTTAAAGTATGTCTTTTCCTTTCCTTTATGCGTAGAAGATTTCAATATGTCAGCTTTTACTTTAAAATTAATGACTTCATAAAGTAATGATTTTTTGTGTTTTTTTACATTATTTTTTACATACACGTAAAATTTCATGTACGAGAAATTCTCGTATCTAGATGGAGAATTTAGGGATTTGAGAATAGGGAGAGAGAGGGGCCAACTTCTCTTACGACCCACTATCGTATAAAATATTTGTAGGTGCTCACGTAGTTTAGTCTAAATATATACAAACCCAATTGTAAGAAACCCTCATTAGAATAACCCCTAAGAAGTCTATTTCAGATTAAGTTGGCTCATCCACACTCAACATTCATCCTGATGTATATTCAGCGATATTTCTACGCTTTTCGTTAAAGTAATAATAATCAATGTTAAAAAGGAAATAAATAAAAACAGCTAACCTAAAATATAATGCCTTTGTTACAATAAATTAATAACAAATGTTTTTTTTTATAGATATTATTAGTTTATGACAAAATGTCAACCTTCTCTTACCTAAAATCATGTTGCATCGTGGTCACTATCTTCCCTTCAACTCCAATGTTTGGGATAAATATTTCATGGACTGTTGATCAACTGTTGATTGCATGAGCAATGATAAATATTGCTAAGTGAAGTTCTATAGCGATTAACATACTTTCAAAACTATTATATGTCGTCCTTGATTATTAATTAAAAGTAATTACATTTTTCAAGAAAAATTTTAGTTTATGACAAATACTTCATCAAGTAGCTTGATTTATGAGGCCTGAATATTTCAAGTGTTTGTCATGACGATATAACTCTTATTAACAAGCTTCAAAGATCTTACGTTTTGAAAGGGTTCAAAGATCAAAGCGTTTCTTAAATATCAACGTGGTTTGTTTACATTTTATAAATGCGTGTACTGTTTTAAAAAGACATAATATAATTATTTGTGATTTTGTGTGTGTGTGTGTGTGTGTGTGTGTGTGTGTGTGTGTGTGTGTGTGTGTGTGTGTGTGTGTGTGCGTGCGTGCGTGCGTGCGTGCGTGCGTGCGTGCGTGCGTGCGTGCGTGCGTGTGTGTGTGTGTGTGTGTGTGTGTGTGTGTGTGTGTGTGTGTGTGTGTGTGTGTGTGTGTGTGTGTGTGTGTGTGTGTGTGTGTGTGTGTGTGTGTGTGTGTGTGTGAGCGCGCGCGTGTGTTTGAACAAATTACGTTACTACATAAGTAGGCCCTAATATCAAAATGCTTAAGAGTACGGATGGGATTTGTGGTTCAGTGGCCATGGCTTTGGACTGCGGAGTGCATGATCCAAGGTTCGAATCCCCAACTGAGCCAACTCATTCAATAAAGCTAATGCAGAGGCCTGTAGAACAACAACAAAAAGTCAACAACGTGAAAAATTAGTTAAATTACGTATATTAGCATTTCAAAAATGCTATAAAATGTCCTAGGTACGATATTGACTGGTAATTTTATTCTGTAAATATTTAATTAGTAATATGATATTTGAAAATTGATAAAAAAGAGAAGAACATAATTTGTCAATATCTCAGTTTTAAACAATATGTTTTAAAATAAAAAATCTAAACACTATTCGTTGGATCCGAAAGGATGAGTCTTTAGTTCATAATGTCGATGCTGAAACAACGTTGCAGTCCCAGGCCAGACTTACGAGACAGGTGAGAGGAGGAGGTATGCGTGAAGGCCATGGGCACCCTCCTTTCCGCACTGCTGACCAAACAAAAAACAGACCCCCTGGGGTGAACACAGACTAACAAAAAATATTTTCCAACCCGGTCTCTGTATAGAGTCCGTGGATGCACCTGTAGCATTAAAGTCTTTCTAATAACGTCTTAACGTTCTTCAAGTGACGAATCAAGAGTAGAGTTTCTGAACAATTGAAAATAGAAAGTGGAAATCGTAACTGCTCAATAAAAGCCATTAGATCTTCCATCTTGAATTGATGGGCGACTAAAACACCAGCCAGCATTGTCCGGGGACACGCTCGGGCTCTGCCCTTCTTGTGGGCAGTTTTGGTGAATAGAATAGTCTGGAGAATGATGTAAGGATAGTCCTGACGACCTACTTGATGACAGTAAGTAGGTCTCCAGTGAAAGCCCGGCCAGGAAGCTGTCCTCGCGCTAGGTCTCCAGTCCGAGATTAATTTCACTATCAACAGTGCAAGAAATTTACGAAAACTTGCCATATATACTCTTTATCATATATAGAAGGGTAAAAAAGTAAACATATTTCTCGTAAATATAAAGTAAGTAAATATAATTTTATAAACATACCAGATAGTAAAAGAATTAAAATTTTTATTTTTTAAGCAGAGGCCGATATATTTTTTAACCTTACTCTGCCTACAGCCAATAGACTACTGATATGTGTGGGAGTTTATCAGACATAGTAAGGAGTAATACCAGTACAAGGTGAATGTTACTCATACAAATTAACAGTCAAGGCCAGGTTTAACAGTCAAAACATGCACTATCTCTAGCCGTATCTCAGGTATGCCATGTCTTGGCGCCTTTGACCGCTTGATTGGGTTTTCCAAATGCCTTGCAATAAACTTAAAAAAGAAATGTTGAAATCTTTATGAAATAATAAACAATAGGCAATTACTGTAAATTAATTCATAAGCTGTAAAGAATTTTAAGACACTGAAAATGATATCATGATACGATAATTTGTTTTTATAGAGACTAGTTAATATTTATCAAATATTCCAGAAAAATTAGTTCATATTTTCTCTAATTTGTACGAATTACTTATTATTCAAATTCTCTCTGCTCTCTACCAAGTCTAGGGATGGCAAATATTTTCAACATATCGAAGTATCGATATATCACAAACCAAATATCGATCTAACGACTATATCGAAAGAAAAATATCGATATATCGGGTAGCCAATATATCGAATTGTAAATGATTTATCGTGAATATAGTGAATATTTATTAAAATCTTCATACTAGATCTTGTTAGAATTTCAAAAATTATATACTGTAATATGCTTTTACCTAATATGTTCTATTATAAGTAATAAGTATAAAAGCAACGATCGAATTAAAATCACAGTGTACAACAGAATATAAATGAAATATGTATGAAATATTTCCAGTTTAATTCCTAATCAAATTTATAGCACACACAGAAAGTACGAGCTCTGCGTTTCATGATTATAAAAGTGGTTTGTTTACGTTTTACAAATACGTGTGTTATTTTAAAGACAATAAATTGTGATTTTTGTGGGTGTTTGAACAAAGTACGTTTTTCCAGATAAATAATATTAATATGCTTAGGAGATATGCCGTCATAGAGGCTAAGGCTTCAGACTGCGGAGGGCAAGGTCCAAGGTCGAATCCCCAACTGAGTTAAAGATCGATACTGAAATTGTAGAATAAAGTTCATAGACATGTCTAATCTGAACTGGCGAGTGAATTTTTCTTTCTAATAACAAAAACATAATAAGTTAAGAGTATGCTTGTTTTATTGTTTTTCTGTGTGATAGAAGGACAGAAGACTCCAGGACGGCAGAGAGAGCAAGGATTCTCTCTGCTCTCTACCAAAAGTCTAGGGATGGCAAATATTTTCAACATATCGATGTATCGAAGTATCGATATATCACAAACCAAATATCGACCTAACGACTATCTCGAAAGAAAACTATCGATATATCGGGTAACCAATATATCGAATTTTAAATGATTTATCTGTTTAAACTATGCACTAACTCTTATGTTATGACCAAATATACACTAATGTTTTGCTATCACTAGTCAGAACAGCCTATTGAATGTAAAAATTAAATACACATTTATCTACACGAAACAGGTTTTTGGTTCGTTACATTGAATGGAAAAAATCAAAATAGGAATAACCAAAATGTAATAGCATGTTATTTTTGTTTTTCACATTTAAAAAATGTCTTTATGCTTTTTATAAGCACTAGAACTTAAATAAATTAATTCTCTCAAATTAGTCATTGTAGGAATCAGTGTTGTCAACTCACACAGAACATTCATTACCCGTGTAATAACATTCTTTTATCCGTTGAACCCACAGGTCTACAATAAACTACATTTCAGTGCGTTAACTAATTAATTACTTAATTATTTCAATGCTTGTTTAGTACGCATAAGAGGCAATTTAAATGTGTGTGTGTGTGTGTGTGTGTGTGTGTGTGTGTGTTTTTATCGATGATTTTAAGGAGAGAGAATGTCATTATATATTGATATGATATATCGGACCAAAGTATCGATATTATCGATACTAATAAATCGATATATCGAAACGTATTTATCGATATATCGTTGCCATCCCTAGACAAGTTAAGATAAGGAATGGAATCAAATAATTACTTTTGTTTTCATTATCTAATTCTACTGCCACTGAGAACTTATAATTACGTGGCTGTGTGATTTCCGATTTGTTTTTGTATTTGTTGGAATCTTTTAAAAATGTGGGGTGAATTTTACTACTTAATTTAAATATACTAATATAGAATATTGAGTTGAAGTATTTTTTTAATTTTATTTATTTACTTTTATTTATGAGACGCCAATCATCAAGATATGGGCGAATATGGATTTCTAATGAGTGTGATGAGTGTAGATGAGCGAATGTAGTCATTGTTACAAACTAAGGCCGACCATTCCTTAGAAAGTGTCATTAATTAATAGCCCAATTACAATTGAACAGCTGGTGGTTATCAGCTGATCCTTCTCAAAATGTATTATGACTTTGATTGGGATCGAACTGACAACCTTTAGCACATGAAGCTGAGATTTAAAATACTACTTTTTCTTGTAATATTGAAAGCGGACACAATGAGATGAACAACCATCACGCAAAGGAAATAAAAATTTGAAGGACAAATTATCGAACTATACATATTTGATGAAAATATGCAATGCAGAGAAAACTGCAATCTTTACTTCATCTGCATTCCACGTCTGATAGAAGCAATATAGACAGGCGTCTCTCCTCCCACCTACCCTTAATTGCCCACTGCCGACCTTTTACGTGTTCCCATCTTCATCCTTTCAGGGGTCGGTGGAATTTCAAGTTTATGGGTCGTTTAAATATGTGAGATCTTGTCAGTCTGTATCTCTAATTTTCGGTACTATCATAAGGGACGGAGAAAATCACAAACTCTAGTCTTTATTTAGCAGATAGGTGAGAATAGGTTTTATTTTTTTATTATTTTTAGGTTAGGTTATGTTTTTTTAGGTTAGGAATTGAAAGTAAAATTTACAGTCAAAACAGAATGTTTGTACGAAAGTGAAAAAAGAAAAAACCCCTCGTACTTTCTTTAATATGAGCGTAATTTAGCTACTGCTTGCTAAATTTTGTTTATGTACTCGAAACTAGAGGAACCTGCCTAACATTCACATCTTCAGTTAAAATATTTACTTTTCACGAGGTTGGAATTGGTAGAATATTGGGGCTTTCACTTCCTGAGATTTTAGGTATTGTAATCATTTCAGAAATCAACGCTACGAACTAATTGGAAGACGTATTTATAGATTTTAAGCTATAATAAGTTAATTATATAAGTGAATGGTTTCTAAATAAGAAAGTAATAGGCTTTCGTTCATTTTTTTCCAAATACCCGCACGGCTTAAAATATAAAATTTAGCTCAGGAAACATTACATACTTAATTATTGTAGACAATTGTACAGTATATAATGAATTTATTTAACAACCTCAGACTTAAATTGTTCATAATCTAACATTTCATTATATCTTGAGTACAGAGTATTTTAAAAAGCAAAATTACTGACTGTCCAAAACGCATTGTTATGCAGGAATTTTTATTTCTTTTATATCAAGATATGGTACTGTCGTGGTTATTATATATCCTAAATCGGTTTATGCTTATGTAACTTCCCATTTGTTATCACTCATACAACACTATTTGGAACTGGTTTACAAAATAGTACAGGTAAATTGTGTATAACATTTGTTTTATACTTCGTAATTGATATACATAAATAAACTAAATATACGCACACTAAATAAAACAAGCACACACAAAATGGACATCACGCTTTGACAACTCTATAAATCTCTGTGCCGATGATCGTTTTACGTTTTCGTTTGCAGTAAATGGTTGAAAAAGATGCAAAACCGATTGAAATATCACCTTTGTTTCTGTATTAAATGAGGCTGTCGTGTCTGCGTCTACTCACATAATACTAAAAGTGTCTTGTTTATCTCTATACTACTTTTAATCTTTACTAACAAAACACTAATACTACAAGGGGTTGAAGTTGATAAGCAACCTAGCCTCTTTTACGTCTTTCGACACACGTTGTTTTACATATGTAAAGTTTAATGGCCACATTTTCAAAGCAAGCAGATGCAGTCTCGCGTTCCCTAAGGCCACAATGCAATAGGGATTTGAACATATCTAAGGAAACGGATTTTGCAAAGGAAGGGAAGTTATGAAGACGATATGAGAAAAAGGAAAGAACTTGCGTGTTGATAAAGTGTGTCATGGTTGCCATTAGGTGGAGGATACATCCTTCCGAGACACCAGCTGGCGATCGGACATACTACAGGGACCAATCAGAGGCGTATGTTTACCCAATACTTTGCCTATAAAGTTTAGAATAATCAGACTGTTACGATCAACAAAGAAAGGGCTAATTATTTACGCAATCGAGTTGGGGGAAATCTACAACACAATATATTAATTAGCAAGGCAGTCGTTCGAGCGTACACAATGCAGTGTCGAATGTGATGTACAAGATTGGCCAACATCAGAGGCTGTAGTCAAATTTTGATCAAATAAAAAACGATGGAAGGAAATTACATCAAATGTAACAATTCACGAGGTCCGTTTCGCTTCACGAAAATACCAAAAACATGGTTTCTTTTTCAAAGATTCGGTCCTAGTAATTATGGTATTACAACACTTGAAGTGTCATTTTTACTTGTGACAAACTGTCCTAGCGTACCGTAAACTGAATTTTGAAAATAAGAAAGAATTTTTATAATTTTTTTACAGTTAAATATGTGAAACTTTAAATTTCATCTTGACGGTTTTAGGTTTAAAAACTCACATCATCAACTTATGGTTCACTATATTAGACCTTTACTAATAATACACTGTTCAGTATACGAATAATAAACACGAACCGTACAGTTGAGGTACAAAAAACCATGTTTTGGCCCACTAACGGTAAAATTGTACATCTAAATAAGGTTGTAAACGTTACAGCAGTGGCTTGGCAGTTTGAAAAACAGCCACCTTCTGTGGTGGATATTGGGAAACATGAGAAAAACTCAAAATTTAATTCCTTAAGGTCAATCATTTAAGAGCCTTGTCATTGGTGATAAATAAGTAGGCCCATACAGACTGCTATTTTTCAGCTTTAATACAGATATAAAATTAAATTTTTGAGCAAAATAAATCTTGTTGTAAATCTAATGTTCGCAGGTAGGGATGGCAACGATATATCGAAATTATCGGTAAATTTGTTTCAATATATCGATGTATTATAATAGATTTCTTCTTTCGATAATATCGGCCATATCGATATTTTGGTCCGATATATCATATAACTATACTGACGTTATTCTCTTCCCTCAAAATCATTACCATTCAAAAAAACACATTTAAATTGCCCCTTATACGTACAAAACATGCATTGAAATAATAAAGTCATTTAATTTAGTTTTTTTACGTGAGGTTAACGCACTTAAATGTAGTTTCTTGTAGACCAGTGGGTGGAACGTGTAAATTAAGTTATATGTGAGTTGGCAACGCAGACTCTAAGATTGCCTAGCCAGTCGCCTTACAAACAACGTATAATAACATAATAATTTAAAGTATAATTATTCTTATTTTATCATCATTTTTTTGTTCATTTAACCCCACAGACCATAAATTGTTTTGCGTAAATAAATGTATTGAATTTTTATATTCAGTAGGCTATTCTAAATAGTGACAGCAAAACATGAGTTTATTTATTCATTTATTTTTTCATGACATAAGAGTTAGTGCATAGTTTTAAATAAACAAATCTCTTAAAATTCTGTATATTAGATACCCGATACATCGATTTTTTTAAAATTTATATCGATATTTGGATGCGATATATCGATATGTTGAAAATATTTGCCATTCCTATTCGCAAGGGAAACTTAATTTAAATATAAATGGCCAAAATGAGTTCAATCAGTGGTATAAAATGTTATTTATACATATTCTTCTGCAACTCATTAAATTTTCGTTTGCACCATTAAAAAGAGAGCTAGAAGGTTCTGCTGAGAAAGTGACATTATAAATTGTTTAAAAACGAAAGTGTTTCCCGTATTCAAGGTCATTAACACTGAGACGTAATTAAGGTAGTTTTAAATACGTTATAAATTCGAAAACGAATTTCATAAAATAAAAAATATCATTAACTGAACTTCGAACTCTAGAATCAAAACTGTCGTCATATAAAAATCAGCCCTAAAAAAAATCCATGAGATCATATTCTTGTCTTATTGAACATAGTCCTAATCTTAATTGTTGCCGATTTCGGGCTCAGGGTTGTTTTTGACAATTGAGAGTTCAACTGGTCGGTGTCATTAGTCAGTGGGTGGATCGGTTGGGTTACTGAGGCAACTGGAGTCCCCTTACATAAACAAGAACCAGTCATTGTGTTGTTACAGACAGGCTTTCCAAAACAAAGCAAAAATCTGCTTAATCTAGAAACAATTATAATTAACTAAAAGTTTTATCATTCTGATATTTTTGTATTACTTACTATTTTATTTTATTGAAGTTATTTTCAGTTACAATATTTTGCTAACTATTTCATTCATTTGAATTGTGACTTTCATTTAATTCATTTAATTATTACAATTTTTCACTTATTAGAATGATGAGTATTTATTTTAAATAGTATAATAACCATGAGCATGTATAAATAACCATAAATATGTATGCAGTTAGATTGGAACATGTTATGCTTTACTTATTACGAAAATCCAAAATATGTTAAACATTGGCAAACTATAACATCTATAAATACTGTATGAACAAACATAATTGAGCTACCTATGTATAATCTACTGTCTATATGTTATGTATATTTAACCATATGTAATGTAAAAAAAAAAAAAAATAAAATAAGTATAATTTAACTATCAGTAACTAAAAACTGACAAAACCCTGACCTTATTACATTTTCGCCTTCCAAGAAACAGTTTATCAGAGATTAAAACTGAGATTTTTTATTTTAAAATCATGATAACGTTTTTCACGACGAAACATATTAAGAGGACATTAGCACTTAAACCTAAAAAAAAAGATTTTTTAAAAAGAATGTCTCCTTTTAATATAGGTATCAAAACATGAACATGGTAAAAATGAGATTTATGAGTAACTGTTTAAAACTTAGAAAAATTCATTCAATTTTTACCGATACAAAAGACGTACGCCAAGGTTTAACTCAATTCAGAAATAAATTTTGAAGTTTTTTTCAAGGTTCTTATATCTCATATCACTCTTCAAGGTTCTTATATCACTATGACTCTTATAATACACTCCACCAAAGGAATATAATATTTTATATATATATATATATATATATATATATATATATATATATATTGTTTTAAATATGGTGGTGTTGGAGTGTATAATAAAAGTCATAATTTGAAAATATACATAACGTTTAAAAATAACATAACTAAATAAAAAAAATAATTATGAAATTTAGGGCAATACAATACAATTTAGGGAAAATTGTAAAAAATCAAAAAACAAATTGAAGAATTCATAAATCGATTCGATGAGTTTTTGGTTGTAATTGCACGCGATGGATCGGTAGTGAACAGACATCGAATATCGACTTCGATGATGGAAGAAGACAAGAGCATTTACATCGGAGAAAGGAAGGATGTTTGCCGCACGATGGAAGGCAATTAACTTCGTCCTCCTTTCTGATACTTTCTCGCAGAACTTTCGATACAAGTCACGAGGTTGTGCGACAAACTTGGCGATAAACAGTCGTTCGGCCAACTTGAGTGATATCGTTTACACTGGTCGGTTGGGTAACAGACCTACTGAATGGTCGATGGCAATATTTTGGTAGATCGATTATCTCTTCCAATTTGATTGAGTAGTGATTGAGAAGGATAGTTTGTGTATGTTTCATTAGCAAATTTATTTATAAGGGGGCCGTTTGCCACATTGAAAATGCCAAAAACAAAGTTTTCTATTTCAAAAATTCTTTCCGTGTTATTGATCGTATAACTAACATTTGATGTGTAAATAGCTAGAAGAATTATTCTAGTGGATTGTAAGTTGATTTCTAAAATAATCGACTATATATTTAAGTTAAATATTTTAAACTTTACTTGTAATTCTTGACATTAATTTAAAACTCATAACATCAACTTTGTTCCACTAGATTGGGCCTTTAATAATCACTGTGTTCACTATAACTCATATTGCCATTGACCTCGATCGGAGGGTTCCGACAATATCGCAAGATAACGAAGTCAAGCAAAATTTAACGTGGTTGTTCCTTGGATGGGTGACCGTCTGGCCGGTCACTGGTGGTAGTTCGGAAGTCATCCCCAGGTTAAGTGTTAGAGAGACTTCTTAGCCCTAACTTTGCCTGGTAAAATAAGACAATCTTTAACTTTTTTTATAATAATAAAAACGGACCGAACATTTGAAATCGGACAGTAAGTTCTAGCTCGGTCGCGGTAAGATTGTCTACGAACGGCTTCGCCTTCTCAGTGGTGGCTTGGCGGTTTGTGAAACGGCCCCATTAAGGGAGGGAGGACTTAGATTTAGCACGTGGGACTCATACAGCGATATATGGTTTAGAGCCAGTCAGCCACCTGCATCATGCACCATAGCTGTATGATGCCTATGCATGATCCAACCACGTGCAGTGAGTTCCTCCAACTGTTCTAACCAGTTAAAAGTATTTCTGAAACTTCGTACCAGGCTAGATTCTTAACTATTAACTTGAAATCGACTCTCACCAAAGAATTAAAATTTACTGAGTATGGGGACAACATTATTATATTAATAACGCTCGTTTATAATTACATAATATCGAATCATTAATAACACCTGTTGAAATCACTTGGATATAAAAAAAAGAAGAAAAATCAGGAATTCAACAACACAGTTTAAGAATAAGTTACAATATGATTTACGGTATTTAGTTACGTACTCACTGAAAAATAATTATAGTATAAAAATGTCGTGATTGTGTTTCTAACAACTCACATAAAATTTAAACATTTCGAAAATCTGTTTCTCACGATTAAAATAACTGCATTGAAATTATAAGGAACGATAGGCAGTACAGTATTTGTATTAATAATTCTAATTGCTAAATATTTACACGTCGATTGTGTACATTCATTATCATATTGATGTAATGATATGCTTAAATAAATGAAAATAGGTATAATTAAGTACACAGTTAATTTATTATTATATCCTTATACAAGCTGTTTTTGGTATATTATTACTTCGTTAAGAATCTAAAGCAGTATTAAGTTTAATGCAAGAATTTTGAAATTATTTCTTTCAAAATCGACGTAAAATTAAAATATTCCTAAAATCCGTTTATTTCCCACGATTAAATTAATGTTTGGAAACTTCCCCACGGTGTTACAGCTGCAGCATTTTAGTATTAGAGCAATTTCAAGACTTCACAGTCTCAATTCGCATTGAATAATTAGCAATTTCCATACCCGATTGCATCTCTCAAACGACCCGTCTTCCGTTGGGCGTTAAACAGTGTGAATGAATGATGGGAATTCACCACGTTGTTGCAGTTTAATTTCTTTTTTATGGAGTTTTTTTACTTCGTTCACTCACCTCAAAGAACCATTGTATATCAGCCGGATCTCAAGAGAGATTAAGTTGAGAAATATTCCGGGAATTATAGTATATTTCGGTGCTTTTGTTTTTGTCAGATTTTAACAAGTTACAAAAAAGTTTCAACTCCTTTGAAGTGAGTAGATGAGTTTAGGTGGCTGGAATGATCAGACATTTTAGTGACTTCCGATCTGGTTTCTGGTCGCCACGAATCTATTCTCCATTAAGACAAATGTTAAAATTTCTTAAACCAAACAAAAACATAGCTCCGCTGTTAGTTCCTCTAAAATGACTGCTGCGATTTTAACAATTTGAATTTTACTTTATTGTGAATATACTGGTGTTTTTATTTCAATCAATTTACTTTGAACAATATTAAGTACATGTATCGCAAAAACTAGAACAAATAAATGATTATAAAGAACTGGCACAAACGTTCACCCATACCACACACTAAAAAATCAAAACTTTGAAAATTACCCGTTTGATTCCCAAACATGTTTTTTCCCATATCTATAAAACTAGTCAAGTTCTCTAACATGCGGTGTTTACTAAAATATTTTAATTGTAATTTTAATTGTAATTTAATTGTAAATTTCACATCTTTCCTGAAAATTTAAACAAAATCGTTAGAGCCGTTTTTAAGAAAATTTTATTTTTGTATGTTTTTGCTCATAAAAATAAAAGAAATTTCAAAAAAAGTTTAAACAACAGTCTAGATATATTGGTATGACACATTCATACCAAATTTCATAAAATTTGATCCATCCATTTGGTCTCCAGCGAAGTGCACATACACACAGACAGACGCACATATGGACAGATATCCAACATTTTATTTTAAAAAAATCACTTTTTAAGGTTCAGGGGACCCTAAAATGGATTTTTAGATTAACTTGAAAAAACATTTTTTTGACGATCACAAAACTTCCTCTATGCTAACGCATATGGGAGAAAGTAAAAATTATAATTAAAATTACAACTAAAAACAAAAACTAAGCATTCATTTTTTCAAACTAAAAAATAATTTATCAAACATCGTTTTACCCGTTTAACATTGGTCTTATGGAGAATATATCCAAGACGGTCGACGGAGTGGGGAGTTGTATTACTCGGTAGGCGGCCGGTAGCTACAATCGACAATCGAGGGCGACAGAGTGGCCGCGATGTCACACCTCGATACAAACGACACCAATGAATCCACTTTCTACTCTACATTGTTCTCCGACTTATTGTTGTCGAACAGGACGCTATCGGTTAGCGAATTCAATGTACCGTAATTGTTGTTCTTGCGATCGGAACATGTTTGGTCGTTAGAAAGTGAGTGTACACTAACAGCTGTTTGTTTTTGTTTTCATACTGCGTTAAAAAGTGACAGGTTCTCAGTATGGCGTGACACGGCGGTATTAACAGGTCCAATAAAAATAGGGTTAGGTACTCTAACAATAAAAAAATACTTTTCTCCGGTGTCCTATCCTAACAATATTTTTTCCCCACTCAATGGCCACAATCCACAAGAAAGGACTATTTATTGCAACCTCTCCGCCCAACTTTACAGACACTACCCGTGGGGGATATATCCGCCCTAGACCATTCAAAGTCTGATTTTATGATGACGTCTAAACTATTCTTTGAAGTCCAGGTTTCATTTCAAGATACCATTTAACTTTTTCTTTGCAATGCAAGTCTTATGATGAGACCGGATCTAATACTCAGTCCACAAACATTCCACTCTTTCTCCACAAAGCTCACTTATTCTTCATAAGCTTAAAATGAATTACAAATTCACTTATAGCGTATCACGTTGGAAATCCTTTTATCATGTTTATTAATTATTAAGTATACGTTCATAAATAGTTGATTACATATCCAAACAAAAACATAAAATAATGTATATTAAGATAAAGAATTTTAATGAACATTGATATTCTCTACGTTTCTTATTGTCAAACTAAACCATCTTGTTATTTATCAACATTAAGACATCTCCATCGAGATATGGATAAATATGAAGAGTAAATGAGAGCGATTAGTTTACATGGTCGAAAGTAGTTATTGTTACTAACTAAGGGCAACTGTCCTTAGAAAGAGTCATATATTAAAAGCCCAATAGCCAGAATAAGTAGGAGACCTACAACTTTTCGTAGAATCCGAACCACGTAGTATTGGTCTGATTTTTAGTTAAAGACAAGCTTGATACTCAGTTCTCTTCCCCACATAAAAGCTGGACCCTTACTACCCTCCAGACTTCTGTAGTAGTATTCAAGTCGATGGTAACCATTGAGCTGGCACAATGTTGGCATTAAGAATTAAAAAACCCAAAAAAGCATTAACAGCTTATCTACAGGGTATAACCCGAGCATAGAACCCATCGCCTACCATATCCACAAGATTTGACCTCAAGTACCTGGATTACAGCACTGCTTCACTAGTGTCGATTGTTAAATGAGAATGCCAATTACTTACGCGCTTCAGTCAACAAATCCACATAAAAAAACTTGACAACGCGTTAAACGTTTTGAAAATCCATCATCAGATACTCTGTATATTAGCTATTATGCTTTCTAGGGTTTTCTAAAACATGTATTCAAGTTTCTTCATGTGGACAGATTGACTGAAAGACGTAAGTAATGGTTGATCATCTGTCCGAAGCTGAAATAACTTCTTTTAATAGAACTCACATTTGAAAAACTTAGCTTATGGAATTTTCTTACACTGAAGACAAACGTGAAATGTAATTTATCCAGAAGTGCGTATGTCGATAAAGACTACTAAGTAGACGAATTGTCACTTGCACCAGTAAACATATCCACCAATAATAATTGGATGGACTTAATAGCCCACGTCCCTACTACCAGCATACATGGTCACCTGCCTCTTACAAGTACCATCATGTCTATTTCGCACAGAGAAAATCCTGAAAACATCTGTGCAGCATTAGTTGGATGACATGCACGAACCACAGATTTATGAAATGAATAGTATGGAAGTAGAGTCCGTCTCCCTTGGAAGTGTGAATCTAGACCATAGCAAGGAAACTGGATCACTAGTCACTAACTATCGACTGGTCTTTGACGACAACTAACTCCGGTTCCCTCTTCTGCCTTTCTCTAAAACTGGAGTTTTAGTACGAACAAGAATCTCTCCAGAAAAACATAATTTTCTCCAATAATTTATTACACTTCCGCCAATAACATATACGAATTGGCGATGTATAAATAACGGCTTATATAATGTGTCTTAAACTATGGATCCACCATGGAATATAATGTCCAAAGGTAATTTGTATAAATATGTTTGAAAAACCTAAGTCTTATGTTAGTGTTTGGTGATCATCATATTTTATGCAGGTTAAATTTGAAGCTACTATAGTAAACATATTTTTCAAAAATATCAAACATTCCTTCCATATACTTTCTAAAAACCGATATTTATGTAAAATACTATGACAAGTTTTTTGCAGACACAAAATATTTTAATTTACGTAATTACAATTAATACCTCACAAAATAAGTGTATGAACAAAATTAAAAAATAATTAAATAAAATACTGCGATACAAATATACATCTAATGACCTAATAAAATTGTAAGAGAAAATAAATGGTACCAGGTAACTGACACAAACTTTCTCCCTTTCCCTTTGTTATGTCAGATTGTTTAAAAAAATGAAAATCATAGGATGTAAAAACACAACTAAATAAAAACATATTTTCAATTGATTACATTTCTAAGGAATGTACTAATGAAACACTTTCTTTTTAAAAAAGAGTTTGGAAGCAAATAATCATTAAAAACAGCTGTTCAATTAACCACGTAGCCAGATTTTATATAAACAACCTTTAACAACTTGAATTGTGGCTCCCGGCCTTCGGCCTCCAGCCCCAACTTGGTGGAGTGGTAAGTAAAATACTTTAAACTGTAATTTGCATCTTTACTGAAAATTTAATCAAAATCCAAATTTTTGTCTCTAAAAAAACGTTAAAACTCAAAAACTAGTAAATTTAGAGACATGCGGATTTTACTAATATGTTTTAAATTTTAATTCACATGTTTTCTGAAAATTTAATTAAAATTTTTAGAGCCGTTTTTGAGAAAAATTTTATTTTTTATGTTTTTTGCCCATAAAAATAAACAAAACTAAAACTTCGAAAAAGTGAAAAATGGTTTGGAGATATTGGCTAAATACACTTACATACCAAATTTCATAAAAATTGATCTATCCGTTTGGTCTCCAGTGAACTGGACAGACACAAAAATATTTTTTTGAAAAGACCACTTTTGGGTTTAGGAAACTATAAAATGGATTTTAAGACCGACTTGAAAAAAAGTGTTTTGGATAGTCACAATACTTTCTCTCTGTTAACGCATGTGGGATAAAGTAAAATATAAAGAAATTTAAAACATCTTTGAAACACTATTTACTTTAAGAACAATTTTACAGTGATGAAAAATTTTTGTTTACAATAATTTACTAAACATAATAAAAAATTTGTTACACCATGCCTATACAATGTACATTGTTATGGAGAATGTAAATTGTCATGCAGAGTGCCACTTTGATAGGAAATTGTCTTCGCTTAAATGAAAATGGAACGGTAGTGTCAGGGTGATAAGTCAATGCGAGGTAATAGTGCCTGTTGTCCAACCTGTCTACTAGTAATGATTTCCAACCCCAAACAGTTCTAAAACACTTTTCTGACAATTAGTCTTGTGCCATTTAGTAATCCTTTCATTGAATTGAAGTATCTTAACAGAATTACAACTGCACCTTCTTTCAAAGTCAACTCATGGGATGGTAAGCCAGTCATTTCAAGGCTATTTAAGAATTCAATCGGAAATTGTACCTTCAGTTATTAAAGTATTTACACTCATGTAAGTTCTGGATGGACTGAAAGGAGATCTAAACCCCTTTTATTTATCTCATCGCAGTACTCATTTTTAGGTGGCAGAGTTGCATACAGGCCCGGATTACCCATAAGGCCAACCTAGGCCATGGCCTAGGGCGCAAGCTTGCGGGGGGCGCAGGGCAAGGGATGGCAAAAAAATATTGTATATTTTTATTTTCCTAGACGAGCGTCAGAAGCGAGCGTCCGGCGCTGCCTTGAAATAGAAGTGAAGTGAGGGTTGGGTGGGGGGGGGGGGGGTGGCCGCTGAATGGCTCACGATCACGTGTCACTGCTATCCCACCGAACCCACGCCCTCTGTGAACAGTAGTCAGTAACAAGCTATCAAGTGCGTGTGGTGTGAGGTTAGGTTATCGTGTGATTTTGTTGTGCATTACGAAGTATTCTTCTTGTTGGGTTTTACCCAAGGTAAGTTTTTAAAACAATTCATAATATACCTTATTTATATAATTTGGTTATTGAGTGATGAGAACGAAGTTTTCACCTGCACCTGCTGTGCCTAACCTCCTGCTTCTGGTACAGCGCCACTGTGTCTTGTGTCATTTATAAAAAAAGTTACAAATACATTTTGTGGCTAAAACTGCGAAAAACAATAGTTTGAAATTAAATATTGATGTACCGAGATTAATTGCTTTGCCTAAAAGGGTTTAAACGTTATTAGATGAGCGAACGAAGTGAGCGAAATCCTATCCCTCAAGTACAGTAGGGATAAAAAAGTTACATGTGAGTCTACCGTCTACGTTCAATTTGTTCATTGTTAAGCGTCTTCGCCTGTAGTTCGAAAATTCTAGGTTCGATCCCTGCCATGGACAGTTAGTTTTTTACAAATCATTAGGGATGGACACGAAACGAAACGAAACGAAACTTTGATAGTTTCGTTTCGGTTTCATAAAATGAATTAGATAAGTGCGTGTGACTTTATTGCATGTTTGTATGCGAGCATTAAAAAAAAAAAAAAAAAAAAAAACAATAAATATGTATAGTTTGACTTAGTTTTTGTGACACAAGTGTTTTAAGATTTAAAAAACAAAATAAAAAATCCCACTCGGACCAAGCCTAAGGTAGATTTCTCGAATCGACGAAACCGAAATAGTTTCGGTTTCGTGTCCATCCCTACAAATCATTAGGTTTTTTATATTTCTTTTAATAATTTATAATATTATATAGTATAATACTATTAAGTTATAATTATATAATAGCTATATAATATATAACTATTATTTAGAATTATTACATTTATATAATATTTATAATTATAATAGTTATAAAATCAGTCTTTGATGAATTTATCAAATTTGTGCCTCAGTTTTGCCAACTAAAAAATAATACTGTACTGTGCGTTTATTATGTATGAGTTAGGTAGTCGGTCAGTTTGGACAGGACGAAGCCAAATAGAGTACAGTAAATGAAAATATGAATACATTACATTTAAAGTCAAATCAGTTCCAATTTCTTGTTATATGTGGTACTAATAATGTCGTGGTTTTTATGCAGGTATTAAAATGAGCCAACCAAAAAAACGCCCATCTGGGGCTGAATTCAGAAAAAGAGCTAAATTGAAAACAGAGGAGAGCAAGAAGTTCTCTGGGACAATGAAAAATTGGCTGTCTAAAGAACAAGATAAGACCCAAACCAAAAAAGATGACGGTTTATTTTTGGACACCAGTACTCCTAGTACTGCTAGTACCTCTGTTCATATGCAGTCTTTTACTTCAGGGACAGAAACGGAACCGGACACAAGATCTTTAGCATTTGAATCCGAACCACAGAGAGACCCCGACCCTGAGAGCCCTTCCAATAGCATTGATAAGCCAACACCACTAGAACATGAACCTGAAATTGAACCATTTTGTTTTGATCCTAGTACTGCTAGTACCTCTGTTCATATGCAGTCTTTTACTTCAGGGACAGAAACGGAACCGGACACAAGATCTTTAGCATTTGAATCCGAACCACAGAGAGACCCCGACCCTGAGAGCCCTTCCAATAGCATTGATAAGCCAACACCACTAGAACATGAACCTGAAATTGAACCATTTTGTTTTGATCCTAGTACTGCTAGTACCTCTGTTCATATGCAGTCTTTTACTTCAGGGACAGAAACGGAACCGGACACAAGATCTTTAGCATTTGAATCCGAACCACAGAGGGACCCCGACCCTGAGAGCCCTTCCAATAGCATTGATAAGCCAACACCACTAGAACATGAACCTGAAATTGAACCATTTTGTTTTGATCACGATCCAGCAAACTGGGTTGTAAATAATGAACTACGTGATTATGTGTCTCAACATGGGATAATTCAAAATAAAGGAGGGAATTTCTCAAAGGCAAAGAAGGAATATGGCAACCGTTTTTGGAGTTTTTCAAGTACACATTTTTATAGACATTTAGCAAATGGGGAAAAACAAAATAGAGCATGGCTCGTCTACTCTGAAAGCAAATGTTCAGTTTTTTGTGGCCCTTGCCGTCTTTTCCATTCAGAATCTCAGTCGGAATCATCTTTCGTGAAAAATGGCTTTAGTGACTGGAAAAATGTTACAGCAAGGCTAAAAGAGCATGAAAACTCAGTTTCACACAAAAACAATACAATCACTTTAAAAGAGAGAGGAGAGAAACTAGGAAAGGTTAATTCCCAATTGACTGAAATGATTGATCAAGAAATGAATTACTGGCAAATGCTACTTCAAAGAGTGGTTGTGGTCATAAAAGCTCTAGCTTCACGAGGATTGCCATTTAGGGGGTCAACAGAGTTATTTGGTTCCAACTCGAATGGAAACTACATGATGTTACTAGAAGTTCTTGCTGAATTTGATCCCTTTTTGCGTGAACATATCAGAAAGTATGGAAACCCTGGCAAAGGACATATTTCCTATCTTTCGTCCACTATTTGTGATGAGTTTATTGAACTCCTTGGCAAGAAAGTTACAGACTATATAATAGAGGAGGCTAAAAGCTCTCAGTATTTTTCATTGATTGTCGATTCAACGCCTGATATTTCCCACGTAGACCAACTATCATTTGTAATACGCTATGTGAAACAAAATGGAGAGCCTGTTGAAAGATTTCTCAAGTTTTTACCACATATTGGACATAAGGCTCTTGACATGTTTAACTCTGTGATTGACACTCTGCAGCGTTACGGTCTGGACATACAAAAGTGCCGCGGGCAATCCTACGATAACGCTTCGAACATGTCTGGAATATATTCAGGACTACAGGCTAGAATTCTTGATGTCAGTCCACTTGCATCATATATCCCGTGTGCAGGACACTCTCTAAACCTAGTTGGGACTCACGCCGTAGATTCTTGTATTGAGGCAGTGTCACTATTTACTCTGCTTCAAGAGCTGTATAATTTTTTTTCTAGCTCTACACATAGATGGGCGGTGTTAAATAATTGCAAAAACACGACACTAACAACCAAAAGCCTTTCCACAACAAGATGGTCTGCTAGACATGACGCTTTAAGAGCCTTACAAGAAGAATGGCCTGCAATTATCAGAGCTCTAGAAATATTGGAAAGTGACACAGATCAGAAGGCTAACACTCGAGCAGAAGCTAAAGGCCTCCTAAGCAGATTGAACCGCTTGGAAACAGCTATAATGGTCAAGTTATGGGGTACTATTCTTTTCAGGCTCAATAAGGTTAACAAATATGTGCAAAATGAAGACACTGATGCATTGGCCGTAACAGAAGTTTTCAACTCACTGATATCCTTCTTTGAAGAGCTCAGAAATCAGTTTGATATTTATGAAAACAAAGCACTTGATGTTAGTGAAACCAAAGTTTATGAGCTTGATAACAGACGTAAGAAAACAAGAAAACTTCAAGATGATGAGACTCGAGATGGGGAAGTTTCCTTTACTACTGGAAGAGACAGCTTTAGAGTTAACACATTTATTCCGATAATTGATAAAGTTAAACAAGAACTTACAGCAAGAATGCATGCCTATGAGGAATTTGTTACAAGGTTTGTTGCAATAATAAAACTCTCACATCTCACGACAGAAGAAATTGAAGTTGAGGTTAACAAACTTCTCAGTGTATTTGAAAATGATTTAGAGCCGGCAATCTTTGATGAACTTGTCCACCTGAGGTCGCACATGTCATCAAACAAAATGGAAAATAAAAAGCCGTTGTCTTTGTACAAGTGGATCATAGGAAACAAATTGGAAGATATCTATCCAAATGTAGAAATTTTGCTAAGAATGTTTATTTGTACTCCAGTAACAAACGCATCAGCCGAGAGGTAAGTCAAACAATAACAAACTTTTTACTTTGTATTACAATTTCAATGCTCAAGATTTTAATATAAACTAAAATAACGTAAACAAATACTAAACAAAGTCTACTTTGTCAGCTTCTTGGGATCACACACAGGTTTTCATGGGAAAGTAAGATTCCACAAATTACTCTAACTTTTTAATATACTACGTAATACGTGTTTTTATGAATCTTTAATCACTTCATAAAATTGAATAGTCTACTTTTTTATTGCTTTGTTTTCTGTATAATTTTTTTTTATAAGTGTCACAATTTAATTGTATTTTTAGGTCATTTTCCTGCTTAAAAAGGATCAAGGAATACCATAGGTCAAACATGACCCAAACAAAGCTCAACTCTCTCGCTCTCCTCAATATTGAAAATGATGTAACGAAAACATTGGATTTCACCAACACCATCCAATCGTTTGCCTGGGCCAAAGCCAGAAAGAGGAAATTTTAAAACGATGTTAAAAGTCATTTCGTTAGTAAATACCGTGTTGTGTTAATAAATGTACTTACTTAATTATACAGTATTGTTTGTGTTATTTAAGTAGTGTTTTCAACATATCCTTTTCTGTATTTCCTTTTCACACATTTGGGAATATCGCTATTATTGACTGATTGATTTAAATTATTTTCTCGCAAATGAATGTGTAAGATGACTGATAATCTAGGCCTAAATAAATAAATAATAAACGAGATATTTGTAATCTCCAACACAATTTTTTTTCAGTTTTGCCGGAAAGGTAGGGCGCACCATTTAATATGCCTAAAATGCCCCCCCCCCCCCCCCGAACGTCTGCCGGGAGGGGGCGTAATGTAGAACTCTGGCCTAGGGCGCAAATAGTTGCTAATCCGGGCCTGGTTGCATAGCTTGAAAGGTAGGAAGCGTCAAGAGGGAATAATGAATTTTGACCATATATTTGAGTCTGAAATCAAGGACAACGGCAACTCCACTAATATTGTACTTTTGTGCATTTTGTACTTGTATTGTAATATATTTGTGCATTTTGTGCTGATATTATATAAATTTGTGTTGTGTAACGTTTACTTATACTGTATTGTTATGGAATAAATGTTTTGCTTTTTTTAAAAACCAATATTTAAATTTTAGTGATCGAAATAAACAAACTGAAAAATGTCTTTTTTTAACATAAACAATCTACCGGTGATGTTAGGGCTATTGACCTTTTTCGTACGCTAACCCACTAATTAAAAATCTAACATTTTGGTAGGCTACTAAAATGGAACTATAATACAAACTTATTGACTAAAAGTGAGGCATTAAAACAGTAATATTAATTAAAAACATTTATTAATACACTTTACTTTGCTTGGAACGAAATAAATAAATAATTTTTAAAAAACATTAACTTGATCTTTATAGTTTTTGATTTCTGTTTTTTGATTTATAGTTTTTTGATTAATATTTGGACGAAATAGTTTTTATTGTAATTTAAGGCCTATAAATAGTCACAAGTATCAAATTATCATTTTTTATTTACAACGTATTTACTACCTCGTTTCTATATTAAAAAAAAATCATGATCAAATAAATTATCCTTAATGTCTATGTTATGCAATTTCATCTGTAGCCAACATTTAGTAATGTAGTTTACTGTTAGTTTATTAATTGTTATAATTACTTTAGTTTTATTTGTTGTCTCTCATCATCATTATTATTTACATTTCTATGCTATTTATTGTTATGATATTGATTTTTTCACATGCTTTTTTATTTCCTACTGATTACGGTCGTAAATTATTACACCACTATTAAGTACAATCACTTCAATATTAGTTGTTTTAAATTTGTTTTTTATTTATTCTAAGAAGTTGATCGTCAAGATAGGCGAATATAAAATTCAGTTACATATTCAGAACGAAACACATTTTGTATTATTGATCATATTTTGATGAATGTGTATACATTTCAAGTCTAAAATTTTGAGTCTAACAATAAAACGAATAAAACTCCCACAGTGAAATTATTTTGCAATAAGTTAAGCCTGTAAACTGTTTAAATATAATGTAACTGATCTGTGCCGTTTTGAAGCATTTAAGGAAAATAAAACAAAACTAAAAAAATTATTGTTCTTTACATATATACAGACAACCCTTATGAACTAAGTTAGTTTTAAACAAATGAATAGCTTATCGATTAAATTTATATAGTTCAGTTCAAGATGAGATCGTATTTGGGAGTGGTTCCACTCTGATTGGCTTAGTTTTTACAAATTGAAAAAATCTATAAATTTACGTCGAAATGTAAATTAGATTAAAGACTACTGCATTAGTATGTTCAGATTAAGGTTCTCAATTCAGAATGACTTGTTACTCAGACATTTACTGCGAGAAAGTTTGAAAAACATTGGTTATCCATTTGTTTAACTGTTAAGGGGCCATTACGCTACACGAAAAATTACAAAAACATGGCTTTCTATTTTAAGAAGTCGGTTCATAATAATGGTCGTACCGTAACACTTAAAATTATATTTTTTTAGTAGACCATAAGTTGTTTAAATAATAAAAAAATATTAAAAAAACAGAGTTCACCATAACTTATATATTACAAACAAGAACTGTAGAGTAGAAATAGAAGGTCGTTTTTGACCAGTGACGGTAAGACTGTGTGTTCACGCCAGGGCTGTTGACTTTCCAGAAGAGGCTTGGTCGTTTGGGAAACTGTCACCTTAAAATCACACCAGAATAAAAAAAATAAAAAAAAAAAAAAAAAAAAAAAACATGGTAAGACTGTCTAATAACGGGTGGGGTGAAAAATATGGAAACGCTTTCACAACGTCATTTTTTCCCATTGATAATTTAATTTTTTTTAAAATTATGTTCCATAAAGTATAATTTTTGATCAGACTAATTTAGTTGAAGCCTTTAAGTAGCGGAGAAATAATGTTGTTCAAATTAGTTACTTTGAAATTCAAATGACCGCTACTCTGATACATTTGATTCATAGACCCTACATTTGATACCAAACTCGACCTAGTATTACCTTGAAGATTTTCGTTCAACCCCTTGTGGGCCGTCCTCCAGAAAATGGCGTCAAAAAGTATGTTCTTTGTAACCATGATCATGTACAAGATTTCACCTTTACAAGTGAAGTCAAACAAAAGTAGTGAAAGCGTTTCCACATTTTTTTTTCCGCCCAGTATATTGTCATCTGAAATAGATTGTATAAATTAAATTCTTCTACGTTTCATAAACTTATTTTATATTTAATACAACCATATAATATAGCGTATTTAATCTATTGTACAACTTGGAAGTAAGGGTTGAACGCCTGCAACATCTGGATGCAAAATAGCTACAACATTCATGTTGCCTGTACGCTAATAATTTCAGGCGTCTGTTCTTTGACATGATCGACGGAGCATTGTGACTTTCCTGTCGGTTTCAAAATGCAATGTACTCGAGTTTGAATCTTTGCTATAAATCCAATATTTATTCAATTTCCTAAAATTATAGTCCAATTTTTAGTAATTAAAACATTAAAATAATCCGTAATTTGTTAAAACTGAATTTTACATACCAAAGAGCTAATTTGATTTCTTAATTAGTAATGTAAATGTATCAGTTCTAGGAACATATAATTGTGACTTTTGATTATGTTAATTATCTTATTTTGAGATAGTATATAGTTCATTTAAATATGAGACAGTGTTTTATATTTGTTTTGTACCATAACAAATTTTTAATAAATAACTAACGTAACTTAATTTTCAGATTTATACGCGAAAAGGAATAATTGGCTAAGTTTCTAAAGTGTTGTACGGATCTTCTTCGTTAATTTACTACTATAACCATAATTTAGGTTAACCTAACTTAACCAAAACAAACCTAACATAACCTAACCAAACCTAACATAACCCAACCAAACCTAGCATAACATAATCAAATCTAACATAACCAAACCCAACCTAGCATAACCTAACCAAACTTAGCATAACATAATCAAATCTAACATAACCAAACCTAACCAAAGCAGTGGTAATGAAATAACGGAAAAGGTCCTATTTTATATATCTTACTTGACAAAATCGTTGTTGTTGTTATTATTGATTGAGTAGTGAAGGTGTTTTAAATAAATTACAAGAGATGTACAATGATCCAGTGATGTGATATAAATTCCTAAAACAAACTTGTAAAAACTTCAAAATATTGCTTGAATTATGGTTGAATTCTATTGAAATTAAAAACTTAAGCTCGTAGCACTAAGAATTAAGTCTTTAATTCAGCCATTTTTGTTAATTGTAGAATTTTTTACTACTATTAGTAATTATCATCACATCAAAATATTTGAATTTATACGACCAATTAGTGTTATACAGTCTACCCAAGTACCATATGCATATTTGTTGAAATAAGATTAAAATTAAAATTTAGTACCCAATAAAATCAAAATTAATTATAGTTACACTTTTCATGATCATCCTTGGTCTTAAAAAATGATTTAACTGTATTTCAAACGATTCCTAGAGTGTTTCCTAGTTAAAAAAATCATTGACCTTAAAGTACAAAAGTTACATTTTAAGGAACGTGGTAAACGAATTTTAGAAATATAAGATAATTTAAATTAGCCATCAGAAGCTATAAATTGTATTTTAACTCGTAACGATAGTACGATTTACAAAAATATGAGGAATGGGGGGGGAGGGGCAAAAGTCCTAAACTTCTATGAGTCTGTGCTGAAAGATAGGATGGGCAAGACCAAAATTACTTCTCATTCTTGGATTGTAAGTCAAAGAATCATGAGTATCGAAAGTATCACAGCAATTTGACAGAAATAGTGGGGTCGGCACATGAAACATGCAGAAGTGTCTTCTAGTTCCAATCCATGTTCTGGATAAGGCATTGTATAATCGAAAAATAAGAATGACCAAGCTGGTGGTGACAGAACATCTGGTTCATCAATGAGTAATATGTGTATATGACTTAGTTTTACATTCTAATGGCCATTCAACTGAATGTAACAGTTTACTTAACAGAGTCGACAGAAGCGCCTTCGACTGGCCATATTAACATTTCCACCACCGTAACAAGGCAATAAACTAAGAACTCGAAGTAATCACTATTTATGAGTGACGTTAATAAGTTTTGAACGAGCCTACAGATGGTAACTCGTCAAACCATACGAGAGGCCTGTTAGATTTTTACGAGCTACTCACTGAACCGAATGGTGGAAACTTGTAAATAAGGTACAGCATAAATAAACATAGATTTTAACAAAATGTTTTCTGGTTGAAGATTATTATTTTAAAAGTGTTGTTATATAGCCATGCCTTGTTAAAGATTGATTTTATAGTAATAATAGGGTCTTCTCAGTTGAATGACAAAAATACTGGAACATTTTCTATAGGAGCTAAACATCATTTAAAATATCTTCTATCGCAAGGATACGTAAAAAATACCTGATTGAAAATCTCCTATCCGATACAACGAAAGCAATACAATTAATCAAACGAAACGTAAACTAACCAAGAAAAATAATTATTCTAAAAGATGTTGCAAGTTTGTCTATTATCCTCTTGGATTAAGGTTAGAAGCTTGTATTCGTTTTTGTCCTCTAGATCCTTGTTTGAGATTTGTCACACATAAACAAGAGCATTTTAATTACGCAGTACTCGTCAAACTAAAATACGTAAAACATATATGACCTAACCTAACGTAATGTAACCATGTCTATCCAACATAACGACAATAATCTAACTTATGCAAAACTAATCTAACAAGCTTACAAAATTTAACCGTGCCAAGATCAAATCGAACAAACTTTGCCACATATTCTCGTATATTACTCTCCTGAATAAACGTTAGACGTAGCATTTGGTTTTGTTGATTTTGTAATGTTTCTGACACAAAAACGAAAATACCTTAGGTACACAATCCTTAACAAATTGAAATACCACAGACCTTGACAAATTGAAATACACAGTCATCAACTAATGGTATACCGCAGAGCTCAGCAAACTGAAATTCCAATCACAGTACTCAACTAACTGAAATACGATTTATTTCCTTCATACTTATTGATGAAACACGGTTCATCAGTCTCGGTTCAGTCCAGACCATTGGAGATTCTCTGTAGCGGAGACTGTAGCGGTCCCCTCACACACGTCAGCCCGAGTGGTCAATGCCTCGGCCAACCGGTTGTCAGTCGTGTCGCACCAACCTGTTCCCAGGCGCAGCCGGTACATACCACAGCCGCACGGTTCTCCGCTACTTTCACCCACTGTCTTTCACGAACAACTTTAGAGGTTTTGGTAAATTTATTACTTTCGATTACTTTCCTCGAACGTGCAGTTCCGAGGCAGACCTGTTACGACATTGAGGAGACAGGAAGACGGCTTACTAACAATTGTAGTTGTAATTGATCTTTGTGGTAAAACCAGTTTGAAGTGCATGTTGTGGTTTTTTTGCAAACTTCAAACCCGCCACAGGTCTATGTGTAATACAATGTGGACCTTGGTGCTAATATATCGGAGGCATCATTCTCGATGTGTTGACTACAATATAGGCTTTTCGATTATTCGAATATCAGTTTCCCAAATAATCTAGCATGACCTTAAACATTATTGTTCGTTATATTTTTTGAGAAAGTTTCAATCATTACAATTTAAATTACATCAATCTAAATTAGAAATTCAAAAATACAGTACAAATAATCACCTCTTTGTATTACAGTTAATTGAGGGAAAATATTAGTAGTACTGGTAAAGTTTTATTTTTTTAATATGAATAGCCTATATCTTGACAGTTATTTAAAGTAAGTTAATTAATGTTTTCATGCAGCCATATATAGTATTTAAAACAACAAAAGATAAATGTATATACAGTAATGATTCATTATAAAAGCAAGTCAAAGATCTAATTACTGAATAACGATGGGGTGAATTTCGTAATTATTGAACGGAATGTTTGTACATTGTAATATCTGCATTGTATAAGTATTTATAAATATACTACCGACACAAAAGAAGTAAATATTTTTGATATTTTTAACAAATATAGGTTTTTTAACAAACGAATTCAACAAGAACATAACAAGAAACAATAATGTTAAATCGCAATAACATTATAAACTAATGATGTATATAATTGATAATTACTTCTCAATATAACATCATGCGAGGATTTTTACTCTGGTCAATGTTTACTCCGTTTTATGAGCTATGTATTTGTTTACAACGTTTTGAATTCTGTAATCAGACAGCATTTTCTAGTGAAAATGAAACCTAAGACAAAGCTGTCTGTCGTGACTTGACTGCGTGTTCGTGCGATAATTGTGTATCCACACTATCTAGTGTGTTTAATTTAATCTTGACTTATACCAGGATTAATCTACGTCTTCAGTTATATACAACGTTGCTATTTGTACGTTTAAACGTGCATTTTAAGTGCGTTTATGCTTAATTAATTTTTTTAATTAGGGGTATGGTTTAAAATTATAAATCCAAGATGTTGAATATTTCTGAAATAATCAAGTCATTCTGAATTGAGAACCTTGAATTGAACATACTTATTCAGAAGACTTTAATCTAATTTACACTTCGACATAAATTTATAGATTTTTTTTCAATTTGTATAAGCCTAATCTAATCTTGAGTTTAATCGGTTAAATTTAAATAACTATTTAAATTTAACCAATAAGTTATTGATTTGTTTAAAACTAACTTTGTTCGTAAGGTTTGTCTGTATATATGTAAAGAACAATAATTTTTAACTTTATAAGACACGGCTATAGCTTCCAACACACTCAATCAATTTTTTTTTAGTTTTGTTTTATTTGCCTTAAATGCTTCAACGGTACAGATCAGTTACATTATTTTTTTTAATGATGGGCTTAACTTATTACAAAATAATTTCACTATGGGAGATTTCTTCATTTTATTCTTAGACTCAAAATGTTAGACTTGAAATGTATACACATTCATCAAAATATGATCAATAATACAACATGTGTTTTCCTCCAAATATATAACTGAAATTCATGTTCGCCCATATCTTGACGATCAGCTTCTTAGAATAAATACTTTTTTTAATTTAAAACAACTAATATTGAAGTAAGTGTACTCAATAATTTACGACCGTAATCATTATGGATTAAAAAAACATGTGAAAAATTCAATATCATAACAATAAATAGCATAGCAATGTAAATAATAATGATGGTGAGAGACAACAAATAAAACTAAAATAACAACAATAAATAAACTAACAGTAAACTACATTATTAATAAAAAACTATAAATTGCTCCTATGGTATAGATTGATGGTTATACCAACAAATAAAACAATGCTTTGTTATCGGTAGCAATAAGGCTATAAGTAAACTAAATAGGGGGATGATTGTAAGTACATAGGTGTTAAAAAATGACAACAAGCTTTGTAAATTACACTTAACTGTCTGAAAAATTATATATTCTGATAAAGATACTGTATATTCAAAGATCTTTTTCAACAACTTTGCATTAGTCTAATAATGAAACTTGCAAGTTTTCAAATGCTTATTAAAATTCAAATCAACGCAAAGCTATGTGTAGCCTAAAGACCATTTCTATAATTTCTATTAAAATTAAAACACTTTCTCTTGAGAAGCACATTTAATTAGAAATTTGATATCCTCTACGGTGTCTAGTTCTCCCCTCAACAGAGTGCAGGAAATTAGGTACAAGTACAGAGGAGAGCTCATCCGAGCTACCAAATGACCTTGAAGTTGGAAGTGGAGAGGTGAAATGCAAGGAGCTAAGGTCAAAGAAAGTCGAGAAGAGAGGTAAAGGTCACACAAATATGGAACAAATCACTGACCGTGGTAACTGGTATTTTTTTAGAAACGTCGTATTCAAGCAGACTAACGTATTCAGGCCATGAACGTTCAGACATTGCATATTTAGGGAGTAGTGAACAATCAAATTACTGTTAATTGGTAATACTTGCTGGTAATTGGTAATAGTTTCTATTGTTGTTGTTTCGATAGTCATATAGTTTAAATTAACGTAAGTAACATGACTACATCAGTTCTGTCAGTAATGGCCTAAAATCATTCGCCTCTAGTAAGGTCCTCAACCTCGCGTACTTTGGCCTAATTGATATATGGAATTCTTTTCTGGGGTTTTTGTAATTCTATTTTATTTAATCGAATATTATTCTTCAGAATAGGGCGCTAAGGATCGTCTGGGGTCTGGATCACAGGGCCAGCTGTAGGGAGCTCTTTCGGGCGGGTTAACATATACCACCTCCTTTCAATATATGAGGTGGTGGTATATGTTTTTTAAAAATAAAATCAAACTCCCTATCCATAATCATAAATACTAGGTGTGAAAACAATTTTTCTATTGAAAGTGCAATCTGGATCTTTTTAAAAATTCATTTTTTAATTTTGGCCCTAAATATTTTAATCTTCTCCCTCAAAAAATAAAAACAATCAATAGTTTATCTCTGCTGAAAACCCGTTTGAGGAGCCATTTGGTCGTGAGAGCTTTCTATACTATCGATGAAGCTCTTATGCAGCCTTGGCTGTTTTATTTTTATTTGACTACCTTAAATAATTTTCTTATTGTAGCAGCTCTTATTGTAATAAAATAAATTTCAAGATCGGCTTAAGTGTAATCTATAGTGAAAAATTTTCTTAGAATTAATTTACGTATGATGTTATTTGTGTATTGTTTTATGTTCTTGATTAATGATGTTATTTTTGTATTATGACTTGCATATAAAACTGTAACAGTTCGTATTGTGTCAATAAATTAATCTTGAATCTTGTACATCACACCTTTTTAATTGATTTCTGTCAAAACTTCCCTCGCAATTCGCTATAAGTATTATTAACATTAGTTTTAACCGTGATAAAACTCTATCCGTAATAAGTATGGAGCAATAAAATCAATAAAACTTTCATTAAATTTAATTTCAAGAAATTTGAAAAGTATTTATTTATTATTTAGACGCTAACATAAGGGTGAATATGAATTTCGAATGAGCGAATGTTATCATTGTTACAAACTAAGGACGACTATTCCTTAGAAAGTGTAATTAATTAATAGCCCTATGAGAAATGAACAGCCGGTGGTTATCAGCTGATCCTTCTCAAAATGTGTTATGACAATGATTGGGATCGAACTGAGAAACTTAAGAGTTACTGACCAATTTTCCAAAATTCGGACGATAAAGGACTACTCTCTCTACTAGGTAGGATAGTAAACAGCTGTGCATTCTGATGGCTACTGATAAAAATACAATCCGTACCTTAAATTAATCAATTAAAATATAACATTTAATCGACTAGTGTATGATAGTTAGTTGAATATAACCGATCTATCTTTGTAATATAAAAGTAAATACACAATTCAATTGTCCCTACGATAACACAGATGGTCAAAACACTTTTGACCCTTATTTTTTAAATCTATTTCAATACTTTTATCTCATTTTTACTGACAGCTTTAGCACCTGCAAATCGATTTCCTTTTATTGATGTTTTTACCGTGTGAATAGTAAGAAATCGGCCGTCATGAGGTCAAGCGAATTTGGAGGATGTTCTAGATTAGTAACGTGGTGCTTGACTAGGTAGTTACGTACTAACAAGAATCTATGTGCAGTGGTATCGTCATGCAGGAAAATCCAATTGTTTTCTGCTAATTTTTTAGGCTGTTTCCTCCTAATGGCATCTCGTAAGCGCCTAAGAACTTTTTTTGTGAATAAGTTTACCTTATATGCAATATCATCAATTGTTATTCTTCAGTTTGCAGGGACAGTTTGCGGATCTCGCTCAATGTTGTCATCTGTGGTTGCAGTCGAAGGGCGTCCACTACGAGAGTCATCTTCAATGTTTATGTGACCTTCGTATATATGTTAGAAATTGCTACCTATTTGTTTAAACCTATATTAAACATTTTTTTAATTGTATGTCACGAATTAATAATTATTTTTCTGGATTGTATATTACAATATAGCTTATTGTAAAGTTTCGTAATGTTTTATATTATCTTATTAGATTGATTTCATCCAAATGCATCAACATTCGTTTATTAAGGCGTCAATCTTCTTGTAATCGACTTCATGAATTCGAGTTGGTAATTCTAGCGGTTGTGTTACCAGAGAATGTGAATACTGCAATTCAATTATGTTACCGTTGAAGAAGAAGTTTAGCGGAAGGACTCTGGAATGTCTAAAAGCAAATTATTTGAATACTGTGACCATCCATCCGTTTCGATTGCGGATGCCTGAGGCTCTTCAATCCGTTACCGCCGGCTGCGGTCAGCGGGTATTTGTACCGGTGACTATTGGTAATGACTGGTGTTTGAACACACGGAGAACACACTATGACTGGTGTTTGATAAGGGGTGGGAAGGGGGGAAGTGATAAATGAGAATCACTATTAAAGTGGCTTTGCTTTTAGGTTACAAATGCTGAACGCCTGAAGAAAGCGAAGTATTCGTTATTTTATCTTTTGTTCTATAAGATTGAAGGTGGAATATGAAAGAGAATGAATGACATTTTTATTGTAGAAATCAGTCATCACTTTGAATATCTTTAATATAAACAAAGACTTCATTATTTTGTTTTATTCTAAATTAGTGCCTAAAGTGATGTGCATTAAACGAATATGATTTTATTATAATGTTAAGGCTATTTAGTTTTTATCATCTACCCCTTAACAAAAAGTAAAGAAGAAAAAACTAGGTTTTTGTTAAGATTAAATAGATTGTAAACGAAATTTCCCCAAAAAATATTACTTATTGGAAGGTAAGTAAATGAATCATCAACAATGTTTTTCTCCATGTCAAAATCCAAATTAGAAAACGAAAATTCTAAAATAAAATAATTATGAAAATTTTCGTAGAACACACTATTACTTGAAATGAAATCTACGGCTATTTACCTACTGTTAAAAATGAACTACGTTCTTGTCAAACATAACATGTAAACAATGTAATTATAATTGGGAATAAGGTCGTTTACATTGTTCACAGGGTTTTAAAACGTTATGAACATAATACATAAACAAATAATCCTGTTACAATATACATTATATTTTATTTGTTAGCATGGCACTATATTTATTTAATATAAAGCACAAACACTAGTTAATTTAGACTATCGTGATAGGCCTTAGTCAGGAAATTTCTTATACTGACTATAGATGGCCTTGATTGAGCACATTGTGGAAACCATTAACCGTGACAGAGTTATTATAAGATCCATTTTTTTCGATGATATGTTTTACTGAGTTGTAGCTGATAATGTATGACAGTGTGTAAGCTAATTATAAATAAATAAACAAATAAAAATTATTTAACCACAATGTATTTTCTTTTCACCAGCTAATTTTTATTAATGATTTTATTTTATTATGAGATCTTTTTGACACCCACACAATTCTATTTGACGGGGCTCATTTTATTTGAAGTAATTTATGTGTTAATGAGTTTGGTCATATAATTAAAGCTTTCAAAATTTAAAATAACTTTAAGAATGGCCAATTCACTTTTGGAATCATAATATACTTATAATATTTATAATAATTCATTCTTAGTTATTGTAGAATTTTATTCCTTTCCGTATTTTTGACTTTGTAATTTTATGTTGAGATGTTCATTTTTTTAAATTTAAATCGTCATGTATCCAGTTACACCAAGTCTACTTTTAGCAATGCTCTGTGTGAGCCCACCTCCAATCCTAGCTCACTTTATTTATCTTAAAAAATACTATGTATGATTTACCTAAAAAACTATGATACAAGAATCTTTAAAAGTAAAATTGCATATAACGTTTATTACAAATTAAATAAATTGACATTCCAAAATTTGCAAGGAAAATCGGCATAGTACTCATAAACCAAGATGCATTCTGCCTCGCCTATCACACTGACACTGGAGTTTAAAGGTGAAGGTTTGTAAACAAACCTGTTCGCGAGTTACAAGTGGAACGGAAGGGAACACAGACTCAGCTGGTAGAGGTGAATGTCAAGGGTAGAGAGTGGTTCATTGGCCGCGCATTCCTACGTCCAACATATGAGGAACAGCTGGCAAACAGTGGTACCAACTGTTGGAAGTTAATTATTCAGTACTTGGTGTTGTATGACATATGATGAATTATGATTTGAAGAAACCGTTAATTCTACAAACTTTTTATGGTTTTAAATGATTGTTTATTAAGGAATATTCATGTTCTTTGAAATGTCTTCAAGAGTTTAAGGTTTGTTGTATTTAAGTGTATAATTTTATGTTATTTGACTTTTGGAAATGGGAGAAATTTGTATTTCAGGAAGTGTTTTAGTTTTAAACGCAAGTTGCTTTAGGAAATCATATAAACGACATTATGTGTGTACTGTAAAAGAGATCAATTTTTTGTTATTATATCTTATTGACATTTTTTTACTACACATGAACACTCAAATAAAGCACCCACTACGCACGACTACGTACGGCGATCGCCATATATCCTAGCCTGGTGCTGAGTTTTCTGATGACTGACCCAATTTCATTTAATTTATTCTGAATTTTAATCTTATATCTAACTTATTGTCGACATTTTCTTACCAACATTGTGTAGTTGTAGTGCTAGTATTCAATTATACAGTTCAAAATGTAATGTATTATTCAGCAGTTTATTGTTTCTATTTTTCTTTCTTTTTTTAAGTTTGATTAAATTTAAAGTAAAATGGCTGATACTTACTATCTCCCACAAACACAGATGGATAGTATTTACAGGTTTTTATAATCTACACACAATGTAGCCGTAAGTACTAATTTATTTTATTTTTTATCAATACATTTTGTGATATTTTAATTAAAAGTATAGCTTTTCTTGGACATAAAAATAGGTTTGTTGAAGTTCATAATGAATATTATTATTTATTAAGTGGCTATATTTTTATATAAGCATACAAATACTACATACATTAGATTTTCTTTAACATTTCACAAAGAAGTGATTCAATATTTAAATATTCAAAATAAAAATGAATTTATTTACAAAAGTATACGTTACTTTTTTTGTCATAAAAAAGTGGACATAACGTAGTATTGTTGATTTTCTTCAAACCTTGATCGAAAATAGGATTTTTCTTTAAAAATATAATTACAGTATTTATAAAAAAATAAGCATACATTATAAAAATGGAATACCAAGCATTCAGTAACATTACTATTTAAATGTAATGCATAATTAAATGAATAATGGTTTGCAAAAGAAATGTATTTTTAATTTTCGGTTTAGTATTATAGTCCAGCCTTTAATCTTTCTCCATATTACATTGCGTATTCCACATTAAATAGTTTGTCTTTTGCGCTGCATTCGCAAAAGTAAGGTTAGGTTACTAATTTCATAGACCTAATGGAAGGTCTATTGTGATATAATAAGTCAGTTCAATCTAGTTTGTAATACATACCTACATACATACATGGAATACCTGAAAAAACACTCAACTTATAATAACTTAGTGAACATAACCTAAGAGAGGAAGACGCCATGTAATTCAAGAAAACTAGTTCAAACTATACAGTTGATTTATATGGTTGAGAATTGTTGGTTTGTATTCAGCAAATTGCTGAACCCGACTGTTGTCATGTATCCTGATGTCATGCATGCTCGAACGTATGTTCTCCTGTGACCAGCGCTTCTCGTGTGAAACACAGAGTCGTTTAGCCAGAATTGTTTGTCAGCAGCCACTCAACTCATTATTGCTGTAATTTTACGTCCAGGTGACGTCTCGTCGGACTGATGTGGCATCAGGAATGCGGTTACTATGATCCGAGATTTATAACATTCTGAACCATCATTCGGGTCGGAACTGACAAAACAGATTACTGAATGTTATCGATACGCTGAGAATGTTTCCAATTTTACTAACATTATTAAAGTTTGCTTTTAAAAGTTCTAGACCCTATGGCTTCTGAAATTACGGTACTGTACTTTTTACTAATGGAATTCGAACAAGAGTTTAGTTTATTGGAGAAAAAAACATTTCTATCTTTTGATATAACATTATTTGTGGGTACTTTTTGTGCAATGTAACAAAACAATTGTATAACTGCGTAAAAATATAAAGTTTAGCTAAACATATTAATAACTAAACCAGTCAAGCTATTTGTTTACATGCTTCAGGGCTTATTTCCTCAAATCATTGTTCAAGGTCAGTCACACATAAAGCTCGGAGAGGTTTATCTAAAAGATAGCATTATTTGTTCATGTAATAAAAAATAGCTTTTATTGAATATCTGTGTAGTCAATTTTTGACATAAACAAGCAATAAATACAATATTGTATTTAAACATAAAAATGACTGTTATTTTACAACAGCTTTGATCAATAACTAATTAACTAAGCAAAACATTTTCAAATACTGTACAATTTTTAATCTACGAATTAGTTTTAATGCGTTTATTTACAATACAAAGTTTACGGTGACGTTTTGTCGATTTAGTAACAACGTCAGCTAATGATTTCATATTTTGGAATAAAAACAAGAATCTGAGTCTAATGTACCTGAACCCAAAGTGATTCTTAGAGGCTTAATGATATATAGGGGTTTTTAAGCTAGCTATATCTCACGCTGATGTATCTTAACGTTGTTTTTTTTTTACCATATATGGGGAGGGGGGAACTGTTTCACTATCACCGGGAAATGTTCAATATGCTCACGAGTACAATAACTTTTTGGATGAAAAAAGGTTTTTTTTTATTCTAAACCACATTGTTGATGGCCATGCCTTTGACAAGAACATACGTTATCCGCAAGAGGTGTTATATTTTTATATGACGATCCATTGATGACGTCTTGAAAGAGTTTGAATTACCTTTAGAATTAGATCGCAAGTACTAAGGACTAACTTTTGATAGTAGATTACATGGGAAAAGCACATAGATACGCTATGCTCAAGATTATCGCCAAAGTTATTTTTACCAAGGAGATACGCTCAATACCAAAACTATTTTCTTTTGCGGCTAATCTATACTTCCCTAATCGAGTCAATACTCCGGTATGGGATCGTTTTGTTCGGTTCAGCGTCACGAAAGGAATGTCTACGAATATTTTATCTGCAAAAAAGAGCATTACGAGTCAAAGCCGGTACGTAGAAGAGTGCCATGTAAAACATTTTTTAATCACTTAGAATATTGACCATTTCCTCATTATACATCTATTAAATGCTTTTGTACTACAATTTCAAGTATGGCTACATCCAAGTTGGTTCGGATGTCCACAATTATAATACAAGATCCCGCAACCAACATAGGCAGGTTCCCACCATCTCCAGCTTAGTGCCTCACTCCCCCAAAATATGAGACCAAAACTACATAACAATTGACTACAAAATATTAAATTGGAAAAAACCTGACCAAATTTTAAAAATTACTCCATAATTATCTTTTTAAAAAACCTTTTACTCTGTTGGTGAGTATTTATCTGATTAATAAAGTAAAAATATAATTGGCTACTGACATTTTGTTCTGCCTCGTGAGAAGTTCGTATATTTTTTCTTTGTTATATTTAAGTCTAAAATTTAGATTATACTTATTTAATAACGAGTGTAATACAATTGTAAAATTGTAATTCTACACAGTAAAGAATGTTGAATATTGTATCATCCAAAGCCCCCTCTTCTTTAACTGTCTTTACGATGCGTGGAGTGAGTCAATGAGTAAATTGACTCTTTGTTTACAAAGTTACTTCACTTAACTTGTACATAACACAGACTGCATGTAGTAGGAAGTGACGGTCAATCCGGAAAACCTCTCGTTACGGAAAATGCCGGTTCCAGGTATCCGGGGCGTGGGAATAGTCTAGAAGAAAGAGCATGAGTCGGCAAGGACAAACTCTCGCTGTTGGTTGTGCATGGCTAATTGGGTAGCCGTACCTGTCCTGAGGGCAACTTGGCGAATATATCAATCAGAATGTGAAACTCGCCACCAATAAACAGGGTGGATTGGTTTCTCTAAGTCAAGGGTTAGCAATGGGGTTTGGAGGTTAGGTCGACCCACTTCCCGCCACTTTCTCGGTACCTCTAGGCTCTGGCTACAGGTGCTGCTGGCCTTGTCTTGCCTTCCACGCCACATTCTTCTTCGTCTTTCACTGTTAATCTTCTATTCTTCTCTAGGATTAGTGTCGCCGCTTGAATTAAGTAGTTATGTTCCTGTGTGCCTCCCGCCGGTGTTAGTTGATTTAACGTATAACCGTCAATCATAGCTTAGATAACTAACCTGGAATGTAATCCTGTATAAAAAGGTTTTAAGTACCTCTAGTTTTTTGCTTCGTAGGTTAAGTATGACATTAGAAAGTCATTATTACCTGTAGAGAGAGAAAATTGACTATTAATTGAGTGCATTTATAGTACTTAACTGGGCTAAACTGTCTTAAAATATAAGACGTGTGTATTTTTAAACATGTTGTGTGGTAAAATCTACACACACGATATATTTTGTGTTATTTAATTTTTAGTATGTGCGTATTTTATATTTGGATGACTGGTAAAATACATCCTACAATCCATTAAAATTCGTATGAATCTAGTATTAAGGTTGACGATACATTATTCTATTAATTGGGGACATGATACGTATTTTTAAATATCAGTTTAAAAAGACTCCACTTCTTTCCTATATTTAAATAAAATGAATATAAAGTAGTTGTGTAAATTATGTTGAATAGGAACATAGGCTATACAATTTCATATTTTCATTTTTTATTTAATTTTTAGTTCTTTCCTGAATTAATTAATAAAGCAACTTTTTGTGTCAAGGTGATGAAGGCAGGATCTTCTTGAATTAATTGTGTGTTTTTGACCCACCCAACACAGGTGCAGGTCTGTTTTTAAACGTGCTCTAAATGTTGTCCTTGTAATAATACAGGGAAATTAAAATACTTCATCTATTGATTTTGCAATTAGTCATAAAATTTTGTTTACGATTTTAGTTGAATTTAAACTAAGGCAAGGGATATTAAACTGATATTCGAACCTTGATTCTTTACTGAACTCTTAAACTCCCAAAATTACACTAATTTAACGATGATTCCCAACTCCCGAAGCTGTTCCTCCACCTTGTACGAGGAACGCTCGGTCACTCTTGTACGTCAGGTGCGATATGTGGAGGTCTTTATCGGTCCTCACACCGTTATGTCCAGTGGAATATCCACTCACAGGCCAAGCGTCACACTTACATTGTTACATATAATATATAATATAATAGTTACATTGTTAGATTTAAGTTTCATTCTTTTCATTAATGTTCTTTTACAACAAAATATTGTATTATTTATTATTTTGGGAAAATAAACATTCTGATTCTGATTCTGACTTACTCTATTATTTGTATACCTGTCAAAATTACGTTTTGTTAAGCATTTTTATGGTCTAAACAGCTTTACAGATGGTCACTATAAATTTTATTGCAGAACGAAACGACAAAATTAAAAGTAAATTATCAACATAGAATAAAAATCCCATAACAACAACTAAGTAGGATATATCCACTCCAATCTCACCTGGATAAATAAATGTACTAGTAACAACGACTACCTTGTCACAAAAATAATATTATTACTAGGAAGTATGTTGTAATGTTTTACGACACTGATGGTCCATTCGTTAAAGTCTCTGGCACTGTGTGAGTAGGCTGGCCAAGTCATTTACTGCAGACCCGCTGTTGTACATGAAAATTACACTACTGTACGAGTATGTTGTACGACACTGATGGTCCGTTCGTTAAAGTCTCTGGCACTGTGTGAGTAGGCTGGACAAGTCATTTACTGTAGACCTGCTGTTGTACATGAAAATTACGCTACTGTACGAGTATGTTGTACGACACTGATGAGACGTTCGTTGAAGTCTCAGGCACTGTGTGAGTAGGCTGGACAGGTTATTTACTGTAGACCTGCTGTTGTACATGGAATTCCGCTACTGTACGAGTATGTTGTACGACACTGATGAGACGTTCGTTAAAGTCTCAGGCACTGTGTGAGTAGGCTGGACAGGTTATTTACTGTAGACCTGCTGTTGTACATGGAAATTACGCTACTGTACGAGTATGTTGGAAGAAAGTGAAGAAAAAAGTTATAAAGCAGTAACAAATAACATTTTGAACATCCCTTTTTTCGATAAATTCGCAAATATTAAACAAATCTAAAGAGCAAATACTATTATGATATACGTAGTTCAAAAAAATAAATGTTTATAATCATAAGTTCTTATAAATAAACTATCTGAATCCAACCGCTTCGACGGTCATAATATTGGGTTTGAAGACTTGCGATCAAAATATAGTTAAACATTCCGACAAATTCAAGAAAATTAAAACATTACTTAAAGTAAATCAAAATAAATACTTTGTTTTCAAAAAAAGATTATCTAAATACCATTCAATTTAGAACAATGTCATAGCTGATGTTATGAATAATTTACTACTTTCCTCAATTATTTTAATTTTAAAAGTTCACACAATTATTTCAGTTACAACAGTTTTATTCAGTTTGTTTTTATTTAACAGCTGTTAATAAAATCAATCAATGAATTAATATAGCTCCTCAAGAATACGATGGCAATTTTGGAGGCCAGTGGGACCGAGTCCTGAGGTCGTAGAAGAAAATCCTATCTTAGTCAGCCTATAGAGGCTAAGATAAAGCTATATACAAATTTTCATGTCTATTGGACGTATTTTAGAGCAATAATAACGAGTGGTAAATGACTTGTATATATATATATATATATATATATATATATATATGTATATGTTTATATATATATATATATGTATATATATATATATATATATATATAGATTATAATCTTGCTATTTCAATCAAACTTAAAAACTTTAATTGTCTTTAAAAAATCTGCAAGTCTAATTTTAGAGGCCGTAAAGTACGGCAATTGTTTCTAAATCATTGTAATGTCGGGGTTCTCGCCATATTTAGCAATATCCTGTGAACTGGCTATGCATTTGGTCAAATTAAAATGTAAATTTTCCTATTAAAATCAGTTTGTTCTCTTAGATAAAATAGTTTCAAAGTCTAGAGAAATCTGTAAGTCTTCTTTCATAGGGCACAAAAAATCTGTAAGTCTAGACTTTACAATGTTTTACTTTAAATTTGATTTTCACGCACAAATTGAAAATTTAGCTCTACCTAAGGACGAAGGAGGTGAGATAGAGCAAAAAGTCGTAGGGCCAAAGTTATAGATCGTCTGAAATCAGGTACAGAAAATTGTGTTAGTTTTTCTGTGCATCCGTTGATTTAGCCACTACAGCCGAACTAGAGGAACGCCAAAAATGTTTGGCATTTAAAATTTTGGACTCTAAAAAGTCTGCCAATTTCGATTTACCAAGAATTGTGATTATTGATCATATAAACAATAATCACAACTACACAAATATGAAAACCAACATGAAAATTCTAAAATTCGGTTCAAAAAGCAAAAAACTAGATTCTTTTTACCTATTGTACTTTATTCAATATTAATAATAATAATAACGATGTCCTAACGACATAACCCCCTGCAAAACGTAAGTTCTTGTATCCATCCTTGTAGGTCCATTCACGGAGTGTTATTTTTGTCAGAGGTTCTTTGGAAAGGTTGAGAGTTATTTCTCTTTTACCATTTGAAAATGTTGAAATCAAATTATAGCCTTAACAAGTAAATGCAGTGACGGATTTAGAACTGTTGCGGCCCTAGGCAATTTTCGACCCCCCCCCCCCCACTGCCTCCAGTGACGAAAAATATTCAGATGTTCGTATCTTTAACTCGTTTGGTAAATAATACTCGTATTTAGTTATTTTTGTTTAAAACAAAGTGTTTTCTAATCTAATTTTAAAAAAATTTATTTTATAAAATCTAGCAGATAACTGTGTAGGAAAATCGTGAGGGCTCTTAACTTAGCGCATTAGCGCTTTATTTAGGGCCTCTTTGCGGCCCCCTTTTTTCCTGCGGCCCTAGGCAACTACCTAGTCTGCCTAGTGGTAAGTCCGTCACTGAGAAAATGTCCATATAAGTAGATTTAGAGCTAACCTAAACTATCACTTTGACAAAATCGTTTCTTCTCGAGAGTTACAAGGAAACTACCTCAGTTTGGAATTCGATTACAGATAACTGTTTTGCGGCCGTTCGCAAAGCGAAACAACTTTTCCCTCGCTAGCGACTGATAGTAGGGGGCCGGTCGCAAACTGTCGTTCAGTCGTGGGAGGTGTTCGGTCAGGTTACAATTACCGGAGTCAATGAAGGCTACGCGATGACCTTGGCAGCGATGGGAGAAGAACCGTTACCCCAGCAGGTGGCCGTTACACCGCCCATGCATGGCCCACTTCCTCTGGCATAGCTGAACGCCGGGCCTCTCACCCCAAGGCCATGATAAGGATGACATCACGGCTTAAAGAAAGTACTGTTCCTTCACTAAGATGAGTCAATTTGAAAAAATCTCAATATTGAGGTTCGAGGAATGAGGATGATTTGGACTACATGATGATATAAAATAGGCCAATGTGTTTTAGTATAATCATATCTATATTTATAAACAGATTACACCGTTTCTTAAATGCAACATATCGAATAGCTGTATATAATTGTGAACTAACTTAGAGCTGTCATTTTAACTGAGTGGTTCCTGTGATTTTTTTGTGATTTTTATCAACAAACTCACGGAAGAAATATTATAGATCAGCTGTAATTCTTATTCTTACGTATAAGACGCCAACTTAACGTTGTGCGTATTTTAAGGCGAATATGAATGGTTTTTTATGAGTGTAGGATGCGTGTGGATGAGTGTAGTCTGGTTACTAACTGAGTTCAACTGTTCCTCAGAAAGGGCAATTTTTTAATAGCCCAACAGCCAGGGCAACTAAGGGACCTACAGCTTTACGTGGAATCCGAACCACGTAGGGCTGGTCTGATTTTCAGCTAATTGACAAGCCTGATACTCAGTTATCTCCCCCACACAACATCCGCACAATGATTACCACCCAACATGGACACCCCAGACTTCTCTAGTAGTGTCCACGCCGATAGCAACCACCAAGCGGACGCCATGTCGGTATTAAGAGGACCGAGCATACAACCTATCGCCTACAATCTCCCAAACACTTTGTCCCCATGTAGCTGGGTTACAGCAGCTGTAGCAAGAGCCGTGGGGAGGGGGGATTTTAGAATTGTAAAGACCTACGGAGTCAAATGAACGTTGGCTACATAATAATAATAATAATGGTATGTCAAACAACAAAATTGAACAATCGATAGTTTTTGTTGTTGACAGATTCAATCGATTATCTTCTCTGTTTGTATTTATCTATCCACTTAGAATGTAAAACTTTTAAGATCATCGTAGGATCCGTTTGGTATTCTGGATTGCCTTTTGGTGAATTTGACTTTATCCCAGTATATTTCTTCATTCTCCATGATCTCCGTTGTAGCTCTACTTCTGAAAATTCTGGATTGCCTTTTGGTGAATTTGACTTTATCCCAGTATATTTCTTCATTCTCCATGATCTCCGTTGTAGCTCTACTTCTGAAAATTCTGGATTGCCTTTCGGTGAATTTGACTTTATCCCAGTATATTTCTTCATTCTCCATGATCTCCATTGTAGCTCTACTTCTAAAAATTCTGGATTGCCTTTTGGTGAATTTGACTTTATCCCAGTATATTTCTTCATTCTCCATGATCTCCGTTGTAGCTCTACTTCTGAAAATTCTGGATTGCTTTTTGGTGAATTAGACTTTATCCCAGTATATGTCTTCATTCTCCATGATCTCCGTTGTAGTTCTACTTCTGAAAATTCTGGATTGCCTTTTGGTGAATTTGACTTTATCCCAGTATATTTCTTCATCCTCCATGATCTCCGTGTAGCTCTACTTTATCCCAGTATATGTCTTCATTCTCCATGATCTCCGTTGTAGCTTTACTTTATCCATGTATATTTCTTCATCCTCCATGATCTCCGTTGTAGCTCTACTTTATCCCAGTATATGTCTTCATTCTCCATGATCTCTGTTGTAGCTCTACTTCTGAAATACTCTTATTGATGTAGTTGTTTCATTTATCTTGAGAGTAAATATTAGTTCATGTCTTTTAGTACTTTAATATTTAAAAGTTTTTCTTAGTTGAATAAAGTTCTCTCATGACTTTCCCGAATTTCTTTTAGCAAATTTGATTTTGTCTTTAGTATAGTCAATTTTGTTACGATTTATTTCGTTAGTCTTTTAGTTTATATATTTATTATAAATAAAACACAGAAAACTGCTACAAATAAATTATTATTACGAAAACAACCGTGAAGTCTACTGAACTGAATTGACCGTTATTGCTTTGTTTCTGACTTAAATATCAAAGCTGCTTTAAAAATTATTGTCATCCATTTTACATTTATCTGAGATATTGGAAAAACAAGTTTTTTTTGTAGATATATTCTAACTCTAAGATCGGGTTTTCGTTCGTAGGTTAAAGTTTCATTTTATCTTCGTATTGGTAATGAAATTGCTAATATTAAATACTATAGTTTTGCGAATAGAGTGACGTAGTCAAGCAACAGAAAGATTAACATTAGTCGGTTAATTATTTGACTTAAATAATCGACTAAATTGAAAAATAACCAATTGGTTAGTTGGTTATCAAAACAAGACGGTTATAGCAGAGGTGGTAAAACTGCGAATAGTCAGCTGATATCCCTATACATTTAATTTTTTTCACTGCTAAACTCTGGCTCACAGCTACACATTCTCTACTATAAGACATGAAATTACATAGATTAATAATTAATTCTTGTGTTAGATTGAACATAACGTCTTGTGTACAGAACGCTGTGTAGTACACCGTGAAGGACCGTCAACTCTCACCACACACGGAGACTCCCCCTCCAAACCTGTTGTAAATGTAGTTAGTTATACACTAACTTGTACTTCCATCCCGCAAGAATCTACTGGGAATCCGGATTGGCTATCTGTGTCAAACATAACTTAACCCGGGTGTAAAGTGCTAGCTAGTATACCTTGCCTCCATCTGCTCGTTGCTAAGGCGCTGGCTTAACAAGCGGCTGGTCCACATGACAATGTTCTACCACGTACTTTGTCACCCTGTACGACTCCTGTGATTCAGAAATCACTTTAACTTGTAACCCCTCAGTTTAAGTGTGGACACGCAATTTAACATGAACTTCGCTTGCGTAATCTTATTCGTTTTAATACGGGGTGGAAAAAAAATATGGAAACGCTTTCACAACTTTTGTATGATTTGTAAAATTGAAATCTTGTACATCGTCATAGTTACAAAGAAAATACTTTTTGACACCATTAGTGACATTTCATCTTTTCAGGGGGACGGCCCATCAGGAGTTGAACGAAAATCTTCAACGTAAGCCTAGGTTGAGTTTGATATAAAATGAAATTCAACCTTTTCAAGAGAAATGAACTCTCACAAACCGGACAATCAAATTAGTCATTTGAATTTCAAAGTAACTAATTTTAAAAATATTATTTTTCCGCTATTTCCGATTAAAATTATACTTTATGGAACACAATTAATAAACAAAATTAAATTATCAAATTATCTATGGTTTTTCCAACGTTGTTGTAAACGCGTTTCCATATTTTTTCCACCCTGTACATGTGTTATACGTAATTAAACCTAAATATGCCGTTGAAGGAATGCGGCTGGTTCATATGTATAAACATGACTTTAATGTAAATTTTGTTAAAATTTACGTTTGCTCGTCAAATCGGGTACATGAACTGTCATGAAGGTCTGACGTTAAGCAATAAGGAGTTTAAAAAAAATAATATAATGCTAAAATTGTGCAAACCATTTCAACAGTTTTAACTCCATAGTAGGGATCTATATTCCCCCTTATCTATTCAGCATCGCTGAAACTAAAAACTTTAGGTTTTCAAGGCTAGGGGATGAATATCACAAAAGTTTTTATTTCTATAACATTACTTTTCAAAGATTTATCAAATAATGATGCTTCTCAATAATATTTTCGCCTATTTTTTTTAACTATGGGAAAACTATACATATGCCTTCTTAACATTTTACAACGCATATAACTCTGCAGGCCTACAGGTTTTTATTTTTTTAATTGAAATCAACTTTACAAAACTAAGGTTTCATTGTGATTAAAATACGGGATCTACATCCACACAAGTACGTCAGTAAACACTATACGGGATCTACATCCACATGAGTACATCAGTAAACACTATACGTGATCTAAATCCACACAAGTACGTCAGTAAACACTTACGGAATGTAAATCCACACAAGTACGTCAGTAAACACTATACGGGATCTACATCCACACAAGTACGTCAGTAAACACTATACGTGATCTACATCCACACAAGTACGTCAGTAAACACTATACGGGATCTACATCCACACAAGTACATCAGTAAACACTATACGTGATCTAAATCCACACAAGTACATCAGTAAACACTTACGGAATGTAAATCCACACAAGTACATCAGTAAACACTTACGGAATGTAAATCCACACAAGTACGTCAGTAAACACTATACGTGATATAAATCCAGTTCGCCAATTGTATAAAACAATTTTGTACAATAAAGCCATTATTATTATTATTGTTAAATCCACACGAGTACGTCAGTAAACACTATACGTGATCTAAATCCACACAAGTACGTCAGTAAACACTATACGTGATCTAAATCCACACAAGTACGTCAGTAAACACTATACGTGATCTAAATCCACACAAGTACGTCAGTAAACACTATACGTGATATAAATCCAGTTCGCCAATTGTATAAAACAATTTTGTACAATAAAGCCATTATTATTATTATTGTTAAATCCACACAAGTACGTCAGTAAACACTATACGTGATCTAAATCCACACAAGTACGTCAGTAAACACTATACGTGATCTAAATCCACACAAGTACGTCAGTAAACACTATACGTGATCTAAATCCACACAAGTACGTCAGTAAACACTATACGTGATCTAAATCCACACAAGTACGTCAGTAAACACTATACGTGATCTAAATCCACACAAGTACGTCAGTAAACACTATACGTGATCTACATCCACACAAGTACGTCAGTAAACACTATACGGGATCTACATCCACACGAGTACATCAGTAAACACTATACGTCATCTAAATCCACACAAGTACGTCAGTAAACACTTACGGGATCTAAATCCAAGCAAGTATGTAAGTAAACACTATACGTGGTCTAAATCCACACAAGTACGTCAGTAAACACTTACGGGATCTAAATCCACACAAGTACGTCAGTAAACACTATACGTGATCTACATCCACACAAGTACGTCAGTAAACACTATACGGGATCTACATCCACACGAGTACATCAGTAAACACTATACGTCATCTAAATCCACACAAGTACGTCAGTAAACACTTACGGGATCTAAATCCAAGCAAGTATGTAAGTAAACACTATACGTGGTCTAAATCCACACAAGTACGTCAGTAAACACTTACGGGATCTAAATCCACACAAGTACGTCAGTAAACACTTACGGGATCTAAATCCAAGCAAGTACGTCAGTAAACACTATACGTGGTCTAAATCCACACAAGTACGTCAGTAAACACTATACGTGATCTAAATCCACACAAGTATGTAAGTAAACACTATACGTGGTCTAAATCCACACAAGTACGTCAGTAAACACTATACGTGATATTTATAAACAATGAAATAGACATTTAATTTCATATTTATAAAAATTTATGTATTTGTTTATTTCATCCTTACACTTCTAATTATAATTAAAAAACATATTCGGTCTGAAAGTTACTATCTGTTTAAGTCTGTAGATACACAACCTAAACGAGGATGACAACCAGGTTTTACCTGTTTTAAAGTGAGGTACGCTCTTAATTGAGAATTCAGCTCCATCACATAGACTGGACATTAGAGAAACTAAACCAGATTTATCTATTTTTATAGTAAATTATGCATACGTGGCCCACTTGTGTTCGGAAAGTAAGTTACTTGTGTTTTTTAAGGTTAAGATCCGATTATCTCCTATTATATTTTTTTACCTTAATAAATATACTTATATACATTACGAATCATGTACCGAGAATGAGCGAAGTGTTTTTTATTAGCTTTAAATACAGGTTCACAAAAAAATGTATTTGATATAAAGCCACATAAAAAGAAGAAAATATCTGTTGATGAAGCCAGTATATATATGATAAAGTTTATATAATAACGAATACAGTATAAATTGGGCTGTTTTCAAACTTCAATTTCTAAACAAAAATATTGTTTTTCTGCTAATTTAATTTAATATAAAAAATGTAATAGTATTAAATGAAAACAAAACAAAAAAAATTATTGGATAAAATATTTTTTCTAACGTGAACGGTATTTAATATGAATATTCAATTTATTTACTTACAATATAAGTTATTTATTAAATTACATTGTATCTGTTCAAATAAAGAGGACATGCAGCTTAATACTCACTGTCAGATCAAAAAGTACAGATAATCGAGTTTGAACATAAACTGTGTGAAAATTATCAGGCGGAGGAAAACTGAATTACCATAAAAAAATTTCTCATCTGTTTCTGCGATTATGAGTGGACATTTTGTATTTTTACTTTTTAAAAATTGGTTAAATCGCAGTTAGAGTGGGGATAGATTTTACAGTTTTAGTTGACTTTTGATGTTTGAAAATTTACTATAGTAAATATAATGATCAAATAATGTTTTAACATTAATATCGTGTAGACACGTTAGTTGAAACCACATATACGAAGTTTCAGAATTGTTTAGTGGCACAACAAAATTCTGTTATCAATTTTCTAACGTCATTTTTCCTCCACATTGCAAAGGGATACGAACTTGAGAGAAATGGTAGTTTCAGGTGTCTCATGTCAGTAAGTCGAATATATATTTATTTTTATATAAATATACATTGAAACGAGTAATATCTCATTTAAAATTAAATTAAATAATGAACGTCTGACCAATTCAGTGCCATTTACATATTAAAACAAATAATATAACTTTATTGCTAACTAAAATTAAAACTAATATTAGTAATAAAAATAGTCAACAAACATAAATGTTGACTAACAATAATAAACTCCATTAGCAATAACGAGAAATTGTAGTATAAGAAATAATATGCAAATTTTGTTGAAATATAGGCGAGCTCAGGCCAATATTTTGAACATTGGGAAATATTTGAACATTCTTACTCTCCCCCTGTTAACTGTCATCTATGAACTGGAGTGTTTCATGCAACCGTAAGACTAAGAAAAACACTGATTCATAACTAAATGCTAAACAACTAAATTAGTTTGGCCTCATTCAAACTTATAACGAAAAAATCCTATTTTGCTTTGTGAAAATGGATATTGAGAGCGCAAAATGAACATTTTGTGATCAACATATTTTCAATTTACTATTTAACTTAGTCTCAGACTGGTCTGTACCTATCTAAAAGTTTAACGGGAACTTTCGTTATATCCGTCTCCGTTAGAGAAGTCTAAATATAACTTACATTGACTCCCAGTAACAAGACTGGAATTTAAATTTCTATTGTTGGAGCGGGTTGAATATCCTCCAGTCGAATTTCACCCCAAAGAGTGCTACAACAGTGTTTGTACGAGTGTTAGTTCTGCAACGCATAGTTGTTTCTAAAATGTTTGTTTTACATTCAAAGAAATAGTGTTTTTCAGAAAATTCAACTATTACATAACCAATCTTGTACTATTTCAATTAACTTTTCACTAGAAAAGCAGTAACTGAATCCAGGTCAAGTTCTTTGATTGGCTTCACTACAACATTTCGAAAATTTACTGGTCTTTTTTATATGAGAATTCTACATAGATGTTATATGGTAAAATCTCCAATAAAATATTCAATTTTTCCGATCCTTCTATACCTATATAAGAAAGAAGACTTGATTTTACAATATTCTCCAAATATTTCATAAAATCGAAAAATTATCGAGATAATCAACAGGAAAATTGTAAAGAAACTGATGGAAATAAACGTTTTACATAGATTTATACGACGTGATATTAAATAACATCTGGCACAAGTATTAGTATCATCTAGAAATAACGTAAGGTAAATAATATGTTATTGTCAATCGGTAAGGAATCTTCGTTAAATAAACTATCTAAAAACATTCATTCAGTGTCACATATGTAGAACTGATCCTTTTGTGTGTGTGTGTTTTTTCTTCTTTTTTTTAGGTTATGTAATTTAAACAAAACCCTTTTTTTCTTGTTTAGGTTTCGAAAAAGGGGGTTAAGTCTAGTACATTGTTGTACGCTGTATTCCATGCTCTCTATCCCCTGGGACCAGTATTGTTACGTCAAAACAATTTGAGGACATTTAAACGTGTTTTTTTTTTTTTTTTATGAAACTATTAATTTTTAAATTTTTACTAGCTTTCTCTTGTGTCATTATGTAAGATAGTTATCACAATAAATTGATTTATATTCCCTGCTAAAATATTTTTAGCAGCGTAATTTAAATAAATATTTATTGAGGCACCTCATAATTTTAGTGTAGTGGTGGGAGTGTTTTTGTTTGTTCGTGTTGTGTACTTTCGTGTGTGGTTAAGTAGTGTGGCTGATTGTGTGTGTGATTTTTATGAGGGGGGGGGTGTCTATATGGTATAATGGTAAAAGATAAAATAGAAAACCTTATCAAACTAACTAGTTCCTGTATATTTTCCTTCAATCCCAGATATCGAGTATAGTAAATTAAAATTAGTATAGACTCATTCACGCACAGGATTTTCGTATGTGAGAATTAATTTATCTTTTTGTTTAAGAAAGTTTTGTATGAAGTTTTCACTCATTCAATGCCAGTTTATTTAAGTACATTATTGTATTATTTTTTTTACTGCATGTATAAAGAATTGCGAAATAAATGATTTTTTATTTCGCATTTTCGATAGTAGTGTCTTTTTTTCAATTAATCAACAAACAAAAATATAAAACCTCTTGTCAGACATCTGCAAAATGGCAGTTTATAAAATCTATGTGTTCATCCATCCATATTTCAGCAGTGACGAGATATTTAATATCGAGACTTTTCCCATTTCTGTCATATAACATAGATATCTATCTTCACACGTCGTGACAGACAAAGAATTACGTTCGGTTCCTGGTTTCCATCACACATCCGTGTATGCCCGGATTCGTCCTGCTCCAATGTCTGACGATATTCAATAGTAACAGTTCCCAGACAGATGCAATGTTGCCAGTAATAGTGCACATTCGGCAACTGGTGGCGTGGAGCAGGATGGCCAGGCCCAACCAGTGCGTTAGGCCCATTATTAGTGCGTGCTCCAATATATGAAGATATTCAATAGTAACAGTTCCCAGACAGACACATTCGACAACTGATGCCGTGGAGCAGGATAGCCAAGCTCAACCAGTGCGTTAGGCCCGTTATTTGTGCGTGCTCCAATGTATGCAGATATTCAATAGTAACAATTCCCAGACACGCAATGTTACCAGTAATAGTGCACATTCGGCAACTGGTGTCGTCGGGCAGGATGCCTAGGCCCAACCAGTGCGAGAGGCCCGTTATTAGTGTGTGCTCCAATGTCTGAAGATATTCAATAGTAACAGTTCCCAGACAGATGCAATGTTGCCAGTAATAGTGCACATTCGGCAACTGGTGCCGTGGAGAAGGATGGACAAGCTCAACCAGTGCGTGAGGCCCGTTATTTGTGCGTGCTCCAATGTCTGAAGATATTCAATAGTAACAGTTCCCAGACAGATGCAATGTTGCCAGTAATAGTGCACATTCGGCAACTGGTGCCGTGGAGAAGGATGGACAAGCTCAACCAGTGCGTGAGGCCCGTTATTAATGCGAGCTAAATAGCCAACGAGCCGGCCACATCTCCACGTATCTATTTCATTAGCATCGTGGGACTAAGAATGCCCAGCTAATTTGATTTATGATAATTAGCTATGAAGTGTATCCACGTGGTGACTGCCAATGGTGCTATCTGTGATAAATAAACGTGTTCTTCTTCTTCCCCTCTTCGTTTGTTGCGTCATTTGATCACACTGTACCGCTACTCTTCAGATTATTTTTAGCTAACATGTACTTTTTCACATATATTAGTTTTAATTATTACTGTTATTTTGTGTTTTATTATACTTAATTTCATGTTTGTATCCATAATTAATTATTTCTGCTTTAACCTTTAAAAATCTGCTTTTTAATCTTTAAATATACTGTACCTGTTGGCAGTACACGATTTTATTGTATTATTGTTATTTTTTACTATATTGCACTTTTATATTAATTTTTCTTTGTTTAAGATGCGATTTTGTTATTTTGGTTTTTACTTATAACTTTTAAACTTTTACTTATAGTTTAAACGTTGCTGTCTTATATTTTATTGTACTTAATGTTATTACTGTTTTATTTACAATATTATTTTATTATTGTTGATAAATTATTACCTACAGTAGAAACACGACTGGGATAGATAACAGAGAGAAATCTTCTTAAAAAGGAACATTTCTATGAGAAAAACGTTAAATTTCGCATTGAAAAAGGAAACATCCCCAAAAATTTTATTTGTATGAGGAAAGGCGATAAAATATTTTCTCCAAAAAAACTCAATAAACACTTCTAAAGAAAATAAAGCTAGTTGATAATAAGGAAATTCACTCTCTTAAAATAAGAGAAACTCCCAAAAAACAAGTAACAATTTTCAGAATAAGGAAATACAAGGGAATTTTTCCACTACGTTCAAATTTAGAGTGATTGTGAAAATAGGTATTATTGGTGGTAGAAATTAGGTAGTACTAAAATTGGCGATCAATTACAGTTTTCTTGAGATTTTGGTCTGAGAACTTTGGTTAAACAAAACTTCCACTTTATAACCACCAGGCAAACCCCTAAGGAAGTTTATTTTTATTGGTTAAAATTTTTAAACAGTCGTTATGTAATCACTTATCCAAGAAACAGACTATGGCCCAAGAGAACTGTTGTGTTGGCCGAGGAGTATGTCTACATAACTGGCGCACCCCTGCCATGGAGGAATACATTCTCCCCACGTACACATGTTGGGTAAGACGCAGCTCGTCCAGGTACCGTTGGCTGCACTGCAGGGAAAGGTTCCTCAGTAGGCTGACCCTACATGCTGCACCGAATTACTAATGTCACCGTAACACGACATTCTCGTGACGTGCCGCACCAACGATCACACTTTCTTCTGCTTCACCTACGTTTTACATTCCTGAATATCCGTTACTTCCTGGATATTCCGCGGAACTCGGCGTGTTTTGCATGTTTGGCAGTTTAGCAGTGATTTCACTTGTCGGAAATGGATCAAAGCGTGTTGTTTTCAAACACCAATTTTTACGCGTGACTTCCATATTTTTTTACGCATTTGCGTTCATGGTTCCCCATTGTTTTAAATGCATATTCTAGTGGTTCAAGTAAATACCATTATAATCTTTGGAACATATTTTATATAGGTCTTCTACATCAGAACTACATCGTTTGAAGACATAAGGCCTCTGTTTAAGTCGATAATGGACAAATTTTGAATGCAGGAGTAGGGAAGGGAGGGTTAACCCTTAACTACTATTCTGGCGTAATTTTTGACCAAAGAATGTAATTATTTTAATTTTATATCTTTTGTACTTAAAGGACTGTCCTATCTCTTTATCTAATCTCTTTTCAGCTAATGAGACATACGGTGCATGTGGTGGTTTTTTGTTCGGTCACTCCATACATCCTGGCTAGGAAGCTTCTGGGGTCAGTAGTGACTCCGCGATAGTAGTTACGTTAGACTTTCCTCTTGTTTTGAAATTCCGCCTTGTTAAGATAATCCACCCAAAAGAAGAAGATGTGAACTATATACAAGAGGAAATGACAGAAAACATTCAACTGTGTGTTTTAATTGCAAAAAGATAGTGTGCATAACACTTAACAAAGAGAATATTACGTGTGAAGAGTGTCACTAAGGGGAATTGTACAAGACGAAGTCACCAATTTTCGAAGGTCTTTTTTTTAATGTAGCAGTTTTTTGGCCAAATACTATAATTTCGTGTAATTTAGGTATAATCTAGTTGTAGAAGAAGATATATATTTTTAATTTTTATAATTTTACTAAGGGTACAAAAATTACTATTGTTGTAAAATGTGTTTTTCAACCAAAGAAATTTGTAACATTAAGAAATTTTAAAATAAAAACTCTTGTATGTATAAAATAATATTTAAAAAATTGGTCTATTTACAAGAAGAAAAGCTATAGAAAGGGTTATTATCATTTAAATTTGTAAAATAATGTGTTTGAGATTTTTAATGTTATTTTTAAAATTGGGGTCATTTTTGACCCCACGATAGTACTTACGTTAGTCAAAATAAGCAGAGTGGTTAGGGGTTGAAAGTTTGAATATTACATTCTTTTTATGATGATTAAGGTTCTAGTTTTCGACATATGCTTATGAAACGTAAATTTACTAGTTATAAAAACCATAAAAGTTGTTCGTTAATGGATAAAATAGGAAGACAGTCTTAGAAAAGGTGGCATTTTACGAACATTCTGATATAGTGCATACTTGTCACTTTTTAAGGTATAAGAAGGATATTGATATGTGTTTTTTGTAGGAATATGGTTTTAGCTAAGCTCTGTACCGACTATGGGGTCAGCTAGATTTCCGAATTTGAGCAGTAAAAACTGTTTCAACATTGTAAAATATTACGGTTGTAAACTTCTGTCAATATTTTTAAACTTCAAATTGTTAATGTAAGTTTCATTTCCACAGTGGAGAATGAACACATTTTTTCGTCTACGTGGACAATCCTCATGTCTCGCTGGATCAGGCCAATACTCTTCTTCAAAAAATCATTTGGAACGTAAATTTCATCATCACGACTAAATTGCAGCTAGTGTGGAATTTTTATAAAAGAGAAGAGGGAGTAGGCCTACAAATAGACGTTGTTGATGACAGAGGGCTTGTACATTATTTATAACGCATGCAGTGCACTCCACATATCTTGTGCTGAGCTATAAGCTCAGACCTGTTTCCTTATATATTTCTGATTTCCTTGTTTGGTGCACAAAGGCAAAAGATTATTCTGATTTTAATTCTTATGAGATTTCAGCGACATTTCTCTAGCATCTCTAGGAATAGCAGAATTGTTGCATTTGCATTTTGATCTTTTTATGATACATGTATGTACAGTATGACCTCGTTTATCCGGATCTCTTTTATCCGGATTTCCGGTTAATCCGGATCATATTAGCTAGAATATTTCTTTGTTTTACGAGAATACAAAATGTGATAAGCTGTTTTGATGTATAAACGTTCTTAACAGTAGATATGATCTGTGTCGACATCGCAAAACGAATATGGATTTCGTGGTGAATAAGTAAATAACAAAAATACAGTTTTGTATAGTACTGTATTTTTATGTTTGTACAGTACAGTACTGTATTTCGAGGAGCAACATATTTCCAAAAGATGTCAGCGTGTAAAACTGGTGAATTGAGAAAGGACGGGCTCAGTGTATTCACTCGTCGTTTCTTCGAAGTACAGTGGCGGCAGAGAGGGTGGGGTATGGGATGGGCATCAATCCGCCCCTCCACTCCTAGGCAATGGGCATGCCCACCGGCTACGACAAACAGCTAGACTGCACAACACACGAGTCAATCAGTAGTGAGTGACAAAGCGTGCAACAGTGTTACGGTGCATAGTCTCTCGTTGGAGAAGGGAACATTGTTTTTGTTTAGTAGTTTTATGGTTGTTATTGTTTGTTGTTATTGATAGTTTACGTTTATTATATTTTTAAAGAACTTTACCTACGTTGTTTTTGTTTAGTAGTTTTATGGTTGTTATTGTTTGTTGTTACTGATAGTTTACGTTTGTTATATTTTTAAAGAACTTTACCTACGTTGTTTTCTTGTGTTTTCATTGTGTTGTGAAATGTCTTCAAAACGAAAAAAGGTCGTTGTTTCCATGGATAAAAAACTTGAAGCCTTACATCGAATCGATAAAGGTGAGTCACTTAAAAAAATTGCAGAAGAATTCGGCGTTGGTACATCTACAGTTTCAGACTGGAAAAAAAATAGGAAAGAAATTGAAGACTTTTGTTTCAAAATGATATCAAAAGATAGTCTAGAGGGGAGGGGGACTATCAAAAAGGCTAAAAATGAACATTTGGATGATGCACTGTTTTTATGGTTCAGTGAACAACGAGAACGAGGCATGCCCGTATCAGGACCAATAGTGCAAGAAAAAGCGCTGTTACTAAATAAAACTATGCCTAATGGAGACCCGACCTTTACAGCAAGCCTTGGTTGGCTTGATAGGTGGAAAAACCGCCATGGCATACGCCAACTATCAGTCACTGGCGAGAGCTTGTCTAGTGATGTCATAGCTAGTGAAAAATATAAAGCTGTGTTTGAAAAGCTTATTTCAGACGAAAATTTTACGCCTGATCAAATTTACAATGCAGACGAAACAGGTCTGTTTTATAGAATGCTGCCAAGTAAAACACTAGCTTCAAAACTTGATGATGCGGCACCTGGATATAAAAAGAGTAAAGATAGAGTGACAGTCATGGCTTGCAGCAATGCTTCTGGAAAACATAAATTGCCACTTGTCTTAATTGGCAAATCAAAAAATCCCAGAGCCCTTAAAAATATTAATCATGACACTTTACCAGTCATTTACCGAGCAAAGAAAAGTGCGTGGATGGACTCCTTTATATTCAAAAGATGGTTTTTTGATAACTTTGTACCGAGTGTGACAAAGTTTCTGAAAGATAGCAACTTGCCTATGAAGGCCGTTTTACTAATTGACAACGCCCCCTCACACCCTAGTGCAGATGAACTAAAAAGTGGTGGCATATGTGTTCAGTTCCTTCCTCCCAATGTTACACCACTTCTTCAGCCGATGGACCAAGGAGTTTTGGAAAGCATAAAGAAAGTGTATAGACGCCAACTTCTAGGTCAACTTCTCGACGTAGAAGGAGAGGATAGTGTGATACAGCTGCTGAAAACTATAAACATTAAAAAGGTTATCTATATGGTGGCGTCATCATGGGATAATGTTACTAAAACATCATTGGTTAAGTCTTGGAAGAAACTGTGGCCTGGTGTGTGCGAGATTTGTAATGGTGAATCTGTCTCAGAGGAAAGTGAAGACTGTAGCCCTACTGAACTGCTCCAGATGATTGAAAAAATTGATGGCTGCACTAGTGTAGATCTGGAAGATGTGAATGGCTGGCTTCAGGCAGACAATATGATTGGTGTGATGACAGATGAAGAAATAATATCAGTAGCGTGTTCTACAGGTTTAACTGAGGACAGTGACAATGATTCTCTGGATGAAGAACCGGAAGAGATTATGACTCATGCAGATGCCACCGCACAATTAGATCGGCTGATGGTGTATTTTGAGCGGCAGTCGGATACTTCGTCAGCGGAAATGTTGGCCTTGAAGCGGTTGCGTGATCGTACTTCCCGGAAGCAGTGCACTAAAGTTAAACAAAAGAAAGTGACTGAATTTTTTCAAAAGCAATAAAATACTTTATTAAAGATATTAGTGAGTACTGCAATTATATAATATGTATAAAAACATTACTTTCATTACTGTAATAGTATAATCTGTTCTCTTTTTATTAATATTACCAGTAAATAAATTTATTTTAGATTATAAATAGTGTTTGTATTTATATCCGGTTTATCCGGATTTTCGCCTATCCGGATCACTTCCGGTCCCAATTAATCCGGATAAACGAGGTTATACTGTAATTAGCTCGTGAGTCAAGTGCCGTCATTCTTCGGAACACGATCTTGACTTTCCGGGATAAGTCTGGCAAAGTATTCAGCGTGGTTTCCGAAAATACCCATGAATACCTTGATCAGAGTTCTTCCTTTGCAGACTTATAGAAATGAGCATCAACACTTTATTCAGGCGAGAGCATACACTAGCAATCATTATATACAAAGGCACTAACATTCTCAATTAAACATCTTGGAACAGTTTATTTATATGAAAAATTGCTGTTAGTGTGATAAACTGCAGAAATTACTGCACCTGACTACCTCATAATTCCCAAGGATAACGAAGATGCGTATACGAGTGAGCCATTGTTCACTTCAATAGTCCATCTACCTTAAGTCCTTAACCAAACGACATTTTCAACGCAGCTCATGAAGGATTATCCCCTCTTGCTAAATGCCTTCACACTTATGACAACCTCGATATATGTAGGATCTCCGGCCAGTGACATACAAATTAAATGAGCGTTCAACGCAGCTGGAACAAGATAGGTGTTCTTCAAAGCAATAACTTCAGTTGTAAGATAAAGAGCAACACCATTGATAAATGCACTATAGGAAGTTAAAAAACCGTTGGTGGGACTCTTACGATTTTGTAACGCACAGGATTTTTTATTACCAGTATTTTGAAGCTTATCAAAATATTCGTTCTTATACAGAAATGTGCGTCGTAATTAGTAATGTAAAATCACGAATAACGACAACCTTTGTTTATTTAAGCATTTCTATTAAACGTGGTGCTTTGAAATCTATAACAAATAAACAAAATCACTTTTGCATCGATCAACAAAGGTATACAAACATCCCAACATTGATTCGATGTTTCTTAGCCTCAAAAAGGGAATAAGGACGAGACAGCCTTGTTAGAATCACGCCAAAGCCTCAAAACAATATTAATTTAAATAAACGTATTTTGGCACGAGCCCACTTAAAAAGTGAAGCAACACTTAACGTCTGCTTACAATGTCGGATGAAGGAATAGAAATAAATCGTTTGAATTCCTCAAGAGTATTTGTTTGGTCTTCAGTATCTCTTGGTACTACTACTCAAAAAAACAGGTACCATGTGAAACTAGTCGTTTCGTTGAAAAAGATTGTTTGAACCAAACAAAAATCCTCCCTTGGAAAAAGTTGTCGAACTGAATTAAGCCGAAGCCCGTTAGATAGATGGCGTACAAACAACGGCTGGGGGAGGTCCACGTGAAGCGCTGTGTTCGGACCGCGGAAATGTATCGCACGGTTTACGTGAGAAACTGTGAATCCCCGGAGTCATGCGTGGCTAATCCGGCGCACACGATAATCCGTCTCTCAGGACTGCTGCAGCACAGTTATGGAGCTCTCCAGTCAAGTTTACAGGCAGTCTGGATATAGATTGAAATAGAGGGTCTTAGGTTCGCAAGACAACAATCACGATCGTTACCATCCATCCATCAAACAGAGAAGGAAATGTCAAGTTTATCCACGGTTCTATATTACACTGATATGACTCAATCCAATATTTATGTGTGCCTCCTTTAGTCTTGTAATAAGAGTCTTTGTCAATAATTTATTCTCCTGAACACATGAGCTTCAGTATTATTTATATTTATTTCGAGAATTATTGAATTTCACGGAAAAGAGACATGGGCTTCTCTGGAGCGATACTTTGTTTTTAAAAGTGCACTCAACAGCTACTCAAGATAGACCTACACTTACTCAGCCTCAATATACACTCACCCATACACTTAGGTTGATTATGACCCTTCCACCCACTCATACACGTACTATGGGTCCACTCATACACGTACTATGGGCCCACCCATACACACACCCGTTTGGTTACGTGTACATAGTCGAGTGGTCCTTCAAACAATACGTAAATCAGAATAACTCTATGTAAGTAGGTTTTTTGTATCCTTGTAAACATTCATATAAATGACGAACTACTATTATATACTTTAAAAAGAGATTTGTCGACTCAAACATACATAATATTCAATAAAATATAATCGTTAGATCATGAAACAGCTTTCCCAAGCTAAATACTCGAAATGTAGAACGTAGATAAAATTGATTTATCTTTTAATGAACTATCAGTATTTAAAGTAATATAATAAAGTTATAATATAAAATAACAATTGAGCACCCACCGGTTTCGGCAATTATGCCATCTTCATAGGTGTTTACTTTCTAAACTGTTACAAAACAAATAAAATAATATATATTTTATGACAATGAAAAATAAATATTATAATTAAAACATGATTACTCATACTGAAATTGAATTGAAATTATAAAAACTGAATTAAAATATTGGAAAGGCTGGAAAGTATTGTCATCGTTTACCAAACGATAAGGACAGAAAATAATGCTCTCCTTTTCACTTTCTTAGGAAAGACGTATACAAGATACTGTATTGTAATTTTCATAGATGTATTTGGAAAAAGTATCAAACATTTCTATTACATTTTAATGAAGATGGTTTGTTTGATTTTTTTACTGTTAGTTTTTCTCATTTTTTTATCATAACGATAGACGTAATTAAGTTAGAATCTATAGTAAACTCTCTTTTTATAACTGAATCGCTATTTAGGTAAAATTGTGTGTTTGTACAAAACACTACAATTTACTCTTAAAGACTCACCACAGAAGGGGATGCCCTCAGGTGTCCACTGACCGTCACTACCGCACACCCTCCTCGCTGGACCCAGCAGCTCGAACCCTCGCTCACATGTGTAGAAGGCGACCGTCCCCACGACCAAGGAGGTGTTGGAGAAGAACACGGACGAGTGGGCAGGAGCTCCAGGGAAACGGCAGTGGCTCACCGCTGAAAATAATACAACAAGGTTAAAACAAAATAAAATAACAAAATTAGGTTAACTATAAATGACGGGTGGACTATAAGGGAAGTTAATACATACTTGTAGACATGTTGAGAATAGAGGGTGACTGAATGTTACAGAAACGAAGAAGTGTGTTAAGCGTCCTTTGTGAAATACAATTTAAAAAGATATGGTACGACAGTATACATAAAATTGTGTATAACAACAAGTGAACAAACTTGATACAAAGGACACAGTGACATTTGGGAAAGTGACAAAGATGTACGAGTCACTTAGTTTCCTAGAGCCTTCCTTGACTAATGCTATATCAAAGTTAGTTGTGAGCGAATGACTTGTTAGTTTTTCAAGGGCCTTGAAAAATCGCTTCCAAGAGATTAAAAAAAATACTCATTCATTAACTATTCATTAAAAATATGAAAAGTCGAAATATTTCAATATGAGATAAAGACAATGAAATGGGCTCAAAATAGAGCATAAATACAGAAAAAGAACAAGTACTATTTTCAGTTTTTTATTTTTTATTATTTTTTTAAATAATCAAACTGAAGAAGTTCAATTGTCAGAAATTTTAAACTAACGGGCTAAAGTATTTATTATCTATTTTATATATTTATCTATTTATCTTGACAGTAATCGTAAAAATATTTCAAAATATGAGTTGTGCCGAGTGTATATGAATGAGTGGCGTCTTTGTTACATCTTTGTTATCATAAACTAAGGTCTAATGATCATTAGAAAGGGCAAGTTTTTATAGTCTAATAACCTGGGCAATTAAGGGACGTGCTGTAGAGCTTAGCATGGAATTTGAACCAATGTAGTAGTAGTCTCATTTTTGGTTAACTATCTAACCTGTTTTCACTCCTCCATCGAATCAGCCCGATGGCGACCATTGAGCGGACGTCATGTTGGTGTTGAGAGGACTCAGTAACATATCGCCTTCAATCTCCCTACACCGATCCCAAGTATGCGCCACATTCCCGGCTGTACTTTGTCTCCAGGTAGGCCTATATAGGATTCATTGCTTTTTTATCTATATAGATAAGAAAGCAATGAAAGTGGTTCTGCTGTGATGCTGGCTGGACCCTTGGGTTCCGCACGATCAACCCTCCTCGCCATATTGTGGCTTGAGGCTCAGTTGTCCTCACCGCTAGGGCTTTCTTTTTACGTGTATACGTGATTGTTGATGTCTACGGTAAATTGATGATTAATATGACGGATTAAACATATTTAAATGGCTAATACCTAAAAAAATACTAGATTAAAATTAATAAGCGGTTTTATTTTAATTTAAAGCACCAACTTACGGAAGAAATTGCACTAAAAAGGAAGCAAATGGCGTTATTAACATTCTAACCACAAATAACACTGTTAACTAAAAAAAAAAAAAAAACGTAAAACAACTTTAGAGGATTTAAATGTATCTATTTGTTTACAAGTAAAAAGCATTAGTATTTAGTTAACACTTCTATATCATTTATCAACATACAAATATAAAAAAATTTCCATTTTACTAAACTTGATAACAACTGCCTCAACTATACCTAAGTCAAATACGTGTTTTTTTTTTACAGTATTACAATTAATAAAAATCAACGGCTTTTTTTCAGTTAAGTAGAATGGTAAATAGATAATCCTCCCAAACAGGTAATTTTGTGTTCAGACAAAAAAAAATAGAGTAAACTTACAACATTACCTAAATTAAATACAGCCAATTAAATTGTAACGATTCTTTAAGGTGAGAATTTGAATGTAACCAACGCAATTCATTCCTGATCAAATGTTTGTGGTTGGAAACAGGAGGCCAAAATTACTAAAATGTTATTAATTTGTTTTGTGAAATTACTATATGAACTTAATTACTGATATTTAGTTATTTGGAACGTAATGCAGATTTTTGCGATTTTCGTTTTTTAATACTTTTTAGTTTTGTTTACTTTCAACTATAACATAATCCATGTTGAAATTGATCTTATAATATACAAAAAGCAAGCTGTTTTAACTTTAGGTTTTAATAATTTGTTACATGTTTTAAAATGAAAATTTCTTTACAGTTTTCGTTTATAAAGGGTTTCGTAAATTGTTTTCTTAATTAGGCTTTTTAGGAAATTTTTCAAGATTATTTTTAATTTAATGCTTGTTAATTTTAAAAAACATTTGAGTATGAATATGAAACACTTCTAGAAAGTATAACCAAATTGTGTCAATGCTTGTAGATATTTACATAAAATTTACGATAGGCATACCTTTTAAATCGCAGATTTTAACATTATATTCACATATTTTAGATGAAAATATTCTTCAAATATTTTTTGTTTATTTGATTTTTTCCTGATTAAACCTTTCTTATTGAGAAGATGCACTGTTATATTGAGTCTTCTTATTTTCATACAAATTGTCCAAAAATACTATCACAATGTACTAATATAAACATTACTGCAAAAAAAAAATCAAAATCCAATTTTTCAAAGCCTTCATAGCATGTATGCTTCCAATGGACTTCCTCTAAAGCGCATTTTTTAATATATTTTTTGGGAGGGGGAGTCAGAAATACTTTACGTCACAAAAACGCCAACAATTACGTTTTCAGTTAGTTGTACAGAGCGCAAAGTCCGCACGTCCAGGCGGCACAAACCGATGTGGCACGGCCCCAACTGACCCATTTTCTGGAAGCATTATGCCGGAAGAGAAGAACGGCTGGGCAGAAGGTTAAGCGGTGGGAAAGACCGATTGCATCCGAGAAATTCAGGACTTCGACCTGTGTAATGAAGCAAAATGTGTCAAGAGGTAAGACGAGAAGATGAATCTAGAACGATCTACTCCGCTCATGAGGTCTTCTGTTAACCGGAAGTATGGCACAACTTTAGTAGAAGTGCTTGATTCATACTTTATGATTATGTCATTGTAACAATTCGGCAGTGAAATGCAAGTTTGCCTAGCCAAGAGTGATCCAAATAAAAATACTTACTTCTACCATACGTACACCACCTACGGATGGCAACAACATATCGGAATTATCGATAAATGTGTTTCGTTATATCGATATATTAGTATTGATATTTTCTTTCGATAATATCGGTCATACTGATAGTCCGATATATCATATCACTAAATATTGACGTTATTCTCTCTCCTGAAAATCATCGCGATTCGAAAAAGACACACTTAAATTGCTTCATATGCGTGCAAAACATGCATTGAAATAATAAAGTAACTTTAATTAGTTTTTTTAAACGAAATGTTAACGCATTAAAATTTAGTTTATTGTAGACCAGTGGATGGAGCGGATAAAAGAAGTTTTGTGTGAGTTGACAACGCTGACTCTAAGATGCCTATTGGAAGTAGGTTTAGTGAATTAATTTGTTTAGTATAGTGTTTATAAGAAGCTTAATGACATTTTAAAATGTTGAAAACAAAAATAACAATGTTATTACATTATTCTTTTATAATTAACATGATTCTGTGTATGATTATTCTTATTTTTATTTATTTATTTTTCTATTCAACCCCAACAACTTGTTTCATGAAGATAAATGTATTTTATTTTTACATTCAGTAGGCTATTCAAAATAGTGACAGCAAAACAAAAAAGGAGTGTATTTATGGGTCATAACATAAGAGTTAGTGCATAGTGTTAAACAGATAAATCATTTAAAGTTAGATAAATCGGGTATGATATAATATCGATACTTTTCTTTCAATACTATCGCTAGATCGACATTTGCTTTGCGATATATCGATAGTTCAATATATCGATATGTTGAAAATATTTGCCATCCCTAACACTTTCAGGCTAAACAACCAGTCAATTATATGATTATAAATATGTTTTATGCATTAATTATTATTTATTATATGGATAAGAATATATAAATTATGTATTAATAACAACGCTGCATCCAAAGACATCACCAAAAGATGAGAACGAACTTTATTTCTTCCGAAATAAAAATCTATGTTTTACATTTTTATTGTGCTTATGTAAAATTGAGTAAACGCATTCAAAATTATTTTATGAATGTGTTTCAGGGTGGACAGGGCTAAAGGAAGTTTTTACTTGTGTGCAAATCGACGCGGAAGGGACTGGAGAGAATAGTCTCAGAAATCAACATCAAAGAATGTATAACCAACCCCAGTCCTTCATTGCATCACTTTCATTCTTCTGGAAAGAAACAAAGACTGTTTCTTTATGTTAATGCTAGGTAAAATATTATTTTCTGTGTTATATAAAATCAAGTTATGAAACTAGTTGTTACTCAACCATTTTAACTATGCACAGAAAATGTTTAAGTACAAATCTTGGTTTTACTTTAGTTATTAGGTTAAATTTGTTTACAACATCTCGTATGTTTAGGTGAGATTAGATTATATTAACGGTGATAATTGGTTGTGTTAGGTTTACATTCACCGTAACTCGTGTTTAGGTTTTGGTACACATTTATTTACCGTAATACATGGTTAGGATATGTCCACATTTACCATAATACATGGTTAGGTTTGTTTACATTTCGCATAACACATGTTTAGGTTAGGTTTACGTTTATCGTATAACACATGTTCAGGTGAGATTTTTTTTACATTTACCATATCATTTTGTTAGGTTATGTTTATATATTTTAACATGATAATTTTAACACTTGGTTAGGTTAGGATAGGTTTACATTCACCATGTTTAGGTTAGGTTTGTTTACATTTTTATCGTAACACATGTTTATGATTTGTTTAGATTTACCGTAATACATGGTTAGGATGTGTTTTTTTACTCAGCGTAACATGTGTTTAGGTTAGGTTTCTTAACTTTTAGCATAACGTATGGTCAGGTAAGTTTTGTCTCATCCCTCCAATGTTAAACCTAACGCGACTTCCCATTCCAGGTGTTTCAACAGCTTCGCTCCTTTTTTAACGATACTACATTATCATTAAATCTACTGCACCGGCCGGATTCGTAGAAGACATAACCTTTTCCAACACCTGACCCTCATAAAACAGAAGCCAAAAAATAAAACATCCCAAGTGTGTAAAACCACTATACTATAACCGTAATACGACACGGCTATTCGATTCCATATACTGTAGATACCAAACTAATGGAATCAACAGGAAAGAACGTGTTAAGTAATGGCGTTAGTTTAAAATAGTAATAAGAAGTTAATACAAATGGTAAAATTAAATTTATAATATATTTATGAAATTTATTAACCCGACTTTACTAAGCTCTGATATGTAATGTGCACACCAGGGATACATTGTGAATTGAACATTACAGTTAACAACTTAACTTGAACATCAAAGTTAACTTATGTTGTTAACGTTACAGTTAACAACAGAAGTTAATCATTTAACAACGATTACAAAAGAGATTACCTGTATATTTACCCCTCAAACCCCTTTAACCCAAAAACAAGTGATCTCAAAAGTAGTATTGTTTCCGCATTTAACTCAACTCCAATGGTTGGCAGACAGGCAACTGGTTTTGCATGTTTGAATGTGATTTTACACGAATTTGAAACTATTTTGGTGTACGACAATTATTTCTCGAGATATCGTGGAAAACTACGTTCGTGGCAAAGTGCCTATCCTAAACTTAGAGGGGTTTTAGTAAGTGTTGTATGATATGTTCATTAAGTTCAATATCAATTTTTAAAGATATTTTTCATGATCATCCAAATCATATAATATAATATAATATATATATATATATATATATATATATATATATATATATATATATATATATATATAAGAAATATGTATCAAATTGATAATAATTATAAAAATTTTTTTATAATTTATAAAAAAGGGGTTAAATGATTTTACATGATATCAAAAAAATATACATAAAACCTGCATGTCCAAATGTGCAAACTCAAAACCTGTTTTGTATTTCAGATCTGAGGTTATACATAAGTAGGTTTCATTTTATTGTTTATTTACACTATTTAAAAGTAAAAATCAGGTTCATTCATGGTAACCGTAATTCAAGGTCAAACGTGAAAATCATGCGAGTATCCAATTTCCTTCTTTTTACTAACAATAAGGCTGATACTTCTTCAAGGATACTAGTGGATTATATGATTTTTCTCATAAAACAATTAGGGCGGAAGTTTTTGTTATTATTGCCTATTATTGTAAGACTTTATTGGTTATAAAAGTCAATAAATTCTATAATATTTTCAAATATTGTTAAATATTTCTACTTACACAAAATATTATTAAAATTTAAGATTTCAATGGCTAATAAGTAATGTTTTCAAATATTTTGCTCGATTAAATTATACAGAACATAAAATTCCATGTTACTTGTGATTTTTCTTAAACATGTTTGATAATAAATAGGGATTTTACGTTGTTTAACGTAATTTTTTGGGTAATTGGCGATGTTTGTATCAAGATCGAGTTTTAGAGTTCTTTAACTGGAACTATCTAAGCAACCGATAGTTCTGGAATCAATTTGATTTATTGTGATTTTTTTAAATCTAAGTATAGTTGTTTGTATTCTTCTTTCGTTTTATAATATTTTACGCTTTAGGCTTAATTTTTATAGTTTATTATTTTATAACTGTAATGATTGTTTCTTATTTGTAACTATGTGCCAGGCAGAAGTAAGCACTCTTTAGATATTCTCATTGTAGTTTTGTACCGTATTAGGTTCAGTATAAGAGAGAACCTAATGGTCCTAACTTTGCCTCATTTAATAAAGCATATTTCATTTCAACCAATGGAGTAATTACTTGATTATATTACTACGTTGTTAGGTTAAGCTTTAAGTTAACTTCAGATAATACAATTTTAATTGAATGCTTAGTTACTTTTCTTATGTATGTGAAGTGCTTGTCCTATATTATGATTCTCCATAATAATTGTGTTAAAATAATATGTTCTGTGACGACTATCGGATCAATGGAGATTCCTGTGGAGAGTGAGACGTGTCGAGTAGGTTGAGGCAAGTCTTTACCAGCCAGGTCATGCATGATGGCTGCAAGGTTCGCTGGCTAGGTCGCACAACTAACTGGCACAGAAGAAAGTGTCGTGAATCTCTACTGGAAACCAGACATTACCAAGCAAAATAATTTGCAAATGAGAAATAAACTGTTTGTTTTTTAAGTGGCACGTGAGGTTGAATTATTGTTTCTTTAAATTAACAAATCTGAATCAAAATTGCTTAGTTCTGTAAATGAACAACTATTACGAAGAGCCTATTGTTGAACAATTAATAAAAGACTGATAATAAAAGGACAAGTGTGTAATTATCAAAGAACTAAATGCTAATTTTACATATAATGTTCATTTTAAATGTTTTCACTCGACACAATCCATGTGTCTAAGTTGTTTTGTGTGATTTAGGCGTTTACGTTGGGATATGTAATACTGTCGGCGTAGAAATTATGTGCACCCGAGTTTGAAGGTTGTTCTCTATGAAACTAAGAGTCCTATGAAAAATACAATCAAACAACTGTTTTCCTCATTTAACTGTACGTTATTAAATATGAATTTTTAAATGTTACTATAAGTTTACTAATTTTTATCCTAGTTGGAACAAAATAATTACCGGAATAAAATATCAATTCAAAGTTATTTTAAATTAATTTAAATAGATTTAAATTACTGCATTTACTTATAAAAATAATAAACCGTAACTATACATGTGATAAGGATTACAGAAAGAACCAATAAATAATTTTACAACCTATAGAAGCTAAGAAAAAAATGTTTCAGGTAATTGATAAGAAGTTTTTTATTTGAAAAGATAAAATTATAAGATTTATGAAACTTATAGGAAATATTCCAATCAACCACGAAATATGCTACATGAATGGGTTTTTTACTAATAACTCTGTAAATTTGATGTACAGTGAAAACTAGTTATAATTTTGGTATTTTTATTCATTTAAGATAAAAATTATTAGATCTAATAGTAAAATTTGAATTCACATTTGATAACGCACGATCAAACAAGGAACACAATGGCGTGGTTGGAGTATTCATATGCCTCTTAGTTTCTTAGTAATCAACCTTCAAACTCGGGTGCACACAATTTCTGCGCCGACAGCAAGTTGACACGTTTTGATTCACCAGTTGATATTTTGATTAATTGGGTTTTTTTGTTCACTAATTTGGGAGATTTTGGTTAATTTATTTGGAATATTTTGAGCCACTTTCGAGTTTTTGATTCATTAATTTGTGATATTCAGTTAATTCTGTTGGGAATTAATTTGACGAAGGCCTTGCACTACACTTAGAAAAAGTATACGTAAGTTAGAAGTATATCATTAATTCTGTTCAAAGTTTTTGATTTATTAAATTGGAAGATTTTATTGATTCATGCGGAAGATTTTGATTCACTCAGTTTGGATATTTTTACTTCCTCTGTTGGGATATTTTTATTCACTTATTTGGGATGTTTTGATTAATTAATTTGGAAGATTTTACTTCACTCCGTTTGATTCACTCAGTTGGGAGATTTGTGTCGTGTGGGAAGATGGTTGGCATGTAAGAGTACGGTATGTAGTGTGAAAGACTGACTTTTTTGTCACAGTCCTCTTATAAAAAAAACTTTATGGTTGATTTTCAGTTTACTGCATTTTTTATATTCCAAATAATCACTCTGAGTATTAAGACTGTGCAATTTCACTTACTACACGAATATTGATAGTAACGTTTCTTTCTACCTAAGATTTTCCTAGCTTTCCAAAACGTCGCCTCAGTGTCCACGCTGGCACGGGCTGAAAGGGGATATTAATTCGGGTATTGACACAGGATGAAAGTGGGTATAGATATTCAAGCGGCGTGTGACGGCGCGTGCTGTCCTGTCCTAGCCATATCCTCCCGGCGTTCATGCATACTCCGCATGTGGTGACAACGCGGTCGTGAAAGTCCTTCAAGGCTTTCCTCGATTAGTTCTATGTTTCCAGACGATCGGCCCGGGGAAAGCAGCAGGAATACCCTTTACTTAGGAAGCGCTAATCGCATTCATAAACGTTTCCTTGCCAACATTCACGGTGCGCTGCGCTCGTCCGAAAGCGTGGCAAAGAGCGCGACATTCTCGATGTCGGTGGACCGTCCATCTCTGTCTTCTGACAGCTGGACCATTTCTTCTTCGATGACGCAGTAGTATTGATTGTAACATTTAGAAGTAGAAAACAGTTATTTTTAGTTTGGAGTTTAAGGATGGTTACATTAAGGTCTACAAGTTCTAGTCTGGTGGGGAGATCTGAGAGGTGGTGATTGTCGTATTTTGTGACGTACTGGACGAAAATGTTTGGGTCTAGTTATTCAGAAGTTCGTTGAAAAATATACCAAACGAAAATTTCGAAGCCCCCTCCTAGTATATACAATACTAGGAAATCGTTTCATATACAGTATGGGGGAAAAATATAGCATTACTGTTACAACTTAGGTGTAACTTCACTTGTAAAAGTGAAATTTTAACATGATCATGGTCACAAAGTACACCCTTTTTGATGCCATTGGCGATATTTAATATTTTCAAGGGGACGGCACATAAGGAGTTGAACGAAAATCTTCAACGTAAGCCTTGGTCCAGTTTGGTATCAAATGAAAGGTCTATTCAATAGAAATTTATTGCCGCAAACCGGACTTCGAAAGATTTATCCTTTCCAGATTAGCTGTCATTTGAATTTCAAAGTAACTAATTTGAACATTATTATTTATCAGCTATATAACGGTTTCAAGTAAATTATTCCATTAAACATTATACTTTATGGAATACAATTACAAAAATATTTAATTATCAAATTATCTATGGAAAAAAATAAAGTTGATCTGAAAGCGTTTTCTCTTTTTTCACCTTATATATTAAATTTTTGTAATGTCACAGTTCTGAGCTATTTAGGCAGGTTTATTGTTGTAAAACATAATCGAAAACTACACGTAGATTTGCATACTAAAACACAAAAATGTTGTTTGAATATAATATTTTTCATAAGTGAAGGCTAATTTCAAAAGACAACTTCCCATAAACTAAATTGGAAGAAGTTTAAATTTTCAAGAACTTGTGGACAAATTTTATTTACCTGTTCCACAGGGAAAGAGTTGAAATTTCCTTCGGTATTCGGTATTTGACCATAGTATTTCACAAAACTTAAGATTCTTACATAGATATCTTAATTTTGTGATATACTTCTTTGTTGTTTGTAATTCATATTTGAATGTGAATCACTAAGTGTAATAAAAGTTATCTAGTAGGCGTACATATTTTGATTTTATAAATCGTACATTTTCCAAAAATATGTAAAACTTATACGTGTATAATACGTGTAAATGCATATACTGACGTCACTGGATAGTGAGGAAAGAATATGTTATCTACTTGTCGATTGTGTAAATGTAAACACATTCCCGCCCTTTCTCTCTCTTTACCTTACCACAGCTAGTTGACCGCAGTATAATTAAACGCCAAAGAAAGTGAAGAAGGGCCTAACCACAGTCGGGAAACCGTGGGAAAACTTCAACCACGTTCTAAACACTTTGTACACGTTTTGAATGTAATAACCCATCCTCTCCTTTCTTGTGAACGGAAAATATTTGCAGCATCCTTCGTTACGAGAAGAGAGCGGAGTTAATGTATTCCATAAGACGTATTTTAAAAGTCAGGTGATGTTTTACCTTTTGTGTATACTCTATGTATTTGTATGCGTAAATAAAATTGATTATCTTGCCTTTCAGAAAATTGTAAAACACAAATTTGTCCTAGCCAGATTTGGGTTCTTAGTTGGGCGAAGAAAGCAATGTTAAAATATTCCACAAGACGTATTTTAAAAGTGAGATAACCTTTTACATTTTTTTGTCTTACTCTATGCACAAACACTAAAACACTATTCGTAGCTATAGTTGGGTCCTTTGTCACGAAAAGAAAGTGGTGTTGAGTATTCTGAAACACGTACTTTACGAGTCAAATGGTCGTTTAGTATTTGTGCCTTGCTTTGTGCATCTTATATGCATGGATTCTATTGAATATTTACAAACAAAATGTAAATATCACGTTCTTAGTTAGGTTTTAATAATGTATGAAAACATCATTTTTGGTTTTAGTTTCTAATAAATTAACGGGTATTAGCTATAGTTAAAAGGTTGCTAACTGACTGAGAACTTCTCGCAGTTATGGTTGCTGAGATTTTGAAGGAACATACTGAATGTTAAATAAGGGGTTTCTAAAAGTAGAAGTAAAATTGTTGTTGTTTTGACTCTAAAGGTGATCGTAATTTTAGTTTTGGTAATCAATTCCTTAATTATTTTAGCCCCTCTTAGACACTTTGTTCCGATTATCTAAACCACTAACTTTAATGTCCGTGAATCTGTAAAGACAGGAGAAAAGGGCAATTGGTTTCACTCAACAAGTAGGCTTTGGATGACTCACCTCGAACGCTCTTGTAGGTTGGTTTTAAAAGTTCTGACGTGTCTAACCATAACCTCAATTAACTTAACCATATAACCTCATATAGTAAACCATATAAAATATTGTACAATATTGAATACCTAACCAACAATATCTACCTCGATAACGCAAAAAGTGTTTTAATCTAAGCTGGAATGGTTGATATAACCAAATTATATTAAAAGTTTGTTTTTCTATGAACATTTATTACTGTATTTATTTTGCCAGGGATGGCTATATCTTTAATTTAACAGTAGAATTAAATCGTCAATTCTGTTTTTAAAGTAAAATTCGTTTGGATTGTTTTTATGCTGTATTCCTTAAATTTTAGAAATATATATAGAATTTAACATGTAGTATTAGTTTTTTTCTTTTTTTTCTGAATAATATGAAAATAGAATTGGATTGAAACAGTAAAAAAATCTAAAAGAAACATGTATAGCAAATACTGACATTTTGAACAGTGACATACTCAGGCAAAAGATTTTTTATCGGAAAGTTAGTCAGAGGGTAACAGAAAAGAACCGAAACAACCTGTTATAGTGAAATAATGTGCGCTTATTTAAAAAAAAAACGAAACCAGTTTGGAAATTTTTGGTAAAAAGCTTGGCTGAGAATGTGAGTGAAGTATAAATGTCTACATTACAATATTTTCTAACAAACAAGTTTTTCTCAATTGTTGTGAAAAGATATTTTATACTTTAACAAATTCAAAGTTCCCAAATTATGTTATCACTTTATCATAATTATTGCGCAAAAATTGAGTATACATAATTATCGAATTGGAGATTGTTAAAGTCAAATTAATAAACGGTTCCATAGAATTGGCACAAACGTTCTCCTATATTAAAACACTAACAAAATCAAAACTTTGAAAATTACCAGTTTGATTCTCAAATATGATTTTTTGCCATAACTAAAAAAACCAGTCAAGTTAGAGACACGCGGTTTTTACTAAAATATTTTAAATTGTAATTTACACCTTTTCAGAAAATGTAATAAAACCCGTTTTTGAGAAAAGTTCATTTTTGTATGTTTTGCCCATAACAAAAAAGTAAAATAAAATTTCAAAAAGTGAAAAAATGGTCTAGATATATTGGCTGAATACACCTACATACCAAATTTCATAAAAATTGATCCATCCGTTTGGTCTCCAACGAACTGCACATTCACACACACAGACACACATCAAAACTTTTGTTTAAAAAACACTTTTAGGTTCAGGGGACCTTAAAATGGATTTTTAGACCAACTTGTAAATAAGATTTTTTTAACGATCACCATACTGTCTCTGTACTAACGTATATGGGAGAAAGTAAAAACATAAAAATTAAAATTATTAAAAATACAATGAAACGGCTGTAATTTTCACAAATTTTTTTCGCTTACCAACTTATTGATTCTGATTTACTGACTTATCACTAGATTACGTAAGGCAGTTTTACTGTCTTCAACAATTTAAGATATTTAAGTCGTCATATTTCAAACAAATATTTGTCATACCAATGTTCTCCCACTTATCTTGTTATAAGTAAAGTTATTATACAGTGCTGTGTCCGTCTCTTGGTCATAACAGTGACAAATCATACACAGTAAACAGTCTTGTTAATATTCACGACACGAGGTGTGAAAATAATTTCCGGCCCCATTGAATGAGGGCCGCGTACAATATTTGAATAGAGACGTCACATGAGGAATGGCTGGCAGGTCAGATTTCAGCCGGCACCCAAGGAACAACGGTCGTGCTACTTGCGAAAAGTGCTTCGCCTCGTAACTGCCTACCAACTAACTGCTGAAACACGGCTGGATTTTCACCGACAGTTTATATTATTTTGTTTATAGTCCTAAAATAAAAACTAATCCATTTTACGAATGCTGTGATTAAACAATATCTTACCTAGTATCAAAGGTTAATTATCTGCAATATGCCAGTGGTCCTGAAAATCCTGTTGATTACGCGTTTCGGCTTTTATGCCATCACGAGATCCTTAAACTTGAAACATTTTTTAAAATGATTAATAATGGTCTAGTAAAAGTTTAAAAAAAAATACTATTCAGTGTTATTTAAACTTTGACAAACCATTAAGGATCTAATGATGACATAACAGTCGAAACGCTTAATCCAACAGGATTTCCAGGGTCACTGGCAGATTGAAGGTAATTAACCTTTAATACATTCCTCAAAAAACAACATCAAAATTAAAATATCCCATCTCCTAAAATCAGGAAAACTGACATGTTTTTATTAGCTAAACACTAAAGAATTAATTGATGAAAGATATGGTTAGTTATACTTCTTATGTTTATTTATATATATTTAATAGTTTATTGTTGGATATCGTTAGTTATTATGTATAATTTTTCATTGTTAATTAATTTACTTAATTAATGTTTAATTGTTTAGTATTTTTTTTACTAAATATTATTTATAATTCTTACTAAGGTATCCTTATAAAAATTATTTTTCTTATTTAAGCTCTTTTGTCTGTTTATTTCACCACTGTTTTTGGTGGTGAACAAATGGATTTTACATCAAATGTTTAGTTAAAAATTTAGTAAACTTAACAAATTATTTGTGTAGTGACTGATGATGGTCAATTTGCTATTTTAAGGCTCACAAAATAAAAAAACTTATTGAAGTGCTTTAAATTATTGGTAAAGTACGTTGTTAGATAATGAATGTTGATGTACTCACCCACCCACCTACACACGTGAAGTGGTACTGATCCACCCAACACGTATAGTTGTATTGATACACCCACCCACCCATACACGTGAAGTGGTATTGACCCACCTACCAACCTATACACGTGAAGTGGTATTGGCTCACCCACCCACCCATATACGTGAATTGGTATTGACCCACCCACCGAGCCATACACGTACTTTGGTACCGTCACTACCGTGTATGTTGTGTACGGTAAATGATAACGAATTTTGTTGATTGTTACGTTTTGTTATTAAAAGTATTTTTAAATATGTTTATCACACTATGTTTTGTTTAGGATTGTTTAAGCGTATCGTAGATTTATATTAGATTGATTATTAAATATTACTTTCCAGGATGGATCCTATAAATAATTATAACAAACAACTAACCTTTACAGTTATTGAACTTTACTTTTTGTTTAGATCATTTATTCAGCTCTATGTTTTGTTAATTTTGTTATTTTTTCTATGATACTGACACATTTTTTTATTTTGAGGCCTGAAATGAAATGAACATTCTCTTTATTGTTTATACAAATGGCGAGGTTAGGACTACATAGTCCTTTCTTACACATCACCATTAGTATTAGGCCTGATTAATCATATTAGTAAATTGTTTATTTTCATATTCATTATTATTCATTATTCATATCTAAGACACCGATCGTAGAGATATGGGCGAATATGAGGGGTGAATGAGTGTGATGAGTGTAGATGAACGAGTATAGTTATTATTACTATTTGAGTTCGACTTAGCTCAGAAAGGACTATTTATTAATATCCCAATAGCTAGGAAAACTAGGGGACCTACAGATTACGTGGAATCCGAACCACGTAGTGTTGGTCTGATTTTCAGCTAACTGACAAGTCTAACACTCAGTTCTCTTCCCTACAAAACATCTGAACCTTGACTACCATTCAACATTGACAATATGGTTAAATTAGTGTGAACTCAAAGAAAAATGCTTGTTTTTTAACTTCACTCTCCAGTGGATGTGCTACAGGCCCAGTCACGTGCCGACCGACAGCTCAGTTGAGGGACATGAACCTTAGACACTGACATCTGTAGTTCGAAACCTGAACCACTTAGGTGATACACTGGCAAATAAGGATTTACTTACTTTGGAAAAAGAAATTGAAGTAAATTTAGAACGCAACACATAGAATATATAAAAAAATTAATTATATTTATGACCATCCAATAAAAGAGACTCTTCAACCTAGGTTTCTATGTAATTCTAAAATTTCCAATTAGATAACGTTACACCTCATTAGGATACAGTTAAGAGAGACTCTTTACACGGATAATTATGGGCGGAGGATGTGTGGGTTCCAGGATCACAGTTCTAGGTGCGGAGCTGGACGTTATTGTCAAATACCGCTCCGTCATGGCAGACTGGTGGAGGGTGAATATTTAATGGCGAGTCGATGAATGGACTTATGTCACTTATTGAGACACGTCAGCCACTATCAGCCATTAATAACAAACCCCACCTCGCTTTCCCCCATTATTATTGTATTTATTGTCATCACAGATAGTTCCGGGTTCACTGGCTAGTTTCTCCGTTAATTGGTTGTGGTTTAACATTTCGTTGTTGTCATTAATGTCCGTAAACTAATATAACAACCCTCCAGCTATCTTCCTCCAGGAAGAGCCGTGTGTTACTCCGTTACACTCTGTTAACACGCCGTTATATACATTGGAGATAAAACTCTAAGAAAAAAAAAGGCGAGAATATGTTGCTATTTAATTCAAATTTGAATAAAAGAAACTTTTTAGATGTACCGATTTCATATTCTTGTTGAGTCCATATAAGATTTTTAAGTCATCCTATGTCCTTCTCCATTTTTTCTCTCTCTATCTCCTCAACTCATTTACAGCCTCTTTCATATTTTTCTTTTATGTTTTAATTTTTAAACTCAAAATTGTATAAAATCACTCTTTTATTCATTTAAATTAAGTAACAACCTCAATTCTATTTACCAATAGTTTATAATGAATCAAAACCATCCAGTGTGTAGCCTGTAGTAGCCTAGAGACGTTTGTTCTAGCCAGACAGAAGAAATAAGCCTATTATAACTCCCTATGGTAAAACAAAATTTTGTAATGTAATTAATTAATTGTATCATAACCACTAAAAATTGTATTAACCATTTAAAATTCCATTTACATTTTCTGTAAATTTGAAGACTAATAAAACTACATTCATATTCAACCTAGGCCTACTTTCTTTTCTCATTCTTTTCTTATTCCTGATTTTGTCAGGTGGTCCTCCATTTCACACTCCCTATACAAACCTCTCTGTCGGTTGCATAATAGAACTACTCACTGTATGTGTAAGCCATAATTATTTTCAAATAGAAACAATATTTTACAATCAAGTTTCAGTTCTACCTATGGGTGGTTTACTCAGTCCTATAATTAGTAATATGTTTATGGATCACTTTGAAAACATTGTTTTGAAGATTGGAGAAATACGAAATCCAAAATTTGGTTAAGTTATATGATATCGTTTGTGTTTGGGAAGAAAAATTAAACATACAAAATGAATTTTTAACATATATAAATAAAATAAGACCGACAATAAAATTCACTATTGAAAATTAAGTTAATGGAGAAATTCCTTTTCTGGACGTTTTAATTACTAAGACAGATGACAAAATCAAGACTTCTCTCCTTTACAAAAAAAACTTTCAGTGGACAGTATCTAAATTATAATTCAAACCATCCTCAACATGATAACATTGGTCTTGAACAAAGTTAATTTAAAAGGATTGATTCGTTAGTCAGAGTTAAAAAAGACAAAATACATGAAGAAAAATATACGACAGATCTGTTGATTAAAAATTATTATCCTAGAGGAATCATTGAAAAAGCAAAAAGAAAAAAACAAAAGCTCCACTATAAATAAATATTGTATATCACTCATATTACTTGCGTTGCTACCTATTTATTAGTATAAACACCCAAAGATATTACTTAGCCTGTTTCAATTGCGTTCATTTCATTAGATTTTGTTTAACAGCTGGAAGGTAAATAGATAAAGTTTAATTAATTGTAAACTCTGAATGTATCAATAGTTTAAATGTCAAAATAGACATGTTTATCTATTTACAAAACAGCTGTTATTAATTTACTAAAATCATCCCAATGTTATCCTTAAGGAACAATCTTTTAGGGGAAGTTTATACCCCTTAGCAATATTTTATTAAGATGAAAATACTCAGGTTTTCCTAGTTAGCCTACAACAAACATTTGTACCAAATTTCAGCTCTGTATGATTACGGGAAGTGGGAGAGTTAGTGATGAGTGAGTAAGTCTTTCTCTTTACTGACCAACCGTTTTGGTACAGTTCTAAAATCTTGACCAAAACTATTTGATCGTAACGTTTCAATATTCTTGTGTAATGCATTTAACATCATCAAACTTTTAGATATCAAAACAAAAATACTGCAAAGGATACGATGAAATTATTTTTTATTATTATTTTTTGTATAGCTACGCCAGTGACATTTTCACTTTGAAATACATTTGTTGCTAAAGGACAACGGACCAAACCCCTCAGGCAAATTTCTAAGTGGAACTCCCAGTATTTGGACCCGTGACCCTCAGCATATTATCTATCAGCTGATGATAAAATATCATCAAATTTGTTCTGAGTAATGAGAAATATTTTTCTGTGTTAATTTAAGACTACCCAAACCAAAACGGATACGATACCTGTTGGAAGTACGATTTGAATCAGATTTAATCTCTCAGGATTTGAGTTGTAATAAAAAATGTAAATAAACTTAATATTAAATAAATTTTGATGAGAATAAATAAAAAACTGATGGGCTCAATTATGATAAATTCCAAAACAGTTTTGCTGTTACCTCCCTCAAAAAAGTCATGTTAGTTCAAACAACGACGTGTCGAATGGTAAACAGAACAGTCTGTACGTTTAGGATGTCGGCGCGGAAGTACAACGAGGCCAGCCGTGATAGTTAAAGCAAACGATATTTTCCAGGAAGTGCAGGAAGTGTGCGTAGAGATAATAACTGAAGCAAGGAATTAACCTTTAGATTACTAGGGTTTGGTTATGTATATTACATTTTCAACCGACAGTTCATGGCCAAAAGGAAATAAATTCAAGAATCAATTCTTTATAGCAAGATTCCACACTGTTTTCACGATTTTCTTAACTTATCAATATTAACCCAACGAACGTTGCAATTTTTTCTAAAGAAACACCGATATGGACAACAAATTAATGACGAAAAAATAAAGGTTTTGTTTCACGAAAACTAAGTGCATTATTGGTATTATTTCTTCCTAAACAGGAATATGACATCCATTTCTTATTACGACAAAATATTAATTAGATATTTAACAAAACAGTAAGGTTAGTTTAGATCAGATTAGGTTAGCAATATGTATTCAGTGTTCAGTATACAAGGTGTTCCAAAAGTCCCACCCCCTCCCTGTAACTTTTGAACGGAATGAAACAAACCAATATCCTTTGGGGGATAGTTATGTAATGACTAATGATGATTTTTTTCACTATAAGAGAACTTAACTCCTCAACCCAAAATTGGGAGTTAAGGGGGCAAGTCCAAAATTTCCAATGCAAACCCCCCATCAAGTGACACTTCATTTTAAAGGTCTTTATAAAATAAAAATAATGCCACAAACTAGAAGTCTCTATCTCAATCCAGTACAAAACTACAACCTGTCGAAGGTTTATTAAAAAGTTACGCTAAAAACGATGGTTTTGTTGACTCATCTGTTCGGACTCATAATCGGACTTATGTATGATAATAATCTATTTGCTTAGGTTTTTGTAATTTTTCTAAACTTACCTTATTCTTGCTTTAATTCTAAAAGACTTTTTTTATTGCTTTTAAATGTAATTTTTTGTTTAAATTTTGATATGCTGTAGTTTTGTACTGGATTGATATAGAGACCTCTAGTTTGTGGCAATGGTATTCTTTTTAAAAGACCTTTAATATGAAGTGTCACTTGATTGGGGTTTGCATTTGAAATTTTGGACTTACCCCCCCCCCTCCAACCCCCCATTTTGGGTCGAGGTGTTCTCATATAGCACAAAAGTCATCATTAGTCAATACATAACTATTCCCCCAAGGATATTATTTGTTTTATTTCGTCAATAAGTTACAGCAGGGGGACTTTTGTGTCACCTTGTATATTAACCTAACCCAACTTTCTTCTTGTATCTCAGTTTTTATTCGTTGTATGACGAATTTGATGTCATATTCGTAAATAAGATCAATTCAATAAGCATAGTGTTTGGTAAAGACACTTTTATTCTTTTTAACTTTTCGGTCTACAATTTGTACGGTATTTCTGTTGAAAATGTTCTATGGATTTGTGTTCGTGGATTTTATATTGACTAATCTTGAAGAATCCATATTTACCTTTTTTCAATATAAATAATTAATTGTAGTTCAACTAAAATTTGAAACATTGGAGTGGTAAAGGAAACGAAAAACTAAACTGAGTAAATGCCTATCAAGTAAATCTTATGGCTATTCAAAAGACAGGTTCATTAATAAGTAACATTAAAAAAAATCTTTTAATAGTAAATTATATCTAATAACAATTATATAACTACTGTACTTCAAACATGACAAATTAAAAAAACACAGAAAAATGGTTATAGTAATTTGTCGTTTTCTTTAGTTTTAATGACACTCGTGGTGATGGACTCAGTTCCCTATCATTTGAAAAAGAATTGAATTACCTTCAACCTGACTTGATTGAATTACCTAATTACAAGTAGATAATTAGGAAAATTATATATAAATAACTTTAAAATTAAACAAATATATTGATGTATAACCATGTATAACGATAAGAAACATGTTTCCTCAAACCCTCTAGCTGCTACTGTGTTGATATTTTTACTTAAATAACTCAAGAGATGTCCATGTAGATTTTTAACTTTAGGCCTAATTGGGCTATTAATTAATACAGTACAAGTAAACGTCACACAACACAAATTTATTACAATATAAGCATAAAATGTACAAATATATTACAATACAAGTACAAAATGCACGAATACTATGGTGATCGATTTCGGTGAACCACGCTCACCTTCCTCAGACCAGAGGGATTCACAAAAGAATCAATTTTTGTGAATGATTCTTTTGTGAATCCCTCTGGTCTGAGGAAGGTGAGCGTGGTTCACCGAAATCGATCACCATAGTATTCGTGCATTTTGTACTTGTATTGTAATATATTTGTACATTTTGTGCTTATATTGTAATAAATTTGTATTGTGTGACGTTTACTTGTACTGTATATATACCAACACGTATTATGCTAATTAAAAAACTATTTATTAATTAATGACACTTTCTAAGGAATATTCAGCTTTAGTTTGTAACAATGACTACATTCGCTCATCTACACTCATCACACTCATTCGAAATCCATATTCGCCCATATCTTGACGATCGGTGTCTTGTGAATAAATAAAAAAATAATTAAAATTTATTTTTGAAAATAAATCTATCAGTAATAAAAAACCATTGACATTTAATTTAATATGTTCTTTGTTTATACAATACTTCATGAATAATTTAAGGACCATTTGTCTTCACTCATATGTTCAGAATTTAAACGATGTCTGAACGCCCACGATAAAGAATTGTCAATTAAAACAATTCACTCGTCACTCAAACTCATCAACAGCTGACTGTGAAACACAAATTGTTTGGCGTGAGTCCAGACTCAGCAATTGGAGTGAAACGCTCTCCGCCTTCACATAATTAATTAACAGTTATCCTACGCGATCTCTGGGGAGTAGGATTAATGAGTGTTCGTGGTTACCCTTTGGCCCCTGCCCCCTGGCACTCCTTCCTTGGGCGTGTTCCTCGATGGAGCCCCTATCTCCGAAATCACCAAAGCAATTAGTTCTAACTCCTTACTGTATTGAGTTAGATAAAATTATTGTACAAAACTAATTAAATTGTTTTGGTAAGAACTGTACAGCCCACTTTCTACTATGTTCTTTTATATAGCACATTAAATGTTTTCTTCCGTTGAATAACTTTCATTAATGTAAGAATACATTTGTACTAGAAATATGCACCGTTTGAGACAAGCTCATTCATCAACAATCATTCGAGTCTTCCACAATACACAGTCACCGTGAGAGTACAACACTAGTGTCTTATTGAAAATAAAATAATAACTAAGTGGAAATAAAAAAAGTACGAACTCAACAAAATATAAACTAGGAAACTCGATGTGTAGGAAAATTCGTCTTGTGTGTTTGTGTGTGTGTGTGTGTGTGTGTGTGTGTGTGTGTGTGTGTGTGTGTGTGTGTGTGTGTGTGTGTGTGTGTGTGTGTGTGTGTGTGTTTTTTTTTTTAATAACTTTTTTTATTTTTTTACTGGAGGAATTGGTACTTTGGATTTATTAAACAACGAAGCCTTAGTCGCAAATAAATCGTGATCATTCCATCGAACGAAAGTCAAGTTACAAGGAATGTGAAGATGACTTATGTGAAGAAATATAGGAAAGTTGGTTCCAAATTGTGGGACCGTTACAATCTTGACGAACGGCTAACGACACCTGTTCTACTAGTATTAAAGTCTCCATCCTGTAGGCTTGGCGACACGTTCAAACTCTTTCGTCGTGATTTTAGTTTCCAGACGGATAGGCTACATTTTGTTGAAAATTATGAAATGTTTCTTTTGTGGCTTAAAATAATGACCAGTATTGACTTAGTTACGTCACAGGATTACTTCCAGCATGAGACTAGGCGATTTTAAATTTCCCTTTCAACTTATGAAAATAAATTTAAATTCCAAGAAGTATATAGTGCAATTTTATTGTAATATAGGTCTATTTTTTTAAGTCAACTTTTAATTTACGTCCATACAGATAAAAACAAAATTTAAAGGATTTTTCTAGTTTTATAACTTACATTTTCAAATTATTTTTGTAAACTGACAACATTTCATATGGTCACTCTGAAATGATCTTACTGCGCTGTTTGCATTGCATTATTTAATTTCACAACAGTTTATGTATGTCATGTTTAGCGTATTATTTTTAAAATGTAAACAAGTATACTAAATGTATTTTTACTATATGCTGTAACACAATTGACTATGTGTTCTCTATACAACAATAGAAGGATAGTTTAATTATTTTCTTAAATATGTATTTAGCATTTCAAATGTTTGAACTTGATGTAAAAATATTTTAAAACGAAAATTTAATGTTTAAGATAAATTTTCTAGTTGATTTTCCTTATACTTGAATTTATTTAGCATATCCACATTTATTTATGTTTTGTTGTGATTAAGTTTTGTTTATTAATATATTCATTCGAATTCCATAACAGGAAAGACAAAAAGGTTTTCCCACACACTTTGAATATGTTTTTCAGGAATCGTGGAGTGCTTAATTTAATGTGGCTTTATTGCTAGGAGAGAGGATGTATACAGCTGGCCGACCTAAAATTCCACTACAAATACATTAGGATTATAGTTACCGGTAGGCTACCGGCTACCTTCTACGGTGACCTCTCGCAGCTATCGACGGGGTTGGAAGTAAATAAATCGCTGCAGTGGTCGAAGTTTAGCAAACTTTATAACTGAGCGATGTGATGTATAGACCTAAGTAACTTAACCTTCCTAGAAAAACACTACATTTTAATTAGCTTGTGAATAGTTTGTTTTGTAAATAGCTTTTTAATTAGCAAATTACGTGTCGGTAGAAATACAAAACAAGTGAACATAAAACAACACAAATTTGCTATAGTATAACTAGACTTACCTAATATTGTATATACTGTGTAAAATATTACGGTGATCGCTTGTGGTAAAATAATGTTACCTTCCTCAAACCTGAGTGATTCATGAAGGATTACTTTGTGTTCAGTTACGTTCACATATTTTGTAAACATTTTTCTGAAAATACGCTTCATGAAAATAAAAGTGTCAAACAAAATAGTATTTTGGTAGGATGAACATGATCAAGAAACCCCCTATTTCTAAACATCGACACATTCAGTTAAAAACTGACTAATGTATTTTAATAAGCGTTTATTAAGATTTTAATCTTAAGTGGCTGGTGTCATTACTAGAGTCTATATTTTTCTGTAACAACTCCAATGTGCCATTAACTGAGACTGATAAGAGTCTCAGCATTATCTCTGAGGATGCCACTTCAGCATGTGCAAGACGTCTGGTCATAGTGTAGATTGTGTAAATGTAGCATTTTGACGTGATTGTTACCGGAAAATCTATAGTCTAGTTAAAATAAGCCAAGTTACAAATTGATTAATTTTAACTTAATCCATTTGTAAAAATTTTAACACATTAAGCTAATGAAGTGTTTACTAATTATTGGGTTTAGTTAATTTTATGAACTCTTTCAGTAATTATTAGAAGATCCAAATGCAGACGCCTCCTCTGCACTTGTGACCTGTTATCTAAGGAGCGTCAGTGATTCACAGTAACAATGACCTCCAGTTGGTACCTGTCCTCCTAATTGGTCAAAACGGGAGAAAATCACTCGCCCTCATTAGTGCCTAATCTTCATTAGGATAATTGGCCCGTACTTGATTGGGCACACGTCACGTCCTGAGTTGTGTAAACTTACTAAGGAATGTTCGATCTTGGATCGAGCCAATCTCCATTCAGTTCAGGTCCTATCTTTTATAAATGGAAACATTTTGTAAACTCAAATAATTCAAAGTTTAACTAAAAGATTTGGAAATATTCCTGAAACAGTTAACGAGTCTCATTTATGTAATACGATAAATTCTGTAGGACAATAACTTAAACTAAGTTATACCATAAATTATAGATTGTTAATAATGAATTCATGAATATAGGGTAAATGTATAGATGTTTACAAGATATGGAGGTATAAATCCTTTTACCTACTTGTGACGCTATTCCTTAATTTTGATAAGTAGTATCCAACATCCAAATTTTTACTTTTTTTTTTTTTTTTTTTTTTTTTTTTTTTTTTTTTTTTTTTTTTTTTTTTTTTTTTTTGAGGATTATTTGATACATCTAATTTTCAAGGTTGTCAAAACAAGATCGTTGACATAACCTTGACGTATTTATTTAATAAAAATGTTGCTTCGGTATACATAATTATCTAGTGTGAAACTGTAAGAACTGAAACCAAAAAAACAAACAGTTAAAATTACTGGAAATGTAATAAATTTTACCAATTTGTAATTTTTCAGTTTTTTTTTTTATCGCTCATATTACTTTCCTTTATAAGGAGACCATGAAATGTTTATCAAATCATAACCTTTAACATATCTTGATATTTCATATTTCTCAATGTGCGTTAGCTCTCATGAGTGATATAACCAATCTAAAGGGTCGAGGAAGGAGCTAGGTGAGAAAAGGTGAAGTCGATCTTCCTCTAATGAGACCCAAATTAGAGCACCTGGTGTATTTTAGAACCTTCCACGTAACATTTGTTTAGATTGGATCAGAAATATTTGGAAAAACATATGGTAACAATGGAGTATTGAAGGGGTTCTTATACGTTTTGAAGTAAGTCAAGTAGATTATGTGAAAAAGTATAACTGGCTCCTAGCTCAGGCCCTCTTATTTAGAGAAACAGCTCGTCACATCATTTTAGACTAACCAGCTTTTTGGCAGTCTAAAGTGCTGCTAAGTCTCTTTGAGAAATAAAAGAGAGTAGCTCATTTCTAGGTAGAATCTCAAGGTACTCGAAAACCGGATATGATTACTTTTGATCTTTTAATTGAGAGAGTACGATAAGCTGTGCCCCTAATAGACAAAAACTACAAAGAGGAAAATGAATTTGAGTATTATCTAAATTATAGCTATTATACACATACTTTTATTCCGTTCTATAGCAGTTTATAACAAGTGTGGCACTCTGGTAAAAGTGTAACCAGAGTACATTGCCGGCGGGTAGTTTAAACTTGGGCCTTCGGAGTCCAAGGTTCGAATCTCCAATTGAGCAGACAATTAGTACTGTAATGAACTATAAAACTCACGTACTGGCCAGCGGATCGTGTGAATTTTAAATTGGTATGTAAAAAAAGAGCTAAAGTACGAAACATTGATCGTTACAAGCAACCATTTTAGCTGTGACATTACATCAGCCAACTTCACTATCAACAATTCCCAACACTCGTGACATAAATTTCCCTCTCTGGCAGAGTTTTGAGGGAAAGTTGATGACACTGCGTTTAATTGACCTATTGGTGACAGTCAGATGCTGTGGGAGGTATTATGGCCTGTCACCTCCCAGCTGATGCTCACGAACCGCGGTGACATCTTTACCGCGCGCGGGAAAGTCCCCTAGCGGTTACCGACCTTCCACCGCGGACTTCTCAGTAGTATGAAAGTAATAAGATGACGGAACTATGTCATTTCGTTTTCATTCCTCCTCGTTTTCACCTATCGAACTCTCAGTTTGTTCACAATTTGTAAAGGACACTTTTCATTCTGTTCAAAACAAAACATTATTTAGGTCAATGAGTAAAAATAACTTTGAACTCTAAGGGATTCATTCTTTAAATGTAATTAAATATATTTGGCAATGACTGTCCATAAACAAGCATGGACCAAGTGGACTAACCTTCTAACCCATAGGTACGGATTTTGATATCGTAGAGACCCAAATACGTTATCGACTGCCCATATTGTTCGGTTCCTTAAGGAATACATCATTTATCTCTAGAACATTACTACATAGTGTCATAGTAAATTATAATTTTTAGAAAAGTTTAAAAGTGGTTTTTATTATTTATTTATATGTAATATTTTACTAGTTTATTGACAGATTTTATGACGTGCCTTGCACCATCAACCTTAGTGTATTCATTAGTAATCAATTTCAAAATTGAATGTTGGTTCGTCCCGACTTGTGAAACTTGAGCAGTTCCTAAATTCATTGAATCGTTACGTTTCAATGTTCATATTTTTGTACATAATTAAATAACGCTATGAGAACAAGTAATATGGGGGTTCTGTATGTAATATCTCAACATATCATGAACCCATAGAAATAACGTAAAAAATGTAAATAGAACGCAATTCACAATTTAAATTTTTTTACAAATAGCCGCCTATTATGATAGAAAGTAGCCTTACAATGGGCGAAACCAACGGAAAATTGTCGGTGTCCAAGTGTTCTCTTTGACTGCAGAACAGCAATAGTCTCATGCCATTATGGTCCCATCATAAAGCAGCTCATGCCATCTGGACAATGTACATCCGGATTGTTATCAGTGACTTCCGGCGGCCTTGGTCAGTTCATAGATCATCGGCGTCAAACAAGACAAGACTCTGACGGAAGAAAGTGTGGGAGTAGATAGTCGCACGACTCCGACACCCAGCTTTCTCTGTGCTCTGGAGTGCGTTCCGAGGAAGTGGAGATAGTCCATAGAGGATTACATAGTTCGGATATGAAATTTGATGGATTTGTCACGAGCCCCATTGAGCGGTGGATCTTCAAAGATCGTCAGAATCGCTGAGACGATTCGAACCTGTGAAATGTCTACCCGGTTGCGCAAAATCGCACAATACGGCACGTGTTTGAAAATATCATGAAATATGATTCGAAACACTCAGTTACAAAGTGACGTGTCTAACAGTTGAAAATGCAATACACAACCAGTGTAAGGAAAAGCCTATAAACAATTGTATTTAGGATTTTTTGGGATTTCGAGGGTGCATAGGTTCCCGTAATTTTGTGGGTACGTAGGCCTACACAGGGAGTGTCTACTATGGCGTATGTAAAGTATAAAGACAGAAGTTCCCGCCAAGTGGTAAGTTATCTGTTCGAATTATGTTTATGGAGTAAATAGACTTGCTCTTCAAGTTTGGTTTGGGTTGCAGTACATATACTTCATTGAAATATATTCATGCCTAAGATACCACTCGCGAGAAATACAGTCTTTGTATGAGTTGATTAAATTAGATAATTGAACGTCTTTGTTACAAAGTTAGCCTTTTTTCCTTAAAGGAGGCATACGCGAATTATCCTATATAACTCTCAGATTGTCCCTTTCTATGCATGTAGAACTCTTATTACAATAAAAATAGCCGGATATTTTCCGTTAATACACTACCATAACTTAGGTTAGCATAACCAAACCTAACCAAACATAACATAACCTAACCAAACCTAACATAAGATTACCAAAGTAGTTGTAGTGAATTAACGGAAAAGGTCCTAATGGCCTCTACAATATGAAGGAGGTCTTTAAATAAATGCTGCCAACTAAATAACCTCAAAACCACGTTAAATGAGAATGGAAAATAAATTTTCTCAAAGTGGAGTGAATTAGCAATATCTTACAGTAAACGAGGAGCAGTTTGGGAAGATGAATAGTTGAGTTCATATCACATGTTCTTGTGGACTAAGATGGTGACCACAGGGAAAAAGAATACTGATGTCGATTTCTTGTGGCCGCAGTGAATTACTACGTGGCAGTTACAAAAATATAACAAACAATGAACATATTTATGCAATGCAGTATAATCACTGCGTTTATTTTTGAGGATTTAGGGGATTAAAAAGAGGGGCTGGCAAGGCCCTGCCATTCGAATGGAAAAATGGAGAAATAACTACTCGACACATAACTAGCGCACTATTGCATGCGACCTCTGTTTCTTTCCTCTCTGTGCTAATACTCAGTAGTAATGGTAACACAAAGACAGTTACGTTGAATGGATCTACCGTGCTTGCATTTACTGGCAGTAATGCAAGGATGCTTTCATGTACTTATTAAGATCAAGAAATGGGCGAATATGAAGGGCGAATATAAAAGTGTAGATGAACGAGTGTAGTCATTGTTACTAAGGTCGACTGTTCCTCAGAAAGAGCTGTTTATTAATAGCCCAATAGTTAGGGCAACTAAGGGACCTACAGCTTTACGTGTAATCCGAACCACGTAGTGTTGGTCTGATTTTCAGGTAACTAACAAACCTGACACTCAGTTCTTTTCTCTATACAACATCTAAACCTTGACTACCATCCAACATGGACACCTCAGACTTCTCTAGTAGTGTCCACGTCGATAGCAACCATTGAGCGGACGCCGTGTTGGTATTATGAGAACCGAGCATAGAACCTGTTACCTACAATCTCCTCAATACTTTGTCTCCAAGTAGCTAGGTTATAGCACTGTGCCAGCAGTGCCAACCCTACAACAACTGCCAGCGTGTGCCTGATCATTAATAATTACATTACATTGAATTAAGCACACTTTCCATCATCCAACACAGTTTAGCACGATTCTCTCAGGGTACAATGGATAATCCGTGCTCGCATTGTCTGTAATAGAGACATTATATGTTCAGTTAACCTTTTTTTAAAAGGTGAGATCTAGTCGAGTAATTACCAATTATCGATGGCCGATGGAGAAAGTGTCGGGTATCGACGCTCGATGTCCCGAGGTCCGGCTGGCATCGACATTGTACAGTGACAGTGACGGGCTGTCGTCTGCCGGTGCCTCAGCCGCACAATGGGCACGACCGCGAGTTATTATACGGTCGATAACATACCCGTCATCGCCGCCAGTGTTGCCAAACAAAATGACAGGAGTATCCTGGAAGTTGCGACAAGGTGCTATTGGAAAAAAAGTGGAGAAAGGGGTACGTGCATAGCTAAGATAGTCACAATGGGGGCTCGGTCGGTCTTCTCTTTAAGGTATGAGGGAGAGTCTCTTAGTATGTTTGTGAATGTACGTGTACTTGATGAACCACACAATCTTAACAATAACAAACAAAGAACCTCAACGTTGGTTAAACAATGAAAACAATAACTAATAGTTTGTTTAAGTACATCTCGCTTCAGAGCGTTTCGTCGCGTAGTGACGGAAATATTGTCAGCACTATGTGATCCACACAGACGTAATATCATTTTTACACTGGCCGATTAGTTATGGCTCTTGAGAGAGTAAGCGACCCTCCACCAACACACGCACACACACCGTCAAGGCAGCCCTTGTCAACCTTTCTCGGCCCCTGTCATAAATAATTTGCAACTGGGGTGTCTAATACAAAATCGTAATATTTTTACTATCTACTTTTTAATTTTTTAAACTAACGTTTTTGTTATCTACGTAAAATTATGATTAAAACGAGCCTAAATTGAAATAACTAGAACGTTTTTAAGATTAAAATTTAAATATGTATTTTTTTTAACACCAACATATTATTTAATCGTTTGAATACGGTATTTATATTTTACATTATCATGTTTGGTATCATTTTCCTCAGATTTTCATGTAGACTACAAGAAATAACAATATCAGGAAAGAAAAATGGAAAATTAAAAAAGTTAAAATCTTTTAATAGAATTATAGTGAGTGATTTATGGTAGGGACGAGGTGAGGTCATTTGCCACGCCTGAAAGTGTGTGTGTGTGTGAGGTAGTGAGGGCTACTTAATCCATCAGGGGACATAGCTCGCCGGCCAGACTGTAGGAGAGCCGGTGGTCTAGCGGTCTGACGCGTCAGGACTTCGAGCCTGGGTTAGTGATAGAGCAGATCCAAATCCTTGCTTAACTTAAAAGTAATTATTTATTCTTTCTTTATTTTCGATCGTCGGGCTTTAGATGTGTAAGACAAGCTAGTGTATAACTATTTAGCTTTGTTTATGTATATAAAAGTTTAAGTATTATTTCCATTGTAAAAGTGAAATGCTTGTTTTTTACTTTTTAAGATGTTAATAGCATATTTTGGGAGGAAAGAGAAATATTTTAAAGTTTATTTATATTAATTAAATGTTTTATTTGTACTATTCCTAATTAAAGAGTTTTTTATCAGCACACACAATTAAATTATGTTTCTATAAATGATAATAATTTAACTTGATATATTTTATACTATAAATCAAATTTATAGTATAAAATACTAAAAATGTTATATTATATTTTAGAGCCTAGTATATTATTTTATTTGTTCTAAATAGAGTGCCAATAAATTTATGTAAAATGGAGCCTCTGTTTAGGCATTGCCTGAGGGGAGCTACATTTATTATTTATTTGTTTCAAAAATCAAAATTTAATTAAATAGTATCTGGTATCACCTTGACTGGTGTTATATGATATTATGTGTATTTTTATATAGTTATAGTGTATATTATATAGTAGCTTTGTAGTGTATGTAATATGTAATTGTATTGTATGGCACTACAGTAAATGTAACTGTATATGCTAACTGTAATACATTGTATTATTGTAAATTGAAACAAATAAATAAATATTACTATTATATGGATGTTCAATGAATGTAGATTAGCGAATGTAGAGTGTAAAAAACTAAGGCTGACTAATCCTTAGAACATGCCTTTAATTAATAAGCCCACTGACAAATAATTAAATAAGTACGGACTAAATAACAAATAATTGGTTTCTACTTGTTATTTTGTTCAATATTTATCTTTGTTATTTAGTCCGTAAGTCTTTGTTGTTGAATATTTTTACGATTGTTAAGCTTTTAAATTTCTATTTGGTGTTTTACAGTGTATTTATCTTTTGTGTTCCACAGTAACCTAGTCATACTATTACTAGTTTTATCATAGTTAATTCGTATCTGTTATTTAATACCATAGTATTTATTCTTATTTATTTTAAAGCATCGCTAGCACAGTTATTTATTATTTCATCGTTTTGTAGATTAACAAGTCAGTAATCTTATCATTAAAAAGCATTTTGCACTTTTTTCAAAGCACACTTCTTTCACGACTAAATATGTTTGTAACCCCCTTATCTGCCTTCCAATAAATTTTGCAAATAAACGAAAAAAAAAATTAAAAAGCATTAGTGAAGGTAGAAGGGAGATTAGGTTCGCACATCAGTCACACAGCTCACATAGCACAATTGATATATAATGTATGCTTGTCACTTTATTGTCTCTTCTGTAAATAGTTTATGCCGTAAATAAATAAATAATAATAAACAGCCGGTGGTTATCGGCTGATCCCTTCAAAGTGTAAAGTACAAGTGAACGCCACAACACAAATCTATTACAATATAAGCACGAAATGCACAAATATATGACAATACAAGTACAAAATGCACAAATATTATGGTGATCGATTTCGGTGAACCACGCTCACTTTCCTCAGACCAGAGGGATTCACAAAAGAATGGAAAATGGTGTTCAACAACTCAATTTATTAGGCCTACGACCACGTGACTCTATTTGCTGGAAATGTCAAAATGGGGCTGCTGTGTTATTAATGGCTAATTCCTATTGGCTGTTACTTCTGTTCTAATTAAAAAACTACTTCAAAATTTGGTACGACTCTGCTTGGGATCAAAATGAGCACCTTTAGCTTCTGAAGCTAGGTTTTAGCCAACATTTATCTGTCACATTCACCTTGTACTATAGTCCTCCTCTTTACTCTGTCCGATAAGTTCCCCGTACAGATTAATGATCTATGAGCTAAGTATGGTTAAAAAAGGAATTCGGTCTAACATTAAAAAATAAAATCAACATGAATTTACTGCGGGTATTATGTAGCAACGTTTCCTTTGATCATAATTTTTAATTAGAAACAACAAAATCTAGAAATAGTCACATAAAGGTAGGCCCCAGTTTCATGTTTGTACGACATACCGAATACTATAATACCGAATGGAATCGTGATATACTTGATATAACTGTACAATAAACAAGTGTAGGCCTACAATCCAAATCCGAAAATATTGTTTCATAGGTAATAGTGTGTCGTTCTATGTTGAACAACATATAGAAGAGAAAATAACGGCGGTGTTTCATAGGTTAGTGGAAAGTATCGGTTGAGAACCAATGTCGTTAGTTACAAAGAACATACTCTGGACTAATTAATTGGGCTAATTAATGGAATCAACCAGAAGAAAGTCCCACGCCACACAAAGTTCCCATGTAATTGAGTTCTACTTGAAAGGTCGTTAAAAGTGCATAAATAGATTTTTAAACAGTATTAAAAAATTTCTTAGTAATGTAGCTATATGCGTTATCGGAATAAATCGTCATTATGTATTCGGTAATAAGATGTTAATAATTTGAATGTTCCTACTCATGAACATAGTCAATATGAATGTTTATTATTGAATTAACTAACGTGTTTGTATTGGAAAAAAACTGTAATTAAATACAGGCGCAAGAAGGCTTTGAAACTAAATCAAAATTCTTGAAATTATTGTTCATCAAATTATTCAAAACAGTATATTCATGCAATGAGTTGTAAATAAAGTAAAGAAAATTAAGTACATTATAATAACAAAACCTTAGTGCGTTCTTCTATTGTATTAACATAGATAAATCTACAAACTTAAAATTTTAATAAATGCATCATAAATTAGTGTACAATCAGTCAAATAATTCCTTAATGCCTTGGAAAAATAAAACATTTAATACTGAAATCGTTTATTGAGAAAATGTTTTAAAGAAATACAGATTGACATACATTTTTATAAAATGTACTGTTTTGAAAATGTACAAAATTGTCTGCTTTCTTTCGTTGTCGTGACACCTGATCGGTAGACCATAAGGTCGAAAATCGTATCTCCGAGGTACCTGCATCGGGCCTGCCTCAGTGAAAGTATCTTCCCTTACAATGTAACCCTCATTAAATGTGAGCACGAAGACAGAGGATGTGGTGTCCAACAATGACGCATGTAGAAAGTCACTATTGGGAAGAAAGCTGAAGATAAACTCCGGATACTTTTCTACGGTGATTCACGAGTACCTGATAACGCGGACGCAGCTGGCCGTCACCAGGATCTGAGGAGGGTAAGGAAATGACGTGATGTGAACTGCGGAACGACGGATTTGGAGTGGAACAGACGTCTAGGCTCATCAAAATGTTATACTATACACAATGGTAAGTAGGCATATGGTTGTTTTGCACTAGTAATGCAAATGATACTCGTTGTAATATTTCTTCTACGAATTGTTCCAACGTCTGGTCACTGAATACTGGATAGCCGTCATGGTGTACTTGGTTTTAATTAAAAATAACTCTTCTCGTTGCACTTCCTCCAACATTAAATTACAGTTACCGGATGCGGAAATGTGCGAAGGGTCAGTTGATTCTTTGAGCAACAGCTGATTCCTTATAAGATAGACGGGTTGTCAGCTTCTTCATACATTATAAATACCACGAACATACGAATATTTTCCCCTCTTTCACTCTACGCTAGTCGATTATTTCAACATAGTATCCAAACTTGTATATTATTACATCAGTATGAAGTGTGACACGTACTTTTCTGTTTATATACTTTTATATTTACTTTTACATGACATGTGATTCTGAATAAGAACAATACTTTTGTATGCTCTCTGAGCAAAATCTGATCGTGGCTAATAATGTAAGTATTTTTTGTTTCCTTTATGATCAGCTGGGGAATATAAAGGAGAGTTTAATAGTGATTATTCGAACTGGTTGTTTTGTTCATTTTTGTTTTACAATTTTAAGTGTTTTATAAGTTTATTTTATGTAATTTTTGCGTTAAGAGAGAAATATTTAATATTAGTTTGTACTATTAACTAATATATTTAAATAATCTTACTAATACAGTAGTAGGCGCAAATTTGTCATAACACCCTGGCCACTACTTATGCCCTTCTCCACTGAGCTAGACTATCATTATTACTAGCCCTCGAGACGAGGTGGCAGAAGACCAGTATGAATTTTTTCATACAGAAATAAAGGGATTGTACATTTCTAAATGAGTACACTGAAAAGTAATGTTCTAAGGGGTTACTTTTCTCATACAAAAAATAATATAGTTTTTTAAAAGTATCTAACCTTGAAAAGTTTATTTTTGATAATCTGGTTAGTTGAAAAAACAGATCCTTTCTAAATGTGATCCATATGTAAGGTAAGTGCTTGAGCCAAAAAGATGTGTGAGGCTTACCTCTAAATATAAAGGTATAGTTCGCCAATTTGGGGTTTCGGTAAAATTCCTTTAGCTGCCCACCAAACCTAAACTTTTCAATATTATCGAATACTCATAAAGGAGAAATGAAAGATGTTGCAGGACGTATTAAACACTCATTATACAATATGTCTTAGGCGCTTTCTCCACATAAACTCACAAAGATATTGTGTAGGTTAGGTTACTGGCAAGTCTTTACTGACAAATGAAGCTAATAACAACATGTTCTTGTAAATATATAAGTAGTTTAGGTAATTATTTGCATAGAAAAAACTTTGGGTTTGTCGGGCAGCTAAAGGAATTTGACCGAGGTTTCGTGTTTACGTCAACAAAAGACGAAAGATCATCCTAACCGACGTTATTTTCATGATAACTGAATCAAGTTCTCATCGTATTCCTCGCACTGCCATTAGATCTCCCTGTATATCTTGTATACTTTCTTCAACATTTTGGTATTTTAATTTTGTTCTCCGATACTTTTGGAAATAGCTCCCATCGTATACTTACTCATACTAATTTTATTGGCGAATTTCATAAATTAAATGCAGATCTTAATTGTAAGCAACACTTACTATAAAATTAAAAAATATGCATGTTAAAATGGCCCCCACATATGATTACGGGCCCTGGTTGCAATATCAGTTATGAGCCCTCCATTTTCGCAATCACGTGTTAAAGTATAATTGCATGACTATTTTTTACCAATACAATTATTATAATTTAATTCAAACTGAAAATATTGGGTATAGTGATAACTACTTTAAAATGTTTACACAGTTACTGGAATTGTATAAAAATGTCTTATTGCAGTATACATATTTACAAAAATCGTTTGTAGATTTTTCTCATAGATGGAGTTGAGAAGCTTCGTTGCGTCTTCTTCCGATTGGAATACTGTACTGTGGATGGTCTTCATACGAACAGGGTCTTCAGCTAGCTGTCTAAATCTATAAAGTCTGACGGATACTTAGATAGATACAAGATCGCTTGTTTTTACTTTAGGTACCGAATTTTCTAAGCCCATAAATGAAATAAATGGTGTAACAGTTCACATATTTGTTCACAACTTATAAATCTGGATTTTAAATCAGCAGTAATGAAATCGAATTCAGGAAAAAACAACAGAAGATCTGAATACATTGGATGTCTCTAGATGAAGCTGCTCAAGTTGTCTAGGCGTCTTTTCATTGGAGTTCCTTTTAACAACAAACTTAGATGGAATGCCTACTACCTCTGGAACTACTTTTGTTTCACTGTGTGTGAACAAATCTATATTAGTGCTTGGATTAAGATTTAAGGTTTAAATAATTACAGTAGAGTAGATCCTACGGTAATTTAATATTAAGGGTATTTTTGTTTGAAAGAGGCTATGTTTGTAATTTAAATTTAATTATATTTTTCAATTAAAATTTAAATAAATTTTATAATGCCCGCCCCCCCTAGGCCCGGGCCCTGGGGCCAGAGGTCCACCCAGCCCCACCCTTGTGGGGGCCATGCATAATTAATAGTATATTTCATAACAAGAGTGGAAAGTGGGGTTTTGCATGTTCGAGACCATATGTTTGAAGTGCGAGACTTGTCGAGCACTTCGAATGGTCGAGAACATACAAAACACTTTCATTCGAGTTTTGAACGATACTTTTCACTACACTACGGAATAAAAACTCATTGTTGGAATGTTAACTGTTAACTGTAATTAAATTAGAAACATGTGTTAAAAACAGGTGTTGTTGACTGTGGAAAATTTTCGGTTGTAAACAATGTTACTTTCGGTAGTAAACAATAGACAGCTGTTGAAAATATGATGTTTCGCAGGTTGTAAACACATAACGAAAACAGCTGAACTCATAGTAGTGTAGTGAAAATGTATTTTTGACACTGCTTTCATATATTATCTTCTTATATCTTGTGTGTTTTTTCAACATTAGCTTTGTGTGCTCATTGAATGTTTTCTCTGGCCCTTTGCAAGTCATTTTCACAGTATGTGATCTGCACAGAAATACACTTTGCTATAAATTTTAGTTCTAAGTGTATGTCTAATTCGATACCTTTCTACGCCTTTTATCGCGTGTATTCGCTGATGATTTACCATTCCCTTGCATTGTATGTATTCTCTGACATTTTCTCATCAGTTCACGTAAGGCATCTACTCAAAGTAGCCCACAAACCTCGCACTTCTATTGTTGTGGAGACCTGTGAGAATCTGATTGAGCTATTGGAAAACTCCTACGGGAATTCGATTTTCTTTCACATTATATAGGAAGGAAACGAAATACATTTTATTAGTAATACTTTACAATACAGTTGAGTTTCTGGTTTCATTGTCCTCCCACTCTAATTTAGTCAACTAACGCAAAAATAGATCTTTCCATATACTGTACTACGAATGTGTGTATGTGTGCGTGAATGTATGAATTTAATTAGTTAATGTGGTCTGCCACTAGAGCTGGTTTAAACAGCATTACACTTACATGGGACTACACTAGCGCTCCACTACTGGACCTCAAAACAGCTAATTTTTTCCTATTAATGCTAAAACTCAAGATTTGCCATTGGATGAGAAATATATCTAGGTGTTTAGTAAAATAATGATACAACGTATAACAATTCCACTGTCATTAAATTTGGCAGATGATAGTTGACTATTAGAATACATTCTTTTCATATTTCTAGGTAATGTGAGACATATATGACATTAGAAACTGTTTTAACACAACAGTCACATCTATTACAGTATAACCTTTTTAAATTTATTTTCCAATTTTTATTATGAGGAAAAACTAAAATTGTGAAATGTATTCAATCAACATGGTACAGTTTATTTCAAACTGTTATCATTTAAAAATACACCTAGAGTAATGTACGAAAGTAGATATGTGTTTAATATTAGAACCCATCCAATAATGTTAGTCAAAGGCCTGTAGCATGAGACCACCCCGCAACTGAACCTCAATATTGCAATTATTGAGTATTTGAATAGAATTGGTGATTTCAACATTTCGCGAAAAATTTAAATTCGAGTACTATCGAAGACTTTTTTTATTAATTAATCTAATTTATGAATTGATACTTTTCTGGTAATTATAAAAAATTATAAATGCTATAATCTATATCTAAAATCTTACACTAAACCATCATGCACAAAATACTTCAATTGCTAATTTTTACTTTACAGGAACGAACATTTTTATAGCAAGTTTTTAGGTTTATGATTAAAGTGAACAAATTCATAAACAGGCTTATATCAGTATCCCGACTGAGCATCATACAGGTATGAACCTTATAGTATCACGTGGACTTTGGCATTACTTTAGATTAGTACTTGAAAAAGGTAGGATAGTACGAAATCGAAACGTTGTGTATTTTTCGTTACGTAATAAGCCTATATACAGTACAATATTATTTTCATACAAATGCTCTTAAATATTTAGGCTTACACCATCACACATCTAACAAACGCGAAATCATGAGAAACCATAGACGAATTAAATCAATATTTATGAAATCATGGTTCTGTTTTCTTGCTGACTAGCTTAACAATCCGGCAATCGATCTAAAAAAAACTGTTTATACCATCGATTATAAAAAGTTCATATTCAAATTAATTAGTGAAGCGCACAACTGAATTAACGACGTTTCAAATTTTCTCACTGCTTGGCCTATATACTTAGTTTCCAAAGGAATGAGTGGACATGGAAGTCGGAGGAAAACGAGGCTGACCCGGTGGCACTCGAGGTGCGACATGCCACCTCAAGTAGCCCGGCGAAGGGTTGCGGGGTTATAGACGCGCTCTCTCTCTGTGTCCATATATATATATATATATATATATATATATATATATATATATATATATATATATATATATGTATATAAATAGACCTACCTATATATACCTAACCTAACCTAACCTAACCTAACCCACCCACCCTCCCATACACGTACATTGGTAGTAAGTGTATTGGTAACAATCGTTAATCATGTGTCTCATTGTATGGCTGTATTTTTCAGATAATTTTATCACTGTAAATATATCATCTATTAGCCGCCAGACCAACACGGCCACACTGCTAGCCGAAGCGCCATTTCGCACCTCGAGTGTTAGTAAAGTTGTGGGTTCTCTTTCGCTGCATGTCGCACCTCGAGTGTCCAATTATGACCCTCAGGTAGTCCATGTTGCACCTCGGGTACCCCCGCTGACCCTAGGCAGGAGGTATGAGGGTGTCATGTAAGGGGGGGGGGGGGTTGTAGAAACACGAAGGGAGTGTATCGAGTAGCCAATTATTCATCAATTTGTACTTCATTTTTAGGTTATAGTATTTAACAATTTCTTGATTGTTATGTGGTCATATATAACAATTAAACTGATAATAAATGTAATAGTAGACCTTTAAGTTGCGGTAATATAATTGCATTTCAAGTTAAACCCGCTTTCTTCGCTCGCATTGCGTCTTCAGTGATTAATATTTATCTTATTAATCCCACACAAAAAAACGTTAAAACTAACAGAGACACTGGGACATATTAAACATTCCAAAATTCTAGGTTGAAAATATAATCATGCAAACTTGAAAGAATTGATTTAAGGTATTTAATTTAAATTGGCAGGTAATTGGTATTTCAGTAGCATAACTAATTTAATTATACAGTATAATATCTTTGGAACTAGTAGGAAAGAATTCCCTTATTCTTTTTATAAGAATATAAGAAGTATAAGAATATAAGAAGTATAAATAAGTGAGGCCGTTTTTTGTCAACGCAACTCCTCTATTATTTATTTACCAATTTAAACGTTTGACGTGTCAAACAATTTACCTCTGTTCAAAGTTGTGCAATAAAGTCTTGATTCTTTAATATTTTCACACTCAAGGGCACGAGAAGCCCTCAAAGTTCATTTTCGGCCATAAGAATAACATGGAAGGAGATTTAAATAGATCGAAAACTAACAGCTCGTAAAATGTAAATATTGAATTCCCAAAAGTGTTGGAATGTAAACAATGGTGTTTGTAATACTGAGGAGGTTAGATCTTTCATAATGTTAAACCAAGGAAGGTTGTAAGCATGGTTTTATTCACATTTCATTGTAGAGCCCCGCTCGACTGGACTTGAAGGATCCAATGGTTGTCTAATGCAGTTATTTTATTTATTTTATTAATCTTCAGCTGTTAAACAAAAACAAATGAAATGGACACGATGATATAGGCTAAGTAATATTATTGTGTATTTATACTAATAAATAGGTAGCAACGCAAGTAATGTGAGTGAGATACTATAAATAAATTTAATATTGTGATTTTACGTTATACAGTTAACCTACTATTATTTGCTGTCAAAAGTAACTGGTCGAAGGCCGATGTGTAACGAGCGCAGCGAATGGCGGGACTGGCACGCGAAACGTGCAGGGGTGTCCCCTAGTTTAATTAGAATTCACGACCTTGTATAACGTGCACTGATAAAGGTTTTTTTTAATAATCGTACTTTAAAATCTGTTCTATATTGCGTTGAGAAGTGTTATAAGGACAGCACAATTAATGTTTAATACAGTTTAGTTTATCGCATTACAGTCTCCAACATTAAAGTCTCTTTCTTCGTGTAAAATGTCATGGAAGGTATAAAAAAGTTAGTGTTCTAATACACTTCTTATAAAACAATTATTTTACTTCTTGCCTAGGAAAAGAGGTAAGCTTTTAAGTGGTTTTAAACCATTAGAGTTCTTTATCATATTTATTTATTTAAAATATTTTGAACAAGAAAGGCTCCTTTAGGAATATGGACTTGCTGAGTGTAGTTTTAACATGATAGACTTCTTTAGAAAAATATTGAATTTAACTTAGATCTAATTATTAGGATCCTAAGAAGTAGATTTAGGGATCGTACGTAATTGCAAAGGTTACTTGCTGAAGTTGGATGCAAAATGAACAATATGTTCACCACCTAAGCACATTCGACATAATAGAATAATCAACCAACTTGCCGATGCTGTTATTAAGACAATAACTACGTAGAAAAGATCAACCAAAATATCGGAAACTATTTTGAGAATCGCAGTTTTTATAAGATGGGTGAAGTGCGAATTTCCTCCTTATACCTTTAAACCTTATACCTTATTTTTTACTCTACAATTGAATTTTGATAATCGTGGCTTACATCTTGTATTTTAAGGGTGCATTGCAGCCATAGCCAGCCCATGCCTGTTATGAAACAGACATCAACACACTGTAAATCTGTGAGTATTATAACAATTCTTGTTGGTTGAATTCAGTTATGTACAACCAAACAAATAGCACAACTTTTGTTGAGTAAGATATCACGGAGAATGTTCGGAACGAATTAAAAACGTTCAAGATGTTTAATGTTTGTATGTATATTATTGAGTTTGAGAGTTTCCTTGAGGTACGGTCTTAGCATATCTTATATTTACGGTGATATTATTTGTTTTAAACACAGTGGATTGAATTATTTTTACAGAGAGTAGGTAACATAATTGATTATTTATAAAGTGAGAATTTTTCAACTGTATCATTTTTATACCCAACGATTCCTTAACTAGAACCAAGGTAACTGACTTACCGGCCAAAGCGGACGTTAATATAATCCCAAGAACGAAACACAGCCGGACTAGAGGTAACATGGCGCACTTCCAACCTGTCTCGGCGCGGGCTAGCTTCGCACTAGCGACCAGTAGTCTCGCGTTCGAGCTCCCCTCCCCCGGGCATGGCTTACTGACACATATCCCACCTGTCGCTCCTTGCTCGTCCCATCGCCTCCACACACGCGTGCTTGCACTCTGAATACTATCATGCTTTGTTGCCGTTAGGCCGATCGCTTTAATTTGTGTCACTTCCGTTTGACTGATTTTAAAACGTATCTTGTTTTAGAAAGAATGCGTTATAAAAAAGACGAATTAGGTTTCGGAAATTCTTTTTTAAATGTTTTCTCATATTTGTGAGACATTATGTTTGAACAACCAATTTTAGGTGAATGGATGACTGGTGTAGTCATTTTACTGGCTAATATTATTTAGGTAGCTCTAAATTAATATTAATAACCGTTATTAGATTGTCATGAATACCGTAATGGAATGAAACCAAATATATGCTTGATTTAAGTATTAACCATTTTACTAATATAAATAAAATGATAAATCGTATATTAAATAACAGTTTATGGTATCCTAATATATAAAATCCAAAACAATATAGCCTACTCACTCATCACGGAATCTCAGAAACTACCGAATAGATTTTGATAACATTTGGAGGGAAATTAGCTTTTGTATCACAGAGACCTACTAAGAAAGTGTTTCTTGAAATTTCATTCCTATGGGGTAGAAACAGCCCCTCAACCTTCCCCTTTTTTCCATAAGAATAACATTGGTATTAATTTTATTTAATAGTTCACTTCAAAAAGCTGATAAAAAAATAAACATACCAATACACCTCGTACTGGGACCAATACACCTCGTACTGTATTGGTTTATCGTATAAGAGCTTGGTTTATCAATATCTGGATTTTTAAATAAATACATTATTAATTGATAAATATTTAAATTAAAAACAGTTAGAATATTTAATTTCATAAAAAGAGGTTTACAATGGTCGGTCGGGCCTACGTTTGATAATTTTCTTATAGTTTTTTTTTTTTTCTTAGAAGTTAGATTTCCTCCATTCTGCTGCAATTCCCATAAAAATTGATCCCGTATCTAATTGCAGCTTCAAAATAAGCCACATATGCTGATCTCATATAGCTTTTATCTATGCAATATGACAGCCGTTGCATATTGCATAGATAAAAATAATACCTTTAATAGCCTGCTGCTGATATTATCAATATGTGTACCCTACGATGGAGTCCTGTCTACGAACATTCCTAAGAATTTTACACTTTCACAGTGCTGTCATATGAATTATTACAATTTGCGTGTCTTAAAGAAAACGTGATATTTTTAGTTTTTTTCTTTATTTGCACTAGTTTACACCATCCCTAAAGTAGAGTAAGACTTGCAGGGATTTGTAGATAATAAAACTCGTTATTCTGCTTCAACTGTTACGGTAGTATTATTGTTACTGACCAAATCCTTGAAATAGAAACCCACGTTTTTTGGCGTTTTTCGCAGACGGAAATGGCCCCCTTGTAAATTATATTGTTTATTTATTATGAAAGAAGTGATCATTCATTAGAAGTATTTGATAAGAACTGTGGACACTGGTTGCATGCTTTGCTTGAATTTTAATTGATTATTATAATATTGTCATGTAATTGGTGCAAGCTGTTTCGCAGCATTGTTATATATTTATAACCAAATAAATTTCATTATTTGAATACGTTTTTACAGTTTTAGGATTGTGGTAAAATTTCAAATAAAGAATATTAATCATATATTTAAAACTTGTAGAACAAATTAAAGATAAAAATCCTAAACAGTTAAATTGTTAATGTGATTAAAAAAAGATACGAAATGAGTTTTCTGTGTGAGGATAATCAGATTTGATGTCTTATTATCGACAAATTTAGATTAGAGACTGAACAAATACGATTATAATAAAGAAATAGTAAATTTATTAAATTAACTAATAATTATTTACTTATAAAATGTCTTAATAATTATTTATTGTTGGTTCTATTGTTGCTTTTAAATCAGCTAAAATGTAATATAATCGTTATAATAACGTTAAAAATTATTTTTAAGTTTTTAATGTTAGAAAATTATTTCTAATTAAATAAATTAATATTTTTATACAATATTTCAGAATTGTCACAAAAACCTAGTGAAGTGCGTAGAATAATCGCTAGCTGTCATAGACTATTTGCATACAAAATTAATTATTAATATTAAAATCTGCACTGAACAATTAAAAATGCCAATGCCTTTATGCTGTTATGTAGCATTGATAAATAAATAAATTAATCAGGGATATCAATAGAATATGTCATAAAAACTATACACGTTTTTTAGTTATATCTATAAAACACACCCCCTCCCCCCACTTCCGTTTAGAAAGGAGGGGAACGATTTTTACAATAATATCGTGACGTATCAATAGAACTCTTCAGCAAAAAAGTGATTATAAAAAATTAATTATCGTCTATACTATACTATATATGACCAAACATGTAAGGTAATTATTGTTACAAACATTATATATTTTATAATGTAAATGTTGTCACCACAAATTTGGCAGGTACTAACCCAACTAAAAACATCATGACATCATTCTACAATTGTTTAATACGATTTTGTTAATTATTTCACTAATTATGTGCAATGCCTTTGATCAGTATTTCGATTTAACACTGTATGTTGGGTGAGTTGGGGAAAGTTCGTGGTTTCAAGTAACGTCAATATTTGCTCATCGAACGATCTCGTGTGTAAATGAAAGCAAGGCTAGGCTGTTCCAACACCGCCATACCAACACGCAATGTGATGTCTTCACATTCCTTGGTAACTCTCAGTCTATCCATAATGTGTCTGAGGAAACGACACGTTAGAAGAAAATAAGCAATGAACATTATTTAATTATATATATTGTAATGAATAATTTTAATTTATTCGTTAATAAGGCACTAATCATAACGTTTTTACATTCTTACATATCAGACGCCGACACAACGTTGTGCGTATTTTAAGGCGAATATGAATGATGATATGAGTGTATGATGAGTGTGGATGAATGTCGTCTGGTTACTAACTGAGTTCAACTGTTCCTCAGAAAGGGCAATTTATTAATAGCCCAACAGCCAGGGCAACTAAAGGACCTACAGCTTTACGTGGAATCCGAACCACGTAGTGTTGGTCTGATTTTCAGGTAAATGACAAGTCTGACACTCAGTCCTCTCCCGTACAGAACATCCGAACCTTGGCTACCATCCAACAGGGACACCCCAGACTTATCAATAGTGTCCACGTCGATGGCAACCATTGAGTGGACGCCGTGTCGGTATTAAGAGGACCGAGCATCCAACCTATCGCCTACAATCTCCCAAACACTTTGTCCCCAAGTAGCTGGGTTACAACAATGCGCCACCAATGCCGATATGGTCGAATAAGAGTGTGTATGAACAAATTTAGTAATTATTAATTTAACTCACTGCACTCATTTACAATACACATTCAGCCAATGTGTGTGTGTGCGTGCGTGCGTGCGTGTGTGTGTGTGTGTGTGTGTGTGTGTGTGTGTGTGTGTGTGTGTGTGTGTGTGTGTGTGTGTGGGCGCGCGCGTGCGTGCGTGCGCGCACGCGTGATTAAATGAAATTACTGAAAATAAATCTATATGAAATCCATTCGATCTATTACACATAGACTCAAGTAAAACACTCTCTTTACCACCTTTCATATATGACCACTGTGAGAGAAGATCTCCAACCAACCAAACTGGCATATAAGAAGTTTTTTCTAATCTCACGTACATTCAATGTGAGTACTTTTAAGCATATTTTTTAGGGCGTCTTAAAAGTCCTACCCTACTATTAACTTTACGAATAGAGATAAAGTGATAAACTTCGGCATGTGTATATGGCCAAAGAAGGAGTTTTTTTACGTATGCAATTTTTACACCCCCTCACAAAATGGAGTAGTTTGGGTATGTCAAAGTTTTAAAATAGGAACCCCTATCAAGTTTGTTTTTGAAATTTGTTAATGATGGAGTATCAGATGAGGAAGACAAAGGTTGTTGGACACCCTATCAAATGACACATTATTTTAAAGGTAATATTAAAATAAGAAAAATGGTGCTAACTGGAGGTCTTTAACGTTACTCTATTAAATTTGGTGGCCAATTAAATTTGAAATTGTTTTTAAAAAACCCTTCAATTTTAGTTACATTTAAAATTGTTATAAGGAAGAAAACGCATTCACCTACCAGTTAACTTTGAGAACTGATGATACCAAATCGTAAAACAAGTTATTACAAGAATCAACAAACACCACAAACCATAAATAACATAGTATTTATTTGGTTTTGGTTTGTCTGGCCAAGGCCCAGTAGGGCAACCTGGGAATACCAATGGCTCGTTATCTCTTACGGGTTACTAGTTATATATATATTACGTGAAACACATTCAATTCAGTTATTGTGTGACATTCCTTTTTATTAGTATTTAATAAAAATGGCTCGGTCAAATGAAGATAAATTAGAGATGATTGTTTTAAGCTAGGAGAAATGTTCATGAAGCAGTTCGTTTATTCAGACCTGCCTATACAGATAGACAGGGCATATATTAGACGTTTAGTAAACCAAGTTTAGTGTCAAAGATGCACCACTATAAGGGCGCTTTGCCATTGCGACAGAGAGGTCCAAATTAAAATTTTAGCAAATGATGACGCAACTCCACACGAATCTCAGCGGTCCACTGCGCTTGATTCTGGAATTTCAAAATATACTGTTCATAAAGTGTCACAAGTTCGACCCGTATAAAAGAATTAAATGAAGACGACCCTGACCGAAGACTTCAATTTTAAATGTTGCGTAAGATTGAAATAATTTAATATCCCAGATATGTTTTAGTGATGAAGCATAATTCTCTTTGCATGTGGCAGTCAATTGACACAACTGCCGTTATTGGGCAAATAATACCCGCTCCACTACTGGATGGTTGAATGCCATACGCAACATCCACAAAAATTAAATGTACGGGCTGGCATTTTGGGAAATTCTGTTATTTTAAAAACGTGTCATTGTAGTTTAGGAAAAGTTTATTTGATTATTAACCTGCACTAATAGCGCTGTGCTGTAGCCCAACTACTTGGGGACAAAGCTTATAGGTGATAGGTTATATGCTCAGTCCTCTTAATACCGACACGACTTCCGCTCAATGGCTCCTATCGGCGTGGACACTACTAGAGAAGTAGTTGCCGGATGTTGTAGGGTATAGGGAAGATAACTGAGTATAAAGCTTGACAAATAGGTGAAAATCAGATTAATACTACGTGGTTCGGATTCCACGTAAAGCTGTAGTTTCCTTGGTTGATTTGGTTATTGGACTATTAATAAATATTTCTTTCAAAGTAACAATCGACTTTGGTTAGTAACTAAAGTTAATTCTTCCTCGCAATATTCTTCCACCCCCCTCAAACTGAAGTAGAACGTGATGAGTGCTCGTCTAAAATTATGGGATGTATATTAGGTACTTGAAACAAACTTGGAACTACCTACAACTAAATTACCTTATTAAATTACACCCAATTCAAATTCAAATAAAAAAATGGCAGTAAATAGAGAAACCATTGATTATATACGACTTGTTTAAATCAACGGAGAAACACTGCAGCTGTTGTGCTTTTTGTGTATGCAAACCCCGCAATACATTTGTGTTGTGATATTGCGTCTACAGGACTCACGGCGCACTGACAAAATATCGGGAAATTGCTTCACTAGATTTAATTCATTAATTGGTGTCATAATAATGATATGCCCAATTATGTAACCTGCATTCCTGTGCTCTTAAACAATATTGCATCTTTAGTAGTTTAATTAACATAGCATAATTACGAAAAGGTTTTATTTAGTAAAAAAATAAATAAAACATATTACCTCTTTTTGTTATTAGGCCTGCATTCAGTGACACCGGATAAGGCTAGGCATATATAGACGTTATGTCTAGCCTTAAAGCCGAAACCACATTGAACATGACGATTTATAATACCGTTGAACTACATGTATAAAACCCCGATTTCTAATATAAATTGAAAACTATAAGTGTTTTATTTGATTTTTATGTATTTTTACGTCCACATTGAACGTAAAAATACATTGTCAGTTTGTCATTCTCTGTGTGTCTTAGTATTAGATCTTCTTGATGGAAAACGTTTATTCATTCTATCGGATCTCGCCTTTCTTTTTGTTTCTAAAAAACGTTAAGTCTAGTTTTGTTTTTCTTTGTTTTCCTTTGTTTGTTCGTCAGGTTTTTAAAAGTTTATGGTTTATATTTTAAATCGTCTTTTGTTAGATCTACCACTAATGCTTTCTTTAATTTCTCTAATCCAAATGGTTGATATTTTCAGCTTCGATAGTTTTTCCTAATCTATTTTCACACATTCTTATTGTCTCCAAAAAGAGACTATTTTTCTCATTATGTTAGTAAGCGATTCTATCACTTTAAACACCAACTCATTATGTACAATTCGCAATTCTCCTTCCTATTGTCATTTTTCATTTATGTGTGTTCTATATTTTATCTGATCTGTTTTTTCTGGTTTAGTCTGAAGATTGCCTCACTTCCATATGGCACTTCTGGCGGAATAACCGTTTTCTAACATCATAAAACACTGCAATGACCATTCTTTGAGTGTTCAGAATAGCTGACAAAACACTATAAAATGTATCAACTTAGGACGTTAGCGTTTAGAGGGAATGAGGATGTAAAGAAGGATCTAATGTAAAGTGAAAGTGGAGTAAGGGCCGGCCCGAGTCAAGGATGTGGGGGCCGTTGAACCCCCAACATCGTCCAATGTGCACTTGCAAGAAATGCGTCACGTCAGAGCTACTTCCAAACACCGTCATAAGCGAAATATTCCCAGGGAGAAAGTGGAAACTCCTTGCTATAGATTTCGAAGAAGCTAATTTATCACTTAGCATATTATTTTCTCGTGATTCTGAACTTGAAAGACAAGCTAAACAGGAACTTAAAACATATCAAATCGATGCATTGCATGGGCTCATACTTTCTTATAACCCATTGCCTTATTATAAGGCAGAATTTCATAAATATAATGAAGTTATTGAGTTTAAGGTTAAGCGAATTAGGAATTAGTACAAAAAAAAAAAAATTATTACTTGACTATTTTGTAATGGAAACCCTAGTTAATATCCAAAAAGTTTTTACTTTATGAAACATTTGGAATAAACTTCTCAATGAACAAGACGAAGAAAGACACTAATTATTGTATGTAGACTGCGAAGCTTGCCAAACAAACAAATAATAAAGTGAAATAGATTTGATATTGGTAATTATATTTTTGTACTCTAAATTATTAATTTAGTACAGGGCCGTAACGACCACCGGGGCAACCGGGGCACCGCCCCGGGGCCCCCGAGCCTAGGGGGCCCGAAGGGGCCCCCGATAGAGGGGCATAATTGCGTACTACCTCCGAAAAACTTATTTTTTATATATTTAAAAATCAACGAAAATTTTATAATAAAAATGTAAAAAACTAGAGACTGAATTTTGAACTTAAAAAATATACGATAAAAATATTTTTAAGACAAATAAGCTTATACAAAATCATAAAGAAATATAATTTTCTTACGTCAATAATTGTTGCTCGGGAGTGAGTCATTGCCCAGCCGGATGTTTGAGATAAACGATAAACATACTACTGTAACCGGAAGTGCACAGGTGTTCCCACGACATCGAAAGACGTCTGCGTTGCCAAACTTTGCTAAGATACAAAATAATCTTGGCAATACTGTATAGTGTTTGCTTCTCGTCATTACCTCTCAGTACGTGGTTGTGATAGGACATTCGGGACTAATCGTGACTAAGTTGTTTGTGCTGTAATTTACTCAGTTTTTGCGATCGACCTCTTCCTAAAGTGTATGCTAGTGTGCTAGTTATAATGAAACGGTCATATTTAAGTGGAAGTAAAAAAAGACAACTTAAGAAAAGAAGAGATGAAGAGTGTGCAAAAAATTCAAAGTTATCCCAATGGCTGTGTAGCGCCAGTGCAAGTCATTCATCAAGTGATACTAACAATACAGGTAAATTATCGTATTTCAAATAATACTCTAGGCTTAATTTTTAAGATTGTATTGCCAGAATTCTACACTTTTCTGCTACTCAGATAAAATTTAACTCATAAAAAGTGGTTTCAGTATTCCGCTAAGATCTTGCTTTTACTGCATTGATAATTAATTGTCATGAATGCTACAGTAGTATCGCTACAGTTTGATATATATTTTTTAAATTTAGAATCTTTCAACTCTTGAGTTAGTTACAACTAAATTTTGGCAATGGCAAACGATTTCTATACCGAACAGTTTTTTAGGACCTTGATCAAATTAAGGTAAATATTGTAAATTGAATAAAAACCTTCGCGGAATCCGCGTCTATAACTTTATTATCACCACCATGAATTTTTCGAATGTAATTAACATTATGCTAATGTAATACATTATACAGTTCGTTAGACATCAAGGGATTTTATGGTACCCTAATACGTGTTACTCTACTTAATGTATATTTTTTACATTCAAAGCTAATTTACTGTATAGCGCTATTTATGTGTTTAGCGCGCTAAGGAATCAGGTGTTGCCATTTTAGCAACCCACTTTACTTATTTTGCCGTATCCAGCAAAATAAGTATTTTTAATTACTGTACTTTAATAGTACTTTAATTAGGTCTACTTTAATATTACACAGCTCCTTTAAGAAAAATTTTACTGCACTTTTGGAACTTACACATGAATTAATTAAAACTAACGTTTTAGTTTAGCAAAAGCAAACTGTTTTTACGGCACTGACGGGTTATTGTGACACGTATTCAGTGCCGGACTGGCAGCTCTGTGGGCCCTCGGCAAAAATTTTATCTTAGTAGTAAACCTCTAATAAACACCATGCAGACGACAACCACGCTCCCACGGTTCGCGGTCGCGACGACAACGCCTCATAGCTGATCCTGGGGGCAGTGGCGCCTATGCAGACAGCTCTTACGTGGTGATAACGAATAAACAAGTTTGTTGTCTATGCCAAACATAGACACATGTGTGTCTGATTAGTAATCTGATATGGGCCCATCGTCAATAATTTCCCTTATTGACGATTAGTTTCACAAAACAGAAGGTCTCCTATTATTGATTACTATATTACAATCTACAAAAATTATGAATTCCGTATACCAACAAACGGACGAAATTGATAATGAATTCCAATATGTTCAGTTTTTAAGTTTCGATTTTCATAATAAAAATTGTCAATCACCTTTATAATTATGACCTAAAATAAATTATTTTAATTTTAGATTCTATGGACATACAACATGAAGTAACTGATAAAAAGGATGAGTCTGAAGATAATTTTGAGAAGTGCGATGAAAAAAAAGACAATCATACATTAGAAACGGTCGAAAATGACGATCTTGTCGGCAGTGTCTACACTTCACCCCAGGCGAGCGCTTCAGGAACGGCAGAATGTTTACAGGAAAAAATTGCTGAGGAAGATGTATCTAAAGATGAAGAAAATGTATCCATCGACATAGTTTATGATTCATTCCCCAATCTTCCAAAAAATCAAGACACGAAACGTTTGCTGGTGGCATCTGGCCCTTTGCAACCAGACGGGCCGTTTCCTAAAGATCAACGAGGTCGATCTTTTTCAAACACTTATTATTACATTAATAATAAGGCTGGGTTAAAATTAAAACGAAACTGGCTAGGTTACTCTAAAAATAGTGATTGTGTTTACTGCCTACCCTGTTGGTTGTTTTGTTCGGATATACCTAAAGCGCAAGACCAGTGTAATTTATCACTCTTTTCAACCACTGGTGTTCGAGACTGGATGCATCTTTCAGAACGTATAGTATCTCATGAAGCGTCTAGAAACCATGCAAACTCTTGTGTAATTTATGAACAGTGGCGAAAACATGGTACTTTGGAGGAAGTAATTCAAACAGATTTTGAGAGTGAAAGGAGCTTTTGGCGGCGGGTTCTTGAAAGAATCTTAAATGTTACTCTAACTCTTGCAACATGCAACCTTGCTTTTCGAGGGTCTTGTGAGATGATGGAATTTACCAACAAAGGCAACTTTTTGTCAATTGTTCAGTTGCTGTAAAAATACGACCCAGTTTTGGAAGAGCTACTTCAGCGTCCAGGAGGAACAGTGAAGTACTTAAGTCCTCAAATCCAAAATGAACTAATCAATCTGTTAGCACAACACGTTAAAAATGATATAATAAGTGATTTACAAAGTGCCTTGTTTTTTTCATTGATTTTTGATACCACTCAGGATATCTCTAAAGTGGATCAGTTGAGTGAAGTCTATAGATATGTAAAAATATTAAATGATGAAGATGGTAAACCTGTTGAAATTAAAGTTTGTGAGTCTTTTTTATCTTTTAAACAGGTAAAAGATCAATATGCGCATGGCCTTGCAAATGAAATTTTTAAATCTATGGGTGAAAAACATTTAGACCCATCCAAATGTCGTGGACAGGGCTACGACGGAGCTGCTGTGATGAGTGGTGTGTACAATGGTGTTCAACAGCGCATCAAAGAAAAATCTCCTCACGCATACTTTGTGCACTGTGCCGCTCATAACCTTAATCTTGTGTTAAAAGATGCTGTAGAAGGAAACAGGGTTGTCAGTCAGTTTTTTGAAACCGTCCAAAACGTTTACAATTTCTTCGGGCACAGCATCGTCCGATGGGAAGATCTAAAATCAATGTACGACAGTGAAAACCAGCAAAGCATTGCAAACGTAACGCTGAAATCTTTGAATCCAACGCGATGGGCTGGCAGGCACGATGCAGTTTATGCGTTAAAACAGAGGTTTGGTGATGTGATAAGAAGCCTTACTCGCATTGTTTTGACGTCAAAAAGAAGCAAAGAGAGAAACGAGGCACAACAGTTAAAGAACAAACTTGAAACCTTTGAATTCGTTTTGCTTTTAGTCGTGCAGTGTGAGGTTCTCGGTGCACTGAACATCGTATCCAAGGCCCTACAATCCGAAACTTTGGACCTCTCATCAGCAAACGAGCTTCTGGGAGAGGCATTGCTAAAGGTGACAGAGATGCGAGGGAATTTTGAAGGATTCTTGGCAAAAGCGATAAATATTTGTAAGGTTTGGGGCATAACTCAGAACTTCAAAGAAGGAAGGGTTAAAAAAGCCAAAAAACATTTTGATGAACTATGTCAAGATGAACGGCTAGTTGATCCAGAATCTTGCTTCAGAGTGACAGTATTCAACCCCATGATTGACACTCTCTTCACCCAGTTAGACCACCGCTTCCAAGGAATGCAATCAGTTTTGGATACCTACCAAGTGATTCAACCAGACTACTTGGCAAATGCTCCAGAAGATGAAATTCACAAGAAAGCCAGTGAATTTGTTAACAAGTTTTCAAATGATGTTTCTCACAGTTTCCCTTCTCAGTTGTGTAGTGTTAAACAGACATTCCAAAAGAAGCTTGTGAAACTGAAAACTGTAAAAGAATTTGCGGAACTTTTGATTGTTGAGCATAGTTCGCTTTCTTCGACTTATCCTGATGTGTGCACAGCGTGCATTATGTACTTAACAGTGCCTGTAACAGTTGCCAAAGCTGAACGATCTTTTTCTAAACTTAAATTAATAAAAAACTATCTTAGAAGTACAATGGCACAAGAAAGACTAAGTAGTTTGACACTACTCTCAATCGAAAATGACAGAGCTCAAAAAATTAATTTTGATAAAGTTATTGATGACTTTGCCTGCTTGAAGGCTCGTAGAAGGAAACAAATGTTCCAGTAATCAAATAATTTTAAAGTAATTAAACCAAGTTTATAATTTTGTAATTTTGGAATCTTTTTTTAATCTGTTAAAAATCAATTTTTATCTTTTGAAAAGTGTAATAATCTTATTTTGTATAGTATTAAAAAAGTAAATGAGTAATTATAAAACTTTCAAAAATGTTTTTTTAACCTTCATAAAATTATTTTTAAAATTAGTTAGTTATTAATAGGTACAGAATGATTAGGCAGATTATTAAACACCATTTACATGAAAAATGGTAAAGGAAATAAAAGCATACCTATATTGTTATAGAATTATAATGAATATTGACGCTCGTGTGCGCGCGAGTAAGGTATTAGGGGGGGCCCCGCCAGCCAGTCTTGCCCCGGGGCCCCCTAAGTTAACGTTACGGCCCTGATTTAGTACAAACATATTTACTGTCTTTTTTAATTATTAATATATTACTAAGAAAAACAACCTAAGAATTAAAGAACCTAAGGGAAACATGTATCAAGAAGATTTAGTCAGCACCGGTCTGTGTTACTTAAAACTGAGCTAGAACTGTATTAGCAATAATTATTGATAATGTTAATTATTAGAAATAGTTGTCATTTAATGTACTACTTCTGTCGTTTACTACTTTAAAAAAATAATGAAACAACAACAAAAAACAAATACTAGCAATAAATAAGAAAATCAGCAGATAATTTTACAGTTTGAGTACTCTGTAACAGATTTTCGTGATACAAGTTGAAAAGACAGACTCGTAGGCTAAACGTAAACTTCTGAGCCTTAACTTTCTCATACCATGCAATATCTTTGCTGTATTTAGATCTTAGAAAACTACAGCATGAGTTGGATCTTGGAGGAGAGAGTCAAGAACAGGTGATACACAATCTAAGGTAAATGTTCAAAAAGTTCATTTTAATAATACACCCACTTCCTAGGCATTCTGAGCATTGGTAATTTGTGATCGATCAATTTAGAAGCTATGTCAATGATTAGCCGAGAGCCACTGTCAACTGGAACTGGCGCAGTAAGTTACTAATTTTAGTATATTGAATGGCTGATTAGAAAGCTAGATGTGAGTTTAAATAAGAAAGGCAACACCAATGTTACACGCAAATTCAGTTAGTTTTGTTTTGACTGCCGGTCGCCATTGCTTGTGCAGATTAGGCTAAGATAATTTACAATAAACACTGATGCATAATGGGTGATATCAAGTTATATAGCGTATGTAAATACAAGAATTGATAAACATTATTACTTTACTTCGATAAAACAAGTAGTGACATAGTTATATGCATTTTTTATAAGTTTGAACTATGTTGTTTTTGTATTATTCAAAAAAGACATTTTTAAGGGAAGTTTTTGCCACTATCTAAAACTGTACAAGAGTCAGAACACTTAGTAATGGGTGGGAAAATTCTTCAGAAGAATAGTCAAAAGAAGTTCACTTGACGATTGTAATGATGTAGTTGTACAATACCACTCTACGTGTATGGGAGTGTGCGTGGGTCATACTACTGTACGTGTATGGGAGGGCGGGTGGGTCAATACCACTGTGACTGTTAGAGGATGTCTCAAGTGTAATGTCTAATACATGTAGAGTCATGAAGTAAATGCAATCCAAAATAAGATAAGCTTCATTATGTCCTTTCAACAACCATACTTTAAAAGGTGCCTAACTCATACAAAGTTTGCAAAAGTTCAGGCAGTGGAAAATATGTTTGCAACGATGAAATTGTCTTATTGCACATCTACAAATAAGAACTTTGACTCTACAAAATTTCAGCCTCGTAGGCTTAGTACTTTTTTTAGTTACAGCAATGAGTGAATGAGTCAGTGGTATTTGCCTTTTATAGGTTCTTTTATTTGTTATTTTTAGTACACCGGTGATAAAATTCAAATAGTTAATTGCAAGTTAATTCCTTTAACCAATCAAAGTTAAACAATTAAGTCTTATTTTACCAGGTAAAATTAAGGCTAAGAAGCACCCTCTAACCTAAATCTGAAGACAATGGCTTAAGGGTGACTTAAGGACCACCTCCAGTGACCGTGCTGCTTGCAAGGACAGAATCCCTCGCCGGTCACCCATCCAAGTAACAGCCACGCTCGACGTTGCTTGACGTGGGTTGACAAGTGGGTTGTAATGCTTACTGATGTACTCAGAAGTTTATGCAATAAAGATTGAATTGAATTGAATATTTTTATTATTTTTACTATACTATTCAAGAATACAATTTTTTTGTAGATAATTATACAAACTTTTTGTTTATTCTTGTCTTCTTCTAGTTCAGTGATTGGTTTTAATTTAATGTTTAAATAAATAAATATACCCTTATAGCAATAACAGGGGATTTTTTTTATTATTTATATGTGTGAGTGTGTATATATGTATAATCGTTTTGGTTAAATGTTTAACTTTTGTTGGCAGACCTGACGTGGAACAGGCCAAAGTACCTTGTTCTCAATTCCAGGCCAGGTGCCGCCATTTTATTTATCTAGATTGTATTAAGTGATGTAGTAAGTGTCAAGATTTTGTGATGGTGTGATAAAATTATAGTGTTTTTATCTTATAAACTCATCATGGCTAAAGGAAGTGGAAATATTAGGGGTAGAACTTCTGATGCTTCCAAGCCTTATGATGTTTCAAATGTAAGTAAACCATGATAATGTTAACCGCGCCAAACTGAAAAGCTCATGGTGGTCGACCTCTAGCTGAGAATACTATTTTCTTATGTTAAAATGTTAGACTCAACTTTACAGAGGAATTCAGGACGTGCCTATCTGTAACTATTATGTTACAACAGATTTATTTTTATTTGAACGTTTCACTAAGACCATTTCCATATTAACGAGCTGAACAATGTGATAACCTAATATGTGATACCAGGCTATTTACTTCTATGAAAATGCCTTCATCCTGTTAGTACTGTTGAAAAGTTGTACATGATTTTTATAAATGCTGCTGAACCAGTATTTACTTTGTGGAGCTTATAGTTTGCACAAATTACATTGTAGGCTATCAACATTGTTGAGATTTGTATGTATGGCACATTTTCAAGTGTCAGGTCTGTTATGAAGACTAACTTATATTTGTCAATTGGATCTTCAAGCCATCATCAAAGAGTTTCTGTTTCATATAGGCTACTTAGTTGTTAGCTTACAATGGCCTATGTGAATTATTGTACCGTATGTGCTATATGAATTGTTAGCCATTTTTGAGAATCCCAGAAATATTAATAGCTACTGACTTGTGATTGAAAAGGCTAGATTAGTAGGCCCTAATATTAATCTACTCTTGTGTGTTACTAGCTTTTGAACACAATAAACAAACTGATTGAACAATAGGCTACACACACTATAACTACCTCGTTATTTTGTTTAACCCAAGATTCATACTTTTTTTAAAACACTTAAAGAGTAGGTAATCTTTAACAAATTCACCAATCATGCACAATCCAATACCAACAAATGACTGAAACTCAGTAAGGACTGAATGCACTTTTTGTACCCTTTTAGCTAATCTTTATATCCTACAGATTGAAATACACTACTGTAGTCCAGTAAATTTTAAAGTCCTTTAATTGAGCCGCTGAAACTCATTTTTTAAAAGTAGTGTACCTTTGTTAAATGTACATTGAAATTCCCAATTTATTTGTTTACAAGTAGCAGCGACTAAGTTACTTTATTTATCAGACGCAGTTGAAGCCGTTTTTTTTTTTTCAAATCATCTGTACAGTTTAGCTTTTGAATTATCTTCCAACTCTTAAACCAGCTCATCCAATGGAAAGGTGAGCTGTTAGATGAGCTTTAGCTTCGGAGCTGCAGTATAATAAGCTTCCACTGACTGCATATGCAAAGGATATCAGCAAAATAAATGATTATAAAATAGCCTATTGATAGAACTGGTCGATGCGAATCCCTTTATTTTGAGATGCATCAATACTGGCTTTATAACTTTAGTGAAAAAAGGGCTTGTGCATTATCTAAATGGATAACATGTAAATTGATAAAGATGTTCACTGAATTAGGATTTCAGGTATTTTTTGCTGGAACCATGTATAGACACTACACTTTAATCCACCTTCATTAGATACACCTCCTTAAAAATCAGCATTATTGCTGTTCTCAGATTTTCCATTTTAAAATGTTCCTTGGAAACATGTTTGTTGAAAGATTTCAAGTTCAAAATGAATATGTGTGTCATCTGGCTTGGTGATTGTAAAATGAGGAGATAAGTACTGTCCCGTTAAATTGTTACAATTTTCAATGACTCCTTTTTCCAACAGGGAATCGACAACCATTTCTAAATGACCTAGTTGTTTTAAACTTTACTGAGTCTCTGAGATAGTATCCAACTTAATCATATTTCTTATGATTGGGATTTATATCCTGATTATATGCACTGCAAGCTAAGGGAATCTTTAGTAATTCTCCTCCGATGTTGCATAATACTTAAACCTACCCGTTAACTTACTTAAGTTTTTCCAGTGGGTATTTCCTGGTCTTGTCTTCACCCAGCTTTTTCTCCATAATTTTGCAACATATAAATAGGTCTAGTGCAGTATAAGGTGTTAATTAAAAAAAGAGATTTTACTTATGATGAGTAAATCATAATAATTATAAGAGTATCCTAGAATGTTCATGGATACTCTTACAGTATATAGTAATAAGCAAATAGTAAACTCATAATAATAATAATAATAAACTAGTAAATAATAATACAATAATAAAAATAGTCGAGCATCAATTCAGTTAATTGTTCTTTATATAAAAATTTTTTAAGTAGTACTCTAAATTCTAGGGCTTTGGGTCTATCAATTAAAACAAATTTTATTTATTTTTTGGTAAAATACATTTAATGTAGGTATATTTCAATTCAGTTAATTGTTCTTTATATAAAAATTTTTTAAGTAGTACTCTAAATTCTAGGGCTTTGGGTCTATCAATTAAAACAAATTTTATTTATTTTTTGATAAAATACATTTAATGTAGGTATATTTTAAATTTTGGTTTTAACTTTATCACCGAGTCTGAAACAAGATAAAATAACTTGTTTTTGAAATAGACATGCCCATGGGCTATCCTAAAATGTTACTTATTTAGTAATAAGTAATATTACGGGACCATACCAATAGTTTTAACTGATCTTACATTTTTTTTAGGTTAACCCTACAACTGGCCAGTATTCCTACCTGGACTGGCCACACTTTTTGGCAAAATGTAGGCGTATGAATAAACATCTCTAAAATCTATAAATGTTGTCCAAATTTTTATAATTTTTATGTCATTTTACTTAGAAAATGTCACTTATTATTGTAAAACATAAGAAACGTGTAAATAAATATTTTAAAAATATTATATACATACATAAATTGTAACGGGTCCACCAAATTGGTAGGGAAATTTAATTAATTTAGATAAATAATAAATAAATTATTATATAGAAGGAAAGAAATATATTTAATCAAAATAAAAAGAAGTTTTAAATCATATTAGAGAATTGTCGTAAGAAAGACGCAGTTGGGTAGACATGGAGACATAAATATGTCGACTCAAACAAGGCCCTTTGTTCGAAACAGGATGGGTGGTTCAGTTCCGAGAATCATCAAAACATCTGGAATGCGTGAGACCAAAACAGTCAACAAATTCACAACGCAGTGGCGGGGACAGGAATCAACATGCAAGTCGGTTGAAAGTTTCCATTACCCCCACCCGTTATTCAAAAGAAAGAACGTACAAGCAACGTTGGAGCAGACGACCTAGTGACAAACAACAAAAAAAAAAGTAGGGACGCTATTGGTTCAAAAAATTAGAGGAGGGGAATACCACGCGGTTGACCAAAATCAAGGGCTCTCGCCCTCGCTCTCGGTGGCATCACTCTGTACTCTGCTCTCGCCCAGGGAGTCAATGGGATGACTTCGTCTTTTCTCTCGCCATCAGAAACAGTAACATGACTCCGATCCTCTGTCGACATTGAAAACTCTCACTATAGTACAACCTAGACAGTCCTAGAATCATATTTGTGCAGTATTGTTTGAAACAGTGCGTTAATAAATCTTGTTCAGTGAATTGAATATTAAATTCGAACCGGTCTGACTAATACTCCACGAGAACCTCTTAGTGCCTCAGATAAGTGTATTTCTAATTAAGTTGTAAAATAGAATATTAATGATGATTTCTTAATAAATTCAGTCAAGTTTAATTTTTATATTGAAATAACTTTGTTAGAAAAATAATCTAAAGTAAATGTCTAATTGAAACATGTGATTAAAATAATATTTTGAAAGCTTAACTATCTTGTTTGATTGCATCATATAAGCTTCACCGAATTACCCGTTAGACCCTGAGATCAATTTTAAGAGAAATCATGCAATAATTTAATGACTTTCATTAAATTAAATAAATAATTTTAATAAAAGCAACAACCTCCTTAAAGGTAAAAGGTTACAAATTGTCACCCAATAATTTGGGACAAAAAAGAAATTAATTAAAGAACCCTGATTTATTGAATATCATTATTTTAATTTAATCAATAAATTAAATAAAATAAATAAAGTAACAAAAGGCGTAACGTAACAGATTGACGCGACAACGTGAGGCTTTGTTGTTGCAGATTTAATTAATTGATATAAGTGGTTGAAAATTTGCTTAATTATTACAGATTTAATAAATTCTGTAACATAACGTTACAGAATGGCGCCAACAACGTGAAGCTGTATGATGCAATTAAAATAAAAAAAAAAAAAAAAAAAAAAAAAGACATGAAAATAATTGGTTAACAATTTATTAGAAAATCATAGCTTATGTGAAATTTCATGTCAAGTTGATTATATAAAAATTGTGATAGGCTGTATATCATAGTAGTGAATTAAATGTAGTTGAAAATATTTAAAATATGAGATAATAGAAGCCTAGGAAAATATATTTTAATTTTAGTAAACTTTAATTAAAAAGAATAAAAGAGTCATAGGACATATTTTTCAATTATTAAATTCTAAAAAATAAAATAATCATGTCAAACATAGACATGGTGGAAAGTACGGAAATTGATTCCGACAATTCGGACACCTCTCTGAGCGTTATCAGGGAGATTAACATAAATAAAAACAAAACCGAAAGCGATGAAGCTAGGTCAGAATCAAGTAAAGAATATACATTGTCCAGTATAATGGACATGCTAATAAAAATAAACACCAAACAAGATAAATTTGAAACCAAATTGACTAATATAAGTGAGGAGAATAATAATAAATATGATAATCTAGAAGCTCAACTAAACAGCATGAATGAAAGTATGAATACTAAATTTGACAGATTTGAAAGCAAGCTTGAGGAAAATAATAAGAGACTAGATGCAGTAGAGGCTAAGTTAGATGCTAAATTTGATGAGTTTAGGAGAGATATAAATGAAAGAATAGATAAGTTTGAAGATAAACTTATAAACAATAAAATCAAAGAAGTAAAAGTAGGTGCTAATAAAGTCAGTGAAATAAAGGAGGATAATGTAGTAAATGAAATAAATGAAGTTGAAAATAAAGTTAGTGAGATAAAGGAGGTTAATGTTGTGAATGAAGTAGAGAACAAAGATAGGCAAGAACCTGTCAAAGTAAATAATGATAAGGACAGCCTATTGTCCAATAAAATAGAGTTGCTGTTAGGAGTGAATAATGACATAATTACCAAACTGGAGCAGATTGAGGTTAAGCTAGGAGGAACAGGTAGTAAGATGAAAGAGATGAATAATAATAAGATGAACTTAAATGAGGAGGAAACTAATGTGAGGTTAGATTTGCTGGTAAACATAACCAATAAAATAAACTCTAAACTCGATGAAATAAATGTAAGGTTAGATGAAAAAAGTTTGGAGGTAAAAGAAGTAAATAATGAGGTAGTAGGTCTGGACAATGAATCTAATATGAAAGCTAATGAGCACATGAAAGAAGTTGATGATAGGATAGGGAGTAATAAAGACAACTTTGTCAATGAAACTAAAAGAGTAAATGTAGACTTTGTTGAGTACGAGCTAGATGAACACTTAGAAGCAAATGCAACACTAAATGAGATAGGCTATGAACTAAGTAACCAAATCAGTAGGCCTAAAATAAATGATGAAATAGAAAACCAGATAGGGCATCTAAACACAGTGTTAGATAGCAAAATAGGACAAATAAATGAAACTCTAGCACTAGGTAACTTTAATTTTGAAAGTGTAATAGATGACTTCAGATGTCAAGAAAATAAAAAACTAAAAATGATCAGAAGTAGGGTTGAGGAGCTAAATGAGTTCTTCAAATTTGAGATGGAGATCATAAATAAATATTGGGGCCTAAACAAACAAAAGGAAGTTGAAAATAATAAGATGGGGGGTGAAAACTTTGATGTAGACATGGAGGACTTTGTAAACTATGTGATGAGATACTATAATATCTCATGCTTCTCAAACTTTAAGTATAAAAAGAAAAAAGTTAAACCAGTGTTCTCGGATAACTACATTTGCTCAGAAAACTAAACTATAAACTCAGCTGTTCACTTAAAAAAATATTTAAAAAATAATAATAAATAAATAGTGATTGAAACAATATAACTTTAATGATAAGGGGGTTGTATAAAAATAAATAAAGAAAGTATAGAGATGATTATTAAATGAGAAAACACTAAACAGATATCATAATAATAAATACATGATAATTTAAAGAATATGACATTAATAATAATGTGAGAATTATTTAAAAGAAAAATGCTTTAAGATGTCATTTAATATTAAACAAATAGTAGGCCTAGTTGAAGAATTATAATATTGACAGGAAAATGAATTTGTGATTGAATAAGAGATTTAAATATAACATTGAAATAATATGACATTCATGTTAAACTAAGATGATGAATAAATATCTTTAATGGTAAAGTAACTATTAAAAGAAAGAATATTCAGAGATGCCATAATAATAAATATATGGTAGGCCTAATTAAAAGTTTGTGAAAAATAATAATAACCAGAGAATTGTTAAAGAATATGAAAAATATTAAATGATTTAAATGAAACTTTGATAATAATATGTGTTAAATGATTATGACATTAATAATAAAATGATTTTTAGGTGAGAATAAGATAGTTTGAGGAGATGTTTTGTAGTAGCTTGTTTCATAATCCATGAATGTTTATATTGAATATTTTAAAATAATAACATGATAAATGAATAAAACTAAAAAGAAGTATGGAGATTTACTAAAATATATTGTTGACATCACCCATGTATACATAAATAAAATATGAACCAAATACTAATGCAATGACTAGGTTCACATAAAATGGAATAGGTGAGATAGGCCTATCTTGTAAAACTTTGTATGATAAATAATTAATGCTAAACAATGTTCTAATGACTTGTCAATGTTTATGCTAAAAACAATTTAAATAATAATATGATATGACTCAAAGAGATGTTAAATCATGATGAAGTAAATAAAGTATAATGTAATACTTTGCTTTTGTGACTCTTGTATGTTGACATTGAATATAATCCAAATAAACACATTGTGTATACTTTGCTAAAATAATGAAAGGAGAATTTCTTTACAATACTGTGTTATTGTAATTTGTTTGTACTCACATTGATATGACTTAATGAATATAACAACAATGATTCAAGGATGTATTTAACTGATGTGATTGAAGGAGATTTTTGAAAAGTATTTTATTTTATTGTAATAATTTGCTTGTGGTTATATTGAAAATAATTAAATGAATGAAATTCTGATTTTGAATATGATGAGATAATACCTATGTTTTACTAAGATGTAAAGGAGATTCTTTATAATAATTTTTTAATGCAACTTGTGTATATTGATGTTGAAATAACTCAAGTATGTACATTGTATATGCTATTATTGATGTTTATGATGTTTAATCATCATAAGAATTTTATGAAGGGAGAATAGCCAGTGGTTAATAGCAGTACGATTCGAACATAATTTCAACTAGTCACTTTCTAAATTCTAAATTCTTTAACGCCAAGTACTCTATTAATCACACAATGGCACAGTATATCAGTTTTAGGTGGTGGTTAACCTTGACGATAGCGTCTAAAAACTAAAAGCTTACAGTGATCTGTAGCATGGCAAACCCCATTTACCAAAGTCATGTTATAGACACCTTTAGATTAGTAATTTAAAATATAACATTGTAAAATGAGAATGAAATATTGTAATAATGTAATGTAATTTTTGATGGCAAATTTTAGTACGGCAAGTGATACTAAGAACAGTGATAAGAATCACAATTTAATGAATAAAGTGTAACTGCAATGTTTGTTGATAATTTATTATGACTTTTTCACTTGTCAATGATGCAAGTCAGGAAAGATAAAAGATGATTAAATATGAGTTTGTTTAAAATGTTTTATAAATAATTTTTCAATCAATTTAGTTACTTATGGAATTGAAAACATTGTAATAATTAGCAGTCAGTAATTAGATTGTGCTATATATATTTTATAATAGAAAAGTAATTAAAGTAATAGGTACAGGTAGAATGACATTGCCATGAAAATAATTGATACTGTGTGGACACTGGGAACAATAGTGAAACAACCATCAGGTATAATGATATTGCAGCAAAACCAGCGACAACAAGGGACATTTTGGAAAAGTGGACATGTATGGACACAAATAGCAGTGTGGTGCCACCGATGGGTGTTCGGAGGACCGACCTATTCCCGAGAGCCATGGTGTTGCGGAGCAGCCGACCCAGTGACATACCGAGTGACTCATCCCATTGGCATGGCCATGTCAACTGTCTGCATCCAGGCACACTAGTCCTTCAAGACCAACAACTTGATAGTGCAGCCATTGTGGACACATGAGTCAACCTTTGTGTCATCTATCTTTATGTGACTTCCACAACCCACGGGTGTAAAACAGACATAGTTGGTGTTTGATTGTACATTTATTACAATCTTTTTAATCTACAAGACTCTTAGTTTTATGAACCAACCATTATCAGAAAGTAACTCTGGTTTTTCAATACTTTAAAATTAAAACAAAAACAAGTTCGAACTAGTGTAAAACTTTACACTTGGACCGCATCCAGTTTTATAAAAGTGAGTGACTGTTTTTAAGCTTTTGTTAAAATAAGCAATAACTTCTGAAGAAAACCAATATTCTACAAGAACACTCACAATGTTCCAGAACACTAGCCCATACTTGAACACTATGGTGTTGTAAACGAACTATCCCAAAGTACGTGCAGTGACATCAGACCCACTGGCGTAGCAACAACTTGACAATATGTTTCAAACTAATAAATAATAAAAATAAATATTATGCAAATATGTATGGAATAAATAATAGCAATAAATAAATAACATATAGTAAATAAATAACAAAACCAAAGTATAAATAATTTATAAATGATGAAATTTTAATAATGAAAAAATGACAATGGTATTTATTGATAGATTTTTTATATCATTCAATAATATGTGAGATATAAATATCAATTCAAATAATAATTTTATTACTAAAAAGAATTACAATAATTTTTATAATAAATTATAAAGTAACAAATAATAATAACTTGCATCAATGACAAAGAACTATGTAATGCATCTGTTGATTGGTAAACAATGTATAATACAAACTATTTTTGTATTAAAATAGGAGTTGATAACTTATTGTTGTTAATCAATACTTGTATATAATTTGATGATATGTGTACCATGCATTTCAGATAAAGGTATCGTTTTGTTTGATAACTTTGATTAAGGACTGATGAATTTCATTCCAAATAAATAATAAGTATAATCTGATGACTTATTATGTGAATGAGTTGGTAATTAATGATGTACAACTTTAAGAATTAATCATTTGTTGAATAACAAATAATATGTAAAAAGTTTTAAGGGATCTTTGATATATTGATCAAAGATAAATGTTAAGAATTGACTAGGGATCGATGATATGTGTAATAATATGATGACATGTTGATGATTGAAAATGTTGGGAAAATTGTTTGTGATTGATAGCTGACTTGATAATGTAAAGATTTGGTTAATGTATAATGAATTATTTGAGAATAGTGTGGATTGTGTAGTGTGTAAGAATTTATTTAAAAAATTAAAAGAAGGATAAAAGATTGAAAAAAGATATAGGAACTCAAAGAAGGATTTAAGGGCTGATAATGGATACTTGTATTTAAAGAAGGTTTAATGGGATGAAATAGGTTACAGAAATTAAAGACGGGAAATGAATTGAATAAGGTTACAGAATTAAAAGAAGGTTTTAAGGTTTGATAACGGATACTTGTATTTAAAGAAGGTTTTAAGGGTTGAAAATGGATAATTGTACTTAAAGACGGATAAAAGGATTGAAAACAGGTTACAGTATTAAAAGAAGGATTAAGGGGTGAAATAGGATTTTAGTATTTAAAGAAGGTTAAATGGATTGATAACAGGTTATGGAATTTAAAGATGGTTTAAAGGGATGAAAATTTATATGAGGGATTTAGTAGAGTGTTGATAAAACAAATGATTGATGAATTGTTGAGTCAATGAATGATGATCACTACAACAAATGGTGAATTAGATGAAAAGCAGGTATAAAGAGTAGTCAAATGATTCTGATTATGATGCTTGAAAATAATAACTACAAACAAATATATGGATTAATCTAACTTTTGAATAATGAATTAATAATTGCTGAAGTGTATTATATTGATATTGATACATAACCTATGTATTGTGATTGATAGTTTCATGCTACAAATCATTGTTGGTAATTGGAAACTTGTATAATTTTAAATGATGTATAATAGTTAATTAATGATATGGAATTTGTGAAGTACTACTTTGGACTTGTGAAATTTTGATTTGTAAATCATTGTTTTGATTCATGAATATATGTAGATGAATGAATATTTCATTGTTAATTTATAATTGTTGAATCTTAATAACGATTTAAATAATTTGTTAATAAATACTGATCATTTAGTATTTAAAAGGGAATTATAATTTGGTGAATTATTAAACTTAACAAACATGTGTATTTGATTTAAGAATGTATTGATATTTAAGGTATGAATTTCAAAGTGTAATGTATGATTTTTGTTTGACAAATTTTAATTTATGATTGATGAATTTTTAGTTGACAACTTGTAATGATTAAATATATACTAAATTTTGTTAACAATTATATATAATGAAATACTGTTAGAATTCTAATTCATAAATTGTTGAATTTTTAATTAACAATTTTAATTTATTGAAATGTTGTCAAATGACTGTAAATTTTAAATAATTGACTTTTAATTGATAACTTGGTAACTTGTTAAATGGTAATTCATTGATTTGCATAGATAAGGTAAATAATTTTGTTGAATGAGAATGTTCATTTTAGACTCAATTTCTTACATGAAATCTAATATGTAATTTGATATTGAGTTGTATGATAGCTGATAGTTTCAATTTCTTTTTAGATATAAGCAAATAATGTAAAACTAAAACTTATCTGAGGAACAATCGACAATTTGGTGAATCGTGTTTAAGATCAAGATTTTTTGACTCGCGTTACTCACACATCGCAAAAAATCGGGGGGTACTGTAACGGGTCCACCAAATTGGTAGGGAAATTTAATTAATTTAGATAAATAATAAATAAATTATTATATAGAAGGAAAGAAATATATTTAATCAAAATAAAAAGAAGTTTTAAATCATATTAGAGAATTGTCGTAAGAAAGACGCAGTTGGGTAGACATGGAGACATAAATATGTCGACTCAAACAAGGCCCTTTGTTCGAAACAGGATGGGTGGTTCAGTTCCGAGAATCATCAAAACATCTGGAATGCGTGAGACCAAAACAGTCAACAAATTCACAACGCAGTGGCGGGGACAGGAATCAACATGCAAGTCGGTTGAAAGTTTCCATTACCCCCACCCGTTATTCAAAAGAAAGAACGTACAAGCAACGTTGGAGCAGACGACCTAGTGACAAACAACAAAAAAAAAAGTAGGGACGCTATTGGTTCAAAAAATTAGAGGAGGGGAATACCACGCGGTTGACCAAAATCAAGGGCTCTCGCCCTCGCTCTCGGTGGCATCACTCTGTACTCTGCTCTCGCCCAGGGAGTCAATGGGATGACTTCGTCTTTTCTCTCGCCATCAGAAACAGTAACATGACTCCGATCCTCTGTCGACATTGAAAACTCTCACTATAGTACAACCTAGACAGTCCTAGAATCATATTTGTGCAGTATTGTTTGAAACAGTGCGTTAATAAATCTTGTTCAGTGAATTGAATATTAAATTCGAACCGGTCTGACTAATACTCCACGAGAACCTCTTAGTGCCTCAGATAAGTGTATTTCTAATTAAGTTGTAAAATAGAATATTAATGATGATTTCTTAATAAATTCAGTCAAGTTTAATTTTTATATTGAAATAACTTTGTTAGAAAAATAATCTAAAGTAAATGTCTAATTGAAACATGTGATTAAAATAATATTTTGAAAGCTTAACTATCTTGTTTGATTGCATCATATAAGCTTCACCGAATTACCCGTTAGACCCTGAGATCAATTTTAAGAGAAATCATGCAATAATTTAATGACTTTCATTAAATTAAATAAATAATTTTAATAAAAGCAACAACCTCCTTAAAGGTAAAAGGTTACAAATTGTCACCCAATAATTTGGGACAAAAAAGAAATTAATTAAAGAACCCTGATTTATTGAATATCATTATTTTAATTTAATCAATAAATTAAATAAAATAAATAAAGTAACAAAAGTCATAACGTTACAGATTGACGCGACAACGTGAGGCTTTGTTGTTGCAGATTTAATTAATTGATATAAGTGGTTGAAAATTTGCTTAATTATTACAGATTTAATAAATTCTGTAACATAACGTTACAAAATTTTGTGTATAAAAAAACTAAAAATATTTTTCAGATATTCCGTCCTACAGACAAAATTTTTTTGGGTAAACAAAAAATCCAAAATATACAAAATGTTCCAAATTTTATACTTATTCCAAAAATATATAGTTTTATTACCCTTTTTTTTAGTGTTGAGTGTTGTAACACTTGTTATCTCTATTATCGCGCCCTGTATGTACTACCCTGTATGCTGCAGTTGTCGTAACATACTTGTCAAAGAGAATCAAAATAAAATTATTAAAAAGTTGTTATAAACTAACAAATTATATATTATATGAAAGATAAAGTATTCTTCTTTCTATAAATATCAATATTAACACCGCCACAACTATTTTATATGTTTAAAATATCGAAATAATGACGACTGTCTTTGTTGCCCGATATCGGGCGTTGCCATTCGTTAGGCAGGCGTTGGCGCCCGATATCGGGCGTTGGCCAGGGACTGGGTTAATAAACAAAATGTTGGTAATCATGCACTTTCTAGACTCTCTGAAAATACAATTTCTTGTGGAAAAAGTGGTAAAATATGAGTTTATAATTCTTGAGGAAGTTGGTTACACAACCGCGGAAAACTCATTTTTTACTGAAAATAAAAAAAAATTTTTATGTGATAGTGTAAAACCAACTTTAAAAAAAATTGGAATGTTCAACAATTACAATTTTTTATATTACTTGTTTTTTAATGCTGAATATATAATTGGTTTTTCTGGTTAAATAAATTTGTCTGCCCGAAAAATACATAAATAAACTTATCCCTATAGAAGAATTAATAACAATAATGGAATAGTAGGCTTATGAAATGGACAACATTTTCAAAGTCTCGACAAAACCATAAAAAATTACACAAATATATAAATATTTCATACAAAACTAAAAATAATTTGAAAAGTAAATTTAAAAATCCAAATGATGAAAATAAATCAGGAATTTGTTAAATAAATTTAATGACTGTAAAACTAAATACACATGGGCCAAACAAAAAAGAAAAATTTTAAAAATATTTCAACAACATTTTCACATATAAAATGTTATTAGGAAGAAAAATTAGCAATTGCCAACCACTGCATTAAAACTGAAGTCCTATTATATAGTACTATATTACTATACTATATTACTATACTATTATATAGTATAGTAGGGCCTATTTCAAAAAAATAATTTAAAATTATTAAAACATAACAACACCACGATATTTAAATGCATGGGAATCATGGTACATTATTAAAGCAAATTCTGAAAACTTATTAAACCAAGAACATTTGGAATTGAATCCATACCAATTCAAATTTCTATTTTACTTTCAAAAATACAAACAAAATTAATTTAAATTCAATTTATAACTCTTTCAAAACCATAACAAAACTAAAGTTTAGAAGAATAAAAATATATTAAGCCATGAAAGTTCAAAATTTAAAACTGATTTTTATATAAGCTAATATTATATTTACTTTTTGTATTTAACATTTGTGATGTGTCTGATGATGTGATAGCCTTGATATTGTAAGGCCTCACCAATAAAGTTTTAAATAATGGTTTAAAATTGTGTTATTTTTAAAAATTCTATTAACAAAAATAATACAGCTCCATAATCAACATAAAACTTGAACAAGGTGCTCTGTCCTAAGTAGCATCTTTAAAAATTAGGCTGGGGAATTTCATGTTTGTATTTTCTCAAGTTACTTACTTACATTTAAATACAATTATAATTAAACCTTATATAATTAAATACTAGCCGACCCGTGCGAAGCATTCGCACTGTATTCTCTTTAAATCCCTCTTAATTAAAGTGCACACAGTATAGTTAGTAACGCATAGTTAGAGTGCAATTTAACCTAATGTAAATATGGATTAAAGAAGAAATAAAATATGTGAGTTTAAATTTAATATAATTTATTTTATAAATGTTAGGTTAAGTTATTTACAAATTAACAGCATATTTACAAATTCAAAGTACTTACAATTTCACATGTTACAGCTTTTTGTTTTGATTTATTTAATTCACATGTTACAACTGATCGAATAATGTAAATAAAAATTTCAAGTTTAAATTACTTGCAGAATGATATAATAGGTCTTTTTTCCAAAAAAACTATTGGAAAATGAGAGATTTGTATATTTTCATCAAGTAGTGGGTAAAAAAAGCTTTAAAATGACACCTCATTTATGAAAATTGGTGAAGAATAAGGAAGATATGGCGTACCGACAAAAAAAAGTACTTTAGAAATTATAATATATATAGATAATTAAAATGGAGGTTAGGCTATTGAAACAACATCGCATGGAGAGTAATGCGTTGTTCATTCAATAACTCTTTAGTGAGTGGAATCGAACCATACAAGTTAGGTGTCATCCTGTTCCTGATATGGGAACTATCACTTGTAAAGTTATGTCTTTTGAGGCATTACTTTTGTTGTATGGGCCTGAAGTTTGATTTCCAACATAAACCTCGAGGTTAGCAGTATAGAAGGTATTTGCGTCGCACATTGCAAATATTTTAATTCAATAACAAGCAGGTTTGTTGGGGATGTACTGCCTAAATCCACATCTTCCCCAGAAACCCTCCAACATCTCCTCAACAGTAACATAAGCACTTACAGAGTAATATTCCTAACAGCATTGTACAAACTCATCAAATATTGTATGTGTTGGGGCCAGTTTGTCAGTAACTTTTCGTTGACGCCTTGTTCTCAGGTCATCAAACCTAATGGCCTGTAAAAGAAACTTGAACCATTTTATTGACATTGTGGGTCTGAACTACTCTATTTCCAGACCATCACTAGCCCATACAAGTCTAAATGTGTATGGGAAGAATTTAACAAACCAGCCAGAAAAAGTAAACCTAAAACAGCATTTATGTATAATTGATTTGTTTCTTAAGAGTCCTTCTCACATGTATAGTTTCCCCTGTTTTTCTGAATCCAAATATTTGTGTACTCAACTATCTTCTCTATGACACAATCTAGAAAAAAAAGCTTCCAAGCCTCATATGGTGATTTCACTCCCAAAGCAATCCCTTTAGAGTTTAGATGATGGCAAATGTACTCCAATTCTTTCTCTCCGGATCATGTTCTGACGCTGCACTTGTCAACGTAGGTTAGAAGAGCCCATATGAATATCCCAATATGTCCTTTCCTAGTATAGGCCTATAGTTCTCATTAGTCATTTCTATTTCCACTGCTCGTTCTTCTTCCTCATCTTGTGTCTCTTCAACTGATTCCCCAAAAGACCTTTCTGAGTTCATATTGTGAAGGCTATAGTGAACATCATCTGCTGATTGTGGTCTGATCCTTCTCGTTGAACTACAAAGTCATTATTTTCAGCCTCATTAACATTCTCAACGTCAGCAAAATGTTGTCTCCTTATCACGATCACCATCTCTTTCTTCTTGTAGAACTTCTTTCTCTACACTATTAAGTAATGCCAGCAGTTATTATGTTCATCACTATCCATATTGTAAATAAAAATTATATCAACTATACACAAATTCTAAATTATAATATTTCAATCATATTTACATTAAAATTTGATATAGTTCCATATTCTTCAAAAACACAAATAATTACAACAACATATCAAAACAAAACATCAGAAAAGAATGCTGTAGTAGGGCACGCGACGTACAAATGACCACAACAGGTCAAACAATATAGGGTGGGTGGTGTACAAACGACACTACTACTCATTAAATTGTTTAAACAAGACTAATTGCAGTAGTAAACTGGCTTTAGCTTCAAACAGAATGGCTAGAGAAAGTGGGGGAGGATAAGGTAGGTGAAAGGAGTTTGGACAGTAATGACCTTGATGCTATGTTCAATAACGTTTTCAATGTAGTCTTTTGTACACCCACTCTACTAAAAGTTAACTAAAGAACTGGCATGAAATGAATTTTCGTCGCCAAGAGCCCAACTAATTTGCCAATGACGAACTTCGCCGTTGTTTTTATTAACATTTCAGCAATAAACTTCATAAAATGACTTTGAACACCTTCGCTGCGGCTGCTATAGTTAGTAATCTTACCTCAGGTGCTAAAAATTGTTTTCACTTTCAATCAACAACAAAATAAAAACTGAAACCAAAACATCTACAAAATTATTAGGTCATACTAGACACGCTACGCACAAAAACAACTTTCCTTCGCAGATGCTACCTCGATACTGAATAAATAAGCAAATAAAGGACAAGGATTCCCGATCACGGCCGCAGCGAAAGTGTTGATGATTATATTCTGAAAGAGCATCAGTTATAATGTACTAATTTAGAATTTTTATATTCTCTTTGTTAGATACATTAAAATTTGTTGTCTATGGGCGGTGACAAGCTGTCACCAACGAAATACTGCTTTTTGTTTTTGTATGCAGTAAGTAGAGTTGTAATATTTGCAGTAAACTTAATTTGGGAAAATGTATTTTCATCTTTCAGACTATCTAGAAGGTTCCGATTGAGTTTTAGCGTTACAAAGAACTTTGGGAAGTTCTTAAATGGGTTTTATATTTTCTAGTTGGATTGTTGCACAATGGCCACTGTTGCAGTGGCAGTAGTTAATACATTAGTAGTTGAAAACCTACATTATCACAATTTTGTTACTTAAATTATAGTTCATTGGAATAAGATTTCATGAAAGCATTTAACTAAACAATCGGTTTTAACCAGTTTTAAAATAGCCTACAGAAGGTATGAGAAACATTGTCTGAGAATAAATAAAAATTAATTCAGAATAAGAATAGAAGTAGGAGTAAAAGCATAAAACAATCCTCAAGAATAAAGATACTTTTAATTGAAACAAAAAAATCTTTGTGAGATAAAGTCAGTTTTTGGCAATGTTAATTTTTGCTTTCTTATTGCTAATAGAAATGTAACTATTTGATCGATTTCAGACGAATTTGTTTCATAAAATTTGAACTTTTTTTTTTATTTATTTATTTTTTTATCAGTGCCGTACTGAACATTTCAATGGTGGATTTATGTTTTTTGGCTACCAAAAGTTATCGCTGACGTAGGTTGCAAACTCAGGAACGTATATATCTGTCCTGTATCAGACTCTAGAAAAAAAATTCTTCAATTAATGTAAGACATAGTTTGACCTATGCATATACAGTCTTTTAAAAAGCCAAGCACTTAAAATTGGGCAAACATCTATTAAGTGAATCATTTTAATAAAGCGTTTTGAATTTATAGGTAATTCTTATAATGATGTTTACTGAGATTAAGATCTGCTAGGCTCTATTATACGGAGCTTCAGAATGCTTAATCTTTTAAAATATATAATTATTCTTTATTTAAACAGATAAATATCTGCTCATGCAGGGCTTCTTCTATACTTTACTTTTAGGTCAATAAAATGACGAATAAAGTAAAAATGAATATTGGAATCTCAGCAGCCTGCTCTCTATAACATGAATGTCCTTCAATTAGAGTTAAATATAAAGTTAGTTATAAATTAATATGTTTCACTATACTTATTGTACAAGTGAAACAAGGTTGAATAAACTGAATAAATGGTCACTTCTGTGTTCACTAATAAAGAATGCTTGTTGCTATGGTACTTAAAATTTAATTACAGTATAACCTCCTGAATCCGGCATTCTATAGTCCAGAATTGTCTATAATCCGGCATCAACGGCAATAGACACAATTACAGAATTGCCTTCACAATGAACATTGTAAGTGAGCTACTTGACAGCTAATAAAATGGTGGTGGTCGGGAGGAGTTAGTTCTTATCTGACCGGCACAGTGATAATAACAGCGGGAGTTCGGTCATTTCCACCAAAGCGCCCAACGACGTCTTTGTACGCGATCGGTCGTACAATACCACTGTACATGTATGGGAGGGTGAGTGGGTCAATACCAATGTACGTGTATGGGTGGGAGGGTGGGTCAATACCACAGCACGTGTATGGGAGGGAGGGTGGGTCAATACCACTGTACGTGAATGGAAGGATGAGTTGGTCAATACCACTGTACATGTATGGGTGGGCTGGTGGGTCAGTACCACTGTACGTATATGGGTGGGCGGGTGGGTCAGTAGCACCGTACATGTATGGGTGGGCGGGTGGGTTAGTACCACTGTACGTATATGGTTGGGTTAGTGGGTCAGTACCACTGTACATCAATACCACCGTACACATATGGGTGAGCAGGTGGGTCAATACCTCCTCCGTACGTGTATGGGTGGGTGGATGGGTCAATACCCGTACGCGTCTTTGTGTGGCTTGTGCTGGGAATGACGGAGAAGAAAGTGAAGATGATCAAGCCCAAGATCTGTGACAGTAGAATCTTTTTATCAAGAATCGTTTTATCTTTTTAGTTACATAACCTTATTTTGTATTTTTTAGGGTAAGCTATGTTTTTATGTCAATAAACATTTCAGATACTATGTAATGTACTTATTTACCTTCATTTCCATCAAATCTCTGTTCTTTTTTAATAAAAAAATTAATACGGTCGAAAACACCGATGCGCCCATTCGTGTCTCTAAAACCCAAGCGCCCTCTGGAGGGTTAATATCAGTACACTTGTTTTAATAATTTTGCTACGTTTTTTAAATCTTGTATCTTTTCTGTTTACAGTCCTTTGTGAAGAGAGTGGCTTCTCGTGTTACAGAGCTGCTTCCTCAACCTTCTTCTTGGTTGTCACGGTGGATGTCTCCTTCTTCGTTACCAGATGTTAATGACTTTGCTAGTCATTCTTTGTCATCAACCATCACATCCCGCCCCCCAGCAACGACTAGAGCTGATCTGAACTTGGTAGAAAATGTTGACAACCACATACCAGCCAAAAAGGCCAGAACTTCAACGTATAGTTCTCCTCCAAGTCAGAACAAGTTTTTAAAAAACCTTCATGGTAAGTTAGTAGGTTCCTACTATACTCAGTTATATAGTAATTTCCAACTAATAATTTATATAAGTCAAGAGAATATTTGAAATATCTAGGGAGAGTTTTGTTAGCTTGGATTTGAATAGATAACTACTAGAGAGGTCTGAGGTGTCCATGTGGCGTGGTAATCAGTGTCCAGATGTTGTGTAGGGAAGAGAACTATCAGGTTTGTCAATTTACGTTTTTCGGATCCCACATAAAGCTGTAGATCCCTTAGTTGCTCTGTGTATTGGGCTATTAATATTTTAATCTTTCTGAGGAACAGAAGAGCTCAGTTAGTAACCAGACTACACAGGTCATCCACACTCATCTAAGCTTAACTAAATTAGAATTACAGAAGTCAGTCATGAAATACAGTCATACTGGGCTTTCAAAAATGAATTAATGTTTGCCAAAATGTAGATGCATAAAAAACCATAGGAAAACAAATTAAGCATAGTAAGATACCACTAAAAAACAGTAATCCATATTCATTATTTTTTATGATACAAAAGACTTGCCGCTGCAGAATTTTGATTCTATATACCATTTATAAAAAGTAATGCAGACTATTCGAGTGGTTTTACCCCTCACTTTTCACCACACATTATGTAGGTAACAGGTGTCGAAATAAAACTAAAAAATAAGATCAAATTAGAACTATTTCTTAATATACTTAACCTGTTAACGAGTGAAGCAAAATGATCCCAAACGAGTACGGACGTCTTTGGACGTTTGTGCCCAAATGAGTATGGTCGTCTTTAGACGTCCCTAATATTTATTTTAAATTTCAGCTATAATTAAATGTCGCTGTAAGTGTATGAACTTCCATATGATACCCGCATCCTATTGGCCACCAATGGGACTACAGCTGTACTTAAGTCAGCTGATAGATGACGCTTCAATGCCAGCTGTAGTGTTTCCCTGGCATTTTCGTTGCGCGCCAAATCTGTTTCTCCTCGTGTCTAACCTTATTGCGTTCTGCTATATTTACGTTCGTTCATCTATAGTAGGCCTAATTACATTTGGTATTTTGCCAGTGGGATATTTTGTTTATTGTATTTTGTTACAAAGTAGTTGTATTTAGTTATTTTCAGCGTTGTACAGTAAAATAGGCCTGTATATTTTCTTTTCCGTGTTGTATTGTAAATATGTTAAAAAGTTTGTCAGTGTTGTACAGTAATTAGTTAATTTTATTCATCAGTGACTTATTTATTACAATGGACTCTAACAAGCGATATTTAGATCGAAGTGATGATGTTGCACGCCCGGTGAGTGGTGACAAACAGGCGCTCCGTCTGTCTGGCCGCCATTTCATGTGACCACTCCCAATGGGAGAGGGTGGAGCCAAAAGAAAACAACGGAAGTGTTTTGTATGCACTCATACTACACGGAGGGCTTCACAGCGCAAAGACACAGCCTATGAGTGCTCCAAATGTGAAGTTGCACTTTGCATTTACCCATGTTTCGAACAATTTCACACAATGGAAAAATTTTAATTTTGCTAATTATAATCACAGTTTCCACCATTTTGATTTGTAAATATTACCATATTGTATCTTAAATTACTATTTTTAATAAAGTATAACAGTTTATTAATAATTTTAGAATTTTTTTTTCATACTCCCTGGGGTCACTCTAATAGTAAATGCTGCACTCACTAACAGTATGGAAATATGGACGTCTTAAGACGTCCGCACTCCTCAACAGGTTAATAGCATGTATAGAAGGCCTTTTTTAGTAAAGTGCATTCTTGAGCATTGTGGTGATCTGGGCTTGTACCAGTAGTCTGCTAGTATCTTAGTAAAGTTTGTTCTGTGAGTCTGTAGGCAAACGTTTGTGTGCACCATGGGTAGGCTTGTAGCTAGTAGACCTGCTCTTAAGGTGGTACATTAACCTGTTGGTTCTTTTTACTTCAGCAGTATTTGGCATTATGGCTTCCTTGTCAGTTTTATATTATTGTAGTAACGTAGTTCTGATTACTAATCCAGTGCCACAGACCACTCATCTCTTCTCCCAGTTCAGAATAATTGTCTGAATGGCTTGGAATAAGTTCTGTGACTCAACAACTCTACAGAAAAACACATGATTTATTGGGACTTGTTTTTATTTATTTACTTATTATTATTATTTAATTTTTTTACTTATAAATTAGTCAGTTTATTTGTTAGATAAATAATGATTTTGTTGAATTACAATAAATTTTTTACTATAAAGGTACCATTGCCTACTTCGACTATGTCGTGCTTGATTACTAACTCCTATTTTGGCAACCAAATATTTATAAATAGTCTTTAATTAAATTGTAATTTGCTTCCTGAGGAAGTAATGAAATTAATGAGTTGTTCCAACCGATGACTTTGGTTTACTATCATAATAAATCTCTATTAATTTAAGGAAAAATCATTGACTTCTTAAGACCAATCTATTGTTACAATAATCAATTGAGATAATTTTTACTAATAAAAAAATTGCTAATACCTATCCCCTCTCGCCATGGTAAAAACTTAACACCTTGAAAGTGATCTCTAGTTGCATTGTCGTTATTAATGTTATCTTTATTTTGAAAATAGATTCAAATGTTAAATTTTATCATTCAGTATATTTGAGAATCTTACCAAATATTTGCTACTTTACTGGGGAACTGCCAATTAGATCTGCCATCTCTTTACAATGTGTAATATTACCCTGTTGTAAATTCATTATTTATACCATGACGCCGTTTGTAGAAATGTGGGGAAATATGAGGGGCGAATAAGTGTAGTTATTGTTACTAACTAAGGTCAACTGTTCTTTAGAAAGAGCTATTTATTAATAGCCCAATAGTCAGGGCAATTAATACACCACCCAACACAGACATACCAGACTTTTCAAATAGTGACCTCATCAAGGGCAACCATTGTGAAATGAAATGAAAAATGCCTTTATTAAAGGGGCAAAGTTAGGACTATCAAGTCCTCTCTAAAACTTAATACCAGAATTGTGCAGACGCTGTTTATCAGTATTTAGAGGATCTAGCATATCGCCTACAATCTCCAAAACACTGTCTCCAGTAGCTAGGTTACAGCACTGAGTAACTAGTGTTCATTCATTCTTATTAAGACGCCGATTGTCAAGATATGGGTGAATATGAGGGGCGAAAGAATGTGATGAGTGTATATGAACAAGTGTAGTCATTGTTACTAACTAAGGTCGACTGCTTCAGGAAGGACCCTACAGCTTTACGTGGAATCCGAACCACGTAGTTTTGGTCTGATTTTTGAGCTAACTACCAGGTCTGACACAGTTCTCTTCCCTACACAACATCTCTCTTTAAAATGTTAACAAAAATGTATAACTAATCCAATGTGATACTGAATAAATTACTTTTAAATTATTTATAAATAAAACTGTTTTATGCTGTTTTAAAATAGTTATTTTAGTCACCATTGTGTTACCAGGAGCAGAGGACCTAAGTCCTATAACAGTCCGTGGAGAGCCAGTGGCTGGCCCTAGTTGTAGAAGTGATGGACCAGAAATGGTTTCGTCTACCCCAGCACAGCCTCAGAACTCAAACAAAGTCAATGGTGAGTCTGATTCACTGCTCTATATGTGTAATGTTGTGATTTTGTATTTAACTCTGATGTAGCATATCAGTGAAATTTGTGTTTATCACGACACTATTACTTTCCCTCAAATTTGAAACCAATTATCTTTTATAAACCACTGTTGTTTAAAAAAGTCCCACCATTTTTTTTTTTTTTTTTATGAAGTGTTGAGTGTTTATGATGACGATGATATTGCAACACATGGTTGTAGAACACGATACTAACTACATTGCAATAAAGTGGAACATAGAGTTATACTTGTATGTTATCAGTTTTTTTATTTAATTTAGCCTTCAAAATTTATTTATTTCAGTGAATGGTAGTTGTTTTACTGACTAGTAAAGTAAATACATCAAACTACCTGCAGTAAGAATGAAAAATGTAAGAGGAGAGTTGCCACATTAATCCTTTGAATACCGAGTCTTCCATCTAATAGAGTTCTTTGCTATCACAGCTTTTTATTAACCTTCTAGCAAGTCCCTGAACTACGTTTCTCTGTTATTAACCTTTTCGCCGTGTAAGTCAACTACAGTTGATTCGTTGTCAATTGCGCAGAGCATGTAAATCAACTTTAGTCCACGGTGGCAGGAAAACTTCTCCCTTGGCTGGGTAAGTCGACAATAGTCCCAAGTGAGTAAAAACAGCGTTCTTTGTTGTCTGGTTACTGCTGCAGCCATGTGGCGAATTTTTGAACTAATGCAAGTCACATGACGTTTGTTTGTTGTGGGCTCCAGTCGTCTGCCGGTACATATTTGTTTACGTTTTGATTTTGTTTTCATGTGTCTACTATTAATTGTTCTTATTTGTAATTGTGTTTTTTATTTATTATTATGCTAAATGTAGTTTTAAGTTGTTTTTAGGCAAGTATGTAGGCTAATAGTTTGTTCACTATTTTATAACCTGTTGTAACCTTCCTAGGCTTTATACAAATGTCACATATTGAAATAATAAATGATGATGAAATAAATGAATATCTGGATAAATATAATGATGATTCAGATTTTGAAGTAGATGACTCAGGGGCTACAAGTAATGTTGTTTTTCTTCGGAAAGTGATACAGATGTTACAGTTTCTAGGGGCTTCTGTTTCTAAACAAAACAATGATTTGATGTGGAATCAAGTTGACATAGGCTCTGACATTGTTTTGGGTAACATACCTAAATTTAGTAATGTAGATAAGCCCAAGATTAAATTTGATTATCATGTTTTTAGCATAAATAGGCAATTTCTTACCACTTTTATTATTACTATAAGTCTTTATTGTCTTCTTATTTTTATTTGTGAGTATGGTTCAAAAATATTTATTATTCTAAAGTTAATTTGGAAACTTGGAACAGTTGTGTAAAAAAATTGTAAAAGTGAGTGTAGTGAATAGTTGACACTATTGAATGTTAGATAGATCATTTGCATATTTAACAAATTGGAGATTTTTAAAACCTAATGGCAAGTTTTCCAAATTTACTATTTAACAATTATTCTGTGTGGTCATTATAAGCATTTGCCCTAAAATTAGAAAAATAGTTGCCTGACTTGGTAAATAAATTGATCCTATTTTATAATTTAAAAAAAATAAATTTTTGTCATTTTCGGTTAAAAATCAATATTTTATTGGCAGAAATATAATAAATAACCCAAAAATATTGCTCAAACATTGTTTATAGTACATGTAAGCAACAAAATGTGCATATTAAAAAATTAAAAAAAAAAAATAATAAAATAAGGTAAAAACTTCAAGAGTAAGCAGTTTTTTATTCGCGGTGAAAAGGTTAAGCGATAGAAAATAATTTAATTTATGGTAAACCTAGTGATCACCTATGGAATATAATGATTGTTACATAAATCTGAATGTTTTGATCAATTTAGCTATGATACTCATCATATCAGTTTAACAATGTCAATGCTTGTCAAATAGACAAAAATTCTCAAAAAGAAAATTTATTTGAAACGAATTTAAATCATAATAATTTCAATATAAATGAGCCTCATTGTTATGTTGTGTGTAGTCTTGTTACTAAAGTGGCTTTAAACAGAAATAAAGCTGATACATTCAATATAGCAGTTTTGTAGTAAAAATGAGTCTTGTACATTGTCAGTTTCCTCCCTACTACACTCAGAAACAATTCAGGGAGAAATTTGTTAATTTCTTTTTCGCGTAATATACGTGATCGCTATAACAGTTTGTGTTTATAAATGAGAGATAATCAAGAATCAATCGTAAACTCTTCATTGCCGCAACACTGCGACAGCAAGCTGGGGTTGGATTCAAAAGGTTAAATTTATAGGAATACAAATCATTTTTGTACTTAACCTATGAAATAGTTTCCGAATGTAATGTAAAAAACCACATCTTTTCTTAATGAAATAAGTTTCAATCAAACCACTGTTGTTTCAAAGCATGTACTTGATTTGCGAGTTTGAGCGTATTTTTATTGTAAATTTTCTTAAGATTCATGTTAAAATGTTCAAATCAAGAATATAACTTCAAGTTATATATCTAGGTTCAAGTGAAGTTATGGTGCAACATTTATACAACAGTAAAAATAAATATAGCTCTAGGTAATAAGAAAATTAGGTTTTTGTTTTAATGTTTTTCAGGCTGAGCTATAGTACATTCACTCCTATGTTAGATCTATATAATACAACTGGATTGCCAGCTGAGTGGCGCCGATCGGCTAGGAAACTCGCACAACTGAATGGTGGATTGGTGGGACTTGCCAGGCGGAATTACATTGAAAATCCCATTAGGCATACTTTCTTAGCGTTATTATTTAGAGTCCAAGGCACAACATAACATGCTACCTTAATATTATAGTATCCTATTGTCAGTATAATGTTTATACAACATACCTGGATATACAACATTTACTCTAAAATAAATATAGAACTCTTTATGAAACGGCAAACCCTTTATTTACTGTACTACTTTAACACAGATGAATAGTATATTAAAATTTTATATACAATGAAAATCTTGTCATCTATACTACAACAATCATCTTATACATTACTAAAGTAAGACAGTTTTATTTAGTTTTAGTTGTAGCCATTGTTTGTTGACAATTAATGCATTGGGTTTTTTGTCTTTAGCAATGTGGACACAAAATATTGTACATATCATAAACACTATATGTTTTATTATCTTAACTATCTTCACCAATAACATGGCCTATAAATGTATTGCTTTAAAACACCCAAACAGTTAATACCACCATTACGTAAATCAGGAACACGCGTTCTGTATTTAGTTATTTATATAAACATAGGCCTACAGTATATTATATTTTGTCTTGCTCATATTGTCATTGTTGTTAAGTGAGAGTGAACTTCATAGCCCTAACTTTAACCCTAGATAAAAGCATTTTCATTGTCATAGTTATTATTATTCCTATTCAGTTAGGTATTAATTAATGTGTTTGCCAAATATTATGAAATAGTTCTTTACCTATAATTGCAACAGGTGAAATTGATAAGTTTAACCCTTTCCACTCCAATTACTGGGAACCCAGTTTCCCTATCAGCTCCATTTACTTTTAAGCAAAGATTGCCTACTACATTTGTTCAGTGGGAAAAACATATATCTGATAGTTCCAAAAAGCTGATGTATTTTTTCTTTGTTTCTTCTATGACTAAAGTATAGATTAATATAAAATAAAACATATATTTTTATTTTCAAAATTTTTTAATTATATATATATTTATTGGAACAAAATTTAATTTCTAACAAAAAAACGGATACAAGAAGAATTTTTGAAAAATTTTAAATAGGAAGAATAGTATTTGTTGTTTGTATCCTTACAAACAAAAAAAGTCATTTTCAAATATTTTGGACTAAATTATACATAAAAAAAAATATATAATTCTAAAACCGAATTTTTTTGAAAAACAACATTTTCACCAAAAAAATTATTTTCACTGCAACTAGTAAACAATTGCTCCATAAATTTTATTTTATTGCTTAGCAACAGTCAAAAGGTACATAATTTAGACCAAATTTGTAAGTAAAGCTTTTTTCAATAATTCAAAACATGTTATCAGCTAAAAATATAAACAGACAAAATCTAATAGCCTACTTGCAACGCTCTTTCATTTTCGTAAAAATAAAAATATTATGAATAAACAGTAAAACAACAACGATAACCTAGCAACAACAATGCGTTTTATAAGCTCATTACGAACGATAACATATGACGGAACAAAGTGAGTGCAGATAGCTGTTGCAGTCAGCCAGCTGTTTACAGAGCAGCCACAGACGACAAACATTACATTTTCTGAGGTTTGTTTACCGATACTAAACTCAAACGGTTCCGAAAAAATTCTACAGATAGCAGCACATATCAAACAACAACCCTAGCGGTCAATAATGTAACTACGTCAGTCTAAATACAATCATAGAACGTTTTTATAGAGACGTCGGGCCCGGCCCGACATTGGAGTTAGTGCGGTAAGTTGCGTGGCGGGGCTGCCCCGCCACTTGAGTGGAAAGGGTTAATAAAATGGGAAAATGATATTACATACAAAATACCATGCAGAATGTATTTGATATATGAAATCAGATTAGGTGAGGTATTGATTATTTTACTGCAGCAGGTTTATTGTTAAAAAAGATCAATAACAGTGTATCTTGAAAAATTAAAGCTAGGCAATTTAAATCGAATGTGATGGATTATATATTTAAGTTTGCTTGAAAACATTAGTAAATATGTAATTACAGTATAGTTTGCTGTCTTACTATTTATTTAGAAAAATAAGTAGGAAATTAGTTTTATTTCCTATAAACGATGAAAGGACACTTCACAGTTTTTCACAGAACGACTGTTATAGACAGCACAGAAACACACCATCACAGCCTAAAACATCACAAAAATAGCATGCATCTAAATGAAGCGGCGAGTACAAGTCCCACCGGTTGTGGTGTAGTGCTGTGCCGTGTTTGAGACAAGCCTTGTGGCGGGAGTTGGCGATCCAGTTCTCTTATATAGATGGTTGGTTAGACCCCAGTCGGCTTCAACTATAGATCTGCCTTTTAAGGTAGCTACATAGTATGCCATTTGAACATGAATATTTAATCCAATCCTATATATTAAAATAATCGGGTCATTTAATTCACTCACTTTTTGAACTTATTACTTGACCGATTTGATGAATTTTTTTTTATTCAAAAGATAATTTTGATTTCTAAGTCTTAACGGAGCTATATTTTTGAAATTCCCATAGGTTTTTGTCCTAAAAGGCACCAAAGTTCCAATGTTATTCTTATGGAGATTAATTTTAATTGACCAACTGGTGGCATAAACAAATGTTAAACTATCCAAATAATTTGTTAGGTTAAACATAGAGAGCAGCACAGTAAATTAGCATTATTATAAAAGAACGACTACATAGTCTGTCTGTGTGATGTTATCATCAGCCGTTAAATAAAATAAAAACATTTTAAATAGGCTTAGTAATAACATTGGCTGTTTTTAATAATTATGATACTATAGTAAATCAAGTGCAGTGAGTGAACTACTGTAAATAAATTTACATAATATGATTTTATACCTAATACAGTGTAATTGCTAATATTTAAAGTCAAAAGTTACATGTCGAGGCTTCACTCGCTGCACTTGTGACGGGGTTGACACAGTTTACATTAATGTATATCAAAACATGCAAATTAGGTTAGTGGACCAAGGGTAAAAAACTAATCATAAAAAGTTCAATTAAAAACTATTACCATTGCATCAGAACTGGAATAGTTAATGAGGAGACAATAATATAGAACAGAAGGTGAAAAAACAACATGCTAATTCCAAGTTTATGCTGACAAGCGCGACTACATTTTCCAAGAACGTGGAAAAGTGGTATTTTAGGAATATATCTTTAATTAAGTTTTAGTGTTGTGGAATTCTGACTTTTTAAGATCCTTTAAATTCTACTAACAACTGACTATGAACTAGGTGATGATTGCTCAGAAACCAGTGAGTCCACAAGTGGCTGCTCGTCGTTAGTTCCTCAAGCACAGTCAACTGTTAGGAGTTTGGGTAAGTTTCATTTAGTCAATAAATTATCTAATTATCAACTCTTTTTATCCTATTATTGCTAAATAAATTAAATTTGGAGATCATAAAAGCTTAGGATGTGTTTATCATTTTGTTTCATTCATATAATTCCTTGGGAAAATAGAACCCTGCAATTCTGCAGTACAAAGTGCAGAGCAACTTCTGATCAGTTCATACTTGTGAGAAGCTTTTAGATATTCTAACGTATCAGTTGTACTATTGTAAATTATTATTGGCTTGGCGTTTAATTATTTTAATATTTGTACAGCTAATCCCAGATAAAATTACTATTATATGTTAAAACTATTATTATTAAATGTATTTTAGTTGGGTATTATTTAGAACTACCATTTACATTCTAACATTTGTTATTTTTATAAAATGTTTATACACAGGCGGCAGCAGGTATGGACGGATTATACCTCCCAGTGTCAACAGCCCAAACTCGTTTCAAAGGAGAGGACCTTCTTTTAGCACAACAACATTTTCGTCGCCCCTAAGGGTAATTGTTAAGTATTATAAATGTTTTGTTATTCCAAAAATTTTTATATATGGCAACAGCATATTAAATGTTGTTAAATCAAAGAATTCCATAGTAAAATTGCACCATTCAAGGTTTCAGTAGAACATATGCACAGATACCTTAGAAAGAAACATTTTATTTTAATCAACACAAATTATTAGTCATAATAAATGAAAACAGCCAAATTATATCTTTCTCATATACTTATAGTTTTGAAACTCATATTTTATCATTTTTAAAGCATATGTAGAACAAGTTTATACAAACTTTCATCTGCATAATAGATGTTTTTAATTTTTATTCTGCTGGGACCTGATAATGCATACGTACAGTGTACTAGTAGGACCTAGTCTAATGTTAGAAAAATGTGTTTTAAACTTATTAATTATATCAGAAAGTAAATCCTCTACAAAACTGTATAACTTATTTAATACTTAGAATGCTTTGTGTGATAAGTAATTCATAACTATAAAGTATGGAGTCTTAAAATTAAATAACATCCGTTATTAATGTAAATAATTAACAGTTGATTTATTGTTCATTCTTAAAACTTATTTCAACTTCTTTTTATACTTATTACAAAATCTAGAATACTAGGCTACTAAGTGTTTTTAGTATTATCAAGATATCATTGTTTAGTAAAGACAGCTTTAACTCTATTGCATCTTGCAATCCCATGCATTAGATTCATGTCTACTATTTAAGCTTTAGTCAAATTAACCGTACTACCTGTCACAGTAATAACATTTTCTGGTATATTGCATTGTGGGTATGGAAATTGAGCAGAGCTTCAATACTTCAATATTAGGCGTGTTAACACAAGAAAAGTATCCGTTGGGGTTGGGTTAATTATTTTGCATTAAGTTATAATAGGTTAGAAGTTAAGTTGGCTTACTATTGATTTGTAGTAGTGACAAATTTTTAATGCTCTTAGTTAAAGAGTACGGTAACTACACCATATATTGAAACATGAACACGCTTAATGTTGATCTGATTGCTAAATCAAAACTGTATTTTTGCTTTTGAGCCAAAATTCAGCACAATTTGAATATCCTCAAAAAAGTTTTTTTGTAATATTTCTTATTTTTTACTTTGCAAATATAAGCATGTTCTTGCTTTTCTCCACGTTAAAAAAACGTTCAACCAGAAAAATCCCTTGGTATCTATTCTATAACATTACTGATTTCTATCATGCATGTACATTTAATTTTATCAATGATACTATTTTAACGAATAGAACCAAATCTGAGATGAACATTTTAATTAGTTTTCCGTAAAGCATTCAGCCATAATAATAAGGGCCTGTCCACCTACTTAATTGTACCTTTCAGCGTTTCAGTAGAACTTTGCACAGATATGAATTTTCGATGCTCACCCAAATACCTCTAATGAAACATATGGCGTACTCTGTATGAACCGAACTTGAGGACTAATGACTTCAATGACCTACCACCCTAAATTGACCAACAGCACTCTGAACTCCCCATATCACACTCTGAAAGGAAAAATCACAGGTTTCGCGGATGATATCGCCATTCAATACTCGGAAAAACAGTGGGAAAGTACATGGAACAACATGAAAGAGGATTTAATAATAATAAGGAAATGGTGCGAAAATAATAGAATGGTACTAAATGCCTCAAAAACTAAGTTTATAAATTTTGATTTGAAAGGCTTTCAATTTAATAACACACTAAAATTGCATAAACTGAATTGTCAATATATACCACTTCTATGTGACTGTGAAACTATTGAACAAGTGAGAGAAATAAAATACCTGGGATCAATTATAGACGAAAAATTAAGTTGGAAATCGCACATAATCAAACTACAATCTGGTTTAAGAAAAAGTATCAGAAACTTCTTTTACCTAAGAAATTTTATTGATGATAAATTATTAAAAACTATTTATTTTGCACTGATTCACTCTAAGTTAAATTATGAGTAGAGAACTGGGGAAGTACTGACAATGTAACCATTCAACCGTTAAAAGTAACACAAAATCATTTTATTAGACTTATTGCTTGAAAAAATAGATTTGAATCAGCAGCACCAATTTATAAGGATTTAAAAATACTACCACTGAAATATTTATTTGTATTTAAAGTTTTAAAAATGTTCTTTAAAAAAAGCGGAAACATCAGAAATGATAGAATTTACCCAAGAACAAGAGGCAATGCAATGGGACTGATAGTAAGACCTAAGGTGAATAAATCAATCTTCAAAAAAAGCTTTTCTTTTCTGGGACCAAAAATAAACTGTTTGCCATCAGAAATAAAAAACAGTAATAATTTTAAAAAGTATTCTATTAAGGTGAAGAAGTGGTTATTTAATTTAGATGACATTGATCATTTATTTACAGTATTAGCCTAAGTAACAAGTTTAGAAAATTAATATTAAATAGCTAATTAATAATACGTAAGCCCAAATACTGTACACATTCTATCCTATCAAGTAGTTGACAGGAAACGTCAAACTTGGACTGTGCACACTGTGGCGGACCGCTTGATAATCTTTTGATAAGTTTTGACTGTCTTTGTTTTGTTAACAAGAATGTTTAAGTTGAGCTAGCCACGATTACTGGAAACAGTGGCTAGTAATTCCTTTATAATTTATGTAAAATGTTTTTATATATTTTTTTAGGAATAAATAAAGTTTATTATTATATCAAAAGTACTAGTTTAGTTGTTAAGAGGGAAAATTCTACAGAGCATGTGATTATAAAGAAAATTACAAAGATGTAGCAGGAAGATTCTAGGAAAGTTACAATTCGTATTTCAAATTACAGTTTGGAACCGATTTGAACTAATGCTAACTATTTTACTATTTATTTATTACGGTTAGTTTTATGTACTCTTGTAGATAGTTAAAAACTTTTAAATATCTGGTCTTCTTGTATTCAAGTCGAAATACCATACAATTTGTATTAGATGTTGTTTCGGGCTCTAAAGAAAAAAAATAGCAGGTTACTAATAAATTTTAAATATATATAGTAATTTTTTTAACATGTATTACAAAAATAATAACATTTTAATTTTTATATTATTTTAGGCTGCAGAGTGGTACAATAATATGTATAGTAGTAACGAATAGTTATTTCATGGACACGAATTCTTAAATTATTTTGTTATCACTAAATAATGATCAAAAAGTTAATTAGGTTTATTTATAATCCTATAGAGAAGTATGTTATAACGTAACAGTAGAACTGCAATTCAAGGCATATGTACATGTGAACAATTGAAATTGAATTTAATCTATTACATTCATATTGAAGCAAACAATATGACCCAGTGTGTGTTCATTGAACTATAGAACTGGGTTGAACGTGTGAATGCTGTTATTTGTTGTCTAAAGATTGCAAAAACAATTGTTACAGACCAGCATGCGAGAAAGGTTGGGCAGTTCCCCATTCTATTCAGGTAGGACAATGTACGGTGGATCATCACAGGCATATTTGACAACAGCAATGCATTTGCCTCAGCGGCGAGTTGGGCCAACCGTTAAACCTGTTCCAGCTCAACAGTCCTTACCTCTCAGCTCTACAGCAAAGCGCATACTTGATGCTCTTGAACAATTCTCAACACCGGTAACTACATTTTATCTATTTATGCTAAAGTCTTGAAACCGTGGTCATCGGTAGGATAGCATAATTAAAGTATCCAGATTTTTGGCTTACTGAAAATATTCTCATCCTTATGGGTCACCAGGTCTTGTCTAAGAGTAAGGATGGGAATCTATTGTATCAATATCATGAACTTCAAAATCAAATTAAATAGCTCTGTAACATATGAATTTAATATACTGATACAGTTGTTGATTTATAAGAAAAACTATTCACCAATATGTGATGTTTGTAAGCTACCTCTTTCTATATCACTATTAAATACCAGTGAAAATACAAATTTCTTGTTATCCTTTACCAAACCGTATGATAAAAATATGGGTTGATAGTATTTAAGTTCTTATATCCATAAGGTCTTAAGTTCAAAGTGCTCATTGTCGTATGAAAGCAAAAGAAAAGAGAAAAAGATAACATCTTAAAGATACTCAAACGACTTAGAACAAATTTGTTTCTTTTCTAAGAGGTAAAAAACCATTTTTATGGTTTTTATAGTAATAAAAAATCATAAGTGCTAATAATATCTTTATTTTTTGACCTATTACTTGTTTGGTACTATCCCAATGAAACGCCTTATAAGATAAATTATGCGTGAACATCTGTTGCTTACTATTCAACATGGGAGTTCTATTTATGCTGATTATCTTCGTGAATTCCCAAAAATATTGTAGAATTAACTAGACTTTCAAAATTTATGCTAACAGTTGTTGAATCCCTTTTTTAGTCGAATAGAATATGTATGGTTTTTCCTTGCAAATTACAAATACATTAGAGTTAAACCAATTTACCGAATTGCACATTGTTTGGCTAATGAAATTTTCCACATCATCCATATTTTTACTGAAATTAAAAAAAGCTCATCTGCATATAATATAATTTCTTATTTCACTGGTAATGGTAAATCATTTATAAATATCATAAATAAAAGGGGTCCCTGGGCCCGAGCCCTGTGGAACTCCCCACTGTAGAACAGCTTCTAACCAGTTTCCATTTACTTTTACGTCTTGCCTTCGATTTATAATCGAAAAAAAAAATACTTAAGCGATATTCTTGTAATTTTAGGTAATGGATGCAAAACGTATGCCAGTAGTGGGTTCCAAAAGGAAGTTAGATGGTAGCCAGCGATATTCAGAGCTCTCAATACCAACCACACCTGACCTTTTACGAGTCAAGCGAAGAGAGCGGTTACAGCTGAGTACTTCAGCTGCAAGACACTCTGCTACATCTGCTCCCTCACCTCCGTCTCCTACAGAATACACAATCAGGTAAATTTAATATTCCCCTAGAATTTTGGTGATTCTTATAATGTTCTTCGAGTTGCTTATTTTTTCTCAAGATATGCCACCAAAAGATTCAAAATCTTAGTAAAATTGCTTGATTTTCGTGTACCATTGAGTATACAACAAAAAACAGTTTTTGATTCCTCAATGCTATTTGTTTGTATCAAACAAATATATTAATATTACTATTAGAGATGGGTCGGTTCCAGATTTTTTCGGTTCCGGTTCCGATACCGGTTCCGTGATTTCGATTCTCGGTTCCGGTTCTTCCCCCTCCATCAAAAAAATCAAATCTGTAGTTTTTTCGTTACAGAAACAATGAAACGATTTTTTGTGGAGAAATATAAACTTTATTAAAAATATGACAAAGATCAAATTGAAACTGACCCTGTAAAATTAAACTAGGATATAAAAAAAATTCCTTACCTATAAAAATGTAAAGTTTAAATAGCTACTGAAATTATGAGTAACATTTACGAGTTTAAATCAAATCAAAGAACATAATAAATACAAGTAAAGAAATTTTTATTACTAAATACCACATGAAATGAGATCTTATAAAATAAACAGAACCCTTTCAATTACAATATTCTTAAGTCTTTGCGGACATTAGGTAACCAAGATGTCAAAAAGTACATCCTAAGAAAGATTATTAAGTCGTAATAATCCTAATTATTGCCTTACTTAGTTTTGGTTAGGGTAAACTGTAAACCAAAAAGAATAATTTCGTGAGTTTAGTTCCAATTAAAATATTTTCTTACAAAAGCACCAATTTATTATTATTTTTACTTTTAAACCTACAGCCACAATTCACATATTCACAGCCACAACTCACACTAACTGGACATACAAACACTGATGGAGATAGACTGACGTAGATTTAGATTCGAGTCACGATTGTTGTCTGTCTGTTTGATGCGTCGTAGCATTGTCGTAGTGGAAATAGTGTTCATCCGCCATTAGAGGTGGCTCCAAAAATGTCCCAACTGCTTAAAAAAACAGTTTGGCGAAGAAAAACTAACAAACTGTTCTCATATGAATTCCAAACCTGTTCTTTTCAACCACTTATCCAATGCTCCCCTCCCCACTACCAACATACTTTCTAACTGTTGTTTATCGATGGTTAGTTGGAAATCAAAATCAAAAATCAAAAAATCAAAAATCAAAATCATTTATTTGTAGTTTGACAGTTTAAAAATTGTATTACAAAAGTCATATAATTACAATAATTATGTATTCATCATATATATGTTGATAGTGTATGTTAAATAACCCCAGTGGCATGGCGGACCGCCATCTGTATACTTGTTGTAAGCCAGATTATGAGGCCTGATATTTTTAAATTTAACAATTTATCATTGATAACATGAACTATTTGCAGTAAATATGGTTTTGACTAAGTTTAAGCTATTATTTACTTATGAATTAAATGGACGTAATTTAAATTACACTCACTATTTGCTTTTTAATCTGGGGACTATTTCTTCTGCGCTTAAGAGTTTTTCAGTGGCTGATAGTTTTGTTTTGGCAATGGCAATAACTTATTGACTCTCGAGTAACAAGCACCAAGTAAATTAATTGAAACTAATTTTTTATTGTAAAATTATTTAAATTATTGAACTATACAGCGCTGAAACAAAAACTAAATGCATTACAAACAGAATATCCTTTTTAGTCATTACGTCGGTTGACCTCGCCGGTTCTCGGTTCTGCCCAGAACCGGTGGAACCGAGAACCGGAACCGACCCATCCCTAATTACTATTACTGGCTTCAATATGTAGGTTCAGCAAGCTTATTGGCACATAAGTACAAATATTTACACGCTTCATGTGAAGTGATCGAATTTATTCATAATAATTGTTATTATGTGGAGTAATTTTACTCTTTATAACACATATGGGATCACACAAATTCTAATTTGATTTATGGAGCAAGTTTTAGTTTTAAAAGTTCTGTTGTTGGTCTGGAATAGTTGGTTTTGTAAACAATTCCAAAATAGCCAAAATGTGTCAAATTTATCAAGGATTTATTTATATAGTGCTTGTATTAACCTGATTTACTATTTGTGAAGCTGGATTACTATGTTGTTGAAGGTGGCACCTCGATTCTTTTTAAGTTTCACCTTACTGACCACCTACACACCAACAACATGGCCGACTGCCTAAAGTCACAGTGAAGTGAACTCCAAGAAAAGTGTGTATTTAAGTGGTAATAATCCAACAAAATATTATTTACTTGTGCACAATACTTACCTTGGACCACATGTAAGTTAATAAGCTAATATTCCTTCATGGAGACTTCAAAACTTTATCAAGAAACTAAAGTTTAATACTGAACACTACCAAAGCAAGTAAATTGTCAAGATAAGTCTTTAAAGATTCAATCATATAACTTTACACAACTGTATCAATCACTCTAAATAATATAAGCATTCCAAGAAAGTATCAATAATTAAAATAAAATAACATAAAAAAAATTATGTAATTTATGATAACTTGATGAAAGGTGACGTCACTGCCAAGTCACAATCCAACAGATAGTCCACATCGTACAGAGTTGGCACACAGCTGTTTGGCCACTTGTAACTAGACTGCCAGACCACTGACCCCAGACACCGTGTCAGCATTGTCAAAACACTGACCTACAGCAACATAAACAGCTGCTGCACTACTCATGCTACTGACATGGCACTTGATTGCCATTTAATCAAGAATAGTTATATAAATTGACAGATGCAATCTTTCACCTATATAATCTTAACAAATTGACAACTCAATAAATATCCTTTTATTTTATTTACTTCTTTACACATATTTTAATTAGATAACTACTAAAACTAGACAAACCAAGGTATAAAAACTGTCAGTTAATCTATATAACTACTGGAATCAGCCAAACCAGGATACAAAAAACTGTCAGCTTTTTGCCCTTTTTATATATTTAACTACTGGAATCAGCCAAACCAGGATATAAAAAACTGTCAGCTTTCTGCCCTTTTTACATATATAACTACTGGAATCAGCCAAACCAGGATACAAAAAACTGTCAGCTTTCTGCCCTTTTTACATATATAACTACTGGAATCAGCCAAACCAGGATACAAAAAACTGTCAGCTTTCTGCCCTTTTTTACATATTTAACTACTGGAATCAGCCAAACCAGGATACAAAAAACTGTCAGCTTTCTGCCCCTTTTACATATATAACTACTGGAACCAGCCAAATTAACACTAATTTTTTCCCCTTTCATTTAACATCATGACTTCAAAATATAACTTAAGTTTTCTTAAGGATGAGATTATTTTTGCCAAAGTAAAGGGATACCCACTCTGGCCTGCTATTATCAATAGCATAGATAACAGTAGTAACAAAACACCTTATTATAATGTAACCTTTTTCGGCACAAATGAGACTGGGAAAATCAAACAGCAAGACATTTTTAAATACAGAGAAAATATCAACAAGTATGGGAAGCGCAAGACAGATAACTACAAAAATGCAAAATTCAATAAAGCTCTCCTTGAAGCTGAAAATTACAGTGGTGTAAGCATTATTACCCCACCTTGCAGCACCCCAAACATTGAAGAGCTAAAGGAAAAAATTCTTAATCTCTCAATGGAAGACAATTTAGATCATGAAACTTCACTTTCTTTGGCGGCTGAGGTAGGAAGTGCACTGTTTACAGAGAACACTCTACTTAAACAACAAATACATGACTTAAAAATGCAGAAGTCCGAGACTCAATCTGAATTAGAAGACAAACTAATTTTAATGGAAGAAGTCATACAGGAACTCAAAGGAAAGATCAGTATTCAGGAGGAAGAAATTAAATTTATGAAAATGAAACTAGATAGTGAACATCTATTTAAACAAGACATAATTCAACAATCTGAAAATGATAAATGTTGCTTCACAACACAAATAAACGACATGGCCTCTATTAACAATGACCTACGTAACAATTTAAAAAAACTTGAAGATGAACTAACAAACCAAACTTTTAAAATTGACTTATTACAAAAAGAAAATTACACACTAGAAAATGAATTGAAAGAAAACAAAATATTTTTTGAAGAGCTTGCAGGAAACTACAAAGAACTTGTAACTAAGCTATCGGAACAAGAGGCAACTGCAAGAGCACATCTCAAATCGCTCCTTAAAGTCACAAAAACACAAAATCGCCCTTTGTTTCATCTTGGAAGAAACAACAATCCACAAATGGTCAAAAAGAACCAATATAGTGTCTCACTACAGGTCGCAAAAAGGACAGCTTTACAGTCATCCTCCACTTCACTTAAAGAAGAACTATCCCAACAAAATTTGTTTACAACTTTCAGTGGGGGGAACTGTAACTCATCGCAAAACATAAAACTATTTCCAAATTCTGTCTCTGCACCCTATTGCAACTTGGGACAAAGTGATACTGAAAAAGGCAGTCAAACCCTCGCCAGCTCTCCACCACTAAACAATTTTAAAAGCTTAAATAATGAGAATCAGGAAGATTTTTCTGACAAGCTTCTACACCAATCAGCTACTGTAGAAAATAAATCCAGATTTCCACTATATACTGCCAAACCTCTAAAGCCTGGACATACTTTTGAGCAGTTCTTCTGGGAAAATATAGATGAATATAAACAAAGAACTATGGATTCTTCCGTAAATCATAGTTTTTTAGAATACAGTCAGTTGAAAAGGGACAGGGGAAAAGAGATGGTTGTTCAGAAAGAGCAAAGAAGTTCATAATTTTTCATCAAAATATCGATAGGCTTAGTAATAAAATTGATTTACTAAATCACTTTCTGCTCCTTTCAAAACCAGACATAACTGTGCTTACAGAACATGACCTCTCTGAAAATACAATTAAAAACGTCCAGTTAGTGAACTACACTTTGATTGCCCAATACAGTAGAGAAGAACACAAAAAAGGAGGTGTTGCGATATTTAAGCGTACTGATTTAGAAAATGAGGTCGAATGCTTTAATGTCAAAAGCGTTGAACTCATCTGTGAAATGGCAGCTATTGACATTTACATAAATAAAAAAACTTATGTTTACATCCTAGGTGTGTATCGCCCTCCGAAAAGTCCTTTAGAACAATCCCTGGAACTATTAGCTGCATCACTTGACAAATTTCCAACAAACAACAGTGCAATCTGCGTTGTTGGTGATTTTAATATTGATAGCCTCAACCAATCCATGGAAAGAGAAAATAAAAAATTTTGTGATGTTCTTTCTCAATTTAACTTAACTCGATGCCACTTACCTGCGACTAGGACTACACCCACAACTGCCACTTCAATAGATATTTTATGTACTAACCTATCCTCAGATAATTTTGCCATAACAATCCATGAGAACGGTCTTTCTGATCACTCCGGACAACTGTACACCATGAATTTCTGCTCGACGACTACAAAACAAACAATACTGACCAAAAGAAATCTAAGTAATGAGAAACTATTAGCTTTAAATGACCTTGGAATTCAATCATGGGAACGGGTCTACCTAGCTCAAAACGCTGAAGACGCATATTCCAACTTTATAGAGACTTTTACTACAGCTCTTAATGTTATATGTCCACATTCAACAAAAAAGTATAATACTAAGAAACGAGCTAAAGTTGCCTACAATCCTGAGGTAAATGAGCTACGGTCATCTTTTATTCAAGCCCGTGAACATTTTTTAATTACTGGACAAAGTGAAGACAAAGCAATAGCAACACACAAAAAGAAAACCTATGACTTGAAATTAAAAAGTTTACGTAAAGAAGCTAATCTTAACTTTATTGCGGATTCAAGTAATAAAAGTAAAGCCGTCTGGGAAGTTATTAATAGCGAAAGGTCAACTAGAAGGGAAGTTTCAGATTCTGTCTGGAGATTAAAAATCGCTGAAAATTCTGTAGAAGATCTTTCTTTATAGCTGAACAGTTTAACTCCTATTTCACAACAATCGCAGAAGAATCTCTTAAACTTAATAAGGAGACAAGAACTACAACGTTTTACACACACAACAACTTCCAAGGGAAAGAACTTCTATCATTTAACCCAGCATCCAATGACGAAGTGTTGAATATCATCAGTTCACTAAAAACCTCCTCCTCTTCAGGCTACAATGAGATTTCATCAATAATTTTAAAGTTCTGCAAGCATGTGACCTGTCAACCTTTAACTGATGTAATCAATAAATCCTTAGCACAGGGAGTTTTCCCCTCAAAATTGAAGTTATCTAAGGTCTATCCACTACACAAAAAAGGAAGTAAGCATGACATAACCAATTTTCGACCAATATCTTTAGTTCCAACCGTATCTAAGATACTGGAGAAAGTAGTTCTTTCAAGAATACTTGAACACCTCAGGCAGAATGAGCTATTACCTAAAGGACAACATGGGTTTATCCCAGGCAAATCAACCATCACTGCTCTTACTGAACTAATTGAAAAAATAATTGATAATATTGACATTGGAAACACCATCACTACTATTTTTCTCGACTTGAGCAAAGCTTTCGATTCTTTGTCCCACACAGTAATTATCACCAAGATCAGTGCCCTTGGAATAAAAGGAACAGCTCTTAGCTGGTTTAAAAATTACCTTACTGGGCAAGAGCAAATAGTCGAATTAAAGCAGAGTATGAATGGTATCACAGAGGTTGTCCAGTCAAGTTCACAAAATATTACAAGAGGAGTCCCACAAGGGTCAGTACTGGGCCCTGTCTTATTCATATTGTTTACAAGCGACCTCTCTGAAAAACTTGACGCTTATAGTCACCCCATCATGTATGCAGATGATACTGCACTAGTTACCTGCAATAAATCAGTAGAATCACTGGAAATCAACACCTACATTTCAGTTAGCCTAGCACAGCAATATTGTTTAAATAATGATCTGGTGTTTAATCCATCTAAAACCAAGCTCCTTGCGTTGGGAAGACTTAAAGATCATATAACAGGACCACCTGATTTGGAAAGAGTGGATGAATTGAAACATCTGGGCATGTTTCTTGACCAAAATCTGACATGGAGCTGTCATATAGATAACCTCTGCTCAAAACTAAGCTGCGCCATTTTTGCCCTTAAAAGAATTAAAGCAACTGCCACATCATCTGCCTTAAGGATTGCCTATTTCGCCCTTTTTGATTCTCATCTCCGATATGGAATCACTCAATGGGGTGGCTCCTCAATTGGCAACCTCCAGAGGATATTAATTCTTCAAAAGCGAGCAATAAGAATTATGGCTGGTCTCTCACCTCGACAGCTGTAGAGAAGCTTTTAAAGACCTAAAAATCCTTACTGTTACCTCAATGTATATAATCGAGATCATTATTTATGTTTCAAAACAAAACCTGTTAAGAAATGAAGAGGTGCATGCATATCAAACTAGAGGAGCTCAGACATATCACCTTCCAGCCCACAGAACCACTATCTACACCAAAAAGCCATCGTATGCTGGAGCCAAGCTCTTTAACGCACTTCCCAAGGACATTAAAAATAGTAATCTGAAGACACTGAAAAGACAACTACATGACTGGCTGGTGGAGAAATCAATCTACAGCATGGAAGAATTCTATAGTACCCTTGACCTTTAATTTTTGAAATTTTCTTTAAATTTCCTGCACTTGAATATGTGACCAATTACATTTTTGTTGTTGTTGTTTTAATGTTATATTTTGTGACAAATATTCTGTTCTCAATGATCATGAATAAAGATTTCTGTATTTCAAGCAAGTGGTTATTACAGGGAACAAGAGGTTATCAGAGAAATATTTTTAATTCATGGCCATTGTTCTACTTATAATGTTAAATGTAAAATGTATTTGTATACACATAACACTTTATTTATATACACATAACACTTATCTTTCAGTCATCTGGAAATAATATAAGATATGTTCAACTTGATTTCAGATATATGACTTTTTATAGTAGGTGATTTAGTTATAACCTTCTTCTTAGTACAGGATAAAACTCAAAACTGTGATTTCTAGGTTAATTTATAAGCACTCGAAATAAAATTAACTAAATAATAAAGATCAATCATTGGTGGCAGCCACCACTTTTATCTGTGATCAGTAGTTAACATGTACTGGCCATAACTCTCTTTTTGGTTTAGGTCGGTAGGTCATGCTTAGAACCCATTGTAGGAAATTCTTTATGTGCTCAGTCTAATAGTCAGACGAGAACTAAATGAAACAAAAACTTTCTGCAGTATTGGACATTAATGGAACTCACAACTGAATAGGTTTATTATCTTCTTATCAAGTGGTCAGTGCACACCAGCCTTATTAAATTTTTAAAATTTTAATTTTGATTATATATGATGTCAAGGGTTTCTGAATTTAAAGTAGGGATGTGCGAATACTTAAAACTTGAGTATTTTACTACTGGAGCTCAGCTCGAAGCTTCCAAAAGTACTCACAGTTTAATTGAGTAGTTTTTATTTCTAAAATATTATATTGACATCTTAATTTAGGTTTTAAAAAAAACCGTTTTAAATGTTACGTATGAAAATGTATTTTTCTTGTGTTTTATTGTATTCTTAATCATATTTTTAAGTTTGATTTGCATAATGATGAATAATTATAATCAAACAATACGCTTTGGTCGTCGGTAGTTCACGAACGAGAGTCAAATAATCTAGTCAATGTAGTGAACGAGTGAACTAGTTCGTCACGATTAAAACTACTGTAGTTCAATTAAAGCGGACAACAGAGCTGGTAAGGTAGCAATCACGATAGATGACCGAGTCTTCAGTCACCGTTCAATTTTAACCTGACCTAAAATTGCTGGTCAGTATCTTTATGATGCAAGAAAGGGACTGTACGGGCACGACTAATTTTGACAAAGGAATGAACTACATAGAATGAACGAACTAGATGAAATGAACCAACTCTTTGACCGGCTTCTATCTGATTGGCCGAGAAAAATGTAAACAAACTTCGCACATCATAACAAACAGTAACTTAAAATCTTGCTTGGGTGAGCCTGGAAGTTCTAACTAATTTTTGCGAATAGTGAAAGATTTCAAATAATTTAGTTATAAAACTATGGAAATTGAAGGTGTTGACAACCCAACGTCGAGATCGGGAATGAGTTGATTATTACTCCAGAGACAAACCAGAGGCTACGCCTAGGTCACACCAAACACAGCAGCAGTAATTTCGAACTATTTTGATAAAATAGTGTCAGATGGAGTTGTAAGGGTTCATTTATTAATTGAAAACAGGTTCAACCATGACGGCCGTGAAATGACGTTGGATATTACATTATCTAGGTTACTAGAAAGATATTAAATTGGGGGTAGTTATGCACTTTCCAGCCACCTCGGAAAATACGATTTCTTGTTGAAATAAAGTGGTGTAATATAAGTTACATCTCTCGAGGAGGCTGATTTAAACCGTGAAAAACTGTTTTCCCCGGAATAATCAAATAACTAGTTTATTATCTGATAGTGAAAAAAAACCAACTTTTTAAAAAATTGTTATTTTCCAACAATTGTTTCACTACTTGTTTTTTTGTGCTGAACACGAATATATAAGTAATTGGATTTTTAGTAAAATCATTCTATCGGCTCAAAAAAACACATTTTACTTAACTAACTAAACATAACCTAATTTATCCTAATTGTCAATTTACTCAACAAAAATTCGATATTTGCGTTGAGTTCGGGTGCCTGTCCTTCAGGACAGCCTGCCTGCTGTCTCTCCGGCAGGATTATTTGTGAATTCCGTTTTTGCGATTAATAGTTGGTGTTTACAATAATCACATAATGGCCGCTAATCGTGATTGATCGTGAAAGTAGTTTTTCCGTTATATCTCAAGAAATAATTGTTATAGACCCAAATAGTTTTCAAATTCGTATTCAGCATAAAGAAACACATCAAATTAAAAAAAGATTATTAAAATATTTAAATTAACAGAAATATATTCTTGCATTCTTAGTAAAATGTCCAATATACTACAAGTTGTGACATTGTTTTTTTTTTTTTCTTTTTGGTGTAATCAGTGATTTCCACATAGTAAAAAGCATATTTCGTGAAAATATAGCCAATTCTTGATCCATTTCAGGCAAAGTTTACAAATTTTGTTTGGTGGTAAGAAACTCGATAATTACCTAAATTTGTTATTTTGTTTTCATTGCATTGTCACTTTACAGTTAAGTTATAGTTAGGAAAATATGAAACATAATTTAAATGGGGCCTAAATAATAAAGGTAACAAGAAATGCTGGAAAATTAATTGTTAGTAGTATACTTGGCTTGCATAGAAATCTGATGTGCGATATGTGTCAACAAGTGTAATCTTCATAACCCACTTTACACTTTCTCACATCATATTATCATAAGTTAAAGAAGGTATAAAATAAACAATGTCAGGTAAAAATGTAGGAAGGTAAGAAATTAAAGGTTTTATTTACCAAATACAGTAGAGTCCCGCTATTCCAAACCCTGTTATACCAAAAATCTGCCTATTCCGAACACAGTTTGTCAGTACAGTACAACCTCGATTATCCGGCCTTAATGTGGCAAAGGTCAAGCCGGATTAAACATAAGTCATAAATAATTTGGTTTTACTGGAGAGTCACGTTTAGTAACTGATAACAGACAGCAGGCGTAAGCGGGCGCCTACAATTGCCTCTGACGCAATACGCTCTGCAGTTATTGTAATGAAACGAAGGATGTTTATCACAAACACCAACTTTGACGCTGATAACAATACAATACGAAAGATGTTTTAAAATACAGCTGTGTTTTAATTAGGCTATCATCAATTTTAAGGTAAATGTTATGTAAAATATATTTGTTTACTTAAATATTAAATATTTAAATTTAATTTTAACTCCGACTGAATAAAAAAATATTTACAGTTATGTAACTACAAATTATATGTACGTAAAATTGTGTAGTAAAATGAACTGTTCCACTTCCAATTTCCCTCACTAGCGAAATGGACTCTTCCAGCAACCATACTGAACAAAAGTTAACAACATTGCCAGTTCGGCGCATTATTAAATTATTAGGCAGTAACAAGCGACCGCTTGTCGAGAGAGGGTGACTACTAGCGTCTGCATTTTGCAAAATGCAAAACCAAAACACTCGAGTACGACATTTGCGTTTGAAAATTGAAAGACGCTTCCGATTCACTGTAATTGTATCTTATAAATCAATTTTATTGCTATCTACTTGCCGAACCGGATGACACGGACTGTCGGATAATCGAGGTTGTACTGTAGTTAAAAGCAGGAAAAATTATGAAGAGAATTAATTTTTGGAAAATAACGATCATTTATTGATTTAAAAAGTAGTTTTAAATATAAATTCAAATGTTAACTACGGTTCAAAAATACAAAGTGCCAAGTATAATCAAAAAGAAAAAAATTAAAGTGGAATGAAAACTGGTTACTTACAGTTCATATAGTCTCAATTTTAAAAAAATCATAAGAAAATGATTTAATCATTGATATGAACACACTAAATAACTAAATGAGTAATACTGTACACTTAAAAAGTAAAGTCAATGATTTTTTTTCTGACGAAGAGCACTAAATCTACTTGAATATTTAGTGGCAATGTTTCGCCATTGCCACAAGAACATAACGTCACTTGGTGTTGATGAAGTTGTTGTTCAACGTAGCATAAGGCGAGGTCGAGAGCATTTGCCGCGTCTGCATGAGATATGATGTCAGTTTGTGCATTCATGTCTTCTTCATCACTTTCATCTGAATCAATCTGAACTTGTGAGCCCTGCACCATTGCTACAAAATCTTCATCTCCGTAATCCTGGTGGCCATTGTCGTCGTTGGCCATTCTGTCAACGTTAGTCATCAAATGTCATTGCCCTCGTCTTCTGACTCACTAATCCGTGCAGACGGATCGATCAGTACTAAACTGTATCAAGTTGATACTAAAGTACAGAAAATGGATATTCAATTCGTTGTTTGAGTTCCCATTCTATTATCCTCTCCTAGATTTTGTTTATAAAGCAAAAAATTATTATTGGTATTTTCTCCTTGAAATATCAATTCTGAAATTTGTGATTTGACAAAAAATTAACAGAAACCTAAATGAATCGTCACTTTTTACGAATCAAGATTTGGTATAGAGATATGGTATTACAACAGATAACAAAACCTATATAGGCCTATTTAGTGTTGGGCCAGACGTCTCTAAAGGATATTTGAAATGGGGCGAGAGGGCGTAACCTTGACCCACCCATTGTATCTGCTTCAACTTTGCAGATGTTTATGCCTTCATCCAGTCAATATGCTTTTGTTTTAAATCAATCCACCTATTCCGAACTTCCCGCTAAACCGAGCAAAGTTCTGTCCTAATTAGTTCAGAATAGCAGGACTCTATTGTATTAAGTTGAATAATAAATTATTGTATTAAGGCCAGATTTATTACTCTTACTCTTACTCCCATGGTCATCGATGCCCAAGAAGGGATTTGGCCTCACCAACAAGCTCTCTCCATCCTTCTCTGTTTTCTGCCTCCTCCATTGTGGTTCCAAGTGCTGCGGTGTCTGTCTTAACCCCATCCCACCATCTTCTTTTTGGTCTACCTAGAGGTCTTCTTCCCACTGGTCTTCCCAATCCAGCTTCCTTCAGTAGCGTCCCTTGTTCTCTATGCCATACATGGCCTGCCCATCTCAATCTTCTTGATCTTGCGGTTGCTATTATGTCACAGTCATTGTACTGCTGTCTTATCTCTTGGTTATGCTTGTGCCTCCATTCTCCATTTTCCAATGTTGGACCAAATATTTTTCTTAGTACGCGATTTTCAAACACGATGAGTTTGTTCTCTTCTTTTTTATTTAATATCCAGGTTTCTGCACCATATAAAAGTACTGGCCTTATTATCGTTTGATATATTCGTATTTTTGTTCGGTATGACAGTAACTTTGACGACAAGATCTTATTGCAAGCATACATGCATCTGTTGGCTAGGTTTATTCTGTTTTCAATTTCTAATTCCTCACTATTCTTATTGGATATTAGTACTCCCAGATATTTAAACTCCTCCACTTCTTCAAAGCTATGTCCTTCTATATTTATTTCTGTAAGCGGGTGGCCACCTCTTTCAAAGTGCATGTACTTTGTTTTTTTATCATTTATTCTTAGACCCATGCATCCTGTCTCTTGAATGAAAATTTTGGTTAGTTCTTCAAGGTCTTCTTTTGTTTCAGTTAAAATAGTTACATCGTCGGCAAATGCTAATATATTAATTTTACATCCTACTGTTACACCTAAGTTTTTATGTCTAATTTTTTGAAGGGCATCTTCTAGAGCTATGTTAAACAGCAAAGGTGAAAGCCCGTCACCTTGTCGAACTCCTGTTATTACTTCAAAAGCATCAGACAATTCACCCTCAATTCTGACTTTACACTTAGACCCTTCGACTGTCATCTTAGCTAGATTAATAAGTTTTTTTGGTATACCAAACTTTTCCATCTTTTTCCATATTTTCTTCCTATTGAGGCTATCATATTATTACTGCATTTATATTTTTAGAAAAGTAAAAATTTTGCAAAACTTAACATAGGCTTAGGATGGTGTTATTTATGAACAGGAGATCTTCCAAATACTCGATATCGAAAATAATGCTAACTACTGAACTCAAAACTAAAAAATCACTACTCCCACACCCCTAGAAAGTGATAGTGATACATAAGCTGTAAATGTACAAAACAGTGCTTGATATTTTACTTCCAATTAGTATAGGTAAGATTATTATAGTGTTTAAGTAATTGTGTCACAAACTGAACATTTTGTTTAAACATTTAACATTTAATTAACATTTAAAGCTTCTGATGTTAACAAAACAAATATAAATTATATAACTAAAAATTTACTTGCAATAATTGAAGGATAGATTTGAAGTATTGTCTAAAAATGTGTTGTCATGGTAAATCAATGTTACAAATGTTTACACTCTCCTTCAGTGCATTAGCTAGCAAAAGACCTGCATAATTTTTTCCTTTTATGTTCTCATGAAAGTCAGTTTTTAAAGTACAAACAACTTTGAGAATATATCTTTTATTTTCATGTTTACTAGAACTACATCAAACTAATTAACTAGACTTGCATTAACCCAACTAGTGGCAACTAGTGGCAGCCCGTTTTTCTATGTTTTGCAAGGTTATTTTTGAAAAATATTTTAAAATACTTCTAATTATTAGATTTGGTATTATTTTACATCAATTTACTTGTAAAGTTCTGTATTATTATATAAAATAAATAACATGAGTATAAACATTTGTAATTTTTTTTCTTATCATAAAATTTAAAAAAATGTTATCAAATTTTTTTGTTTGGGGGGGGACCCTACCTGGAAAGGTAATGTGCATTACATATTTCAAAATTCCAAGATATACAAGTTGTTCTAAATTTCATAATCTTTCAGAAAATGTATAGTTTATATGGTTTATTACCCGTATTTATACATTTATAACAACAGAACCTTAAATAGTGCATTGTACTGAAAATTTATGTTACTATGGCAACATGTTATAATTGTGTATCAATTAGTGTCTCAACCTGATGTTATAATTTTATCAATAGAAAATAGTTTGTGTATAGATATAAAATAGAATAATGTTGCCAAACTCACCATAAAGTTATATCCATCCTGGTAGGTGTAATCCTTCGTAATACATTTTTACAATACAATAGTAAACAATGATTTCTTCTTCTCTCCATCAAGTTGTCATATAAATAAAACTATCGAAACTGATATCGTTCGATAGGTAATTTAACCGACTTTCGAATGGTATTGATTATTTCGATGAGATATGTATCTATAACTTTTTCATACACAATATTCGCGGCAACGTTTGACCGTCCGAAAACGGACGGTCACCACTTGTTGAGAGTGATAGACCGTCCGAAAAATCGGACGTTGGCTTTTTAACGCTAAATTTCCAGCGTCCGATTTTTCGGACGTTTTGTAAAAAAAACAAAAATAATACAAAGATTATCTGAAATTAACATATGTTTACTGTTTTTTAATGAAGATAAAACAAGCTTTACGATGATCACATTATATAGTGTCTAGGTAATATGACGTCGTCGTAGTTCGATTTCGAAGTTGGCACACCTGACTGATCAGTAGTCAGATGGCACCATTTGTGTTGCTTAGTTACTGTCAGTGTTTAGTGTGTTTTGTTAACTGTATGCGTTGTTTTAGTGATTTATTTTTAGTAAATTGTTTTTATATGTAATAATTAGTAGACATGAAGAGATCTCTGTCACCAGTTAGTGACAATACAATTCTTAGAAATGTGGAAAATGAAGACTATCTCAGTGACAGTTTCTTGAGTGACATCGAAGATAATGTAAACAAATCTATTTTTTATGTCATATCCACATTTTTTTAGCTATCAACTTGAAATTTGGTTTACATGTACATAAATATATAGAGAACATGATAAAAGCAAGGATATTCCATTTAATAATAATTTTCTATACTTTAATGCATTTCAAACAGAAAAATGTTTTAACCCTTAACTAACATCATACGTCTGGGAGACGGACGCGAAAATAAAAACCTGTATATCTCCCCTCCACTACGCACTAAACAGCCATTCCTCACTCTACCTTTCAGTCAAGTGGTTGTCTTTGTCCTGTGAGCGTTTAGTGTTTGTTACTTGAACTTTAACCGCAATTATTGCGTTTTTCGGACCCTTTACGTCTGTGAGACGTATGATGTTATTTACGTGACTCTATTTTTGTATTATTTTGAATAGGTATTCTGTGTTGTGTTATTTTATTTTGTGTATTAGACTAATAAATAACATATTTGCATACTGCACAATACTAGAAAGTTCGTTATTAGCATTTTGTTGAAAAATGGATTTGGGAAACTTGAGCATCCCTGGCCCTTCACATGGGAGGCCTCATGTGAGTAGAGTCTCACTTACAGGAAACGATTTTGAAGGCCAACTTCAAGATTTAGTTTTTGATGTATTGGAAGGACCATCGGAACCTGACCCGTATAATAGTGATAAAGACGATGATTATCAAATCGAAAGTGATCACGACTCCGAATCTGAGCAAGAGTGTGAAGAAAATGACGATGTGTTTGTGCCTATGGAAAATAGAAGCACTGAAGATGAAGATTCTGATGAACCTCCCGCGAAATCATCTCGGCAGAGCCACTTCTTGGGGAAAAAAATCGGAAAAAGAGAAATATTCAAATGGAAAAAACAATCTCCCCCTACAAACATTAGGACTCGAAGGCACAATATTTTGTTCAACTGCCAGGCCTCAAAGCAAAAGCTAAACAGCTTGGAACAAATCCTTCTATTGAAGAAGTATGGTCTTTATTGATTACTAATGATATATTAGAAGAAATCATGAAATGGACAAACCATAAAATTTCCTCACTCAGAGAAAACTATACAAAAAAATATTCTTACCTTTGTGATCTAGACATGATAGAGCTAAAGGCCTTCATTGGACTTCTTGTATTCACTGCAATTTTTAAGTCTCAACATGAAACAGTTGATAGTCTTTTTGCTACTGATGGAACTGGCAGGGACATTTTTCGATGCACAATACCCAAAAACAGATTTCTGTTTATACTTCTGGCTTTGCGATTTGACAACCCTAATGACCGTGATGAGAGGAAGAAAACTGATCCTTCTGCAGCTGTCTCTGAAATTTTCAACAAGTTTATTGAAAATTCACGTGAACTTTATTCTCCTGGGCCTACTATGTGTGTCGATGAAATGCTTGTCCCTTTCCGGGGTCGATGTACATTCAAAATGTACATGCCGAAAAAACCGGCTAAGTATGGACTAAAAGTAATGTGCTTGACGGACGCAAGAACTCACTATGTATACAACTGGTACATGTACTGTGGAAAAGGAAGCGATGGAAGAGGGTTGTCAAATGAGGAGAAAAAGCTGTTGATCCCTTCTCAAGCAGTTATAAAATTGGTAAAGCCAATTGACGGGTCTCGCCGTAACATCACAGCTGATAATTGGTTTAGCTCAGTGGAGCTGGTGAACGAGCTTTTAAAACGAGATCTGACTTATGTTGGCACTCTAAAAAAGAATAAGGCTGAGATACCTCCAGAGTTCCAACCCAATAAAACAAGGGTGGAAAAGTCTTCTTTGTACGGATTTACAGAAGATTTAACTTTACTTTCATATGTGCCAAAGAAGGGATAAGCGGTCATTCTGATTTCGTCTATGCACCATTCGTCTGCTGATGATAATGATTCTGGTAAGCCGGAAATAATTGGCTTTTACAATTTGACTAAAGGAGGAGTAGATGCCGTGGATCAAAAATGTGCCAACTACTCAGCAAGTCGAAGAACTCGACGTTGGCCTGTGAAAATTTTTTTCACAATTTTAGATGTTGCATGTGGGGTGAACAGCTTTGTACTTTATCAGAGCTATAAAGACACAGAAAAACTTTCTAGATTTGAGTTTATGAAAACACTTGCAAACAACTTGATTCATCCCCATATGACAAGAAGAACAGAATCAACAAAAAATTTGCCGCGTGAACTACAACTGTGTATCAATCGAATACTCAAGAAAGAAGATGATGTACAAGATATTCCCGAATTTTTTGAGACGAGGAAAACTTGTTCAACTTGTCCTCCTCGGCTGAAAAGAAGAACGAAGTACCCATGCCGTAAGTGTGGATCTGCGATCTGCTTGGAATGCGCAAACAAGATTTGCAAAGACTGCTTCCTCAACCAGTAAATTATTCAGTAAGAAAACAAACATATTTTTAGTTTTTTCTGTAAAAATAATTTTTCTGTGTTTTTCATTTGTTTTAGTTTGTACATATTCATTACATTTAACTTTTAATTTGATTTCGAATGTTTACTAATCTTTAAACTTTTATAGTTCAAACACAATATTCATAATTGAAAAAACGATAAAAAATATTGTAAATAATTATTTTTCAAATTGTTTTTACATTTATATGATTTAATAGTTGTAGTTACATCATAGTTTTACCAATCAAATATGATTTGTCTTATATTTTGTGTTTTCTAATTCAAATTACATAAGGTGTCTGTCAGACGTAAGAAAACAAACATATTTTTAATTTTTTCTGTAAAAATAATTTTTCTGTGTTTTTCATTTGTTTTAGTTTGTACATATTCATTACATTTAACTTTTAATTTGATTTCGAATGTTTACTAATCTTTAAACTTTTATAGTTCAAACACAATATTCATAATTGAAAAAACGATAAAAAATATTGTAAATAATTATTTTTCAAATTGTTTTTACATTTATATGATTTAATAGTTGTAGGTACATCATAGTTTTACCAATAAAATATGATTTGTCTTATATTTTGTGTTTTTTTTGTTCAAATTACATAAGGTGTCTGTCAGACGTATGATGCTAGTAGTGTAATTTTATAATATGATGTTAGTTAAGGGTTAATTAAAAAAAAAAATTAATATATGTATATTTTTTAATATTATACATAAAAATATTAGGAAAATTAATCACATCTTTAAATAATGGATCTCCTTAGTAACAAAACAAAATAAGAATTATTAAATTATTATTTAAAATAACGATTTTACAAAACTTTTTCGAAAACTATGCAAAATATGGCAAAACAGCCTGACACTTTAGGGACGGAATAGTGAGTCAAGGCCTGGCAACTTAGTGCAAATTTACAAAATTTCGCTTGTCATTTAAAGGGTTAAACATAAAATTACTGTAATACAATCTAATTATGTTTTAAATATATTGATGAAAATGAAAACAACAGAGTTGTCAATACAGAACTTATAAATTAGAACAAATTAATTGAATTATACTAGTATTTTGGGCTGTTAATGACATCAATTAAGACCAAATGACTGAGAGTTAGGGTGTCCATTTGCATCGACTGTCATCCAACTGAGGTAATAGATACGTGATTGTTAGGAGCAAGGCTATCCCTCTATGGGCTTTTGTTTAACTATAATGTCTGGAAAAGCTTCTGTGCAAGATTACGTGTTTATTTAATTATTAATCTCCATTAAATTCTCATTCAAATTTGGACGTGCAGTTTTTTATAATTCTAGGGTTAAATGAGGTTAACTTTATTTTAAGCTGGAAAATGTTGCAATAAAATCATATTTGTTACAGGAATGAAGAAGAGTCAAATCGGAAGAAACAAACAGGAAAAGTAAAAACGAAGGATAAAGTTGAAGAAGAACCTGGAGTTGTGGTGAAACTACCACCTGCTGTGTTAACTGTGGACAATCTCCCAAAAATTGACATTGCTATACCACCACCTCCTCCCCCTGTTGAGGTAGCAGCTTCAAATATGCCGTCTACTCATGCACCGACAAGTACCAAATTCAAGTTTGCGACTCCAACTGCAGTATCACACTGTGAAAGTTTGGTATTATCTAGTACTTCAAAAACACCATCCTTTAAATTCAGTGCCCCTATTTGTGAGTCAACATGTTCAAGTGTTTTAGACAGTAAATCGAGTAAATCAGTTTTAAGTTTTAGTTTACCAAGGACTTCTAGTGATAATTTAACAGGTCATCCAACCAAAAGAAAGAGTGAAGATGATAGCAGTTCTGAAATGTCTATTAGCCTTAATCGTGAAAACTCTTTGTTGAAGCCTTCCTCTACAACTCCAGTACAACCAGATACTGAAGAAAAGGTGTGTAAAAGTTGCCAGAGTCAAACTGGAAGTTTATCAATTCCGTGTACTTGCCATAAGACACAATCTAAAATGAGTACGAATGATAAAACTGTTAGTACTACAAGTCATTGTATTTGTCCCACTTGTAAAAAAGAGAAACCTTCGAATAGTGTGTCATGCACATTTTGTCAAAATAAATCATCAGACAGTAACAAAAATCATATTAAATCTCCAGGAGCTGGGTTTGGTAATTTATATAAAAAGCCTGTAGGTACTTGGGAATGCTCAACATGTATGATTCAGAATAAAAATGATGCAACCAAATGCATAGCATGTGAATCTACAAAACCCACACAGAATAAGACTACTGTTACCACTACTACAGTTGTGACGAGTGCTTCTGTAACATCAGGTTTTGGGAATCAGTTCAAGAAACCAAGTGGATCATGGGAATGTGATACTTGCTTGATTGTAAACAAGGAAAACTCAATAAAGTGTATTTCATGTGAATCCCCTAAACCAGGAGTAAAATTAAATGATTGTTTAAAATCAGAGCCCAGTTCAACTGTAAAACTGACAGAAAGTGGTTTTGGAAATATGTTTAAAAAAGCCCCAGGCTCCTGGAGTTGTGAGGTGTGCATGGTTTCAAATAGTGCTGACAAAGTCAAGTGTATTGCTTGCGAGACAGTCAAGCCAGGCGCAACACTGCCAAAGGTATCTGAGTCTTCGGTCCCAAAATTTTCATTTGGAATACCTTCAAGCAGTTCGGATATAAGCACTACTTTCAGTTTTGGAATTCCTAAAGGAGAACAATCTTCAAGTTCAGCTATTAATTTACCTGCAAGTACGTCAAGTCCTGCTGTTACTCAGTCAGCAATAACATCTGAAACCTTTTCATTTGGGATACCAAAAAATAGTAGTGTTAGTACAAGTGGATCTACACATAATTTTGCACAAAAAATGTTTCCAAAGGATTCTGCATCAGAATCTAAATTGCCAATTGTAAATACAAAAAAAGTAGTTTCAGCATCATCAGTTGAATCAGCTAAAAGCGAATTAAGTTCATTAACAAATACAGTGTCTACTTCAGTGCCTACAACAAATATCACTACTGTTATGCCAGCTTTGCCAACGTTCATTGCAACAAATGTAAAATCTGATATGTCTGAGGAAAAGACAATTAACACTACTCAAATGTTTCAATTTGACACCAATAAAGGTGCTCAGAATACAAATAAGCCAAATGAAATGAATATAATTTCAAAATCTTCACCTGCTTTCTTGTTTGGAGCTAATCAAGGTAACTTGGGAAGTAATGTTGCATCTTCTACTACTAACACGATTTCTTCAAGTTCTGCCTCTAATATTTTTAAGTTTGGAGATACTAAAACTGTATCATCAGGTGCGGGAATATCGTCAATATCATCTATTAATACTCAGCCTAGTTTTACAACTCCTAAACCGGCTAACCTTTTTTCATTTGGTTCAAGTTCTGAAGCAAAAGTAGCATTTGGAACAAATGCAAGTACAGAAGACCAACAAAGTAATAAGAGCAGTATTACTCCACCTGAAATTAAACCAACATTTGGTTCCTTTAACGCACCCCAAAGCCAAACTCCCTTATTTGGAAACAATAATGCCTTCGCAGGTGGAAATTTTGGAAGCAAGGATCAGCACCAAAACCCTTTCACTTTATCAACTCCAAATATATTTGGAACAACAGATAATAAAAATTCCTCCACGACTAATAGTTTATCTGGATTTGGGCAAAGCAACACCTTCCAAGCTGCTTCCCAAGAAAGTAAGCCTTCGGCAGTATATACTTTTGGGTCAGCACCCGCGAAAGAAACTCCAGCAACTGGTGGTTTTGTTTTTAATCCAAGCACAGAAAAGCAGGCGGAGTCAAATTTTGGCTTCACTGCAGCTCAAAATTCTACAGTTCCACCTGCTAAGTTTGGATTTAATAATTCAACATCTGCGTCTTCGACAACTTTTAATTTTGAGCCAAAACCATTCACAGGAAGCATTTCTCCATTTAATGCAGCAAGTGAATCTACTGCTCCTGTTTTTGGGGCAACAGGAAATCAGCAACCTACAACTGCATTTGGAGGACAAACAAATTCTACTCCAGTGTTTGCTTTTGGCTCACAATCTGTCCAGCCATCTCAAACTCCTACAAATACAGTGTTTGAGTTTGCGTCAAATCAGGTAATTATTTATACAAATATAATTTTATAAACTTATATAAATAATAAATCTTTTTTAATACTTCCATAGGATTAAAAAAGTCCCTTTATTTAGCAAAACTGCAATGATAATCAGTAATGGAGAAAATAGTGTTGATCTTTATTAAAGGTTTCAAGTCATTCAAAGAAGAGAGGAAAGATAGGCCGTATACAAACCAAACAATGTGATATAGACATTTTATTCATTATAAGTTGAATTTTAGATTAATAAAGTTCCTTCAATCGATTTTCATCAAATCGTTAGTTAAATAAAATTATCTCTTTACATGATAATAGAATTTTATTTTCCCTGTAATAATATCTAAACTTTGAGGATGCTGAAAAGTACCAATCCCCTTCTTATATTTTAGCAACACTTTGGCATTTTCATTTAAATAAAAACTTGTTGCAATATTAAGCTTCTAAATCGTAGTTTATGAAAAAGATCTGTAAAGATGTAGTGAAAAGAGTTGGCAGCCAAAGTGGTAATTGAAGAAGCGGCTTAGATTTAGTTGCCTCTGTTTCATTTATTATTGATTCTATTGTAGGGCTGTTTGTCATTCTTGAATCTGGAATAAAACTGATTGTCATAGCATTAGCAGGTGAATATTGTATTAAAAATAAACAGTGCCTTTTTATTTTTAAAAGATCTCCATAAAGTTAAAGTAGCACAGTTTTCTTAACTGAAAGTTTCATTTATTTGGTTTCATTCTATATTGTAGCTATTTATTTGGATGTATGTCGTAGCAGCACTAAAAATAAAAAAAATCAATTGAATTCAGTTTGATAATTCATTGGATCGTAGATTTTATACACTATATCCTAAAATATATTATTCAAGATTATTTTCTATATACTATAAAGTTGGATGTAGTGACTGACTGACACTAAATGTTGAGGCACTTCCCGGCATCCTACCCCCATCATAAGTATACTAGAATTAAAGTTCTCGGTCCGAAACCTCCGAGAAAATTCACAAAGGTTTACTTTTTTCACTCATAAAAAAGATGGCGGCCTTTTTTTATCCCAAAACTGTCCCCCCCCCCCCAATGGAAAAATCACAAAAAGTAGTGTTTATGACCGAATTTGAGAAAAAGCTTAGTTAAAATTTTCTCCTTGCAGGGGTTTTCCCTAATCATTTCAATAAAAGTAGAATATACAAGGCGTGTTTTTAAAGTAAGTACCGTTTTGGAATCCCGCCGCTGTAGCTTTGTGGTCGGCGTTCAACGCATGCAAGCTGGTTATTACTATCTGTTGGCAAGCCACAGCCGCCTTTACAGCTCCGTTAGATTGCATTTAATATCGTTTATGGCTGTTTAAAATTCCTCCTCCGATTAAAAATGCCGCCAAACGGTGAAGTACATATTTCGATAAGTTTTCTTAACGCTAAAGGCATGGAAGCAGCTTGCATTCATCGAGAGATCTGCAAATTTATTGAGAAAACAGAATACATGATGGAATGGTATGGACATGGGTGAGAGCTTTTAAGGTAGCTGTACGAATGTGCATGATGAGGAACCAAGTGGGAAAACTTCACTTATTACTGATGACTTGGTGCAAAACATCGATGAAAAAGTCAGAGAAAAGAGACGCTTTACAACTGCATCGTTATGTTAGTGTGTCTTCAAGTGTCAATTAAATTCAAAATATTGCATACAAGATGCAAATGAATGGCGTCTTACATAAATGAAACAAGTAGTCTAAAACAGTAAAACTAACATCAATAGAACACTTCTCATTCACCAGAACAATAGACTATGATATAGTAAGAATAGTCAAAACAACTAAAACTATTCCTGTTCAAAAAATTCTTCCAATGAGTAAATAGGCTTGGATAGAAGTTTTTTAAATTTGACATAACTATTTACATTTTCAATACAATTTGGCAACATACTTTTAAATTTAATGCCCATTTAGGTTGTTTTCTCTTCAAAAAATTGTTTAGTATGGCTAGGTATAATAAAATTATTTTTTTCTCGTTAGGTGGTTACGGTTATCTCCTAACAGTGAGACAGAACAGGAATTGCATTTGGTATACTGTATACACTGATAAATATAGCAGATACATAGTCATTATGTCAAGCTTACTGAGTTCTTCCTTTACAGAATTTTTCTTATGAAGACACAACATGATTCTAATAGCTCGTTTTTGTAACTAGTAATCTATCCATATTCTTTTTTGAGGGTATCCGTTTTATACTTATTCCAAAAACCAAATTAGAGTGAATATGTGAAAATAAATTAATTTTAAAGTATGTATTGCACAAAATTTGACCAACTTGTATAATGCAATAAGACCAGAAGAGACCTTTTTTGCCACATGATCATTCCAACTTAATTTACCATCAAAAATTAAGCCTATATATTTGTTTCTATTAACTTCTTCTAATTCCGTTGTGCTAAATTTTATGTGGAGTCGTCTAATGTTTGGACTTGCTTTTATACTAAATTGAATTAAATTTGTCTAAGATAAACTGACTAAAGGAGTATGATAAGTAAAAAAATTATTAATTTTTTTAAAGATTTTCCAAAACTGATAATTCTAAATCACCTGAAGATTTTCCACTGACTATTAATTTTGTATCATTCACGTAGAGACAAATAATATTCCCCAAATTTGAAATTACACCAGGCAAACCCCTTATGTAGCAAAGGAATAATAACGGACCCAAAATGGAACCTTGAGGCACTCCATGTTCATTCGTGCTTATGTTTGATTTGGTAGAGATTAATTTACTATGGTCATTGATAGTTAAAAGTTCAACAAATTGCTTTCTACCTTCCAAGTAAGTAAGCCACATAAGCGTGGGTCCTTTAATCCCCATCAAAAAGTGTGATTTATGAAATTGTGACAGAACGTTTGAATTACCGAGAGTTATGCTTAAGATGGGTTCCCAAAATGCTGATGGAGAATCATAACAAATTTTTGCTGAAAAATCACAGAAACAAAATATGTTTTACCATTTTTGTCACATTCATAGAGCATTAGAATCGTGATGGTTACGATTTCTAACACCAAATTATTAGTGACAGTCTCACGATGAATTTCAACTGATTTCATACCCTTAGTGTTATGAAAACTTACACAGCAGATAATTAACTAGTCGGCGGCTTTTTTAAACAGAGCAAGAATTTTAAACAGTCATAAGTGACCTTAAATACAGTTGAATGGATCTGTAACAACGGCTGTGGCTTTCCAACAGATAGTAGTATACAGCGTGCATGCGCTGAACACCAAACGCAGTGCTACCGTGGAGGTGGAATTCCAAAACGGTACTTACTTTAAAAAACACTCCTCGTATTTCGGTTCATTATTAACATCTATTTTTCCAACTTTTTTGTAAAAAATGTTAAATTGAAATAAATTTTAAAATACTTGATGTAGTCAATATATTATAAAATATGTATAGCATTTTTATTAATAATAACATATTACATTAGCATCTCATAAAAAAAAACATACTAAAATAAAACACCCAAGTAAAAGGTATTCTTAATTAAAGGTAAATCAATTTAAAGGTCAAATTAACATCAAATTAAAGGTATTCTTCTCTTAATTACTAATATACCATCCGATTTTAGGAAAGGCTATGTTTATGGCCTCCACTGACCCCAAAACCAAAATTAGTGATCATACTGTGTAAGAATCTTGGCGTTGGGCGTAGGCCGATTTTCCTCACGAGCCGAGATCCACAAATGGGACTGTAGCAGAGTGCTGTGGTGTAGAATTTTCCCCTGCGAGGCCGTAGGCCAAGTTCCACAGAGAGGCCTTTAGCAGAGCATCTTGGCGAGGCCGAAGGCCGAATTTCTGGAAATGCATAAAAGTAGATTTCCTAGGCTAGGCCACATGCCGAGCTTACCTCTTTAGCGTAGCTAGTGATGGGGTTGGATTGCAACACTTGCAGGGGTTTCCCCTAGTCATTTCAATAAAGGACAATTCCCCTAGTCATTCAGGACAACGGACACATTAAGTATTCATAATTGAATCTAATATATTAACTATCAATTTATGTATAACTGGATTGATGATAAAAAAATATTATCTCAAAGATTTGGAAAATAAAAAAGGAAATAAAAGTATAGCTGTAACAGCAATAAACACGCTAAAATGGTGATTACAGGTAATTTTTTCTTTCGCAAATGTATTTCCTTACAGCTATAATTTTATTTTCTTATTATTTTCAAATCTTTTAATAAATCAAATTTGTTTCTATCATCAATCCATTTAAATATAAATTTAAAGTTAATGTTGGATACAATTACGAATACCCAATGTGTCTGTTGTGTACAGGGTCTTTTGACCGGTACATTTTTGGTTTCTCTACTGTGGTTTACCAGGCTGCCTGAGTTCGCTCCTGCGCTATTGACTTGTTACTTTCGAGGTTGTTGGCTCAGGCCTTGGTCGGTTCCGGCCTTCGGTTCGATGGTTCGCCTGTTTGTTTGGTTAGTTTTTCGCTTCCTTCCTGTTAACTTCTTCATGTGTGGCTAGAAAGACAATTAAATCCAGGGTCCTTGAGTTGGACATTTGACCCTCAGCCTGCCGTTCGGCCGATCTGCAACCTCGACCCTCGACCTGGCTTGGGGACCATGTTATAGAGCCAAGTTGTGCCTCTGCTGCCCTCCCTACATCTTTAGGTGGGATTCTTCTGTCCTCAGGTCAGTGTGTTCCATTTTATTCCTGGCAGATGAGCTGGGGGTGGTAAATTGAAAATTATCCATGTTTTGCGGAACAGTTTAATAATAGGCCTAGGCCTATGAACTGTCTATGAACTAAAACTTTTTCTACACCACAGCCATATTTTTTAAATATTATATTTATTTTAGATCTTATTGTTGTTACATTTTTGTTTAGAGTTTTCTATTGTGTTATTCATTTTAAGAATATTTATCTATTTGTAATTTTTTTATGCTTATGCCTAGTTATTAATGTAGTATTTTGTAGCGAATATTGGATAAAAGGGTACCGTGCTATATTTCCTTTTTAGTTGCTTAATATTTAAACTTTTCCCAAAAAGGGGATTATTTAGTAACGTTTTTACTTTTCTTCAATTCAGAGCTGCCCAGGGACTCCGGCTGACTCCTTGGCTTCGGTGGAATCATGGGATGTGGGCTAAATTGCCGGTTGTTGGTTTTGTTCAAATTTCTAAATTTTCATTGTAAATTTTTTTAAATGTTGTCTTTCAAGTAAATCTGCAGATAGGCACATCTGTTGTTGAATTTGTAGTGTTCGGTATGTTATTTTGTATATAATTTTTAATTCAGTGTATATTTTGTGTTTCATGTTGTTTTCTTGTTTTTGAGTGTTATTTCTGAGAGAGTGGCTTTCTGCCAGAAAACATTTAATTCTTTTGTAATAAATAGTCTCACTCAGCTGCTGAGTTGTGATTTAACCCTCCGACTGCCACCCGTGATCCTATCGCTTGTCTAGTTTTGAGCCATCCCTCGGTACGACATGACTTCAAGTTTTTAGGTGGATGGGTCTCAGTTGTCCCCCTGGCAGACAGAGACAAAACTCCCAGGAGAAGCAGAAGAGACGAGAACAAGAGGAGCTGCACAGCTTGCGGAGTTGATAAAAATGAAACAGACAATGCAGCAGAAAGACATGGGCATGATGAGGGCAAGTCATCCTGCGGAAATAGAACACTTGGATCAAATGGCTTCTACTGCCGCCATTCTAGCCAACTCAGCGTAGGTCATCTGGCTTCTAGCAATAGGCATGCCAGTCAACTCAGTCTAGGTCATATGGCTTCTACAAGCATCCATACAAGTCAACAAAACCTGAGTCAAATGGCCTCTACAAGCAGTCACCCTAGTCATATTAGCCTGAGTCAAATGGCCTGTACAAGTAGGCATCCTAGTAGGATGAGCCTTGGTCATCTGGCATATCCCAGCCTACATACCAGTTAGGAAAACCTGAGTCATCTTACTCCTCCAAGCAGATTCAGCAGTCAAATAGAGCTTCAGTCAGCTTCTACTGGTAGTCATACTACGATTCTACATATTTTTCTGAAAAAATTATATAATAATATACCAAAAGAGTGTTCTAAATATTTTTACTGATTGTTTTCCTAAACGCTTACAAAACAGTCAGAAAATGCCTGGTATTATAGGTGAAAATCGCTGGAGTGTGTAGGGTTAACATAAAACATTGCATTACAAATTAAGGCTAGGGAATTGGATTGAATAATACAACTTTTAAGATGATATATTCTGTCAGCACTAAACTAAATTAGTTTTGTTCTTTAAAAAGTTAAATTAAATTTTAATAGTTTTTCCTTTTACAAAGTTTTAATGGATTAATGCTTTGATTTGCATTGGATTGGTGCAACAAATTTACTTACCCTATGGTATTATTGGCTGAATCGTTTTCTATGAAAGTGAGTATCATTTATATTTCTTAATTCAGTCTGTTACGAATTAAGAAAAGAACTACTAGTTCTTAATAGTTAGTAATCATAAGGTTTTTTTCTCATTATTAATTATTGTTGTATTTTGTTTATCTTTCATACGCTACAGTTACACCAACCTGTTATATTAAGCTGTGATCATTTCAATCAACTGTAATGTGATTGTATTTTAATGTTATTACTAAAACAGACCTAAAATAGCAGGCTGTTTTAAATTTTATCTAGGCTTATAAGTTTTGTAATTTCCTCATGGTAAATTTCAATTAAATTCATTAGTGTTATACTAATTTGAGCATAACATTCCATTTAACAAAGTTGTACACATATTTTTAAAACTTAAAATACATATTTTATTTGTTGCAAAGTAAAGAATCATACCCATATAATAAATAAAATGTTACCAATTCTCTACTTTTTGAAAATATGTCATTTATAGATTTTTAGAGTGAATTATGCGTCATATTGGGAAAATCTCCAAAATGCTGTGCACTGTATTTTCTTACCAAATTCGCATTGCTTGTTGATTAACTGGTTGTAAACGTATCAGACGGTTTTCTGAGACATACTCAAAAAGAACTCAGAACTAGAAACCGCGTTCAGTGAAAAACCGAACTGTAAAAAAAAATGGAACCAAATCATCACTAAAAAGAGTAAAGCATTCTTTATACTACTTCGAGCCGGCAGATCTGTCTAGCAGTCAAATATGGCTAAAACTCAAGACCTTATTTGCCTTGTAGAAATTTACATTATAATCCATAGCATGTCAACTACAGGACCTTATCGTTCTGTGGAAGGTCTTTCAATGACCATAAAAATCATTAAGACAAGAGTGCTGAAATGTTATAGCAAGCTCCTTGATTTATTTATAAAATTCAGTTATTTTGTAAAAACTCTTGGCCATGGGGAGATGATCGCGCCAATAAGTTCGTGCTATGTGCACTGGATCAGACGGATATTGCATGAACTTAATTGACGCAGTCATCTCCCGAAGACCAAGAGTTTCTGCAAAATAGTGTTGACAGTCCAGGAATAATTCATTTATTCTTGCTATTTCCAACAAATGGAAATTATGAGACAAATATTTATCTGGTTAACATTTATGAATTTACCTATGTATGAATAATCAGGTAGAATGTCTTAGTATTTTTTGTAGCTGATGGTAAATGAATAAATTACCATTTTATTTATGGTTCCACCTAGCTTTATGATATAGAAATTAATTAAATTAGTAGAACAATTTGCAGCCAAATGTTTGGTGTTTGCAGCAGCAACAGAACGCACCAGTAGCTGCAGCCCCATCAACCACTTTTGTGTTTGGAGCCACCCCAGCAGCTCCTGCACAATCTCCTGCTGCTCCAGCCTTCGACCCCAATATAAAGCCTACGTTCAATTTCTCCCAGGGGAGCACTCCTGTATTTTCGTAAGTTTCTGTAACAACTATTGTATTCCTTTTAATGTGATTAACATAGATAAGAATTTAAGTTTACTGTTAGTGGGGATATGTGGCATAATTTTAAAGTTGGAAAAAACAAAAACTAGTTGACTTTTAGTTGCAAAATTATTTTGAGGAAGACAGAGGTTGTTGGATATTTGCCATCATTACGTGGAAAATACTAATCACAACGTTTCAATTTGGTAAAACCCAAATATTTTTCAAATGTTAAAAACTAAATTGCATCTAAACAAACATGTTATAAAACTGCATTCTTAAACTAATCTGCATTAATAATTATCTACATTTTAACCTCTTATTTTTTTTAAGGAGAGGTTAAAATGTACTCCTTCTTAACCTTACTCTGCCCTCATACTGCTTACTCATAGACTATTGATCTGTACAAGGAACTTATTCAGACAGAGTAAGGGGGTGAATCAGCACAGTAGAAGGTGAATATTGCTGATAAATATTTCCAGTCTAGGCCGAATTCGAACCAGCGCTATCACTAACCCAAGCTCAAAGTCCTAACGCCTTAGACCGCTCGACCACCGGCTTGCCCAAATGTTTGTTGTACCTAGATCCTAGAATGGGGTACAACAAATTGAACTACTAAATATAAAAAATGTTAGCTGGGTGAAATTAATATAACCAATTAGGCACTGCCAAGATCACGATACCAACGAAAAATGTTAAACACAATTAAATTAATATTCCAATCAGACTGGAATGAGATTATATTAACTAAGCATAATGTATGGTATCTGAGAAATGCTTTAAAATTATTTTTATATTAAAGCCAGTACCTTAAATTAATGTTCAATGTAATTATAATATTCTTCATATCATACAACCAACTTCTGAAAATCATCTGAAGAAATCTGCTTCCGACAGGACAACTACTGCAGGAACATTTTGACATTGTCAGTGTTGTTGTGCATGACCATCCAGACTTAAAGTTCAAGAATAAATAGAAGTCACTGGCCACAAAATTGGGACTGTATGGTGAATGATCAATTTGTTACAGCCTAATTATTATTTCTTGTGTTTGAATTACTACCTGAAGATGGGTATTTCTTAAAGCAAAATAATACCTGGACTCAGCATGCCACACCTTTTGTTTTGGATTGCTCGGTGCAAATTTCTTAAAGTCTCACAATGAGACGTCTTCAATTGTTTCACATTGATGCAAAAACTGGACCAGCAACACACATGACAGAAAACGGTACATATGAATTTTCAGTCTGAACTTGTTGAAATTGTTGGCTTAAACTTGACTTTTTTTGGGTGATGTGGAATGATTTTTGTTTTGATTATTGTTAACTTGGTCACCCAAGTTTCATCGCCAGTGGCAGTTTGGCTAAAAAAATATTCACCACCTCGATTGTAATGCTCAAGGATGTGAGGAACTGGTTAAACGTTTGTTTTGTGATTCTTCGTCAGCATTTTTGAATCCAGCATGAGCATAACTTATTGTACTTCAAATGTTCTGTCACAATTTCATAAAATCACATTTCTTGTCACTTGAGGAAACTTAATAGATGATCTTGAAATCATAAAGCGTTAGTTCTCTTTTGTGTTTTTCATCAACTTATAACTTTTTTGCACCAAATCATCAGTAATAAGTGAAGATCGTCCACTTTGTCCCTCGTCATGCACAAAACAATCATGAGGTTTATTCATAAAATATAATGACAAATTTATGAAATAAATTCAGCAAACTTTAAAATCAATCTGACCAATTGGAAGACATTATTATGACTGGTACAAATTATTTGGAGATTTCCAATTGCTTCATGTGTTTTAATGAACAAACAACATATCAACAACAAGTATAAAAACTCCTGTTGTCTTCAGGTGTTACTTACTGCGACCCACCCTCATAAAACTAATGTACGCAAACTCCTGGACCCTACCCGGGTAGGTGCGAAGGCACTGTACTCATGAGGATACAGAAAAAATTTTAAAAAAAGTCGAGGCCAAAATGGAGTTTACTACGCAAGAATTTGAATATTAAATGATAGTAATAAATAAAAAGTTGAACAAGTTATATAGACAATTCGGGCTGTTGCCTTTCAAAGGTTTACCCTGGAGTGTAAGGATTGACATAATTTATGCTGTTCACTTCAAATCAATAAAAAACATGTTTATAATCAAGCAATCATTACAAAGTTGGTACCAATCGACGCAGAATGTTCTGTTCTAAATATTTCAGATTTGTAATAATTTTGTTATGCAATTTTATAAGCGTAAGAAATACAAATAAAACTTGCAACAAGAAACTGCCGCTTAATTCCCGCCTGGAATTGGCCAAGTAGAAAAAATGGCAGATGTTTGTCGCATGACTGAAGAATAACCAGAAAACAGAATCAGGTTTAATAAATGCCTGTATGCAAAGAATGAAATGCTCTATCTAACAAAACAAATTATGTTGTTTTAGCTGCATTGTGTATTTTACAACCAATTTTGTTGTTTACCTTTTTTGCGACTGGCCCAATAGTGGAGAGCGGCATAATTTATGCTGTTCATAAAAGTTGTTGTTCAAACTTTATTTTTGGCTGTAATCTAACAATTCTTGTGTATTTCTATTAAGAAATATGTGTTCTATCAAGTGTTACTGTTATAAAAAGTTGTTATAAAATGGAGAGATAGCCTAGACTCACAGCCAATTTCTGACACACAATCAGAATGTGTACACAGAGCAGAAACGGAAACGGATGATACCAGCTGGTTGAATATAATTCCGACGTATTTAAACAGCTGTTAAACATTAAATATTATTGCTCAAACAAATTATGTGTAAATTACAAAAACATATATCAAGTGTCCAACAGAGTTGGACATCCGAGTGCATTGGGAAATCATTGCTGGCCATCACAGTTGGACAGCCGATCCTAGTGGACAACGCAACTAAAACTTTTATATTCACTCGATCTGAGCGTGAATATAGTAGTGGCCACCAGAGTTGGACATCAGAGAACACATGTAGACGAACACTCGCCAAGCTGGTGGCAAAATCCTGATGTCCCACTGGGTTGGCCATCCGAGGGGAAAGGGTTAAATTGTAGTTATGAAATATGAATTTGTCATGGAAATGTAATTTTTAAATTATTATACATAAGCAGAATGTAAATATTACATTTAAAGAAAAATCTTTTTTAATTATTTTGAAAAAAAACTTTTACAAAAACAAAATTGCTTATATATAATGATTCTACATTTTTTTCTGAAAATAATGGTATATAATAATATACCAAAAGAGTGTTCTAAATATATTTAGTGATTATTTTCCTAAACGCTTACAAAACAGTCACAAAATGTATTATAAGTGAAATTGCCGAAGTGTGTAAGGTTAATATATATCTAAATTTCATTTAGCCTTGCTGGCTATTATTTTGTAATTTTTTATATCTTATATTTTAAATATAATAATAAATATATTTATTCCTTTTAGTAGATTACAATACTCTATAACATAATTATTATTTTCAAGGAATTAACTGGCCACGGTTAGCAGTATTTGTGGCCAGTTTTACAATAGAAAAATAACAAACAAACAAACTTTTAAGTCCAGTAGCCGGAACAGAAACATATTATTTACAGCTTCCTGCAGTGTATTCAAATATACATTAAATTAAAATGCATTGGTTTAGATGCTTAAAATCGCAAAACAACAATACATTAATTAATCAATACTAGTAGTTAAATATACATTACACAGTATTACACTTTAAATAATAAAACTGCTATTGAATCTTCAGAAGAGACAAAGAACGAACTTATTTTGATCTGATGAAGAAAATCTGTATTAAGTAAAGTAAATAACCAGCTTTGAAGATTTATACAAAATTCTATTAAATTGCCACTCTTCTTAATATGCTTTGGGAGCTGGTTAAAAAAGTGTAGTCTGAGATATATGAATGATCGTTTAAAAATAGATTTTTAATTTTTTGTCTTAAGTAAAAATTCTCTGATTATTGCTTCTATTGTTGAAGTGAATTCTAGTTGAGCCTCAATTTCCACTCTTAATGTAGAACAATTATTCAATCGTATTCACGGAATCTTAAAGATGAATAGATGTTGAATTGGTAAAATTTTTTAATCTTTGTATAATGGAAATGATGATTGATACCTGTTTTGCTTTAGTATAATGTGAATGAATTTGTTTTTGTATTTCCTTACTGCACAAACTATTGTTTTGGAAGCTGCGCCCCAACATACAATCCCATACTGAAGATGAGAGTGCACTAGCCCATAGTACAATGTTCTTAATAGAGGTACATTACAAAAGTTTTTCAAGAAATCAAATTTTCTTACACTGTTTCTAGTCTTGAGATACGATATATGTTTTTCCACGTCAATTTTTCATCTTAAGAAACTCCTAAATAATTAATATCTGAAACCCTCTCGATTGCAGTACATGTGCATGGCATTATTTCAAGACAATTATTCATATGGTATTCTACAGCAGCGGTTCTCAACCTTTTAGCACTGGCGCCCCCCCTTTGAACACTAAAGATAGCTCACGCCTCCCCTCCAGTCAATAATTGGTTGGTTCAAGTTAGAACAGTAAAATTATGAAACTGACGATGCTAACACTACGTTAGCAAAAGCTGGGATGCAAAATAAAAATCCAGATATATTTAAATAGGAAAGTTTATTTGATGGTTTTGAAAGTTTTTGTTTTTTAACTAAATATATATTTTTAAAATTTTTTTCTTTGTACCCTCACGCCTCCCCTGAAATTCTCTCACGCCCCCCCAGGGGGGCGTGCCCCCCAGGTTGAGAACCACTGTTCTACAGGGATCCAAAGTTTAGTGTTACTAAAATAAAAGTTAACTAATTTTGTTTTGGAAATATTTAATATCATATTATTATTTCTACACCAATTTTTAAGGATATTAAGGTCAGTTTTAATATTTGTCATCAAAGCCTCTTCACTTTTGTTAGAGAATAATATTGCCAAATCCTTAGCAAAAGCACTTATCTGATCTGCAAAAGGTTCATTAAATAATTCATGATGAATATTATAAATAAATTTGCTGATAAGTCAGATCCCTGGGGGACGCCAATTATGACTGGGAGGGGTTGGCTGATGTAATTACCTATTTCAACACTGTACTGTTCCAGTCAAAAAACTCCTAAACCAATCCAAGGCCACACCTCTAATACCTATTGCTTCCATCTTGTTGAGTAATTTGTCATGTAACTAAATTGAACGCCTTGCGAAGTCGACAAATAAACCAGTTGTTTTATTTTTTAAATTCATGTTTTCATAGATATTGTTAACAAATTCTAGTAATGCATCCTCTGTAGAGTTACCTGTAGTAAATCCAAATTGAGAACAATGTTGAAAGTTTATGAACTTAAAATAATTGAATAATCTAATTTTCACACACTTTTACATTATTTTAGAAAATACTGACAATAGACTTATTGGATGTATATTATCGACTTTAACACAATTTGGTTTCTTAAAAAACTATACTACTTTTCAATGCCTGTGGGAAAATACCCTTTCTAAAGCTTAACATATTAATCATTCTATGTTTCACAAATATATGATCGAGGAGGTCTGAGTTATGCGAGTTGGTTTATCAATTAATGAGTAGAACTCATTATTATAAAGAACACTCATATAGTTTTCTACGTACGGCAAATGTATTATTAAATCTAGACTAATATCCCTATGTAAATTGTATATATGCTCTTTAAACTTGGTAATAGCTCTTTTAATTCATTAACAAAATAATACTCTGAACAGCTGTGTAATGTATATAAACAATCAATATGAAAGTAGGACTTATTTAATAGGATTTTTAAAACAAGACAATCTGCTGAGATCATATTTATATCAATCTGCGAAAAAGATTTATAGTATTTTTAAAACAAACAACTACTTCTGCTCTGTAGTTATTATTACAGTTGCTTACAATGTGGTAGCCAGTAATTTGAAAAGGCCTTTTGAAGATTGTAAACCATTTATTTATTTATATACTTACCAAAGTTGTTAGATAAACAAAAAGAAAACATTAAATATAAACATGTGTTCATTAATTTGTCAAAGTCCAGTTCAGAAATAAAAATATATCGTACATATTTTATTCTATACAAAATTGTGTACTTTATAAAATTGTGGAATGAATTTTTACAAATCATTGACAAAATCAAAATACAAAAACTAAATAAGAATTATGAAATTCAGGCATACTTTGGACTCTCAAATGAAATACAGTAATATTTGCCAAAATGTGGATGCATCAAGACCAGAATAAAACAAATAAATTGTTCATAATTTAATTTATGCAACAAAATGAGTGGATATGAAAAAGCAATTATACTATAAAATACGATAACACCTTTAGATAAGAAAAATACCATGTTTAGACATTAGGAAACTATAATTAGGCCAATTATTAAAGTTACAAATTCAAGTACGATCTTTTGGATATTTTAAAAATAAAATATTATTGGGGGTTGAATGGAATTTAAGCACCGTAAAGTGATTATTTATGAAGGTATTAGGCCATCTTGGACAGTCTTCATATAGTTCCAGTAATAATAATAGCAAAACATAAATGTAGCATATGTTGACTTCGCGAATCTTATTTTATCTATGGCTTTGTTTGCTAAGTTAGTGTTATGTACCAAGATAATAAATTTATGTTGGTTTATAGCTAATAAAATTACCAAAAAAGCATGGTTATTATTGTTGTACATTTCATATGTGTGTGCTTCAGTTTAATAGTTGCATTTCTGTAAACCAGCAATAAATAAATATGATATATCTAAAGTTAAGAGTTAGTCTAAAGGTAAGATGTGCAAGTCGTGAAGAGATAAATAAAAACTACGCACTTGAGACGATCCAACTAGGCATACATGGTGATCCCTTTTATTTGTTTATAAGGGACCGCCAGGACAGGCATTGTCCTGGCGGTCCCTTGTTATTTGTTTTGCAGCATTGTCATTAAGAACTAAAATTCCTGGAATTGGGAATCAGTATATTTATCTTCTCACCAAATTTGTTATAATTTACCCCCATAAACAATCAAGTAGCCAAAGATATTTATATCATGTAAGTAAGTGTTAGTTGGGTATTTGCTACTAAAACTGGTTATGAAAAAAAAACCAGGCTTTTTTTTCAAAAGAGTGCACTTCATTCATATTATGAGAAAGAGTATTAACCCTAAAATAAAATTATGCATAAATTGTTTCTTATACTAATCGTTTTGCGAGCAATTCAAGGTGTACTGTTGAAAGAACCTCTGAATTGATTGCCAGGCTGACAATTTTTACCACAGAGAAGGGAGAAACAGAGATCACTTCTAATAGTGTGCAGAATGTGTGCCGAGTAAGAACTTGGTTTGTCATGCTTAGTTCATTGTGGCAGGAGGCAACAACAGAATCATCGTCAGTCCCTCCCTCTTCAATCGCCTCCAAACCCCTTTCTTCATTCTTTCCCTCCCTCTCCCCTGTGTTCATTCCCAACCATATTCTATATTGTTCAGAGTCATATTCTAATAAGTACTGGTACTGCAGTTCCAGATTTAGGTACACAAATTTAGTGCTACTTGCAGTGTGTTTTTACTCCTATCTAGCAACAATATCAGTTGATAAATTATTATTTCCTGAAACTGAATTGTTGTTCATCTCATTCAAAAAGAAGAAATAAAGATATTTTTGTGTTCTCTTGCTGAATACATTTTTGTATAGTTTTAAATGATGTCATAAAAGTTGTTTAGAAGAACCTTGTGTTGTTTTAGGGCGATACCAACCATAAACTCTACGGGCCCCACTCCTCCAGTAACCAGGAAAATTCGGAAAGCTGTAAGGCGGACAAACGTATCATCTGTTAGACAAACCTAACTTAATAAGCTAGTACATAGATAATTGTTCACAGTTATAGTGGGATATTAATATTTCATTTCCTACGTCACGGTCAGTTTTGGTTAAAATTTACTTCAAAATTAGAATAAGTCAATGATTTTATGTTGTGGAACTAAACTTTCATTTGAAAAAAGACTTGCCCACTTAAATCCTTATCATTTCTGTTACTTGTTTTTACTTTATTAAGTAGAGCTTAAGAGTATCCTGTGCAAGTGTACAGGAAGGGTAATATAACCAAACTTATAAACACATGTTGGTTTTATTGGGTTTAGTAGATATATATTGTGTAAAGTAAAAAGTTGGATGATTTTTATATCCTACGTCATACTTAATGAAAACTAGTCAAATTATTTCAAATTAAAGTGCGCATTATGCTGTAATTACTTTTGTAGTTAGTTGTACCAGAGATGGCTTGCAACTCTTCTAAATCATGTAATGGTACGTTGTATTTTTATATAGGAAATTTCTAAAATTGTTATCATGTCTGTTTTAGTATAAAGGGTGTAAAAATATACATACAACTTTTTTCTTAAGTGTCCTTTCCTTTAGACATTTAAAACTGCTTCATTTGTATATAAGAAAACAACAAAAAATATTCACATTTCAGTTTATGTGGATATTAGGCTAGATGTTTCTTTGTCCTTATCCAAGCTTTTAAGTTGCAGAGAATTGAATAATTTAGTAGAATTATTTCGTACTATAAATTCTAAAGCATTTTTATCTTCTTTTTTTAATTATTTACAACAAATTTATAAATTATTCACATATAAATGTTGAAACTTATTATTTATATACAATTTTTGTTAGTGTGTAATGTCTGTAAAAAGTTACTGTTTATTAAGCCATAAAATATTTCATTAATTTTTAAAATGAACAAATTACTTTTGCTATAAAAATATTTTACTTCGATTCGTACAGATTTTAAACTAAGCATCTGCAATACATATATTTTGTTTAAGTTATGAAATAGAAAATCTAGTTATTTTGTACCCATAAAATATTTAAATCCATAAAATTACATTCTGAAAGGTGGAAGATGTTTATTTTTTTAAACACTTTTTAGGAACATGAGTGAGTTGTGTGGTCAAGTCATTAACAATCATGTCAGAATTATAATTACGTAGAAAACTTACATTCCAAACAGAGTTCATAGCGTAGTCTGATAATTGGTTGTTTAACAGATTAATAGTTGGTATTTCAGTCATATACCAGGTGATTTTATTTGTTTTATATTGGGTGGTTTGTTACAGCTTATAATTTGTTATTAGTCTACGTTAATTGTTGTGATCTCTAAAAAAGATTACGGAACTACTTTACTTCTTCAGTAGTCTGACTATTAGAAAAATGGTTTATTAGTTTTGCAGTAATTAAGAAATCAGGACTTTTTCACTAAAAAGATCACTATGGAATATATAAAGGGTGTCCACAAAACAACACCAGTTTTTTAACTGAAATATTGCAATGTAACACGAATATTAATATAATGTTTTATGTACGTTTTTAAATGTAATATAGTCGAGATCGTTTTGCAATTTAGTAAATTTCAATGTGGGCTCCTTTAGTGGCATGGCTGACATCCAAACGATATTCCACCTCCTGTCATATCCTTACCGGCATGTCTGGGATATGGCAGTTGCCACACAAGTGAATATCCATTATCATAGATAGTTCAAATTTTGAGTTTTTTTAGCATAAACAATGTTCTTTACATGTCCCCAGAAGAAAAAGTCCATTGGAGTTTTTCCACATTCTTTTCTGATACGTGGGGCTACCAGGCGACTTTTGTTGCCGAACCACACCATGTTAAATGGTTTTATCCATTGGAACATCACCATCATGATTGCATCTAAAGTTCCTCTGTACCATAACAACTGAAACTGTTTTTCTATAAGCCCAATAACACTCCGAGCCTTTTATTGAAGCATCGCCATAGCACTGCACCAACTGAATGAGTGTCTGCTCTGATACTCTCAAGGTCAGTGCTCCGCAGCACTGATGGTTGAAGAAAATTAACTCAAAATGATATTGGTAAAACTTGAAGAGCTACTCGTTTCAGAGAAATTACATAATTTTTACTAGCTTTAACCACTTACACAGTAACATTTTTATAACTCCACAGTTCTTTTGTGGACACCCTGTATTAATAGTTATTTTTATAACTACATGTATTGTTGTTGTACAAACTGGTTCAGCACTCTTAAGATTTTTGAATAAATGAGGTTGGTAAAAAAATTTAAACATCAGACTTTCCATGACTTCAGAACCTCATGTCAGGCTGTGACAACAGTAACACCCTGGAACATACATAATGGTTTAAAGGAAACAAACACCTTCATTCCTAGAAATTATGTCATAGTCTCCTATCGACCACTATTTAGCATACAAATTTTGTTCAGACATAAATCCAATTTTCAAACCTAACATCTGATTGCATACATGTACTCAACCTGAATATAATATCTGATATGATTGTTGTTTATTAGTGAATGTAGTTAACATTGTCATATTATTTCAGGCCTTTTTCTAGCCTGATGGTTAGCAATCTTGACTTCAATGCAGGTAACTGGTTCAAATCCTGGGAGGTCCAACTAAATTTAGCTTGGTGGGTTTGGATTGTTGTCCCAAAACAACCTTGGAATAATAAGTAGAAAATGCCACTGGCATCGAAAGGTTAAAACCTTTCTTAAGATTTAGGAGCGGGTGTGTACATATCTACAATATGTACATGGTTAGTTAATCATGACTGAGGCATCATCAGTGATACCAGATCAGACGAGACTGAACACTCACAGCCACTGAATCTTATTTATGTAGCAGATGCAGCAGCGCTCCCTGGTGTCGCATAGGCAACTATACCCATAGTTGCATAGACACACCTGGTGTCTTGTTATGATTGCCAGAAATTAATACTGAACCTACCTTAATTAAACAACTCTTGAAAAACAGTAATGACATTATAATGAACATCACACACTAGGGGTGTGCGAGTAGCAATTTTAGGATTCGAGTCGAGTCTTTAACTCTTAATTTTCAAAAATGGAAACACTGAAATGAAATAAGCAACACACACTAACACTATTTAGTTCGCTTAATAATTAATAAAGTTTGGATCACCTCAAATACATAACCTCGAAGCAAACTGATTGTTGTAGTAGGCCGTAGGTCTAAGTGGTTGGAGCAAAAAGAGCGGAATCACTGTTTGAAACCACAGGTCGTACAAGTGAGCAGGAATGTTTATCACTGATCACTTTACTCACATCACTAAGTACGAAGTAAACTTAAGACTCTTGCATGTTACAGTTAAATTATCGATAACAGAACGAACTTTGAGCGGTAATCTGCAATGTCAGTCAAAGCCACATCAACTGTAACTCATTATCGTAACTTAACATACGGCATTACTTCAACTTCATAACCTTTGGTAACTTGGAACGTTATCTAGACCAGCGGTAACGAGGCTTCGAGCCGTTAAGTAACGTAAGGCCATAACAGAATAACTGTCTGGAACGTCAACATGTCAAGAGTAATAGATAACAAAAATTACAGATTATTATAACACGTCACCAGAACATAATAGAATTACGTAACAGATTATCGAAAAGTAACTGTAATTCCCATCTGTAGCGTAAACGTCAACAAAAACTCAAAACAAAATGGATAACAAATCAAATCCACGGATAGCAGTACATTTTATATTGGGACTCATTGAGTCGGCGATATATTGGTAGTAGCTACATTAATCGTTATTTTATTACTAACAGTGTCGGAGCAAACCTGTTCCTGGCATTTTATCTCAAATTACTATAGCTTTTCAATTTCAATAGTTTATGTTCCATGCGTAGATTCTGTTACAGATTGAACGCGATTAAATTAAATCTGTCCAAAAGTGTCAGTCTTAGAATAGTTTTAGTCATGAACTTTTAAAGGATGAACCTGAAATAAATGCAACTGTTAATTTCAAATGTTGGTAAAAGTTATTTAACGAAGTTTTGAAACAGTTCAATAACTGATTTTTTGTGATAAGTTATCAAGTTTTGTATGAATAAATAGTGACGGCTATTTGGAACAGCTTATTTGGACGTGCCTTCTTTATAAATAACGGAAATACTTTTCGGCGTAATCACCGTGGCTGTACAATCAAGAGTTCGTGACTGGTGTGCGTGAATCACGAATCTGAAGAACATCTCCGGTTACGAATACGATATTATGATTATATTTTAAATAAAATTGCCTACATAAAATGCTTATCTTTATAATCTATATACAAATGGGACTTTTGTCTTGATTATAGCGTTTTACCTCAAAGATATGGCAAAACTCGACTTGATTTTTTTTGAGTTTTTTAAAATCTAGAGTCGAGTTCGAGTTTTTTAAAACTCGAATTTCGAGCTACTAGCACACCCCTACCACACACCCTGTGTGCGTTATGAACCTTTGTACATGTTCAAGTTAGATATTTGATGGGACTACACCAAAGCCACATCAACTGACAATACTCCTCACTTACACAATTACTCATGAAAAGGTTGTGAAGAAGGGTAACATACTCATGTAATAACCTTTACGTGCTCAGTCTTTGCAGCCAGCACACTCCTGATGAACATGACACGGCCATAAATAGTCCTGTAGGTTTCCATCAAGATCCGTTTGAGGTAAATAGGAGTGATCCCTTTATAATTAAAAAAAAAAAGATTTCTTCCCCACTTCATACATCCTTCCCCTCCCCCTCTTTTCACAAACATAATACAATGTAATTCAGCATTGGCCATGGATGTTGATGTTGACCGTAGCAAAGTTCACTAGGCTTTCATTCAAATATAAATAAATATTGTTTACAAAATAATTTATACTATCACCGCTTATAAAAATGATTCTGTATTGTACAATTAACTTCTAAAAATGATACTTTACATCAACAATGCTTTAAAAAGTGTTTTTCTCTTTAAATAATTTTCTATACTATATACAATGTTATTTTAATCAATATTTTTTTTTTGTCATATATTTCATATTTCTAACTGTAGATAATGCACTTTAAACTGACATTTGGTGCTAAACAATCGTCAATGTAATAATGTGTTGTGTATAAAACATTAATATGCTCACCCAATATGATTGTATAATGTACAGTAATCCGAATTGAAATATTTAATAATTTTTATACATACGAACTTTCACTTCTCTTACATTAAATTGTCTAAGGCACTACAGTCAACTGTATATTTATATGTAAAAGAATTCAAACTACATACGGATCTAGCATAATTTGTCTAGTTAAATTTTATTACTTTTGTTGTTTTTTTTTAATTTATGACTGTTGACTTGGCTGTTGTTTTTGTTATTTATTTTAAGATATTAACTTATAATTGTATTTTTAGTAACTATCATCTAGAAATTATTTTTGTATGAAGTTAAATTGAAATAGTACCGTTGTTCCAGATTATAAACTGTGTAAGATTAGGTTTGTACTGTTTTGTTATTCATTAAGCGTAAAGAGGGAAGTAAACACTACAAAGATGTTTTGTAATTTGCTTAGTCTTTCAAATATCACTTCAGAAAGTATTCTCTAAGGATGACTTTATTTTTGATTAGTTGACATTTTAAGTATAGTTTTTATTTATTTAGCTATGTTAACTTGTTGTAGATAAAAAAAGGTATTAAAAACAGTGTAATTGTTTTAATCTGTCAAGAGCTTTTTAAATAATTGAATTTGGTTTTCAGTCTTTGATTTGGACAACAAAGCATGTTAAATGCAAGACAATTTAAGTACCATATTTTCTCAGTATACTAATATTAAAAGTGGCGTTTTTATCAACTACTTATCTACAAAATTATTTAAGTCAACATTTGAATACTAAACTATTACTAAAAATAAAATATTGTGATATAATGTATGTAATAGTTTTGTTTGCTGTCCCATTTTGTTCAAGAATATAATTTGTCATCTACACCTTAGTTAATTCTTTAATTATAGAATTTAGAGGCTGATACTTGAATCATAAAGTGTATGTTTTGAGCAAAAATTGCTTCCAATATCTAGTTTCAGGTTTTTTTTATAAAAACTGTTTTTAGATTGTTGTTAAAACAATTTATTGTTTTTTAATGTAAATAGAAAACTAAGGTATGTTCAAGAGTTTTTCTTTTTTAATTTCAACCAAATTTCCTAAAGAAAGGTTTATGCTCACTTTTTCAGTTTGTAACATAATTGATCAACAATTATCATATAGTAGAAAAACTAAACTATAAAGAAAGTCAGTCAGATATAGTGTGTCTGCAAAGTATGACGTTTATATGAGGATTGTCCATAAATTGAGGTTTCCAATGCTTTTTTACATAGTACACAGTATTTTATTGCAAAACAAATTACAGATTCTGAAATCTTGGACATTTAACTATTTTTTAATGCCGTCTCTGTCATGATCAATTCATTTTTGCAGTCGCTCCAGAAGCTTTTTCAAACCTGCGTCATAACACTCTCCTGCAAATTTGCGCAGGAATGACTCGACAGCTGCCTTAAACTTTTTGTCTTGAGAATTTAATTCACCCCATGTGTTGTTTTAAGTTTGGCAACAGATTGGAGTCATTAGGAGTCATCAGATTGTATGGAAGATGGTCAATTAGTTACTCCCCAAATTATCCAAAATTGGATAATTTGGTAAAATTTTTTTGAATTATTAAACAAACACAGAGCAACTGGAAATATTTTAAAGTATACTAAAATGTGCCACAAACCGTTTTACTTGTATATATAATCCACTAAATATTTTTAAAACATGAAATGGCATAATAATTATCAAATGAGGGAGACAAAGGTAGTTGGACATTTGCCATCATTACGTGGAAAATAACAATCACGACGTTTCGATTTGGTAAAACCCAAACCTTTTTCAAGTGCTAAAAACTATATTACATCTACACAAACATGTTATAAAACTACGTTCTTAAACTAATTTAAGAAGTTAGTTTAAGAACGTAGTTTTATAACATGTTTGTGTAGATGTAATTTAGTTTTTAGCACTTGAAAAAGGTTTGGGTTTTACCAAATCGAAACGTCGTGATTGTTATTTTTCACGTAATGATGGCAAATGTCCAACTACCTTTGTCTCCCTCATCTGATATTCCATCATTAACAAATTTCAAAAATAATTATCAAGTTCATCTACTAATTCTATCAAGTTGTTTATGTAGCAAATCAAATTAGAACAGCTGAGTAATTGAGTACTTTTCAAATTAATATTAATCCTCACTTAGTTTAAAGAACGTAAACTCTGCACCTATTTTAAGTTGATTTAATGTTCTTAATATTAATGAAATAAATACAATGATACACATTGTTTAGTCTTTCTCTTAAAAGGCTTCAAATTTGTTTTCAACAAACGAGTGAGTGTACACTGAACGTTACAAATCAGTCATAAGTTTTTAGTTCCAATCAAAATAAAATATGCTTTAGAACAAGTGATCTATGAACTCTTTTTTGCTTGTTCTAAAAATTATTGCAAAAAAATGGTTTGCGGTCTTTTCCAAAATGACTTACGATTCGTATTAATATTTGTTGTAAAAAACTCATATATATACAAGGTCTGTTCATAAAATAACGGAGGTTGTAACAAAAAATAAGAAAGGTAAAAACCATTATAATTTCCAATGCCATATTTGTTGACATTTGTGGCCTAAGGGTTTGAATGATAGTATATAACAAAATTCAGTGTGGCATCACATCAAAGCCTTGTGTTATAACTCTTATATCTGCGTCAAACAACTGCCTCAAGCAGTCGTTGATGTAACCAATCATTTATGTGATATTTTATAAGGATCTTCAGCGACAAAATTTGTAATAGCCAAGATTCCCACAAATGTTCTTGCACCAAACTCTGCCTTCGTTGGTTTGTCAATCACAAGACTAATCTGAAAACTATCGTGAATACTGGTGCTGATATTTTAAAATTTAATGCTACGTTGCCTCACTGTACTTTTACTATGTTGCTCTTTTTTTTATACCCTCAACAAAGAGGGTATAAAAAGTACTACCAATTGGTTTGTAATTTAAAAAAAAGGTTTAGTTAACAACAGAAAAATAATCAGCGAATGTGCCAAATAAGTGGAGGGTTTTCTATAACAGCACTTTTGACAATTCACTATCTTACTATTTACTGAAGTGTATTTGTAGCAGGAATGCCATTTTTGAAAACCTCATTTGTTAGTTTCTGTTTAAAACTAAGAAAGATTAAAAATGTCGCCTATTGGAGACAAATATACTAGCAGTAGGCCTCAAGTCAAAAACCTTTTCATGGTCAAGCTTTTACATTTTTTATGTCTTAATACAGAAATTGAGGTATTAAGACATGTGTAAAAAAGTGCTCTAAACACATTTAATATATTATTTGTGTCCTTCCTATCTTAAAACAAAACTGTTGAAAACACAAAACACTTGAAAAAATATGTCATTGTAGGCTCTTAAGATGAATACAATTGAGTTACCTTACAGACATGTTCATACTAACTCCTAGTTTTTTAAAACTATCTCTTTTAAAAATTTTAATAACTATTAGATTTTCGTAACATAAAATTTAGGTGATTTTTGAAATAGTCTTACATTATATCAAGTATTGTACAGCTTTTTGGCCTTATTTGGTCTAACTTACATAAGATAAAGGAATATTCTAACAGAAAAGTTAAAGCTTGTTATTTTGTTAGTTTACCTTCCCTCTATAAGAGCTCTCCAAACACAATGTGTTTAGTAACTACAAATATTTTCCTATCCTACACATTAATTTATTAATTATTAGAAATGTGTTATTTTTTATACCATATATTTACTTTTAGTTAAATTTATATACCTCGATATTTTCCACCATTTTTAAAGATATACCATAAAGTAACACGTTATTTGTGTGTCATTTCTAATATGTGTATTTACCAAGTACCTTATGAAGTGGACATTCTCTTTAAATTGTAACAGCGTTTTTATATATGTATTTTGGTGAATCCAACATATATACTTCTTGTTGATAATCACATAGATTAAAATGAAGACAAACCACGTAATTTTATTTAAAGGGCCTTAAATTATCGTATTAAGAGAATGTTCACAAAACTATAACTAAGATCTAGCCATATTGTTATGTTTAATTTAGATACTATGGGATACAGTAGAATAGGGCAATAAGAGCACACTTATGGCCTGGCCCATAGAATTCCGTGTGCGTGATTTTAGGATTTATATTAATTATAACTTAACGATGCATTTTTGTAACTTTGTAAATCAATTTGTCTTTTATATAAAAAACGAAAAGGTCGTGTAAGGTCAAATCATGGGCCTGAAAGCATCTGTGATATTCCCGTGGGCCAGGTTAACTTAGGCAGACTCACTCCTTCGGTTCCTGGTCATTGCAATAAGCGTTGTGCGCGAGAGTGTGTGAAAGGAGTTAGACTGCTTATCTGTGTGTAAATATCCATGTTTATAGATAAATTTATTTACGTTTTGTGTATATATGGAATAGTTTTGTGTGTTTCTTAATTTTGTTCCTTAAGTGAGGTTTTAAAATTCAGCAACAACTGGTTTTTGCAATTGTAAGATACAAAAGATGTGTATAAAAGGGAAGCCGTTATATTGAGTTTGAAATACTGTCTTTTCATTTCTCATCCCTATTGTGGTATGAAATCTGTTTACTGTGTGTATCTATAAAATGATTTTAAAATTTCTCCAACAACTTAAAATTCCAGCTATTATTATTATTGGAAGCCTAGTTTCAAAGTTTGGTGGTTTATATGACTTCAAATATTCACATAAAATGTGGCATCAAAGTTTTATTATAGATGAAATTGTTCATATAGACCCGTCTGAGGGAGTGGGCAATGTATAGGTGTGGACCACAATAACTACTATACAAATCCTGGTCATTAAACAAAGAATTGTGAGTTAAAACATGTAGAAACACTTATACATATAGAAAAAAGTAACAATATGATTGGAGTTTTCGTAATCCAGTATGACTGAGGTAGTAAGAGACGCATTGAAGGGGGAGTGAATTACAAATATATAGTGCTTAGGTGTGTAACAATGTTTTGTTACATTAATTTTAGAAAAATGAAAATACTAGAAAAAGTACTTAACAATAGAAAATTAGTTAAAACTCTATAAAATTTCAATCAAAATTTTGTGGTTTTTCATAATAATCTTAGCCCCTCAATTATAAAATTAGATTTTTCACATTATAAATAAAATAACCAATATTTCCTACAACAAGATAAGGGTCATTTTTAAAGTAAAACCCGATTGCACATCGTGCCCACGCATCCGGTTACATGACGTCACTTCAAGGCCAGCACTTACTGGCTTGTCTCCGTCAACGCCGCCATTACGTTTCACATCTCTGCCAATGCTGGCTGTGTGGTTATACTGCTTTGTTTGTCACAATGTCAATCAATAATTACGCCGCCTGTGAAGTATGCTCAGTTATTCGGGTTTTAAATGCAAAAAAGTTTGTCTTGCTGAAATTCAACGATAGCTTCTTGAAGTTTACGGTGAGGGTGTTATGAATGATGGAAATGTGCGAAAATGGTGTAGGCTTTTTAATGAAGGAAGGATTGCATGATGAGAACGACCTGGATTGCTTACTGTCATCAATGAAGAGTTGGCACAAAAAGTTGATGAGGAAATTCGCCAAAATCGGCGCTTCACTATTGACGAACTTAGTCAGAAATTTCCCCAAGTTTCAAGATCAGTAGTTTACAACATTGTTACTGACAAACTGCATTCCAAAAAAAATTGTGCGAGATAGGTGCCAAAAATGTTGACACAAAGCAAAGCGTATGGCATATTCTTTGTGACCGGTGATGAAACGTGGGTTGCATACTATACTCCTGAGACGAAACGTCAATCCAGTGAATGGCATCATTCAAACTCCCAGACGAAACCAAGAAAATTCAAGCAAGAACCTTCAACAATAAAATTCATGGCCACGGTTTTTTGGGACCGAAAGGGTATTCTTCTGGTAGACTTTCTGCCACGAGGAATGACAATAAATGCTGAAAGATATTACAAAACATTATTGAAGCTTAGGCGCGCTATACAAAACTGCCGGCGGGGCCTGCTCTCTAGCGGCTTCATTCTGCTTCACGACAACGCTCGGCCTCACGTTGGACCACACGTCCACACAGACGCAACTGGACAAGTTTTGTTGGGAAATACTGGATCATCCACCATACAGTCCTGACTTAGCACCAACGGATTCTCATCTTTTTCCAAAACTTAAGGAATTTCTTGGTGGAAAGCGCTTGGAAAATGATGACATGTTAAAAGAAACAGTTACGAACTGGTTTAACAGTAAGGCGGGAGAGTTCTTTGATGATGGGATCCTAAAGCTGGTACCACGACTTCAAAAATGTGTCGATGATAATGGTGACAACATAGAAAAGTGAACAAATTTTCATATTTTAGTTTGTGATATCATTTATATCCATAAATAAAGTTTCTCTTATGCTATTTGAAAACGGTTTTTACTTTTAAAATTACCCTATCGAGTCGGTTCAACGTGTTTTCTGCAATTTACAGGTTTTGGTGACGTTACGTTTACTTCCTCCTTCGAAGCTCCCTGATTGGTTCTCATCACTTTTGTTTCAAAGCAAATTTCGTGTAGAGGGGCCAAGTAAATAGTTTGTGCAACAGTGTTGTCTGCCTGTTTCACCGCCGTCTTTAGCTGAATTGAAATCGCCACTTCTTTTAACCATTCTTCCGTTACATTTTGGAGTTCAGCAATTTTCCCACGGGAAGCTTTTGAGAAGTTGTGCTGTGCCGCGCAGTGAGTGTTTGATTTTCAGCGACGTTTACATGTCTGGCGGCGCCTTTGAATTAACTTGACTGTTCTCTGGAAGCAATATTCATGAGGCAGAATCATAAAGTCATAATGAAATATAGAAATACAGTTATAGAATAAAATTTAATCCGGAATATTAAGAAGATATTAAATTATTATTAATATTGGCACATTAAAAGTTTATTTTATTTTATTTCATTATTTGAATAAACATTCTAAGTTTGTTTTCTAATTTCAAATAAAGTATTTTGAGAAGAATTTAATATTTTTATTTTGTTTGAGTTTTTATTTTATTTCATTAGTTGTTAGGGGATGATTCGCTCATTAGTCATTATTCCCCCTATTGATATCTTGCTCGTAACATGTTCTACCTCTACAACGTTTGTAGTTTTATCGGTTGTTCAAGGGTTTAATTCATAATACCTACAAATTCACAGACATTTTATAATAGGCAGACTTCATTTGTTTACCTTACCTTATATTTATTTATGAATTAGAAGTAATGTGAATATTTGTGATACAACACACAAGTGCTGATACAATCATTCTTTATTGTATGATCATTTTCATTTTTAACTAATTATTAACTCTATTTCCTGTGGGAAAATACAATTTTTCATAGGATGTTAGGTTAAAGGACACTAGGCCAGTAATTAGTATATTAGGAGAGATAGGACATCAGCAAACTTACCTACGAAGACAAGTCTACTTAAATAGTAGTAAACAATAACAGGAATAACATATTTTTTCAGTGCCACTGGCTCTTTTTTTCAAGTTCTTCTTTCCGTCTCTACGCACCTCAAGAAATTGCCAGTGGCACTGAAAAATGTATTATTCCTGTGTATTTGTTTATTACTGTTTTAGTGGACTTGTCTTAGGCAAGTTTGCTGATGTCCTATCTTACCTAATATATTAATTTTTATATTAATAACCACTATTTTAAATTGATAAAAATAACTCTGTATCTGATTACAAATAGAATATAACTGATAGTCAAATACTTACAGTTAAACTGTTAGCACCTTGAAAAAGCTAACAGTGAGATCCGGTGAATTGACTGGGGTTAGAGGAAGGAACAGTTTAATGGGACAATTCGAAAACACCTTTTCTTAACGAAGAACCGCAACCAATCGATGTTCTGCCATTAGAAATGATTTTCAGCTACCCAGTCAGATTAGTACTAAATCAAGGTCTTTGAGACACGTTAACGCGCACACCTTTATCTACAGGTTACACAAATGATCCTAGCAAGTCGTACTGCCATTAGGTAGACATTCTGAGTTGTAGAGGAAGATAATAGTGGTTGTGATACTGGGCTGATGAGTAGGAGTAGAGGCTGAATACAATAAAATACGAGATGAGGGGATGAATTTCCACTGCTGGGTTAGCTGGCACAGGGGTTAGAAAAAGGAGTCTTACTTCATATAACTGTATTATAGGCTCATAAAAAGTTGTAAATAAAGTTCAACCAGCCTCAACCACGTGTTTTATAACCACGAATCATGGCCAAGATGAAGTTTTAACACAGAATAATATAATAACATACAGAAGCAACGCTCAGCCGTTTCATTTCCCTATGGATGCTAGAGCTCCAAGCTGTGGTAAAGCTGCTTCTGTATCAAACATGATTCTTGTTTATGTCAATAGACATGTTATAAAACTTAATTAATTTAACATACCAAAACTTTCAGTTTGATGAACAGAATCAAATATGTAAATTGTATAAAATGTAGTACTGTAATATTAGTTGTGTAGTCTATAATATACAGGGCTTGGGTTGGGTCACTATTTTGAAAAGAGTCATTAAAAGTCACTTTTTTTGAACGGTCTGTTATTTTATTTGATAAATATGTTTATAAAATTAATATTTTCATTTTAAAATAAATTTTCCAGACTTGTGATGGTTAAGTAATTAGTAAAACATTTTTACCTACGTGTAAATATATTATTTATTATGTATTTTATCTTCAGATTTTATTTTATTTTCAAACATACAACAATGGTATTTGAGGTTATTTATTTAATTCACTGGTCAGTCGCCAGTAAACACTTAACCCAGTGAAAACTCTTGATTGTTTGTAGTAACTAGCGACTGATTGATGACATAAATAGCCTCATAGGTTTGATTTTTTATGGTTGGTATTTTATAATCATCTAAAGATTACTGTTGCCCATTGGTGGTTGGACTTGTCATTTGATCGGTAGTGATGTTTAAACTAAAAATTTATGGGCAGGAGTCTTAAGGTCTTCAATAGGTCTTATAGAGGTAAGTTAATAGTTAACATGTTTCTTTAGCTTTAGGAGTCCCAATGATTGTATATGAGGGATATTTAAATGCTCCATTTTGATTACTAACCTAAAGTGTAGAAGCATTTTTTTCAGGTCATCAGCTTCTTACAATACCATATGTTCGGACGATTATAAATGGTCAATACATAACAATTTCTTATTCTCTCTTTTGCCTTAGTCTAGAAAGTTACTAATCTCTCTCTTATTTATTTATATTACTAATCTAATCTAAATATATTTTAGGTGTCTTCTTCAATTTAAGAATGTCATGGGCAAGTGCAAATCACAGCCTTCTTGGCTGCAAAAAGATGACTCTAGAGGAAGGCTGGTTAAAAAGTGAGGAAAAATCAAATCGGACCATGAACTTCATTGTTTTCCGTGCAATAAGACTATTTCTGTTTCCTTAAAAGGATTTCAATCTGTTACCCAGCATGCTGAGCAAAAAGTTCATGAAATAAATATTTGTTTAATTTCTGCTAACCAGACAAGGCTATTTGTTCAGAATGAACCTCTGAACAATCAACCTCAAATGACAAACCACCTGCAACTGCAAGAAATAGTTTCCGTGGCTGAACTAGTGTGGTGTTTAAAATTGGTGGCATCTGATTTCTCTTTTTCATCATGTAATGGCCTCACTGAAACTTTTCAGGTTGGTGAAAATGTATAATGTTTTCTTCATTAATAAAAATGGAAGGACGGGTGGTGCAATATTATAGATTTATTACTATGTAATATGTTAAAATGCTTCATAAAAATAAAGAAAACCAGCAACTTGTTTTCATATTGGGTTTTTGACTATTTTTATATAGGTATTTAATGACATTATATTTTTGAATGAAAGTTTACTCTACATCCTATTTCCAAATAATGGCTGATGGTAAGTAATATGTTACAATTTTTTTTAAAAGGTTATCACATTATAATTTTCTGTTTTATTTCAGGTGATGTTCAGCGATTCTGATACACCCAAAGGCTTTGCTTTGGGTTATTACAAAGCTCAATATTTAGTCACAGATGCCCTCAGTCTGTACATCAAAGGCCTCTTCAATAAAGATATGCAAGACGCTATATTCTCACAAGTGTGTGACAAAACTACCAATGCTTCTGGAAAGAAAGAACTCCAAACTGGAGATAGATATTGGTCTCCTACATTCAACAATATTGTATTTCGACAACTTCAGACTTTTTACATTAATTCAGCCACTTCTTCAATCCTAGTTGAGAAGATTACTGAAGCTATGGACAACAACAATCTACCACTCCAAAATTTACTCATGGTTGCGTCAGATGGACCCATTGTAAACAAGAGTGCTATTCGTACTCTCAATGAACAAGTTAAAGCTCTAATGCAGAAGCCACTGATCAATATTGGCACATGTAACATACATACTGTTCACAATGCTTTCTTAAAAGGTCTTGAAGAATGTGGAAATGATGATCTAACCTTATCTTTGCCCTACACCATTTTTTTTATCATTGGCCAAGTAGATTCTCAAACACTAACATACAAACAGAAAGACTTAAGAAAGTGTACTCATTATCCACCTCCTATTTCATAATACAATACCTTTTTAGAAATATCCCAAATGAACTCAAAGAATTCCAGCAACTTAAGCTAGTAACTTACAAAAGGAAAGTTACAGAATGGTTGTTGACCTTGGGAGGGGGTGCATCTGAGTTGCTTATCGCGTCCAGTTATAGATAGCTAACATCCTGGCCTATACCATTTATATCCACCACTCAACCACGACCTTACCTAATTAGGTATTTGTTCTCATAAAAAAAATCTGTCTTGTTTTATTTATTACTATTTATATTTATTTTTTTCCTTTCTAATTCTCTGACCTCATAATTTCTTGTTATTACTCTTTCCTATTTTTTTTATCTTCAGTCAGATTCCTATTATTCACTTCAACAAATTCACAATGTAGGAGTAGATCCAATCAAATAAATTAAATTGTAACATATCCTTGCTGGTGTATATTGATAATTTTACAAATTCTAATTAATCTCACTTTTTTTAAAGATATTTATTTATTTATTTTTTTTCAAATAGACCTTTGAAAATGACGACTCATGCCCACGCACATATGTTTATCTATGTGGGCATTATTTTGTTCTTCATTGTTAAATATATTTGTTAATTTTAAAATTTATTGTTTGTAAATAGAAGTGCACTGTAAATTATTAGTTTGTATTTATATATTGGAGGAATAAACTTATTTTGATTTGATTTGAGATGTGAAGAACATAGAAAGATTCTTTATCTATAAAAAAAATCATGTGTTCATTAAACACTGCCCTAGTCGATGGCTGACTCTAGAACCAGCAGCCACTAGATTACTTGAGCAATGGCCAGCAGTTAGTCAGCAATGATAGACTTGTCAGTTAGCTGAAAATCAGACCAACACTACGTGGTTCAGATTCCACGTAAAAATCTGTAGGTCCCATAGTTGCCCTTGCTATTGGGCTATTACTAAATAGTCCTTTCTGAGCTAAGTCGAACTCAGATGGTAACAATGACTCACTCGTTCATCTACACTCATTCACTCCTTATATTCGCCCATATCTCTTCGATCAGCGTCTTAGAATGAATAATAAAGTTAAGAAATATTTTTTGGACCACATTCAAAAAAAAAAAAAAGCCAAAAACTTGAAAAATATCTGTATAAAAAGATTGTACACCTCCTGAAAAAAACATCAATTGATTCAGAAGTAATGTTTGTAATTTCGATTGCTCACATTTTTACTCGAGTTACTGGGTTCTTACAAAAGAAGAATCTTTGGTGCACATTCTGCATTCACAAATACATTCTTTAGTACAGACAATTATAGGCAGAATCTGCACACCTGAGTCCTTAAAGACTGTGGATTACGATTTCATTGATGATCATTTTAAAGCAGACAATCTGATAAATGTTGAAAATATTATTTTGGATGAAAAAAATCAGAGCTGAAGTAAAAAAGTTGAGAATCAGAAGGACAAAGCTCTTCCTTCTTGGTGTGCAAAAACATTACGTGGCTAGTGTTAAACATGTAGTTCAAAAATCTTCATTAAAATCCACCTTTTTAAAGAGTTTGGCATGCCTGCGCCCCAGTGGAAAGTCATCTGATGAAAGCGTAGACCAAATATGAGAAGTAAGCAGATCAATGCCTTGGGATGTAAAAACCGATGTGCTCTTGGATGAGTGGAAGTTAATAAAATTAGAACCTGAAGGGTTTGATCCAAAAGACCTACCCATTGATCAATACTGGAAGTACTTTATGGATTTAAAAGGTATCGACTGCTCTCCAAAGTTCCCTGAAGTGAGTAAAGTTATTAAAGCTTGTTTATCTCTTTCTCAAGGAAATTCGGATGTAGAAAGGGGATTCTCTGCATAACCAGTGACAGGGCGAGCATGTCAGAACGCACCTTAAATGCTTTACTAACAGTTAAAGCTGCACTAAAAGCTTTTGATAATAAGCCCCATCTAGTGCCATTACAAAAGAGTTAACATCACTGAGCCACATCACAAGTCAGTCCTACAAATCTTATTTGCTAGAAAAAAAGGAGGAAGAATACGACACAGCTAAAAAAGAAAAGCAGAAAAAAGAAAACAAGATGGCAGAAGAAGCTAACAAACTACAGTTAGAGAAAAAGAGAAAGGATATACTAAAGATGTTCTTTAAGTAAGGTCCTTTATCTGTGTATTAAAATTTTGTAATTTCTTTTTTAACTCAATAAAAAACTTTTTTAAATAAATAAAATAAAAAGGGAGGGGTGGTTGCGGAGGACCTTTTTATTTTATTTATTTGTTATGTGAATTTGTCTTTAAAGTCATCACACTCATGCTAATACAATCATCTGTAGTATTTTATACTTATCACCTGCAGCTCATTTAGTTTAAAATCCTTAATGGAGTTGTTGCTCCAAACTGATGGAATAAAATGTTACTAATGGCTAAAACCTGCATATAGTCTGTCTAGACAACTTTTTAGGCTTGAACAACGGGTAGGTAAGCCATAACTCGCTATTTAGTCACTAAAGGTCACTAATTTCAAAAAATTACTCACTGAACTCACTATTTTTAACCACCAAACCCAACCCAAGCATTGATAAATGGACCTACAAATAAAATTTTATATTTTAGGTAAATAGAAAAAGTATGAAACATACTGTGAACTATTACGTTAATTCATTCTTCATTTTTATTTATCATTTCAATGTTAAATATAGCATAAAGTAAGTATTGAAGCTGTATGTACACACATTTTGCATTTGGTATTTTAAAAGGATACGTTAAAATATTCACAATTCTTTCAAAGTAAAAAGTTTATTTGACACAATTTATTTAGAAATGTTATAAAGTAGCATACACAAGCAATCGATACATATTTAGATCTGCTTAGTAATAAACAATGATCACAATTGATTAAAATAACAATGAGTTGGCAATAGTAATCTATGTTGCAATAATAGACATAAGTAAATGGCCATCAAAGCAAATTAAAATCATTTTTGTTTATAACGCCTTAAAGTAATTAATTTACAATATCACATTGAAATTATATCAATAAACAAAGTATAAATTAAGAAAATGTTGAATTGTGCTAAAAATAAACCAAGCTGAAATTAAATTAATTACAAATATTATATTTCATTTGAAACTAGAACATATTAAAGGATGAATAATGAGAGATTTCTGGGTTAAGTTTAGATTTGTTAATTTGTAGTACGTAACTAAATTAAATCTTCCAGAAAAAGGCATATATTACGGTACAGCTCAATTGAAAACCCTTTCTTAGTATATTACATTTCAATCATTCTTGAATTAAATTTCAGGTTAGCCTAAAAAAAAATATTTCTGAAATATCTTGATAACAAGGTTAAATAAAAGCTTTTGTTAAAGTTTTGATTTATCATATTTTAACACATCTAAGTTACAAATGTATTTTACAAAAAAAGTGCCCAATTCCTAACATAGTACCCACTTTTATTTTTTTTTATTTATCACAAAAGCTTAACACTGTTATTTAAAATCCAATTAAATTTTACTGGGGTGTTTTTTTTTCAACCAGATTGAACTTGATCTTGGTCATTTACATAGTTGTTTTCTCTAATAATCTGTGAAGTTATTTTAACGAATCTGGCTATAATGTATCAAACTAATGTCATACTAAATAAGTAGTTACAGTCTAGCTTACAATAGTAAATGTGCAATATTTACTCATCTGATGTTCATTTTATATTACATTCAAATCAGTCATATTTTTATACGTGGTAGTAATCACTAATCTAATTTGTTCAATATAGTAACTTAAAGCTCTCCTTTTGATTCTTCTTTGTTCTCCGAGAGGGTGTCTTCTTTTAAACTAAACCACTTTCTCACCAACTCATTACATCTTTCTCTTGAATAAGAAGATAAATCAATCCTCTCCAATTCCTATAAAAAAGAGCAAGTGATTGTTAAACATTTTATAATGAAATAAATCTCTAAAATAGAATATATTGTCACCCCAAAAGCTCTATGTAAACTACTTTCAATCTATTCGCAGTTTGTTGATCAATCTATTAACAATACCACTGTACGTGTATGGGTGGGAGGGTGGGTCAATACTATTGTACGTGTATGGGTGGGTGGGTCTATACCACTGTACGTGTATGGGTGGGTCAATACCACTGTACGTTTATGGGTGGGTCAATACCACTGTATGTGTATGGGTGGGCGAGTGATTTATTCTTCTATAAGGCACTGCTTTCTAGAAGTTTAATGTTAGGTTAGGTTAAAGGGCATTAGGCCAGGAATTAGTATATTGGAGAGATAGTACATAAGCAAACTTACTTTAAAAGACAAGTTCACTAACACCAGAGTAGTAGTAACAAACACAAAATAAACAAAATCTCACAAGTTTTCAACACAACTGGCATTTTCTTCAGGTGAGTAGTGAGAGAAGAAAATGTCCCTCTCTCTACTCACATAAAGAAAATGCCAGTGGTGTTGAAATTTTGTGAGCTTGTGTTTATTTTGTGTTTGTTACTACTACTCTGGTGTTAGTTAACTTGTCTTTTAAGGTAAGTTTGCTGATGTCCTATCTCTCCAATACAGAAAGTTAATGTGTGTTTCTTGGAGTAGAGAAAGTCAGTAGTATTGTCAAAAAGGACTACTCAAACATTTGCACAAAGTTTTGGCAGATGTTCAAACAGAATTCACTTTTCTTAACCTTTGCTGGCCTCGAGTAGGACCAATTCTCTTGAAAGCTCACTAAGTGAGTGACAAGCCAGCTAATAAAGTTATTGTTTGAATAGTTGCACCCAAGGTTTATTGTTACTGTGGACTGGAACAAAACTCGCTACCAATTTTTACTTTGTTTCATGATTGAACAGTTAAAAAGATATGGAATACATTGCCAATATACTAGAATGTTTTAAGGACCCATTACATTTAATTGGCAGAGAAACTTCAAAACACCACTGCTATAGAGACAAGAAGACTGCTTACTCTTATGGATCCTGTGAAGCCAGGTTTTCTGTTTAGAAAAATTAGTTGGTTTTGTTCTCACAGGTAGCGCCAGCGGTATCCTCCATTCTCTTTATCATATGCTGAAATGACTAATAGCTGAGCTAATAGGAGGTATAACAGTTGAAACTAATCAACATTATAGCAACATTGCACATGTCTTCAGCAAATGCACTGGCTTGGGCGTCTATAGTTTTTAGAGTCAATTATGTTAACATGTAAATTTTAATAAAGGCTCTTGAAAATAAATTGCAATATGGTCTTTGATGAATGTAATGCAGTCAGGAGAGTAAAATGTACAAAATAAATTAAATTTATTTTCCATAAAAATAACAAATAATTTTAAAATTGTAAATTAACAAGTCAGTTTTCCTAGAAGTGTGGCTAGTGTAAATACAAATATGCTAAAACAAAAAATCTTTGTACAGTATTTTAAGAAAATGTGTTAAAGATGTACTACAAAGTGTTTTTTATAATTCCAAAATGATAAAGGAACTTACCTTATCAGACTCATCAAACAGAACCAAATGTGGAATGGCACCAGGAATTGGGTGGAATTCCACTCCTGAACTGATTTATTCTTATTAAGGAAAAGAAAAAGAACTCATTTCAACCCTAATTTACAGTAAGAAAATACAGACTATGTTAAGGGGCCTTTAATCAAATATTTTACAAACATGACTGATGAAACACAGCCAAGGGAGTATGGGTATCAGGGAGTGGTGGTACCTTTCAAGCCGTTCCGACCACACCTTGCATGCGGAGTGGGTTCGGCATACTGGTCCACACCTGGTATCAACTCTCACTTGTTAGCTGCGTAGAGCTATCCTCTGCCACTGGGTGTTGGTCCACCTACAGAACCAAGTGAGGGGGGCCCTAGACTAAGGTGTTAAGCGACCCATGGCGAGAGTCTCATGGTAATGGGGGCCTAATATTCAGTGCCATCCACGGAGCCTTCTGGGAACCAGGGGCTGAGCACTCCCAAAGGCCTGCTTTTGGACAACCTTAGCTTGTCCTCTCCGGCTCTATCTACAGGAGAGGAGGATGCGCTGCTTCGTTTCTGAGGATGAGAGGTATCAGGGTAATCTCCAGAAGATGGATATGGGTGGTCAGCCTAAGAAGAGGATTCCTCGAGGCCAGGAAGACTTCGGAAGGAGGAGAGGCTCTTGCCAGAGTCGAGAAAATCCTTTCGAAGGCGGAGAGGCAACAAGCATGGGAGGAGAAGCACGGTGCGAGGAACAAACCATGATGTACGTCTGGGACCTCAGTGGGCGAAGATGACAAGGCGGTCTCCTCGCCGATAGCTACCCCTAAAACCAGCCAGCAGGCTTCGCGTCTGTCGCCTCCAAAGGTCCCACTGTAGAGGTCGCTTTCGTAACTGTCACCGGAGGAGCTTGGAGGTGAGAAGAAGAGGGCAAGGCAACACAGTCTTTTGCTGAGAAGTTGTCGATGGAGAAGCTTGCTGTTGTCAGGCAAGAGCACCCCGAACAGCTTATGACGGATGAGCAGGTGGCCTCTGTTAAAAGACTGCTAATGTTACATGCTCTCAAGGGAGCAAACGTTAACGTCACAATTTACCATGTTGAGGCTGGATGCTATGACCAGGAAATGGCTTGAAAACCAGGTCTCAGATACGAGCCCTTTTTAGAATGTACAACTGAGGCTTGGACTGGCCAAGAAACTGTTTAAGATGGTGAAGCTGACCACGTTCGTTCCAGTAAGAACCTGTGTTTTTACTAAAGCTGAGGTCCTTTTGGGCTTAAAGAAGGAAAACCAGCTGAACACTGATCACTGGGCAGTTGTTTGAAGCACTCAAAACCCCAATGGCATATTCCTAGTGGTCATGGTTGATGAGGAGTCCCTTAGGAAACTGAATGCCCTCTCGATGTGGCTCTTTCTGGGGCTGGAGAGGATAACATTCAAGCCTAAGGGGGGACCCAAGCCCCCACATAATTAATGGCAGTGCTACAGATCAACCTTCATCACTCCAGAGCGCCCACAGCCACGTTCTGACAAAAGATTCCCTCCGATGACGTAAGAGTGGCCCTGATCCAGGAGCCATGGATCGTTGGAGGGAGAGTGATGGGGCTCAGCCCTTCTAAAGGTAAGTTGGTGTATGATGTTAGCTGCAATAACTCTAGGGCTTGTATCTTTATCAGAAAGGACATACAATTTCTAAAACTGGCCGGTCTTTTTCCAGGGACACGGTAACTGAGGTATACCAGCCAACAAGTGACGGTGACGTCAGAATCTTGCTGGCATCAGTATACCTGCCTTACGACTCCGAAGAGCTCCCTCCGTCGCCTCTGTTGAGGAGGATCGTAGACCACGGAGTGATGCACCAACGACACCTGGTGGCCGGGTAGGATGCCAACGCCCCATCACACTGCATGGGGGAGCACCAACATAAATGCTAGAGGTGAGTCACTGTTAGACTACATAGCTGAATCTAATTTAGTGATATTGAATAGGGGTCGCAAGCCCACTTTCCAACATAGGACCTGCAGGGCAGCTTGCAAAGTTAGGGCAGCTTGCAAAGTTGATAGTTGACCTGTACTGGACAATCCGTCAGTAGAGCCCTGTGTGGGGTGGTGAGAGAGAGGTATGAGCGCAAAGAGGGTGTCCACAGAGGGGTGTTTTGTCACCCTTCCTGTGGAACCTGGTCGTGGATGATCTCCTCATGGCACTCAACAAGCATGCAGTGTACGCTCAGGGTTATGCTGACGATATAGTGATCCTAATAAGAGGTAAATACATGGAGACATCCTCGTCTTTGTGAGGAGGGCATTGTCCATGGTGGAGACATGGTGCATAGCGGAGGGGCTATCTTTTCACCCCGGTAAGACTGTTCACAAATAAAAGGAACACGGAGATTGTCAGAGTACCAAGAATCTTTGGCAACTGCGTCCAGGTGTCTAATGAAGTTAAGTATCTGGATGTATGGCTAGATGACAAACTTACTGGAATAGACACCTCACCCACTCCATAGACAGCTCTCAGACCACATTAATGAAGCTGAGACATACCTTTGGATGCACATGAGGACTGAAACCTCAGTTGGTACATTGGCTTTATACGAGAGTCGTCAGACTGATGCTTGTATATAGAGCCATTATTTGGTGGCCCAAGGTCCAATAAGTCACTGCTGTAAAAAATCTAACCAAAGTGCAGCGGTTAGCTTCTTTGGGAATCCTTGGGGCATTTAAGGGTACACCCACCGCTGCAATGGAGGTGCTGCTTAGTCAGCCCCCCTTGACATTTTTACTACGGGGGAGGCAAGGCTTGTGGCATATAGGCTCCAGACCAGCGAATGCTGGCAAGCTCACTATACCAGTAAGCATACTGAAATGAGGGAGACAAAGGTAGTTGGACATTTGCCATCATTACGTGAAAATTAACAATCACGACGTTTCGATTTGGTAAAACCCAAACCTTTTTCAAGTGCTAAAAACTAAATTACATCTACACAAACATGTTATAAAACTACGTTCTTAAACTAATAAACTTATCTACTTTCATAATTCTCTACATTTTAACCTAGATCCTAGAATGGGGTACACCAAAATAAACTTCTACTAAATATAAAAAAAATATTAACAGGGTTAAATTAATATAACCAATTAGGCGGTCAAGTTCACGATATCAACGAAAAAAAGTGAAAACACAATTAAAATTAATATTCAAATCAGACTGAAATAAGATTACATTAACTAATCATAAATATATGGTACCTGAAAAACACTATTAATATTTTCAGGTACCATTTATTTATGATTAGTTAATGTAATCTTATTTCAGTCTGATTTGAATATTAATTTTAATTGTGTTTTCACTATTTTTCGTTGATATCGTGACCTTGACAGCGCCTAATTTGTTATATTAATTTAACCCTGTTAATATTTTTTTACATTTAGTAGAAGTTCATTTTGATGTACCCCATTCTAGGATCTAGGTAAATGTAGAGAATTATTAAAGTAGACAAGTTTATTAGTTTAAGAACGTAGTTTTATAACATGTTTGTGTAGATGTAATTTAGTTTTTAGCACTTGAAAAAGGTTTGGGTTTTACCAAATCAAAATGTCGTGATTGTTAATTTTCACGTAATGATGGCAAATGTCCAACTACCTTAGTCTTCCTCATCTGATACTCCGAAATCTTTAGCATCCTACAATCGAACATTCTAGAGATGTGTTGGAATTGGATGCCAAGACAAATCAACTTTGACAAACCCTATTGTGTCGTCATTGGCGACAGAAAAGAATGAGAACAAGGTGAATCAATTCCAATGAAGAATGTGAGAACAAGGTGAATCAATTCCAATGAAGAATGTGATCACATGGTACACAGATGGATCACGAACCATTCTTGGGTCTGGTTATGGAGTCTATGATACCAGGTCAAAAACTTAGCTCAGTTGGCCAACTGGCTATAGTTTTTCAGGCGGAAGTGGCTGCCATAGCTGCCTGTACTCAGGCAAACATAGATTTGGGCCTTATGGGAAAAACAATCTATCTGAACTCAGACAGCCAAGCGGCACTAAAGTCACTTGCGTTGTTCAACTTCACCTCGATTCTAGTTTGAGATTGTCACAGGGTTCTTAAAACACAGGCGTTTTCCAATATGGTAATCCTGTCATGGTTGCCAGGTCACAACGGAGTACTGGGAAACGAGAGGGCAGATCACTGTGCCAGGAGAGGCACTAAGGAACGTCTCGTTGGTCCAAAGCGCCATGCGGGGTTGCTTACAGCCTCGCCAAGAGGGCTCTCTACATGGGTCGCTGGCAAGTTCCAGGAGACCTGGGAGGCAACGCCAGGTAACAGGCAAACAAAGGAGGTCCTGTTGAGGCCGTCGTACTCCAACACGGCTGATGATCTTTCAATTGCAAGAACAGAACTTCGAAGGGTGGTTGGTTTTATAACTGGACACTGGACTTTTTCAACACACATGAACAAGATGGGGTTTCCAACCCCCATTCTTTTGTGTTGGAAATGTGGGGAGGAGGGGGAGTCTGGACGGCACATCCTTTTCCACTGCCCAGCCCTAGCTAGGAAGCGGGCTCTCACCCTGTGCAGCGTTTTAGAACGTGGCCAAGGGGTAGCACAGGAAAACCTCATCAAGGCAATCTCAAGGTTTTATAAGGACCTTGGATTTGGATGAGGTTTGAAGTCCTGTAAAGGAGGGCGCACAATAAGCCTTTTTGGCTTAGGGGCCGTTATCGTTTGAAGCCTAGCCCTCCAAATAGTAGTAAAAAAACACAGCCAAAATGTACAAGATGATAAACTTGATTCTCTTTTCATTGGTAATGCAATATCTCTTGAAAAGTTTTAATATTTTCTCTCTAAATGCGAGAGAAAATACCCAAATGGTCACAAAGTACACGTATTCTGTTCTTTAAATAAGTTTATATCCATCTATACTGTGTTTAGTAATACATGTTTATACAAGTCTAGGATATACTTTTAAAGAAATGTGTGTATAAGAAAGTAATTTTATTCGGATATATTTACAAGGGATGTATTGTCAACAAGCAAAGATAAAATATATTTAATAAATAACTATAGGTTATGATTATAAATTGTTCAAAAATATCACTGTACTGCAAATATAACATTTTATCATTACTGACCATAATGTTTATTTTAATATTGTTAACCCCTTAACCGCCGTCAAACTAGCCTAGCCGAAAACCACCAGCGCCGCCACGTATTTTTGCCGTTTTTAGACGATTTTTACATGTTCATTAAAAAATTACAGCAGTTTTTTTTTAAGAAAATAATTATCAATATTGTTTGCAGGCATCATAAAAAACATAAATGGTTAACAATATTAAACTTTGTGATGGCTGGGAGGGGGAAGGGGGGTTAGTTATAATTCAAAATTACAATTAAAATTTTTTAAAAATTTACTCACCAATTGTTTTCTATTTTTGTTTTCTTTGTAGTAAATGAAGAAAAAACTATTTACAATATGTACACAATCGGCTTTTGTTCCTTTCAGTAGTGCTTCAGAGTATGATATTCTCTGAAGCAGGGTACGACGCACAAAGCAACGCTGCAGTCTTCGCACATGTAACGTGACTCTCGCCTTGCTTGTTCCCGTCTCGACGTGTGTTTGCAAATATGACACTGACATGTTGGAAGGAACTTTTTATCCGTGGAAGAAACACACGTCAGAAAATGACGTTGCGTAAGTCTCAGTGGGGTATCCCCAGGGGATGAGCGGCCACCTGTTTTCTGATGTGGGGTCTGAGTTTTGCATATTATCTTGCAAGAGTTGACGTATTATCTCAAGATGAAATTCTTGGAGTGATGGTTTTTTACCAGTTTTGCAGAGGTATATAGCATGACTACTGAGAATTGCAAGATCTAGTAAATGCAAGAAAAACTTTTTATACCACTTTTGGGTACGCCTAACACTTTCAACATAACTGAGCATCATATCGGATCTGTCGACAGATCCCATGTTGAAATTATACTCTTGGACACAAACAGGCTTAATAATCTTTTGAGCAGTTTGGTAGCGCACTTTGCCACTATCTACCATTTCGTCAACATGTTCACTGGTTATCATCAAGACTTGCCGCCGTTTATTGACCATGGAACTTCTGACTACCAAACTTGTTGTGTCGTTACATGTCTCCGTTTGACCAACATCTAACTCTTGTTGAAACTGAGGCATCCCTAATCGTTCACCTCTTACAGTGCCACAAGCATTGGTCTTATTCAAGTGTAAGTACGTGAACAGATCAGGGCTACTGTACCAATTGTCGACAAACATTAAGTGACCCTTGTTCAAGTACGGTGTAAGCAAAGTAGTCACGATCACTCCTGAAATACCTAAGTCTTCGGTATTGTATATTTCACTGTCCTTTCCCGTGTACACAATGAAGTCCAGCACATGCCCTGTCTCACAGTCACATAAAATGTAGGTTTTTATACCAAACCTACTTCGTTTAGATGATATAAACTGTTTGAATGATAGTCTGCCTTTGAACTTCAGCAAACTTTCATCAATGCACAAGTTTCTAAACGGAATTTAATTAGTAGAAAATGTTTTCCTAAAAATGTCAACCAGTTCCTTTATTTTAGAAAGTCTACCGTGCTGATTTTGCTGAGCGTTGTCTGAAAAATGTAAAAGGCTCAAAATGGTGCAATACCTGTTTCGAGACATAAGGTTTGGTATGTAATTTAGCTGAAGTTTATCAGTTGACCAATAATTTCCCAAAACATCTTTTTTGTTGTGGACCATAAGCAACGTAATAGCTAAAAAACCTTTGAACTCCTCACTGTCAAAGGTTTCCATTTTGTAAGCCTTGATTTAGGTGTTGGGGCCTGATTTGAAGTCACACACGGTTTGTTTGATCTACACTAAAATTTGTTGTTTCTTCAGGAAACATTTTCTCAAAGCAGTCTATTCCACGGCAAGGATCGGGATATAAATGTGGGCTAACTATACCACTCTGTGTATCATCGTAATGGTGAATTTTAGGAACAAAAACATCATTATTCCAAACATGAGGATATTTATTGGTCTCCTTCTTAGGTTTCTTTGCAATCCGCTTTTTTTTTTGTTTGAAAGTTTTATTCTTGGGTTCATTTTTTTGGAGGGGTTTTCTAGCTCTTTGAGATGTGCTAGGGGTGTCATAAAAATCAGGGGGGATTGGTTCGTTACTTACGACACTATCAGAATAATTTTTTTTTAGCTGTGTAATAGTAATGCCATCTCGATCCGCACGGTCTTGGACTGAGGCGTCACTGATCCAGTTTTCGAAAGGGCCAATCTGTGAACTAGGAAGTTCTAATAACTGTAATAAATCGTCATCTTCAAGCACATCACCAGCCATTACGACAACTAATTACCACTCATGTAACACTATCAAGTAAATAACCACCACAAACAACCATTGATAATGACACGTACAGTAAACGTTAGCTCCCGCGAGCACGAGTTTTACTGAGAAAACAATCTGATTTGATTGTGACCTATGGTACCACTAAAATCCGCACCAGAATGCAGCACTAAATAGGCAGGACTGTCAACCACTTGTTAACGTCCGTATTTCAGTGATAAGGCGGGAAATGAGCTGTCTAAAAATAAACACAACAGCTGATTAGTTCAACACGAGATAACTAGTCCGTGGCGATTGATCTGAAAACTAATAATGCGTGGCATATCTCGTGCGTGGTGGTTAAGGGGTTAATATTGTATGTATGTGAGAGATAAAGTAAAAAATTATTTTCAGCATGAAAGTCTGAATGTTCTACCTCTAAACAGTCCTAGTCTAAGAGATTATTATTTTTTCATTTTGTGATCTCTGAAAACCAGACCAACAGTACGTGGTACGGATTCCACGTAAAGCTGTTGGTCACTTATAGTTGCCCTGGCTATTGGGCTATTAATGAATAGCCCTTCCTAAGGAACAGTCAACCCTAATTAGTAACTATGACTACACTCGTTTGTCTACACGTCACGCTCATTCGCTTCTCATTTCGCCATATCTTGACGATCGGCATCTTACTTATGAATAATGAATGTGCAGGGCGTCTATTATGTCTGGAAACACCCAAATATATTCTTTATTCATTGAAATATAAAAGTTGAAATTTTTTACAATTGTGATAGGAATTTAGCACCTACTTTTTTTAACAATGTTTACTTATGTAACACTAATGGGGGACATCCTGTAGAGGGTATCGTCAATTTTGCTTTATGGAAGCCTATAACTTGTGATACATCACTTTGAAATGAAGCCATAATTTTACATTGGCCATAAAAATTGTGCATGAGCACAGAGTGTTACCACTGCCAGTTATTGGGTGAAGCCATTTTACATATCAGTCTAAGCATGTTATATATATATATATTCAATTTTATATAATGTATTATTTTGTAAAATATGTAACATTTCATGTATAAGTACATTGTATCAATGAGAGAATAAAATCTCCATACCAAAAAATATAAAAAATTAGGATTATTGTAAATTTTGCGAGGGCTGATTTATTTTTTGCCAAATTTATTACATCATCTTTAAATTTAAAGATTCTGTGTTAAGATGCAATTTGCATTTTAAATTCAAATGAATTGTGCTTTTGAAGGGACTCTGATTAAATGTTAATGTATATTTCAGTTATTTAAAAAAACCAATTGCAAGTTTGCATGGGTCTACAGACCTGTGTGTGAACTCTTTTCAACAAGTGAAGTTGCTCAGTTTGGGTATTCAAACCTTGGACCTTGCTCTCTGCAGTCCGAAGTCTTAGCCACTACACCGGCAAATCTTTAATATCATAAATAATATTATAAAGTGTTGAAAGATTATCATTGACTGTAGAAATAAGAAGATTATCCACTCTTATGGGTCTTGTGGAGCGGTTTTATTGTCGCAAGAGAAATTTGTTCTTGTTCTGTCTTTAGAGATAGCAGTGGTTTCCCTCTCTTAGTCTCTCTTTTCAGCCCACACTGAAGTGATTAATATCTTAGCTAACAGTAACGTTAGCTTTCTGAACTCAACCAATTCAAGGGAACTGGCCCTGACGACATACCTGCATCTGTCCTGAAACACTGTTCAACTTTACTTGCCCCTCAACTAACTGCACTTTTTAATAAGAGTCTTCATGCCGGGGTCTTCCCCAATGCTCTCAAAGAAGGCTATGTCGTGCCCATCTATAAATCTTCATCCAAGGGAGAGGTCACCAATTACCGACCAATTGTTATTCAACCTGCTCTGGCCAAAGTTTTTAAGTGCCTTCTCATTGACAAACTTATTTTCCACCTACAAGCTCTGATAATCCCTGAATAGCACGGTTTTGTATCGGGGAGATTGTCTCTCACCAATCTAGCTCTCCTCCAACATTTAGTCACCTCTACTCTAGCTTCAGGAAACCAGGTCGACTGCATATACTTAGACTTTTCGAAGGCGTTCGACACCGTTAGCCATGAACATCTTATAGCAAAGTTGGAGGGGTTTGAGATCAGCGGCAGTCTACTCAGATGGTTCAGCTCATATCTGAGTGGCAGACCTCTAAAAGTAAAATTCAAGGATGCATTGTCTGATCCATTTGTTGCTCTATCTGGAGTGCCACACGGCTCTCATCTCGGGCCTCTTCTATTCTCCTTGTTCATCAGTGATGTGGTGGATGTACTCGACTCTAACTGTCTCCTGTTTGCTGAGGACTTAAAGATTTTTAGAATTGTTCACTCGGATGAGGACTGCTCTCGACTTCAGAGATGTCTTCGGCGTGTCGAAGGATTGGTGTACCGATAACAGCATGAGGCTTAAAGTTAACAAGTGTGTGGTGATTACATATAGTAAAGCTAGAAGGCCTGTGGATTACAATTACTGCCTAAGTAACCTGCCCCTTCCTAGAAGCGACAGCATTCGAGATTTAGGGGTTGTATTGTGTGAGGATCTCAGTTTCTCACGGCATATCGACGAAATTTGTTCTAAAGCCACCAAGGTCTTGGGATTCATCATGAGATCCTCCAGGTGTGTATTGAGTACAGAGGCGCTTCGCACGCTGTACATTTCTTTGGTGAGGTCAAAACTTGAATATTGCAGCTCTATATGGTCACCCCACCAAAAGTGCTACACATCGATAGTCTGGAGAGCATTCAGTGCCATTTTCTACGTCTCATCGGGTGTAGGATGGGGTACATGTACCGGGATATACCTACCCAGGACATTAGAAGGTTTTTTGGACTTGATACTCTAGCCACAAGGAGAGTAATCAGCGATGCCATGTTTCTATTCAAGATACTAAGTGGACAAATCAACTGCCCTAATCTGCTTGCGCTGATTAACCTACATGTCCCGCCACCTAGATCCACTCGCTCCATTGTGCTGTTTGCTCGCCAACACTGTTCCACGAACTATGAACTTTATAGCCCTCTGCCTAGACTGCATCGACTCGGTAATCAACTCTGCTCATATGTGGACTTCTTTGACTGCGGTCCACAGGATGTCGGGAGGATTGTGTCTTCGGCTCTCGAGGAACAGTAATCTCGCTCTGCTGTGATCTAGTTGTATTAGTCTTGTATAGTGTCTATTTTTCTGTCAATGTTATCAGATCTTTCTGTTACTAGTCAATATTATTCCGCTGTTCTAATGTATTTTTGTTATTTTGCATTTATTGTTATTGTAAAAATGGTGTAACCGTAAATAAATAAATAAATAAGTAAAATAGTCTTTTGAACGCTTGTTATGAGCCATTCACAATGGTGCTGCTATCTATGAGATAGCAGCACAAGGGCGCATCTACAGCATATGTACTGCTTTGGTCTACCTGTTTCTCATATGTTATAATAGCAAAAGAGTCTGAAAATTCTCTGTATCATCTAATTTGGTAGTTCTGATAGTATGAACAGAGTTTTCCCCCTAAATTTCACTATGTTCTTTAGTTATTTTTCCTCTGAGGAATCACTAGCTTTACATTTAATCAATGAAAAGACAAAAAAACTAATTATTGTGTTAAAGAGGCTTTTGGAACGAACACTGAATGTGAAAAGCTGGATTTGTTAAATTGAATACAATTGATTTTAAATTTAAGGAAGTCGTTAAGAAGGAAAGAGTGAAGGGAACGGATTGTTGGGCAGATATTTTTAATTCTCTCTCTCTCTCTCTCTCTCTCTCTCTCTCTCTCTCTCTCTCTCTCTCTCTCTCTCTCTCTCTCTCTCTCGCTCTCTCTCTCTCTCTCTCTCTCTCTCTCTCTCTCTCTCTCTCTCTCTCTCTCTCTCTCTCTCTCTCTCTCTCTCTCTCTCTCTCTCTCTCTCTCTCTCTCTCTCTCTCTCTCTCTCTCTCTCTCTCTCTCTCTCTCTCTCTCTCTCTCTCTCTCTCTCTCTCTCTCTCTCTCTCTCTCTCTCTCTCTCTCTCTCTCTCTCTCTCTCTCTCTCTCTCTCTCTCTCTCTCTCTCTCTCTCTCTCTCTCTCTCTCTCTCTCTCTCTCTCTCTCTCTCTCTCTCTCTCTCTCTCTCTCTCTCTCTCTCTCTCTCTCTCTCTCTCTCTCTCTCTCTCTCTCTCTCTCTCTCTCTCTCTCTCTCTCTCTCTCTCTCTCTCTCTCTCTCTCTCTCTCTCTCTCTCTCTCTCTCTCTCTCTCTCTCTCTCTCTCTCTCTCTCTCTCTCTCTCTCTCTCTCTCTCTCTCTCTCTCTCTCTCTCTCTCTCTCTCTCTCTCTCTCTCTCTCTCTCTCTCTCTCTCTCTCTCTCTCTCTCTCTCTCTCTCTCTCTCTCTCTCTCTCTCTCTCTCTCTCTCTCTCTCTCTCTCTCTCTCTCTCTCTCTCTCTCTCTCTCTCTCTCTCTCTCTCTCTCTCTCTCTCTCTCTCTCTCTCTCTCTCTCTCTCTCTCTCTCTCTCTCTCTCTCTCTCTCTCTCTCTCTCTCTCTCTCTCTCTCTCTCTCTCTCTCTCTCTCTCTCTCTCTCTCTCTCTCTCTCTCTCTCTCTCTCTCTCTCTCTCTCTCTCTCTCTCTCTCTCTCTCTCTCTCTCTCTCTCTCTCTCTCTCTCTCTCTCTCTCTCTCTCTCTCTCTCTCTCTCTCTCTCTCTCTCTCTCTCTCTCTCTCTCTCTCTCTCTCTCTCTCTCTCTCTCTCTCTCTCTCTCTCTCTCTCTCTCTCTCTCTCTCTCTCTCTCTCTCTCTCTCTCTCTCTCTCTCTCTCTCTCTCTCTCTCTCTCTCTCTCTCTCTCTCTCTCTCTCTCTCTCTCTCTCTCTCTCTCTCTCTCTCTCTCTCTCTCTCTCTCTCTCTCTCTCTCTCTCTCTCTCTCTCTCTCTCTCTCTCTCTCTCTCTCTCTCTCTCTCTCTCTCTCTCTCTCTCTCTCTCTCTCTCTCTCTCTCTCTCTCTCTCTCTCTCTCTCTCTCTCTCTCTCTCTCTCTCTCTCTCTCTCTCTCTCTCTCTCTCTCTCTCTCTCTCTCTCTCTCTCTCTCTCCCCCTCCCTCCCTCCCTCCCTCCCTCTCTCTCCCTCTCCCTCTCCCTCTCCCTCTCCCTCTCCCTCTCCCTCTCCCCCCCTCTCTCTTTCTCTCTCTCCCTCTCTCTCTCTCTCTCTCTCGACAGTTTAAGACTAGTCCCTAAATTATACGTTTAAATGTGAATTTAATGTAGTTTACTTTAAATTCATTTTTTAACGTGGAACCCAGGCACATGCCTTATGTTGCTAATCTAGAGTTAAATATTTAGTAAACATATTAACATAGCAAAAATAGTCCGCATAAGAAAAGTTAAAAACACTATTCTACTTGAAATATTATAAAGCTTAAACACAAAGAAAATAAATATGTTAAAATATTAGCAAAGGATACTACTTGGGTAAGTCAGTATAAATGAAGGTCTTCACGTCAGGTAATCTATTAAGTGAACAGCCTCTGCAACTCTGAAATAAAACATACTTATATGTATTGTACTGTATAGTTGTTTTACTCATTCTATAGAACATTCAATTCTGAATTAATATAAAGGTACATTTTAACTAAATTATGATATGGTAGCAAGTAAAGTAAGGACAGATTTGATGAACCCTTTTTACGACTCCTACCAAATACAAGTAGTTTTCTATTTCACATAAGTTCCATTTTGTGAACAAAATAATTGTATTGTTCAGTTATTACTTTTCATTACAGTTAAGAAGTTCATAATTCTGTGGTACAAGTAATTCATGGTTACATATACAATTTAGTTCCTTAAGACTAATTTACCTTGCAACAGTTTTCTTAGTTACTTTTACTTACTAAGTTACTCTATGTACATCACTAGATTCACTATAACAAGTAACTTGCTAAATTGACTTTCTAGATAAATTACCTAATCAATAAATTTCAAACTTGTATTGTTTATATTGTTGTCACTCATAAACAATTGTTTAAAATCCGTTTGTTAATGACTTTTAAGATATTTTCCCATAAACCTATAATTGGAAACATGTCATATATTTTTATTAACTTACTTTTTGTCTATCTTGTAACAATTTTACCATCAATATACAACTAACTTCCTGAGAGCTGGTGGGAAAAGTCATTGACCTAGTCTGACAAAAGCTATTCATGTTCACTGGCTGCTTGTGTCACTCGCTTTGATGTTGTTCAATATGCTCATTCCTTTGTCCATATGCATGGGTATAATTGAAATGGAAGCCATTTTTCACCACAACCGCTTCTACTCCCCATAAGGGTGCAAACAGAACAAGAGGGTCGCGGACAACATCCATGTAAATCAAACATATTATAACGTGTGAAGTAAGAACACAACGGGTAAATCGTGGTGGAGGTCTATCGTGATGCTCTCCTGGATGTTTTCATAGATCCTTTTTTATATCAAACTAGTTTGATTTTTCATGCATGCCTACCTCGCGGTTTAGCAGGCTGCTACGCCGTGATTGGTCCACTCAAACCCCCTCCCCGTATCACGCCACTTCTCCTTGTCCGGGAGACTTTATACAAACTACCCAAAAATTGTACTGTCAGTTCAGTTTAAGTTGTCTACCATTGTCAACAGTGAAATGAAAGAAGAACTTACTATTGCCGTCCAGAACTCCTGTGCTCTGGGATAAGTAGCACAGGCAACACCACAACCGACACATGTTTGTTTTGTGCACGGAAAATCACCTACTATACAGATTACCAATCATTCAACACAGTCACCGCAGACAATTCGTCACTATCTTTACTTGGGTCACATAACATTGCAAACAAGACTATAACCAACTTTAAAGATGAAAACCCATCACACTCTCAACAGTCTAAGCTTGAATAAGGATCACAGGTGACCTTCTCACTATGTGCTGTTGACATCGACTGCGAGCTAACTAGTGCCTACACCTCCACCGTGACCCACTTTTTTTGTTCGCACCCAAGGGATGTAGATTAATTCTCTCTCACTCTCTATACCCCTTTCGAGAGAATTAATCTACAATTCCTTCATACATTTTACATGTAATGATTATCTACGCTCTTAGTATAGATTGAGTAGTTGGATAAGATAAAATAAGTTAAATTACATAAGTGATTCTAACTATGGATACTTTAGTGTTCGGGGTGGTTTTGTCAATAGTATATCTTCCTGAAAGGTGCAACTGGGATTTCATTAAATAAAGGCTAACAATATTTTTTATATTTAGGACGCAAAGCGGAGAGTTTCTTGTAGTTATTAAATAACCAAAGCAGGGATAAAGTTTTAAAACCCACTAGTGAAGTGGTCTTTTGGTCAGGGTACATTAATATTGACTCTCCATTAAGAAACTTGCACACATTACGAATATTTTTCACACATTGATACAATATATTCAATCATCGTTTTATAGGTTTCATAGTTACAATATATACACTAGAATTTTTCATACGTTACTGAACATTGTAAATTGGACCAGACTATTAATTCCTCCAACGTATGTCTCGTGGCCGCCAAAATATACAGACCAATGTACATCTTGGCAGGCCCACTCACCCCCCATTGTATGTTTTGATGGTGTACCTACAGTTAAACATTGTTAACTGTACAGGGATAGCCTGAGCTCTGGCCTTAAATCAAATCAAAATATGTTAATTGTCTGTAAGCAAGTACATGCAATTGACAAGGTCAAGAGAACTAAAGCTACTTAAAATATAGATACATGAGCCAGTAATTATTTAATACAACTGGTTATTATACAAAAATTTCAAAATACACAACTCCAAACTATACAGTATAATAAATAAGTTAATAGATAAGCAAATTGAGACAACACTATTTTACAATAAATAAACAATAACACAGTAACATCCAAATAAATAAGAACATTACAAGTCAGGTACAAAGTGTTGATGAGTAATTCAACACAATACTACTACGGTTCAAAATAAAAATTCATTTATTGAACAAAAATGATTTAAGATTAACTCTTAAAGATTAATGAGTTAAGCGGCATAGGGTGATGCATTTAAAGATAGTTTTATTTGTACACATTTTGCGGAAAAGTTATTTAAAAAGTGCACCAAGTATTCTTTCTTTATGCACTTCGGAACAGAATAGAAGTGGTGGGGATTCCTAGGCATCCGTTTTCAGAGGATAATAGACCTTCCAGTAGAACGGTCACATCTTTGTGGCACTCCGTACCGCTAGCTTGTAGAAACGTAAGTGTTTTACTCCTGTTACAGCACCCTACTTTTTTCTTTTTTTATGTATTGTCTATTTTAGAGTTTCAAAGACCATTTTGTTTTATTTAATAATTATCTTCATTATTAATTATTATTGTTTATAATAATACAGTAATTTTATACATTCTATTTTTAGTTTATATCATATAAAATAGTTTAAGTACATTAATATATAGTAAATTATACTATATTTAAATATTAGATAACAACAAAATGGTGTTACATTTTTTTCAGGTCCCGCCAGTTCGATGAACTATAAACTCTACTGCAAGCTTGAGCTACCTGACGAAGAGCTTCAAGAAGATATAATTTTGATATTATAACTGATAATTTTCTAGATAATATTTGTAAAAATATAAGAAAACTTTTAGCTTATTTCTTGTTGTTTATTACACTGCGTACAAGTAAATACAATAAACACCCTATATAGATGATCGAAGAACGAAAAAAGTTGTTAACATGCAATGCAGCACCGAGTGCCGCTAGCATGTACTATAGCAAGAAATTATGGCACAAGTAACAGAGGGTTAACCAGTTAAATAATTTATGCTTAAAATTTTCATTATCATTCCAGAAAATAGCGAGGGAGATGATTTTATATTTTTGGATCTAAAAAGAGATGGCTATCTTTTACTTTATCAAGCCTTCTTGTATATTTTATATTGTATAATATTGAGTATTTTAAATGTTACAGTGTAATTGGATATATATATTGTAACATGTAAATTTGAATAAAATAAAATTTATGCAGTCTCTATTTCTTATTGAGACAGAACATTGCTTACGCAGTGTTGTAAATATGTCAAGAGGAGGGAATCCCATACTGAGTGAGAGGTAAAAATTGGCTTCCAATGTGCATAACTTACTGACAAAAACAGCAACAGCGGGTACAGACAACCTGAGGCTCAGTTTGTTGTACTGTTCGCATTTTTGTACCATTACAGTAAATTTACGTTTGCCTAAATAAATAACGTTTAGCCTAAATTTCCTGAAATTAGATAAAATTTAGAATATTTTGGCTAGCTCACATTTCTCTTTTAATTATCACAACATTGTTCCAAAGGGGTACTCCTCTTTTCGCGATTTATGAAAATAAATTCATAAATGCTACATACTGCAAAATAAACATCTTATGTTCTGTAAATTGTATGATAGCCCATATGCCTAGATTTGTGAACATGTTGATATGAAATAAAAGTAGGTTTACAGAAAATTATTATTTTTTATGAATTTTATAATAAACCTGTGCAAATTATCCAAAAATCACCTGCCATTATAGAAAAAAAAATAACTGCCACCTCGAGGGTTAGGTTCCAATAGTTACAATAACCTACCTGAACTTCTCCTCTAGCAACGTCATAAAGACTAGATTCTTCTGAAGATACGACAGCTACAAAACTGATAACCAAAACATTCACTATTACAATATATCTCGACATATTGATTATGCTGGTTTTTATATTCTTAAAATACAAACTAATTACAGCTATCCCTCCGAAATTAGTTCTAGGTTAGGTTAGGTTGTTTTGTGGTTTTACATAGACAGTAGAGATGGGTAACTCCGGAGTGAACGACAATAAAGGAACTACTCCGGTTAAGGAGTTACAGCTCCAACTCCGAGTGCTAGTGCGGAACTAGTTCATTTCGGAACTAGAATAAATGAGTATTATATGTCATAAATATACACATATAAAATATACAATACTTTACTTTCTGCTGGAAAATTCATAAGACATCCATACTTTTTCTTTGTAAAATAATTAATTAAAATACACAATTCAAATAGTTAGCTGGATATAACCTAAAAATCATATGTTAGTTTCTATCTTTTTGGAACTATCAACAGAAAGGAGTGAGAACGAGATGCGCGCGCAACCACTGTCAGAGCGGCTGCAGTGTCGACGTATCTCTCCCCACTCCATGGAACTAACATAGTTCCGGAGTTGTTGGAACGATCAAAACAAAGGAGTGAAGTACGTGATGCGCGCGCATCCACTCGGAGCGACTCACTTGAGCTTCGCTCCACGTTGAACTGGAACGACGTTCGGAGTTGGAACTACTCCGCGGAACTAGTTCCGAGTCATTATAACTCCGGAGTGAACTAACTCCGTCTGATGAACTACATTTCCCATCCCTAATAGACAGGAAGAATAAATACAGTATACAGTCAACTTGCACAATATGTAAAAAGCAACAAACGTGGGAGAGGGAGGTGAAACTTGGGATAGTGATGGGGGGATGGGACAAGACTAAAAATATTCGTGGGATTGAAAATAATTTTAAAATGCTCATATATTCCAATAAAATTATTTATTCCAATATTTTTTATTGGGATATATGAGAATTTTTAAATTATTTTCAATTTGAAATCTTCCAAAAAAAAACTCAAAGAAGAAATTGATTTATTGGATGTTTCATCTGATGGCTATTTCGTTCATTCGGTTTTTGTATCGGGATGCTTCTTGTATCATCTAGTCACAGAGTAAAGATTAAATTAAAGTGGTCATGATGTATTCTATCCTTTGGTGGCATCATAGACCTTCTATTATACCAGACAGTCCCATCATACGGGCGAGCTGGTCGTAGTTCTGGCCCAACGTGTCGGCTAGTTGTTCGAGACCTCGCCAGACTGCGCTGGCGTTGGCTCTCTCCCCCCTCAACCCATTACCCACCCTCCTTAGGAAAGACGTCAGGCACTACGTCACGTACTACGTCACGCTACGTCAGCGCTGCGTTGCCAAATTGAACAGTGCATGCGATATGCCCTGTTGCCGTCCTTCCCCGAGCCCTGGCCAGAGAAGGAGTGCGATTTGGATCCAAACATCATCAATGCACGTTTGGAACCAACTCATACATACTAACGACTAAACACTTTTTACAAATACAATAATATTAAACCTACCAGAAAATACGTTTAATAAAAACAAATATGAAATGTCATACTGGCGACTAAACACTTTTTACAAATACAATAATAATACCTACCAGAAAATACGTTTAATAAAATCAAATATGACATGTCATACTGACGACTAAACACTTTTTACAAATACAATAATATTATACCTACTAGAAAATACTTTTAATAAAAACAAAAATGACATGTCATACTGACGACTAAACACTTTTTACAAATACAATAATATTATACCTACTAGAAAATACTTTTAATAAAAACAAAAATGACATGTCATACTGATGACCAAACACTTTTTACAAATACAATAATATTATACCTACTAGAAAATACTTTTAATAAAAATAAATATGAAATGTCATACTGACGACTAAACAATTTTACAAATACAATAATATTATACCTACTAGAAAATACGTTTAATAAAAACGAAAATGACATGTCATACCGACGACTAAACACCTTTTACAAATACAATAATATTATACCTACTGGAAAATACTTTAAAAAAAAACAAAAATGACATGTCATACCGACGACGACTAAACACTTTTTACAAATACAATAATATTATACCTACTAGAAAATACGTTTAATAAAAATAAATATGAAATTTCATACTAGACGACTAAACAATTTTTAACAAATACAATAATATTAGGCCTATACCTACTAAAAATACGCTGAATAAAAACGAAAATGACGAAAATAGAGTTTGTATTCATTGCTCCTATGCCCGCACTCTTCAGACGGATCGACTGACGTCACTGACACACACACAAAACAACTACAACATGTCACAGATGAAAATTTGTATTGTATAATATTATATACAAATACTAATACAGTTTAGACTATTCAAGAATAATCAAATTGTTCATGAGTAATCTAAAAGATGCAACATGTTGACGCTGTCTTCAACTTTGACTTGCTATAATAAAGTAGTTTTTCATGGTGAAATACAACCACGAATAATGTTATATATGGTATATTGCATTAATCTCATTTGCCATTTCGTACTAAAGGTTAAAATCTTTATCTACAAAATGTATATATTGTAGATAATTTGTAGATATTTTGTCTTGTATCTTTATTATAATTGATTATACTTAGGCCTACTGTTTATATAATAAAAATTACAGTGTCCTTATTTTCAACTACGTTAAACATTTCTTGAATACGACCACAAATGTATGTCCCTGAATACCAAATATCTGATTCTTATATTGGGTGGTGTGAATAAAAAGTAGAAAATTCTTTTTTGAAGAATATTCTTCATTTCGAGTGAATAAAAACGAAGTAAAATCTGCGTGGTAGAAAATACTTATTTTCATTCGGATGGGGTAATATTTTCTCCAATTTTGTGTGAATAAAAGGTAGAATTTTCTACTCATCTGTAGAATATTCTTCATTTTTATGGAGTGTGGTTTAGGCCAGACTTCACTTCCATGTCACTCGGCAACATGGCTATGTTCATGCAAGTTCGTGAGCAGAAGGTATATCGCGAGCGGCGGAAGGTCAGTGGCAAACAGCTATTACGGTTTGAAGATCAAAGTATTGATTTTTTAACTAATGAATTGATAGTGACGAGACACGTGGTGGAGTTATTCCACCGTCTGGCGCAAACTGTGAACCTGATGAGGATGACGTCTTACCATTCACGCCAAATACATCTTCATCGACCTCTCAAACGCCTACGACGATACAAGAAAAGTCTGAGTGTGATGACTTCATTGTCAGTGATAGCACCAGTGACGAGGAAGATTGGGGTTTACTGAATTTATCTGATGTCACTCCACCTCCTAAGTCTTTAGAGTCCTGTGCTGTGAGGTTAGTATGTCTATTTCATAAACATCAGTCGACAATCAAATAATACATTTTAATTATCGGTTTTAAATATACCTTCAATCTGTAGAAATAAATATTTCTGAGCATATCAAATCAACACTAAAAAAATATGTCATAGAGTGAAACAATGGATTAATAAGGAAGAACAGTGGTGGTTCCAGTGCCCAAGTGAGTGTTCTGTGCACAGGGACTTTTTTGTTTCTAAAATCCTGGTGGCGAAGTTGCACAGAACTCTCCAGGAGATCTCCAAGGACATGAGGCAACCTGGGACCAAAAACACAGGTTCTTGGAGAAAAGTACAAAATTAAAAAAATTATTAGAGATGCTAAAATTTACGCTATTTTGGACTGAAGGTAAATATATCCATTACAGTATTTTGTCATTATACTTAATTAATTGTTACAATAAATTTAAAACATTGTTATGTTTACTAGCATATTTAACGTGTATGTTGTTTACAATATTTATTTAAATTAGTTTCATTACTTTTTGATTTTGAATTTGATTGTAAGAATAAATTTAAAACGCTTTGATATTTTAAAGGAAAATTTAAATATGTTGTTTACGATATTTCTTTCAACTAGTTTCATTATTTTGTATACTTTTTTGTATTTGATTGTAAGAAAAAAATTTAAACATGTTGATAATTACTAAGAAATTTAAAGCGTATGTTGTTCACAATATTTATTTCAATTCGTCAATTTGTTTACTAATTTTGTATGTTTTTATTTCTATTTGATTATAAAAATAAATTTAAAACTCTTTGATAAGTATCAGGAAATCAAATGTTTATGTTGTTTATGATATTTGCTTTCACATAGCTTCATTATTTTGTATGTTTTTATTTTTCTTTGATTGTGAGAATAATCATTTAAACTTAATTTATGTTTATTACGAAAGTAATGAGTGTGTAATAGTTTTTTTTCATATTATATAATATTGATTACTATTAAGTTATTTATTACGTAGGTTTTCATTTCCCTTGAGGTGTCAGAGTAAATTTAAACATTAATTGAAATTTATGACAAAAGTTGTATGTAAAATAGTTGTTGTTCATAATTTGGCTTTCAATTAGTTTTAGAGTATGTTATCCTATGTACATGTTTTACATACTATTGTAATGATAATTTTTCTCGATAAAAATAACTATTGTCTCGATGAAATATAGTTAGATTCCTTATTGAATTCTAATTGGTGCCTATAAAATAAATACAATTTTATTTTTAAGGTTATTTAATTATGGCAAAACAAAAAAGTTTAAATGGTAATGGTAGTATTGTTTCAATTAGAATAATTAGTTAATATGTTGTGTTTTCTTTTTTTTCAATCAGTAGGAATGTTATTTGGGCTTTTGCCAGTGTTGAATTCTCTCCTAACTTGTTTTTCATAATACTGTATTATAAATATTGCATTTGTCTAAACAATTGGTTTGGGAAATTAGTATTATTTTTGTACTTATTACTGTAATATTTTTATGAAAGTGTTATTTTTTTACATTATATACCATTAATTATAGTAGTACATATCTCATTTATTGTATTGTATTTAAGTATGTTGTTGCTGTGATGAAATGTTAAAGATGGAACATTACAGTACATGATTAATTGTGATGGTTTAATTTAAACGTAAGATGCAGTTTATTTCATAACTCAAAGATGTTTAAAGTGGTTTGTTGTTAACAAGAGTATTATATGTCAATTTGTTTAGTTATTTTATTTGTTCTTCTTTTTTCTGTGGTTCCAATTTTATGCAGGTTTGGTTAAATGTAAATATATATTATCTTATAGTTGTTATTCAACTTTCTGAAAGTTGTAAATTTCATTTAATAATACTTGGTACCAAGGTATAGACATTCGTTCTAAAATTACATATGGTATTAATATTATATATCACCAATTTAACAAACCAAAGCACATATCACAAAATTCATAAAAAACTATTTTATAATTTCCACCAACGATAAATACATTTTCAAATGTTTTCTTAAATTGCAAATTTATTTTTTAGGTTCCACTTTGATAAATAATGTACCAAATGTTACAATGTTAAGGTTATTTTTTGTAGGTGTTACTTATTTCCTTAATACAAATATAAATGTCATTTGAATTATTTTGGTAGTAAATTTTAATTGTTATATTATACCAATGTTATTATACTTCTAAGAACCAGTATTCATTTATTCCATGTGCTTTTTTAACGTGTTATTACTGTTAAATACTGTTATAATACAAAAATTAATAAGGCTATTAGAAAGACTTTTCAACACAGTAAATATACACTCAGTTTTAAACCAAAGAACAATACTTTTACTTTAAATAGTTTTTTGGTATAATACGTGTTGGTACATATACAGTACAAGTAAACGTCACACAACACAAATTCACCACAATATAAGCACAAAATGCACAAATATACTACAATACAAGTACAAAATGCACAAATATTGTGGTGATCGATCACCATAATATTTGTGCATTTTGAACTTGTATTGTAGTATATTTGTGCATTTTGTGTTTATATTGTGGTGAATTTGTGTTTTGTGACGTTTTACTTTAATTAACAAACTATCTAACAAAGAAAATAATAACAAATATGAAAAATCTGGAATATATAAAATACAATGCTTGAAATGCAATTCTTTTTATATAGGACAAACCGGTAGAAAATTTAATTTATTTTACAAAGAACACATACAAGTCATAAGAAACAACAACTCAACATCAATTAAATTCAACTTTGCTGAACATATTCTCCAGTCAAATCACAATTACCAAAATATCAATGAAAATGTTACAACTTTAGAACATAAGAAGAAAGGAGAAAAAATGAATTCCAAAGACAATTTACAATTACAATTTACAATGGTGACACAGTTGAAGAATCTGTTTGAATGTTTGGGCTTCGCTTGCTTTATTTCCGTTCCCACGCCCCGCAGGTAATTGCCTCCTGGAGACATGAGGGGGGGAATGACATCATCAAATTACGTCACAAGTCTTATTTCCGAGATTGCCAGTAGAGTCGCATGAATCAGGGGGTATAAAATTGTTTGTAGTGGTTCCTACTAGGTTGCTCTGCCTCCGCTCCGATTTTTACCGTCTTCAATTTTCTGGCTGGGATGGGACTGTCTGGTATAATAGAAGGTCTATGGTGGCATAGACCTTCTGAAGGTCTCTATGATGGTAGTAATTGACGCAGAAATTCACCATCTTGGTGAGATGACAAGCGTCTAAAAGTGTGGGGTCAGACGGTGTTCGGGAGCCTTCCACTCCCACTCCAAATCATATTGCCCCACCAAAGGTTGGCCCCTCATCACAGAACTGACACCAAGGTCCACCCACATTCCTAGACGCTTGTGTGAGATGGACACAGCTGATATAACCTACTGTTGAAATAAACATTTGATAACATTAAATAATTGATTTTAAACATCATTGTAAACTAAGTAAAACAACTAGAAGTAGGCTAATGTCCAGTATTACAAAGAAATAATAATAATCAAATATTATTTCATAATATTTGTCTGTAAAAAGTTATTATATCCTCTTGTTTATATCGCTGTTATTTCAACCAGCTGCGGTAGTTAAATTGCGTTTGGAAGGTAGAAAGACTAGGATCTAGTCACAATACTTCATTACAAGTTTTTTTTTTTTTAATTCTGCTGACACTCAGCTTCTGTCTAGAATTGAGCAGACAGTGGAGGGGCCGCCATCTTGGTAAGAGTTTCTTTCTCACTTTGATTGTCGTGTGTCTACTCTATTTTATTCTTTTCTCTGTGCCTCTAGTAGTTTAACAGATGAACAGATACAAATAGTGATGGTGATTACCTGTTCTTTTAAGTGAACAGTGATAAGAAAGGCCCCATCAGTGACGTCAAGAACTACCGGCTTATAACAATTCTGCCAGTCTTTGCAAAAGTGTTTGAGAGGGTTGTCCTTTACGGATCAGCTTTATGGTCAACCAGTTCATTACACCAGCCCAACATGGATTTAGGAAGGGGCGATCCTCTGTCACAAATCTTATGGTATTTGAGACATACGTATTTGACGCTTTTGAAGATCGATGTCAGGTTGATGTTGTTGAGCTTGATTTTGAAAAGGCCTTTGATCGTGTGAACCACAATATTCTTCTGAACAAATTACAACTCTATAACATTCGTGGGAGCTTACTCCATTGGTTTTGGAGCTATTTGCACGAGCGTAGACTTCAGGTTAGGTACAATGGTGAATTCTCACGTGATTTCATCGCTACTTCTGGAGTGCCCCAGGGATCATTGCTCGGTCCTTTGCTCTTCACCATTTTCATCAATGATGTCGTCAAGGACCTTCACTGCGGCTTCCTGCTGTTTGCCGATGATCTCAAGATCTACCAGAGGGTCTCTTCCGTGGAGGATTCGAGCATTCTTCAAGATGGCATTGACTCTGTCTCCCAGTGGTGCTCATTAAACAAGATGAACCTGAACGTTGACAAGTGCGTCTGCATTACCTTCCATCGTATTTTGAATCCCTTGCAACGTGAGTACCTTCTGGATGGAAGAGTGTTAACCAGGTCTTCAGAAGTGAGGGACGTGGGTGTGATACTGACTTCAACTCTTAGCTGGGAACGCCAAGTTCAATCTGTTTGCAGTAGGGCACTACGAAGCCTCGGCCTCATTCATCGGCTTGCTTCAACCTTTTCTAACCTTTACTCACTGAGATTACTGTACTGTTCTCTGGTCAGACCACATCTCGAGTACTGTGACGTCATTTGGTCCCCGCATCAGCTTTACCTCAAGGATGAGATCGAGTCTGTTCAACGTAGATTTCTTCGTATTGTGGGTATCCATCTTGGCTTCAGATATCAGGACGTACCTTTGGAGGAGGTATCGTCTATGCTCCTCCTTCCACCCCTTGAAGTCAGGCGTTTCAATCATGATGTGGTCTTACTCCAACGCCTTGTTATTTCGGAGCTGGACTGCCCTGCACTACTTGAGAGAGTCAACTTCAGGACTCCCTCTGGAACCAGATCTCGGGACCTATTTGCCAGGGTGCCTGCCTCTTCAAATTACTTATTGAACAGCCCTATTCAGAGAATCCAGAGGCATGAAAATCTAATCCCTGGTAGTGTCGACCCTTTCAACTACAGTGGATCGGCGTTTAAGAGACGTCTCCATCAGCTCCAGGACTGCTTTTAGCACGTGCTTTTGTCGTTATTTATTAATATGCCTGTGCATTTATCTGTGTTTTGTTATGTTTGTATTTTTGCTGTATCTTTTCAAATTCTATACTATACAAGTATGTTTGTTTTGCTCATATATTTATTAATGTTATTTGTTTGAAACTTGAATATTTATTGTATCTAGCTCTAGTTAGCATTCTCTCTAGCATGTTTTAGAATTATTATATAAATTGTAAAGGAATAACACTGTGGCTTTGCCGTTGGAAAGATAAATAAATAAATAACCGTTTCTGCCCACTTGTAAGACCTGTGATTTCAAACAGTGATTCCGCTCTTTTCATTCCAATTGTGATTTGAACATCAAATCACTTTAGAGGCCTACGGCCTGCTACACCAATCGCGACGCTTCGAGGTTGTATATTGTAGGTGATTCCATGATATCACTAAACGAGACTTAAACTGAAAGGAATAAAAAGGAAATGTTTGGAGCAAAACTTATACACATATGTAAATCTTACTTCAACACATCTTAAGTTATTTTTAGTTAGTTAGATTTAGATAAACATGTATCTTGCTATTTAATGTAATCTGTTGTTATTGTATTATTGTCACATAAGTTATCATTGTTCATTATACTGCATATATACATTATACAATGCCATTTATGATGTACTTCTACTGAACTATTTGCTGTCATGGTCTTGTATTATTGTATCTATCGTAGTAGTCTTAGTAAGTTCCGTTGTAGATTTAGATAAACTTTATGATGCCATGTATTATTATTACACTATGTACAAAAGTGGTTTACCGTTGATAAATAAAGAAATAAAGTTAAAATGAATAGTGAATCAAATCAAATTAGTTACAATAAAAGTATTAAGTTATTTCAACTAAATATTTAGAAATAAGTTCCTCATATTTAAACTATATATTATTAAAGTTAACAGCAATATTCTTATTACTAATTCTAAATACTTAAGTTGAAGCTTAATTTGGTGTAGTTAGTAACTAAAAGTATAAGTAACAATATTAATGCAAGAAATATTTTAATGTACTTTTTCAAATTTGATGTAGTTATTTTAAACTCAAACTCTAAACATGCTTTATTTGGACAGATACATATCTGCATAACAGCGTCATATTTATATTGGAAACTTATTTAAGTTTTTAACATACAACTTCTACAATAAAAGGTCTATGCTACTATGAGACATCTCTTTATTAATACTTTAGACTGTGCAGAAAGGTTGTAGTTAAATTACATTGTATATATTTTAAATCGGCTTTATTATCTGGAGTAGTTATGCATGAGTATGTAATTGAATAGAGTGGCAATATTGTAAAATAATTTATAGCGTCACATACCTACATGATCTCCGGTACCGTGAAATAAATAATTTTAAGGAATTTTTTAAGTACATTTCGGGTACCATCTAGTCTTTTTGCCTGTTGGCAACACTGAGTATTTTATTTATAGTATTGAATTAATTTTCTGTCAACTTGGTTGGTATGGTTATAATTATGATAAATCGTCTAGAGTTAAGATATTTAACAAAACATTTAATTTGAATTATTATTATCTGTAAAGTAACTCTCTATTTGTCGGATATTTTTAAAACAATATGGATCCAGCTCTTTTAAGAGAAAGAGAACTTTTCAAGAAAAAAGCTCTGACAACACCTACGTAAGTATTGTCTTTATTGAGGTTATTACATTTTGAATTATTACATTCGTTGAATAGTTCAAAATTAAAGGTAATTACGTTGACCGTAGGGCATTTATTTTCATAGTCTACTTCTAATTTTTTCAGGTTTCACAAGTTAAAGCAAATGTAAATCGATGTTAGAGGGTTAAATAGCTTATGAAAATTTCAGTGCAGGGAAACACTTGATAATAAACTTTTATTTCAGTTGCCCAATACTATCAATTTGTATACACTATGCTGATGATATTTACTTCTAATTACTACCATCTGACCGTTATTAAGTGCATTTGCCTGAAACATGTTAATTTTAGTTGGTTATATTAGGTTTGGTTAGATTAGGTTGGGATAGGCAAATTTCTGGCGCTAACATACTTATCTCTGAAACTGGCACATGTGTAACACTGCGCCCACCGTAAATGTACTGCCAAATTGGGACGGTACTTGTTACACACTGTGAGCAGCGGCGACAAATGAACTAGGGTACACATCACTTGCACGATTCTAATACCACAATACACTAAATGAGTTGCTGCCTACAGTGATATAACAGTAGGTTTAGCCTATAATATACCTATATATATATATATACCTAGAAAAAAGGTAATTTAACCAGTATTATTTCTATTTTTCTTTTTCTTCCTATCAGAGGTAGTTCAATAAACAAATCTTTCAAAGCATATTTTTTGCTCACTTCCTCAGTTTCGTCCCATATCTGTTTGAATCTGTCATCATTTCGTTCAAGTTTTAAGCAGTCAATCGTTGCTTCGACTTTTGTGTAAACCGTAGATATTTCTATTGATGAACTTTGCAGTTCTTTGGATAGAATATCTGTCTGGCTCAAAATATTGTACAACATCTTCAGGTAAAACACAAACTTGAATGTCCTAACAACCTTCATCAGACCATCTGCTTCAGCAGCTATTTTGCTATTGGATGCATCAGTGGCTAGAACTTCCAAAGTGTCTGCAATTTCAAGTAATTGCTCAAGAATTACATAGATTGCTCTATGATGAACAGTCCAACGAGTTTTTGATAAACTGACCAATCTCCTGAATTGCGAATCTCCACTTTGCTTGCAAATAGATTCAACAATTGAAAACCTGTGAGCAGATAGGTTAATGACATTATACAGAGCATTGACAGTGGATAAGCAGTTGCGCAGTTCTCTAATTTCTTCACAAAAACACATAATTGCTAGGTCAAGTGAATGAGCATGGCAGTGGGTGTACAGTGCCCTAGTCTCTTCTTGTTGAAATCTTGCAGCTACTCCATTGAATCTTCCACTCATGTTACTTGCACCATCATATGCTTACCCACGCATCCTATGAATTTGTAAACCCAACTGCTCCAAGTAATCTTATAACAACATGTATGTTCTTGCCTGTTGTTTCTGAAATCTCAACGAAACATAAAAATCTCTCTTTAACTTCAATGTTGTTATCTATTTTAACAATGTAGCGAATACATATCCTTAACTGCTCACGAGATGACACATCTATTGTTTCATCACATATGATTGAGTATACTAAAGCACTACTCACCTCTTGCACAATTTCTTGAAGCATTTCATCTTTGATGCATTCGATTATCTGGTTTTGTACATGTGCACTTGTTTATGAATGAACAGATGATTTCATTAGAAATTTGGTTTCTTCCTTCATGTTTTTAACCCTCAGTTCCAGCAGTTCTAAAAAGTTACCTTTGTTTAAAGAAGTAACACTTTCATCATGTCCTCTTAAAGGAAGATTTTGCTTACCCAGGAACAAAATAGTTTCTGTGATAAATTTGATGTAGTCCCTATTAGCCTGCGCCTTTCTTTTATGCATGCTACAGATAGTATCAGCAACATTTTGTCCAGGGTGCCTATACTCAGCTACAAATTGTGACGATTTTAGATGCATTTCACTTTTTTCGTACTTCCTAAATTTTTCCAGTGCCTTTCTCCAATTTTTCATTCCTGTTTTAGTGGAAGAACCCCACATCCACTTTTTCATTAGAAAAAATTGCAGGGATAATAAAATGCGGAATCTTAAATAGTGCTTTATTCAACCCATTTGAACTCATTATACCATGACTCTTTAAACTGCCGTGATTTATTCAATATTTGTGTTTTTTAAAACACTGAAGGTTGGACTGAGCCTTTAGAAATATCAGCAGATTGCATTTCTAAAGAGGGATCTCTATTTGAGTCAGCAACGTACCTTACGTGCGAATTCGTCGAAGACTCAACGACCATAGTAGATATACTCTCAAACTGTAGATCCACATTTGACACTGTAGGCTTACTTGACTCACCAGACTTCATAAAGAAAGAGAGTACTGAAATACTTTTGCGTGGACATTTTACTACACAATTAAAATTCTACCACATCAAAACGTGAAAATTGCATAACCTCAAACACCCATATAGCTGACAACTGCACCTGTACACTGAGCTGAGGCATTGACAGCGAGCGAAAGCACCACGCTGACGCATGGATGGCAGGGTAGGAAGGGGGAGAAGTACTTGACATGGCCGCCGCTTGGTAGTCTCTACCAACATGCGTTAATACAGTAGGAGATCAACTACTGAGTTAAAGAGTTTTAATCACAATGCATTTAACTTTTAATGTTTTTTGAATACTGAATTGTTTCAGTTGTCAAATCAAATTAGACATATTGATTTGGATACTGAGACCAGCCTAGGATATATTAGTTCAAAACCTAAATAACGAAACATATTTTTGCTAAGTTGGAGGGGCAAGCGTCCTCCCCCCCCCCGGCACTACGTCTATGATTACACGTCATACAGGGTACCAACAAGCAGTATAAATGTTATTGTTTTATTGTGATAGTTTATTGTTTATTGAATTACAGTTGCTCTAAAGTTTCAGAAAAATCATTCTGACGACTGAAAAAATTAGTCATAGAATAAAAAGGTTTTTTTCCATTAAGTACATAGCTTCATGGCTTAAACAAGTAGAAAGAAACCTGTTAAAAAGTTCCTTAGATAAATTTTATTGGAGCATTAAAAAAAGAAAACAAATACTCTTTAAGCTCGTTCTTAGAAAATCCCTCTGTCGAAATTGCTTCTGTAAACTATTAATTAGATTAGTTCAATGTGAAGATGGCTGTTTTGTACTTTAAATTGGACAATTATCAGAGTTAGTTGCAGTTTGTTCTGTTCTTGATCAGTCACCCATTAAAAAAAATTAAATTAGTACAAAATAAAAACTAAGTTAAAAAATGTGAAAAAACTTATCATCTGAAAATTAGAAATAACTGACGTGCTTCGTAATAATGCATCAATTATTAGTTTCTAGTAACCAAGATATGGTTAGATGCTTCTAAATATAAGATATGGTTAGCTGCTAATTAACTTCAAATTCTATACTTAATAAACATGTACTGGTAATGGCTGACTGCAGAGGCAGTCGGACATTTTTAATAATATAAGAACAATGTTATTTTCGAATCCATGTTTTTTTTTCGTTATTTATTCACTAAAAGTTGTGTATTAGGTGTCATTTTAAACGGTTACATATTGCGCATTGAGTTTGCTTTTGATATTTTGGATACATACTAGAATTGAAAATTAGGTGAAAATAAAAACTTCAAACTAAATATTTTTCTATGCAACTAATTAGGAATCCTCAAAGCAATTCCAATGCGCAGTTTCATTCTTGATCAAATTTGTTCGGAAAAAATTTGTTGAAAAATAATTGTTTAGTTAGGATACGCGTGATCTTATGTCCGGTTTGAAAATAAAATTATTCTTATGGGATTAACATCCCTTGGTGAGCTTTACTTCACTTGAAAGCATCTTCTGCTTAAATTTTCTAACATATGTATTTCAAATTTTAACATGTTTGTATAGGATAAGCGGTACTAGTACTCCCTGAGATTAAATTTGTTCTACTTGGTTTTGGTTTATTAAGAAAACAATTATTAAAGTTAAAATGTCGTTCCCATCAGTTTTGTGTTATGGTGCAAACTACCACTTTAATAGCACGTTATAGTAAAATTTTTATAACCGTAGGCTCGGCCGTGCACTACTAACCTAAACCAATGAATGCAGTCCAATGAGTCAATTCTTGCATCGGGTGACCTAATTTGAGCGAATGTTTGCAAGACGCCCTTTACAATCACACTCCTCGCCCCTGACCTACCGCCGCTTCCGGAGCCCGAGACTACCGTTATAAAAATTTAACTATACCAAGACTGATTAAGGGGGAAAAGAATGCTTGTATACAACTTGATTTCTTCTGCCTCTCATCATCTGACTTTAGGAGTAGCTTATGTTCTTGGTTAACTTAAAATGTAAAGTCGACTTGCGCAGTTTGTTAGTGTAACTAACAGAGTTGCTAATTCTTCTTCCTTCTGCTCATTTTGTTATTTTTCTGTTAAGTTATAGGCACTATCCAATTTTTCAAGATCACTGTAATGCCATTATTACTGTTACTGTTTGGGTTAGATTTAGTGCATTATCTTTGTGGTTGTTGTAAGTACTTATTCTATACAATATGGTCTTTGTTATGTCTAGTTTATTAATGTTTCGGATTCTTAGCTGGGGATTCTTGTTGCACAGTAGATTGTGTTGATTGAATAAGATATTGTTGTTTTATATCTTATGGCCAACGCCCATTTGTTAGTACAGTAGTTTATTTTGTTAGCAATTTTACTTAAATACATATTCCAATTTTTCACACCCATGACAAAAACCTTATATTACAGTTAAATTAGATATTAATTCTGCTAGAAGAAACTAACAGTAATATGCTTATTCAAACAACGACTATTGCAAAAATAAATATTTTAGTTGTTTAAGGTATTAGTAGCTACATTATGTGACAATTGTAGCTATTAATACCACTATATTATGAATTTTTGAACTGTAACATGGTGTTTGAAGAAAATACCCTGCCAGACTGAATAATAATTATAATATCTATATTACTATACAATTAAAATATAAAACCTTTTCAATAGCCTACTTTTTTCAGAGTCGAAAAAAAGAAAAGTGATGTGTCATCAACAACTAAAGATGACGGAAAGAAAAAGTCAAAGCCACCACCACCAACTTCCACTTCAGGAGGTGTCAAGTAAGTCGAGGAAATAATTTTTTCTTCATATCAAAACTTTTTGTTCACTACCATCAGACAAAATTATTTTAATGATCATAATTAAGTTTGGTGTGTGGACAGTAATATAAACTATCCTTATGTTTTACAGTGAATAGAAATATTTTATTCTTTGTGAAAATGTGGGGGAAATGGACGGCTGTGTGATTGCGGGTGTAATGGTATTGTTATAATCAGAGTCTGTGAGTTAATTAAAGGATTAAATTCGCCGCCGTTTCCCACGCAGCTAAAAAGTATGTGGTTTTTTATTTTGTCGATTTGACCACATGAGTGCTATTCGCCAATTCCCCTACAAATCATAGCCAGCTTTGTTGACTCTAAATTAAATATTAAAAGAATGAATTTATTAGAAATTACTGGATAACAGGCTGGACTAGCTGTGATCCCCTTGTATCCCCCTATAATAAGATATTCTATCAAATGTTTAGGAAAACTGAAGCTACATTATGATCCTACTCCCCCCTTCTAATAAATTAGCAAAACATAATTAAATTTGAAAATGTCTATTTAGAAAAACTAGAACGTATCCACTGCAGACTACAGCGTTGATGGTCGCGGCGAGCACGTAATGTCTTCTTCCCCACTGATCCCAGCAGACTTCTGCTCTCTCGCGTCACCCCTCCCTCCCTAGATTTTGTGCATGCACATGTGGTACGTTGTTGGCTGACCGCCTATTGTTGCGTGTGGGGAGCGCGCCACAAAAGTACAATTGAAAAGAATGTTCACACACCTCACTGAGAGAACAAACATCATATTAACAATAAATCTGATGTCTTTTTGGCTAAATAAATATTATATTTGATAAGTTATATTCACGTTCCTTTATAGGCTGTTCAAAAAATTAGTTTAAATATATCATTCCATCATGTATGATTAAAAAACATGAATTAATTATTCTTGAAATCTAATATTGAGCCGTCACAGTAAGATCATCAGATCTCCAGTGTATTTCATTTGATACATATTTATTCCAAATTAAATAGGCATCAAATAGCTTCAAATAGGCATTAAATGCTGAGAAATAGCTTAGTCAGCTAAATGTCAGCAAACCATAACACCAAACAAGAGATATTAACTCAGAAAGGCATTTGAGTCCTACTGAAAAACTCAAAAATTGTTTTACTCATGGAAATGAATCCTGTGTTACCTATAGAAACGCGAAGGTATATTATCAGCTGTGGTGTATTAATGAAACTTATATTTAATTATTTATCCTTGATAACATTTTCTTGTCACTCTGTAATTTAAAAAATATTTACAATTAAGTTTTGATTATTGTCAGTGGTATTAAATACATTGTTAATTCCATAATGTACATATTATTATTTTGATAGAGGAAGTAATTTTCCTCTAATGCCATTAGGTTAAAATACAAAATGTTTAGGCAACATTTCAGTGACACCTAGACAGTCACATAGTACATAAATTATCCGTTGTCATTGAAAAGCATTGGTTATCATAATATCTAAATATGTAAGGTGAAAGCATTGTAAAAGTAACAGAATTTGCTAAGCTGCTGTGAAATATATCTACTATAGCAGCTTTCAGTGTAAATCATAATGTATTTTACATCGCAACTAGAGTATGACTAAATCAATAACAAATAATTTTAGGACTGTTATTTTTTTTTTAATAACAAATTCTCTCTATTATGATTCTAATTGAGCAGTTCATTCATAAACTATTAAATAGACAAATTAAGAATACAAGTTGTGTTTTAAAAGTATGTACCGTTTTGGAATTTGGATGTTATAGCACTGTGGTAAGCGTTAGGCTGTTTTACTGCTATCTGACGCCGACTGTGAAGTGTAAGAATAAGAATAAGAATAAGAATTCATTTATTCCATTGATCTGATTTACAGAAATAGGACAAGTCAAATCATACATAAGCATACTTACAGTGTATACATTTCTGTAAACTTATATATAAACAGTTATGACAATTAATTACTATTGTAAAAAAAAAAAAAAAAAAACAATAAATTAGTAATACAAAGAATTGCCATAAAACAGTTTTCAGTAATGTAAAATTATAAAAAAAAAGAAAAAAATTACCTAATGTCACATCTCTAACAAGAGATATATCAAAATATGATATCAACTTGACAATCTAAAAATTCATCAATTTTATAAAAGGGATTTTTTTCTAACCAATTGTATAGTTTTCTTCTAAAATTATTAAAACTCACTATTCTTGCAACTTCGGGCAGCTTATTGAAAAAATAAATACAGTTTAATTTGTAAGAATTTGCTGTTTTAGATAACCTGTGTGGAAGTATATCAATCTTATTTCTCCCTCTAGTAGAATAATGATGAATTTCCTGTCTAACAGGAAATTGATGTAAATTTGATTTTGTGTGCAACAAAACTTGGAAAATATAAAGATTGACTATGGTGGGAATTTTAAGGTCTACAAAAAGAGGCTGACAGTGTGCAAGGGGATCAGCTCCTGCAATGCAACGTACAGCCCTCTTCTGTAGTAAAAGGATGTCGTGAACGTGAGGAGAGTGACCCCAAGCAAGTAAACCATATAGTAAATGTGACTGAAAGAGTCCGAAATATGCGAGTCTCAAATATTCTGGACTAACAAAATGTTTAAGCTTCCAAAGCAGATAATTTACCCTAGAGAGTTTGTTACATACAGTTTCAATATGAGATGTCCAATTTAATTTCGAATCAATGTTTATTCCCAAGAGCTTAACAGATTCTAGATTAATTTCTTGTTTAAGGCTTAAAGTAATATACTGAGTTTTTTGGGGATTGCAGGATAACTTATTTGTGGAGAACCATTCATACGCTGTAGTTTCTGCTTGTTGAATAATTTCTTTAAGACAATTTAAGTTATGATGGTTAGCAAATAAAGTAGTATCATCTGCATAAATTACTGAATGAATATTGAGGTTTTTAGGGAGATCGTTTATGTAAATTATGAAGAAAAAAGGCCCAAGAATGGAGCCTTGCGGCACACCGGTTATTACTTCTTTCATTTCAGAGCACTTATTTTTAATTGAAACAAATTGAAGCCTATTGGAAAGGTATGATTTAATAAGTTTTAGAGAGTTTTCCCGAACACCATAAAACATTAGTTTGCTCATCAGAATTTGAGATGGAATACTGTCAAATGCTTTACTAAGATCACATAATACTAAAGAGACAGAATCTTTTTTTTCAAAGGCCTCTAGAGAGTGATCAATTATATTTAATATTGCTGATGTTGTAGACTTATTTTGGCGGAAGCCAAATTGACAATTAGACAGTAAGTTATGAGTTTCAAAATAATTATTTAACTGATTATACATGATTGATTCGAAAATTTTAGAGAAAATAGGAACAATTGAGATTGGACGGTAGTTTTGTATTAAGTTTTTGTCGCCTTTTTTAAAGATTGGAGTAACTTTTGATACCTTAAGTGATGGTGCAAAATATCCTTCGTTCATACAATTGTTTAAAACAAAAGCAAGGGGTTTACTTATAAACTTAATTGTTTGTTTTATTATAAAATTAGATAACCAATAGTAGTCCATAGCTTTGGAATTTGAAAATTTAGATACAGCCTTCATGATATCATCGGCTGAGACATTTGCCCAAGTAAAAGTAAAAGAGTTTTGACCACCCCACTGATCTCTTAAAAAATAGTCTGGTGTGTAAGGACTGGAAGGAATTCTATCATTTAAGTCTTTAATTGAATTCAAGAAGTAAAGGTTAAACTCATCTGGATCTAAACTAACATCTACACTATGAGTAGGCGAATGTTCATCATTAATCACCTTCCATGCAGCCCTGCATTGGTTGGGAGCATTAATGATGTATTGTTCAACTGCAACTTTTTTGGCTTGTATTAGTTGATTTTGGTACCTTTTTTTAAATTGAACATAACTATCATAAGCTGCTTGAGTTTGCTCTGACCCCCTGGACCGTAAATTTTTATATATTGTAAATAATGCGAGCATTTGATTTTTTTCTTTAGCTAATTCAGGTGTGTACCAATTGATTAATTTAGTTTTATTAGTTTTATTTGTTGATATTTTCACTAAAGGCGAACAGTAATGCCACAAGTCAACATATTTTTTAAAAAATGTATCAAATAGGTTTTCAACATTAATTTTATTGTTTTTAAAATCTTCTATCATCTCCCAGTTTTCTTTTTTTAGGCAAGATATAAACAGATTTATGTGTTTGTCGTTCTGCTTCCTAACAAATGCGTTAGCTAACTTATTTTGATTCTTTTGGGAGTTGTCAATTTTAAACATGTCAAAAAAAAGTGGTATGTGGTCTGCAAAATAATGTTCTCCGAGTGAAGTGTTATATTGACTCTTATTGAAATTTACAATAATATTGTCAATGCACGATTTTAAGCGTGTAGGCTGGCGATTTGTTAAAAACAGATTGAGTGATCTGAGAATATTACAAAATCTCAATTTTTTACAGTTATAAAAATCTCAATTTTTATGCACTGTGATGCGTTTTCTTAGGCATGAAAGCAACTGAATTTCACCGTGAGATCTGAGGTTTAAGGAAAAAACACTATGAGTGATCAGACAATACGGAAATGGGCGAGAGCTTTTGAAGATGGCTGTAAAAATATGAATGATGAGGAACAGAGTGGACAACCTTCACTCATTACTGGTGACTTGTTGATGAAAAAGTCAGAAAGACAAGACATTTTGCAATTTTATCGATATCTAGTGAGTTTCTTCAAGTGTCAAAAAGTGTAATTTTTGAAATTGTAACAGAACGTTTTAAAGTTATGTTCACGCTGGATTTGAAAATGCTGACGAAGAATAGTGAAAACAAATGTGACCAGTTCTGTCACATTCCTAGTGTGGCACTGTGACAGATGTCATAGTTAATGTCAGCTGCTTTTCTGCCTTTAGTGGCAAGAAAACATACACAGCAAAGACATTTTCAATTGGAGGCACTCATAAGACCCCTTAAATATTGTCGAATGATCTGTAATGGCGGCTGTGGCTGGCCAATAGATAGTAGTATACAGCGTGCATGTGCCTAACACTGACCACAGTGCTACAACAGCAGAATTCTAAAACGGTACTTCAAAACAGCCTTGTTTCTCTAAAGCCATAAAATCACTTATTTACAATATAAAATAAAGAATGTTATTACTGTTCCAAAGATATAAGGAAACATTTATTGTAGCATCAAAATTATAAATTGAAAATAGTTCAACCTTATTCCATAGTTTCAATATTTAAATGAAATGATTTCAGCTATAAGTCGATGTCAGGAAGCTCACAGTATAAGTTTGGAGTTTTGGCGAAGATTGTTAAACACATGAAATCCAGACACCAGCAAGGAGATGATCATCCACTCAGTTTGGAAGAGATTCTTGACGAGACAAACCAACTGGACGTGGGGAATAAAGTGAAACAGGTACTGTACTTATGGAATCTGAAACTGAAGTATTCAAGGTCCCTTGTACATTCAACTAGAATGTCTATAGAATTTAGCCTAAGCTAAAATGGCTCCTTGTTTATTCTTTACTTGTTTCGTTAGTTTCTTCTTTTTTTCTATTTCAAGTGTGAGAGGTGAATGAATGAAATCAATCCTTTCCCATTGAAATGTGTACTTTTTTCAATGGGAAAAAGGCTTTTGTATTGTGTTGGATTATTGTTGATACATTTTTTCTGAGCTATTACAGTCAAACCACAAGCAAAAAAACATTGCTGCCAGAACATTTCTCACAATTTCCCCTCCACAGCTCCTCTTACAGTTACTCCTCTGTTCCCTCTCACACAACACATAGGTCAGCTGTTGAATTCTTATATAGAGAGTGTCAGTTAGTAAATTGGTGATTTTTAAAGAAAATTATTCTTTTAATAACATTTTTACTTTATAGTGTATAAAGGCTATCATTAGAGAATTAATATTATTTTTTCTTTAAGTAACGTTAATCATTTTGCTATATTCAAAGATGTAGATTAACTAGTGTTTTGTTTTACAGTTATTTTTGATAAGTTTTCTTATAGCAACTTTTTAACCATTTAGATAAAAAACAGTTAACAAATTGAAATAAAGGTAAGAAAGCTATAACATCTACAGCTAGTTTGAAATTAGTTTTACTGTTGGATTCAAAAAGCAATGTATTTGAGTTTGAACCACGGTTACAAAATAAATTCTCGTCTGATTCCGTTGTGTTGTACAGATTAAAGCTTATTTAATTCTACGTAATTTCGTATAACACATGTTTTTTTGAAGACTTTAAGAATGTTTTATTGCAGATAGAATACAAAAAATTACGAAATTTTAGCACTTTTGGAGTAATGCTCAACTTAAAAAATGTGAAGAAGCATGTTTTTTGTAGTCAGTCCAAATAGAAATTTTGCTCTTTTAAAAAATGTTCTGGTGTAATTTTTGTAAACCCTTGCAAACTTAAAAATGGCTGATCATACAATCTTCCAAAACGGTTCAAAAATACCGGATTGAAAAATAAAGTAAGATTATAAAACGGTAAGTGCGATAAAAAATCTTACGATTTTATATCACATGATAATTCAACAAACATCGATGTGCCCTAACAAGCATGACCGACCGAGCCACCTGACGCGGTGTTGCCACATCATGCAGCTGGACATCCATCCCGTATTAGGGGACATTAGTTATGAATGACAGGTATACATGTTACAGCTAAAGGCTGATGAATCACTCACAGTTACTAGAAATGTGATAAGTACATCCTAAAAATTACCAATATAATGGGTGGCTCTCATTTTCATGTTATATTCAGCTTGTTACATGTAAAATTTACATAATTGTAAATCCTGTAAATAAGCTATTTTTTAATTTGACAATCTTTTTAGAGCAATAACATTTTTAAACCTGTCATTGGAGGTCTAAAGCTCTCATGGTGATTAAAAAATGGTTTAAATTTAGATAAAAAACATGATTAGAATCTAGATTTTCCAGTGACAATGCGTCAAGGTACTATCTACAATATTAACATGATAACCAGACGTTTCACCCATACTGTGATGTGGCATCCTCAGTGATTTCTCTGAGACTGCCACATTGCTGAGACTGCTCAGTGGTTTCTCCGAGTACATTGCTTTTTGAATCCTAAAGTAATTTATTCAAATTCATTTCTAAAATTACTTTTATAAATCTCTGTTATAGTGGCTTTTATCAGAAGCACTTTCAAATAACCCAAAAATTGAAATAAACCAAGAGTGCAAGTACCTTTTTAAGGCACCATACAAGATAAAGGATAAGAAAGGACTGCTGAAACTGTTGAAGCAACATGATCTCAAGGGTTTAGGAGGAATCCTTCTGGAGGATGTACAGGAGTCTTTACCACACTGTGAGAAGGCTCTTAAGGTACATTTTTTACAGGTCTTAGAAATAATATTTTTTACAATTTTTACCTTTCATTGAAAAAAATTAAGCATTTTCGTCAAAAAATACACTTACGTTGTTTGAGGAACACAGATATTTTGAGCATGTAGCACAAAGAAGGAAGAAACATGTAGTTTCTTGGCCGACAACAAACACCTCAGTGGTGGTCAGAATTTAGGCTGGTAAATCAAAATGTAGGCCACTCAACATTCTAAAATACTTTGTGGGGATACATGTGTCCAAAGGGGCATATATGTCTCGTCCTCTCCAGATTTTTTTTCTGTCACATTGAACTAGAGAACTGACTAGGCAGCACACCAAGTCCTAACTCGACACACATTCAGCGTGCTATTAAACGTAGACGCGACATCTGATTCTTCCTTCTCAGTGTAGCACAGATGTTAGAGTATCAGCTTATCCTTGCAGTGTATATATATCAACAAAACCTTAACTTAGGCAATACATTACAACTAAAGTCCCTTCTCTTAAAATCAGATTATAGTTCAAATACTTTAGTTATTAAATTACAATTGGGTTTTTATTTATTTGTTAATAAAACTTCACTCATCAGTTCATATGGGCCTGGAGGCCTGTGTGTGAATTTTATTCAAAGTGAAGTACTAACCGTAGCTCAGTTGGGGATTTCAACCTTAGATTTTGGACTTCACAATCCAAAGCCTTAACCCATTGCGGATCTATTTATTTAGACATGCACGCCCCAGTGGAAACAAATTCATTTGTGTACTGACCTGGCGGCAGGACAGTAACAGCGTGCCGCGATAAAACTGGATGTAATTGCTTAGATGAAAAAGTGACAAAAGGTGGCGGGGACGATTTTGGAGTCATAATCTAAATATTGCACACACATTTCAGGTGAAGAGATAGCAATGTCTGAATCATCGAATAGACTACCTGCTTAGAGATAACAATGGCCTCCTCTCAGTCCTCTGTGTATGTCTCACTAACCTCAATGTCACTTGCTATATCGGTGCACCGACGTAGACAGAAACACACTATATCTAAACTAAATGCAGTTTTATATTACTAAAGAAAATATAAACTGCTTCTTCATCTTCAACATACTACTATGATATATTGGATTTTAATGAAAGTGTATATTAACGACACCTGTTTTTAAAAATACCCAGTTGACGAATAGAGACGCTTACACAACCTAGGATTGACTAGATTTGTTGTAACTATTTATAGGTAAAAGTAAAAGCAAATCGCTTATGCGAGCTGAGCTCGTAAATGGTCCGCAATAGGTAAACCAGTACACCACTTTGCAGGCCTGAGTTTTTTGTAAATGTTATTATAAGAACTTGGCGCATGTATGTCTTTTTACTTTAAATCTTGTAATTAATTTCCCAAAATAACAAATTTTTTGTAACTTGCAGGTCTTTTAAAAAATTAACCCCTCAATGTGCCACTTTTTTATAAGTCCTGATTTAATTGATTAAGTATTAATTTTAATGTTCATTGTATGCAATGGTCGACAATGGTTTTATCTGCAACAACTAATAAAAAAGTAGAAGACAAAAATTTAAAAACTTAAAAGTAATAAATAGTGAAAATTGTTATGATAAAGGTTTTGAATTTATTGTTTAAAATTCATTGAAAGATTATAAATGTTCAACTAAAAGGAACACTAGATGTTCAGTAATATGAATCTTATGTAATAAACAATTCTTATATATCCTTGCAGAGTTTAGCCAATGAAATTGTCTACATTACTCGGCCAATGGACAAAAAGAAAATCATGTTTTATAATGACAAAACTGCAAATTTATCAATTGATGAAGAGTTTCAAAAACTTTGGCGTTCGATAGCAGTTGAAAATATGGATGATATGAAAATTGAAGAGTATTTAGAAAAACAGGTAATCTCAATTAATGGGTTTATATATTGACTTAATTATTTTAATTAGTTTTTCCCCCATGTGTGGAATGGAACAATGTTTAAGAATCTGAAATTGTTATCACTTAAAATTGTTGTATTTGTCACAAATATTAAATATTTTTACACTTGTGCTTTTTACGTTATACAAGCCAAAGCTGAACTTGCCTAGAGCCCAAAAATCAAACGTCAACATTGAAATCTTCAATAAAGCTGTGACAAGCTACGAAATCTCCAAATTTACAAGAGTAGAATATTTGTGATTATTTTTGAATGAATATGTTGTTTTTATGACCATGAATTATATAATTTTTATAGTATAGTAGACTTCGTCAAAATCCTTTGAGCTAGCTCCAACTGGTTTGAAAAAAATTATTTCAAAATTGTCTCAGGTAATCAATTCTAGTTTTAAGTTTTAACACATTTAAACGTAGTAATTGCTTCTCTTTAATTTTTCTAAATTAACAATGCAATTAAATCGCAACCTTAATTTTTTGTTTATAAAATCTTATATGGTTTCATTTAAGTTATAACAAGTTTATCTCAGTCGTATTCCAATGTTTTTTTTTCTTTTCATGTTTTAGTTTTTTGATGCAAAATATGTTTGCTGTTAAAGATTATTTCAATATATAATGATCCAATTGAGCCTAACTGCTACTCATGGTTAGATTTGTACTGTATATAAGAATTACATATCAGTGAATACCACAATATATATTGTTAGAACTCAATTAAATTATTTTTTCAATATTTTTAGGGAATTAGATCAATGCAAGACCATGGAATAAAAAAAGTAACTCCGGCCCACAAGAGGAAGAAACCAAACCAGAGGAAAAAACAATTCAAAAAGCCAAGAGATAATGAGCATCTAGCAGATGTTCTTGAAACTTACGATGACAAATAATTGAATACGGTATTTGTAAGTGCAATACCGTTGAGCAGTTGATTTGTATTCAAATCATTTTAATTTATTAATTGATGTGCTTAGCAGTTCTACTATGTAGAGCATAAGCAACTCTAGACATTGAATAAATATTATATTTTCTTAACTTGACTTCTAATTTGAACATAAACATTGTGTTGCTTAAACACAATACTCTCTGCTTAATTTATCAATACTGAAGGGGCTGCTTCGGCTCACAAAAAACACTAAACGCCAAAATACGGGTTTCTGTTTTAATGATTTAGTCTGTTAAAATGACTATATTGCAACACGTGAATTTTCATTTGATAGGTGAAACTCTGTTCTAGTAGAAAAAATGGATTATTTTATAATTTTTTACAGTTAAATGTCTGCAACTTTAAGTTTCGTTCTTGTTGAAATTAAATTCAAACCAATATCAACTTATATACTACTAGAATGGACCTTAGATAATCATACAGTGTTCACTATAACTCATTATAATGATAAACACAAACTGTACAGTTGAAATGGATCAGCATGTTTTAGCCTGCTGATGTAAGATTTTATGTTTACAATAGGGCAGTCTACTCCCTAGCGGTGGTTTCGCAGTTTGTTAAAGCCACTTTAATCAAGAATCATTTATTTTTCTTTGAGCATACAGCAGTTGTCAAAATATTATGCTGCAACAAAGTAGCTTGTTATTCAAAATAATCAAAATGCGTACTAAATTACACCTAAAACTTTAAAAATACATAAGAAAATAAAACAAATGCATGCAAAGAAGTGTTAAAAATGTGCTTATAATGTACATACATTCAACATTTAAACTTACATGAATAAAAAAATCAATACAGGCAAGTAAGTAAATAATAATAGTAATAATGCACAGTACTAAAAAGTTGCTAAAAATCTACGTAGTGTTTAAAATATCAAGCACTAAATTTAGATGAAAAGTTTATTGTTAAGTTATTTTGTCTAAAAGAAAGTATTTATTATAAAGACATGATAAGAAGTACATAGTTCAGCTGATTGCCTGGAGGTTTTCAAGAAGTCTGGAGATACCACTGAGGATGCCACATCACAGCATGGGCAAAAACTTGACACGTTCGTTAACGGAAGCTTTAGTTTTTAGTAAGTAGTCTAGCTTTTAAGCTAATTTTAAAAATACTTTTAATACGTCACACCGTACATATTTTTTTTTATTTTTCAGATTAAACTATAAAAATTCTAAGTATGCTGTTTAGCAGTTATATGTCAGATTGATTTGGTACAGTATTAATCAAATTAAACTTAATAACCATGTAAAGATGTAATTAATTAAGTTTCACATTATATTTTAGTCCTATCATTCACTGATAGATAAATTATCCTTTCAGGTTTTCCAGGCACTAATTCGATGTAATATAGAAATATACATGTAATATACTCATCTCCACTGCCAGTTGTAATTACTTGAATCAAGAAATCAAAGAAGCTATATTGTCATTATATAAGCAATAAAGACCAAAATTGTTATATTTTTCCTTTTAAGCTGAGCATTTATTTAGTCAGTGAGTCAGCATGACACGCCTAGAAGAAAAATACACACAATCAAGTGCTAGGATAGTAGGGCAGAACTTCACTGCACCAGGCTTGAAACTTTTCCAGGTCGGTTGTACGCTGCACTTACTGACATACTTTATTTGCACAAAACATTCTTTGGCATGCAAGACATACATAACAGAGAATTATATCATCAAATTATATTTAGAAATGCCAGAATTTCTTTGAGTTTGGCTCTTCTGTGGTACAATCGGGTGACTTTGGCTTTCTTCATTACTCCACATGCGATGTACCATCATTACTGTTCTGGATTTTATCAATTTTCTATTCTTCCATCAACCCCCATACCCCCTAAAGGTATTGCAAAATTTAGGGATGGCCCCTTATCTTAGGAATTGTGCAGTGTCAATAAAATTGGCCTTATCAATAACCATTTACATTAATAATCACAAGATGAAGATTAAAAAAAATAAGTAAGTTGAATTTAAAATATTTATTTTTATTCTGTTCTAAGTGTAGATATAATATTTACAGATATAAGATAACAGTGTGCAAATGGCAGAAACTAACTGAAAGTGTGAGGAGATGTAGTTAAACTGCGCTGTGCTTCTGGAGGACATTCCTCCAAATGTCCTAAGCGTGGTGCACCGACCCACCAACCTAGTGGAGGCTCAACTTAATGGTTCACACAAAAGTATTTACGTAAGGCCTGCAGATCAAAATAATTAAAACCAACTAATATTAGATTTTTTAAGGACAGGAAAGCTGGCTTAGCTTTTTTAAAAATTCTGTACTAAATCTTTTAAAAGTGACTCACACATAAAAAGGTAAAACACAAAACAAAATTAAAAATAATAAATACTCTTGGAGCCTATTTCAAACTCATTTACCATATCATTGAAGAAGTATATTTAAGTCCATCATTGAAGAACTATATCAAACCTACCAAAGGAATTCTAAAGAAAGTTGCTTTGTGTGGTTCAGATTCCATGTAAAGCAGTCCCAGGTCCCTTTGTTGTCCTTGCTTTTGGGTTATTAATTAATCATTATTAGGATCATCACGATATGGGCGAATATAGGGAGCGAATAAGTGTAGATGAACTAGTGTAGTCATTGTTACTAACTAAGGTCGACTGTTTCTCAGAAAGAGTTATTTTTTAACTGCCCAATAGCTAGGGCAATTAAGGCACCTATAACCCTCCAATGGTTTATTGCCGCTGCAGCGGCATCAATAACGCAAGTGAAAAGGTTTATTGACGCTGCAGCGGCAATTGGACAGTGTTGTAAACAACTGCTTACAGCTGTGCTCATCCTTCCCTAAATACGCTATATGTGGTACCCTTAGAAACTACAGATTCTGCTCTTCCCTTAGTGAACGATCTATACAAACTGACAGCTGTTATACCAAAATAGAATGACGATACAATGTCTCAGTTGACTGGCGCGCCATGACAGTTTAGTTTGTGTTTAGTTGGTGTTGCTGTTCCTTGTTTGTGGTGTAAATATGGATCCTTTACGTACAAGTGAAATTGATAGACAAATTGATGAAGATGAAGTGGTTAGTAGTGACGAAGAAAGTGATATTGAAGCCGAAGAATTGCAAACTACTAATTTATTAGATTTTTCATCAGGTAGCGATGATGATTACATTCCCGATTATAACGACATTTCTGATGATGATCAAGTGAGTACCAATCAAAATAATAGTATTAGACCTAATCCTATTGCTCAAGTTATGCCCAATGTTCAGAATCCATGGATAACAATAAATCCACCTGAACCTGAGATAGATGTAGGCCCTATGTTCAAGGTTAGGAACCCAGGTCCTAGAGATGGCCCACCCAGAAATAGCTCTCCTATTGCTTATGCATTTTTATTTTTTAGTGCCACTTTCTGGAGAGTAATTACAGAGCAAACCAATGCATTTGCACATAAAATAATTGAGAAAAAAAGGACCTCTGGGACTATGAAGAGATATTCTAGATTGCAAAAATGGACTGATACTAGTATTATTGAAATGAAAAAATTTTTTGCCTTGATTATAAATATGGGACTAAATGGTGATAGTAGGCCTAGAAGATCGTTTTGGGACACCAGGCTATCACAAATAAATTCCTTTTTTGCCAATACTATGACTGTTAACAGATTTGAACTAATAATGTCAAATTTACACCTTACATCTACTGAAGGTGTTCCTAAAGGCCAGCCTGGTTATGATCCTTGGATCAAGGTGAGGTTCTTCCTTTATCACTTCAATGGTATGTTCAAAAAATATTTCCATCCTTGGCAAAATGTGTGTATTGATGAAAGCCTTATAGGCATGAAAAATAGATGCTCTTTTATTATGTACATGCCCAACAAAAAACACAAACAATATGGTATTAAAAAATTTGAATGCTGTGACAGTAAAACAAATTATGTTCACCACATTGAGCTGTATAGTGGAAAGGATTATTTGGCAACTCAAGATGAACAGCCTTTTACAGAAAAAGTAATATTTGAAGTGATGGAAAAAGGGAAATTGTTGGATAAAGGCCACCATTTATTCACCGATAACTTTTATACCAAGGTGCCCCTAGCAAATAAACTTCATGACAGGAATACATTTTTAATGGGAACAGTAAATAAAAGATCAAAATATTTACCTGAAGCAGTTAAAAGGGCAAAGCTTTCAGCCAGAGAAAGTCTGTATTTTCGCCAAGGAAATGTCCTATTTGTAAGTTACAAACTTCTCGGAACTCTGTGTTTGTTATATCCACTGCCTCCCATGCTGAAGACAAGTTAGTTCATAGTAAAAAAACAAATATCCAAGGCATAAAACCCATTGTTATTCATAAATAAAATCAGTACATGGAAGGAGTAGATGCCAGTGACAAGGCAATAATTCATGCAATAGACACACAACCAAATATTGGAAGAAAATATTTTTCAATATAATCGACATTGCTCTTTTCAACGCTTATGTAATTTATAAATTGAACACTGACAAACCAATAGAAAGGAGAGATTTTATTATTAGTGTCCTAGATTCACTGGCACAAACAAATGAAGCTCCTTTGCCTGTTCCTGGTCCTGCTGTGGTGATGGATCCCACTGTCTTGATAAGTTGCCCAGAAGATCAGAACCGACCTGTGTAATATGTGGGGCAATGAAGAAAAGTGGTAGGTCAAGATTTTGGTGCCCAGGTTGCAATTGTGGAGTACACAGGGAATGTTACCATCAGTTGGAACACTACTGGAGGCCTATGAAGGGTGGGAGAAAAAAAAGAGCAAGAAGCAGCAGTAGCTCTTCTGAATGAGGAATTTTTCATAACGTGCATTATTTCAGTGTTTTGTACATAACTTTTGTAAAAATGTAGATAGAGTGCTGAAAATTTAAAGTGTTTTTCTCTGAAATATTTTGTAAATAATGGCTATTTTGAATTTTTTGTATAATGTAAAGTTTTTGATTTGTGTTTGTGAACTTGAGTGGTAAAATATGAAATTAAAACATTTTCATCGTTCTTCTAAGAACAAAATTTTTCAAACATATGGTAAGTAATTTTTTTTACTTAGTGTTATTTATTATTATTTTCTGAATAAAATGACATGAGGATTAGTATAGTGAACCATGGGAGGGATAATATATAGCTCTCTCCAAGGAAAAGTCAACTTTTTGTTAGAAACAATTGACAACCCTTGCTCGTCTACACTCATTTGCCAACATATATGTTTAAAATTAGTGACGTATAAATAGTAAACCTGCTCTTCTGTCTTAAACAAACCTAATAAGTTATTCAGGCGCTTGTCCTATTGTGGAAAACTAGTGTTAAATTAAAATATTTACAAATAACAAAATTGTTGAGTGAATTAACGAGTTTTCAATACTCATTTGAGTTTATGGGCTGTGCAAGTTGTTAATTTAATTAATGAAGGTTAGGGGGGGCAGTTATGTGTAAGGAAAGCTTTAAATTTGAGTTTACCTATGTTACATTTTTTCATGTGTATGTTTTTTTATTGAAACATTATTTTACTATCCATAATATTGAACACTTAAAAATATTTCATGTTTTCTTTTTTTTAAGGGCAAAGGAGTAAATCATTGTCGAAAGTTGTAATAATATATTTACTTTATAAATAATTGATATTTTAGTAGTATTTCTGTATACAGTATAGTACAATTATATACATTGAATAAGTATGTATTCTACCCATTATCTAAGTCAGGAATCCTTCGGTAATGCGCTGTCACTCTTCCCTCTTGAATAAGCTCTCACTGTTGCTTTATTACCTAGCATTCGGTCCAAGAGACTTTGCTTGTTTTTCCTACGAACACATAAAACTTCACGGCACAAATCATGAAACACATCACCAACTTGAGACACTTGCTCAGCAGCTGCAACTTCACTGAATGTACACTCAAAGTCTTTGGCTAAAATCTCTCCTGAAAAGAAAAAAATATAATTAGATACAGCGTGTAGTTTGCATCGTTAATTAAGTTGTTATTTACAACAAATAACTGTGTGGTAAAGCATCTTCCAGTATCATGAGAATAGTAAAAAAATTTACATGAGGCACTGTGAATTTCATAGTAAATTTGACACTGTTTTCTTTTGATTTTGTAAAATTTGTATTTGGGTTTCAACATCACGGAGATGAGCGCTAACACCAGTGTTGTGAAAATTAATATGTTGACTTCATAGTAAGATGCCTGTTTTATTTGATTGTGTCTAGTTTTAAAACAATTTTCATTCTAAAAAAAGAATCATCAAGTTTGGTGGAGATTTCTGCTTTGACCATTATACAAGATGAGAAAACAAAAATTTACCTTCATATAAATTAAAAAAAAACTCCTACAATCAATCAATAGCTAAGGAACTGTACAATTATTAAGCTTGCCATGTGGAAAATAATTCACACACTAACATGGCAAATAGTGTGCTCAAACTGTCATGTGGCTTATTTGAATGTTGTTATATAAAATCATTTACATATGATAAAGCACAATATTGTTATTTATCAAAGTAATTCAGATTACTGTAGCTTACAGATAAGCTTAAAAATGTCTCAGCTTACAATACATCAAATGTAAGTCAACCTCATGAAAAAACCTTCTGTCGACTGAGTCGCGCAGGAATGGGGTTTAGTATGTTGTGTGCACCAGCCACTCCATAAATCATGGTTCTGCGCAGGTTCTTTAATGGGCGGTTTGTCTATAAGGTGATAAACTGTATTATTAACTCTTCTCTTATATATTTTAATCATATCTTTTTTTTATTCCATTTTTGTGTTACTAAAACTCTTCTCTTATATATTTTAATCATATATTTTTGTATTCCATTTTTGTGTTACAAGACTCAGTTAAGACTTGGTTTTTCACATTTTGTAAGTTATTTAAGCTTTGTTCACAAAGTGGTAGAATACTTTAAATTACATCTTTCCATCTAATCAAAACTTTCACCTTTAACATATGCAGTAGACCCTCACTACAGCGAATGAATGTCTTTATTTAAAGGCGGAGTTAGGACTAAAAAGTCCTCTCTTCCACTCAACCTTGAGCAAACTTTGTTTTTTAACCAACAGCACACTGCATGACTTTATTGTAGGGTCACAGACACCGGCCCTTCATTGACTCAGCATAACTGGGTTTTTCTTTTTTTTCAAATGAGTCATAACTATGAATTGCCTAGATATGCAATAGTTCTTTCATCTACATTTTGGTTTTAAGTACTTCATTTTCTCATCTGACAACAAAATTCCATTTTCACTGGAGTTTACCCTTTTGAATTACATGTTATCAAGAAAAATCTATATCTATAAAACGCAAATACCACTGACTCACTCACTCATCGCTGTAACTAAAAAAGTACTAAGCCTACGAGGCTGAAATTTTGTAGAGTCAAAGTTCTTATGTTGTAGATATGCAATAAGAAGGAAATTTGGAAATTTCTTAGCAAATCGAAGATGGCAACCTTTTTAGTGCCAAAAGTTTAAATGCCAAAAACAGCTTTTCTCTAATTGGACTGTAGCGGCTAAATGAACGGTTCTATGGCAAAACTAACACCATTTTCTGTATCTTTATGGCAAAACTAACACCATAAAGCATCAATATACAACGTTGATTCTATGACTTTTTGCTCTATCTCACCTCCTTCATCCTTAGGTAGAGCTAGATTTTCAATTTGTGCGTGTAAATATAATTGGTTAATTTATGGCCTCTTAAGAGTAGACTTACAGATTTTTCTATACTGTGAAACTTTGTTATCTAGGATGGGAAAATATACAATTTAATCTGAACACCTGTATAGCCAGGTCATAGGACATGGCTAGAAGCTTGATATTTCACTGATTCAGAGTCAATTACCGTAATTTTCGCCCTCTAAAAGTAGACTTAAAGATTTTTCTAGACTATAAAACTTTGTTATGTAGGAGAACAAACTGTTTTCAATCGGAACTAACAATTTAGTTTTAAAGCATGCATAGCCAAATCATAGGACATGGTGAGAAACACAATATTTTATTGATTCAGAGTCAAATATAGTACTTTGTGGCCTCTAAAAGTTGACTTACAGATTTCTGTAGACTTTGACATTTTTCTATTTAAGAGAACAAACTGATTTTAATCAGAAAATTAACAATTTAATTTGGCCAAATGCATAGCCAGTTCACAGGACATGGCTAAATATGACGAGAAACACGACAATTCACTGATTCAGAGTCAACTACAGTAATTTGTGCCCTCTAAAAGTAGATACAGATTTGTCTAGACTTTGAAACTTTTTTATCTAAGAGAACAAACTAATTTCAATCGGAAAATTTTAAATTTAATATTATATAAAAGCCATTTACCACTCATCACTATTTCTCCAAAACTATAAGTCCAAATGACTTGAAATTTTGTATATAGGTTTATCTTGGCCCCTAGAGGCTCAATAAGAAAGGATTTCCCTCTCCGACCTTAGAACTCCGACCTGTGGCCTCCGAAATTCCCATGGTATTCTTATGGCAGCTATGTTAATGGATTGATTTATTTGATTAACAGCTGTTAAATAAAAACTAATATGATAAAATTGTGGTAGGCTAATTTTTAAAAATAATTAATTGAGCACAGTAGTAAATTATACATAACATCAGATGTTCTAAATTGGATAAAAATCACACTCAGTATTATGGCCGGCGAAGCGGACGGGTACAGCTAGTTCGTAATAAAACATACTTATTATAACGGAAAACCGTCAGCTTCTTTTACTCCCATATAATGAGGTAATACTGTATTTAAATGAAGCACAGCTTTTAATATTTATGTGATTCCAGTAAATTACTGCTGTCTTAAATTAATGGATTACTGCTGACTGTCTCCCATTACCTTCGTCAGTGCTGACTTGGCGCAGGTGTACCATGTCCGCCTTGTTGCCAACCAATACCAGTGGCACCTCACTGAGCACCTGCTTGGCCCGCCTCACGTAGTTGAAGGACTGTCTGTCTGTGATGGCGTACACTAACAGACATCCGTCGGCCCAGTTTAGCGTCTCTGATTGGGGTAACTCTTCACCATTCTGCAACACACATTTATTTATCAATTTCATCAATGATTATATGTATACTTTAATAAAGCTTATAAACTCGTTTATATTTGTCATCTTCTTTCTATATCTTTGTTATAAATTATTGCAACACTGAAATAAATTAAGATCGTGGCAGAAGTAATTTATGCTGACTCATAAAAGTTTATTCCCTAAGTTTTTTGTGCATATCTTAAATACATAGAAAATTTTAATTAAAAAAATATTCATTATTTTTTAGTGGATACTGATGTATGATTGCTTGCTGAATGCCGGGAACAAGATGATATGCAGTCTGGCTTCCAAAGGGTTTTTATTGCAGCATTTATAAAAAATATTATTAATTTTTTGTTTCTAACTACTATTCTAACTACTAATATTTTGTTTCTAATTTACTAACTATTAATATTAGTAAATAATATATTTACTAATATTAATAGTTATTAGTAAATATATCTTTACTTTCAACTATTTTTTGACGGAAACTGTTTTAGAATGTCATCTTTAATTTACAATATGTTATTAGTCCATTAATTATCATTGGTAACTATGCACTTTTTATAGACCTCATAAATCTTAAAAATTTTATCAAATATAGGTAAAAAATAACCTACATATTTAGAAAAACTCCTTTTTTTCTGTGGAAAATAGGTTTTATACTGAAAAATTAAGATATCCTATTTTAGAGCGATTGTGATTATTTCATATAGTTCTGTTAATTTGTATAGTATTTCCATAAGCTTTTTAAAGCTGAACATATTGATAAAAAGAATACATCGATACATACATTATTTAGTGAGAAAATTGGAAAAACCGACTTCATAAAACTCTTAATTTTGAGGGAAATAATTATTTATTTAAATATATTTACTAGTGATTCTGAATTCTAAACACAATCATCTGACGTACTTTTTACTGCTGGAAACAAATACATAATTTATTTCAATGGATTTACAATATTATCAAATAAATACATAATGGAATCCTTCATTTGCTTACCTATGAAAATTTCCCAACAGTACTTCCATGTTTATTTGTTTCATATCACACATTCTGTTCCAACCAATGTACACAGACAATGTTACTGCCACTACAATATTAAATATTTTAGTATACTTTTAACTAATCAATTCCTTATAATCTATGCCCAATGTCTTATTAAGAGCAGACATCTAATTCTGTCTAATATTAAATTATTTATGATTGAACCATATTGGAGTGTGCTGGCCCTTGTTGTATTTTGCATTTCTGAGCTATAATTTTGAATTACAATCAAGTATTTTTAATTGCTCATGGTGTTTTGAAGAACTTAATTGTTTGTCCTAAATGTAGTGAAACTGATTTAGTGGTGAATCGAGAAACGTATTTTCATTGTACTAAATTCGGTTTGAAGAGGAAGCAGAAACCAATTAAGTGTTGTGGAAAGGTGTCAGCACGTGAGGGAAGTTTTCTGGTAAAGAGCCACGTCTCTATAAAGAAATCTCCACAGATTGTGGCTTATCTTCTCCTCCAGAATCCTCCTCCTCAAGCCATCCTTCAAGAAAAGCTTCACGTCACTTCAGACAATCATTGATTTGTACTCTTTCTGCTAAGAGGTGCTGATTCATGATGCTTAACGCAGCAGTGAGAGGATTGTTAGACTAGATAAGATCGTGGATATTGACGAGGCCAAGTTTGGGTAGTGGAAATGCAGCAGAGGCCTGTACATCTCCTTAAGTTTGATTTTATCCTTTTAAAGTAGGTTTACATTGATTTTATAAACACACATATAGAATTCTCATACATTTTAATTATATGCCTCAAATTATCAGTTGTTTTGTGACCTACTGTGGAGCATTAGTATAATCCCATGCAAGTTTAAACCAGCTGTAGTAGCAGACCTCACTAACTAACCAAATCACTGGCACGGATATACCTAGTACATGAGATATATATTTTATTAATTCAATTCAATTCAAAATCATTTATTATTTCTTAAATTTATTTTTACATTGCAGTGTCTTTTTTAATCTCTCTAGCATATAGCTATTTGAGAGATCAACTAATTTGTTCATAATAAAATATCTTTAATATATAGATAATCTTAAAGTAAAAACAAACAAAACAAAAATAAATAAACAAATCAATACGCACCAAGGAAACATAGTCAAAGGAAATCGAATAACATTCGTTATTTACTATATATACCAATTTTGTTCAAAAATGTAAATTTTTTAATATCAGTAGTCCTAATGTTCATTTTATTTTGGAATTCATATCAATAGATTGTTTGATTGTTTAAAACTTCCTCCTGGATAACGACTGGCATTCCTAACTACACATAAGCCTCAAAGCACTAAACACTAACACAATGGAAACAAATAAATAAACAATATACATAACTATATAATATAAATATACAATAAACCGGCAGTAAATAAGTAACATTAAATACTATATAGACTATGAACAATTCAACAAACAAATAAATAAAAACAAAACAAATTAAATCAATTATGTGCATGTAACATTTGTATAATCCAAATAAATAACGATAAAAATAACAACAAATAAAATCCAACTGCAATAAACACAATGGGACAAATAAATAAATAATATACATAACTATAATTAACTATAATATACATAACAAATATACTATAAATCGGCAATAAATAAACAATACTAAATACTATAAGACTATGAAAAATTTAACTAACAAAAACAAAAAACAAATGAAATCAACGATATGCATGTAACATATGTATTATACAAAGAAATAACAATACAAATAACAACAAATAAAATCTAAAAGTAATAAGAAACATGATATTCTAACTATAAACTTATTTGCTAATAAACGACAGTGAAAATTAGTCTCACTGTTGTTCACTAACAACCTTTTTCATAATAGCTGCAAAGAATGCGCTCAGATATTGAGCCAAACAGGTATGTCATTCTTTGTTCTTGTAATAATATAATCAAGGTTATTTATTGTTATTTTAGTTATATTGCAAAAGGTATAACCAAACATTGACCTAACCTAACAATGAAATAAAGACATTTCTTCTTTCTAGGGCAAGTGGGTATTTGGCGGCATTAAGAGGGGGACTAACAAGTCCTTTTACGTCCCGATTGAAACTCAAAATGCTGCCACTCTTCTGGCAGTCCTGTGGCAGTTGGTTCATTCCAATACCAACACTCCTTATCAACAGTTGCTGGAGACTGTATCAAAACCTCGACCGCCAGGGCTTTCAACATTTCAAGTCAACCATTCTTTCAACTTCGTTGTCCCGATACCGAAGCACATATGAACGCTATGGAACGTTTGTGGAGAGAGGTGCGAGTAGTGATGGCCAAAAGTAACAACATCAGTTTCTTTGCATCAGTTGATACATTTTAAAGACCACCAGATGCAACAGGAAATGGATATTCCATACATCCTGCTCGCCTGTTCTGCTTCTATTTGTATCAGACAACACAACAGTCGGTTGTTTCCTGTTGAAAAATGAAAACTGATACAAGTCAAATCAGTTTGCATATGTCATTCAGTGAATACTTAAGACGACTTGCTAATTCGTTTGAGTTGAAGCGGTTAGTTTCAACAATAACTGAATGCCTGACTTCCTGTTACTTTGCATCAGTTAATTTAAACTGATACGTGCTGGCAAATTGAACTGTTACATCAGTTAAGCAAAAGTAGCAGGCTAGCACATCCCTAGGTGTGAGCTACAGTGCTCCGGTATGGGGTAAAGAAGCACCACTATCAGAGGTATTAAGCTGAATACCAGTTTAAAAGAAAATACTCCCGAAGTGAAAGACTCTACCTCACTGCACCCAAGCTATATCCTACAAAATATTAAGGTAGGTCGATTTAACTTAAGTTGTGGGTGGCAGGGACAGGGACAAATTGTTTTGTAATTAATTATATTGAACTAATAGTTTGTTCTTTTCACAGAAGTGTGCTACAACGAAAGTACAATAGCATTCCATTAGCTACTATCGTTTTCATCACATTGGGACACCCAATAGGTTTCTTCAACACTATGAACCATCAAAAAATTAATGCTTAATTGTAATTAAAAATTTACCTTTATAGCTTTATACCACAAAGATTTCACTTGTTAAAATAAAATATTAATGATAAGTTGGTATTTATTATTTATTATACAATCCTAAAATTACTTTTCAAATCCAACTTATAAAGAAGGCAATCAATTTGGCTGTATGGAAAGTTGAATTCAGTGTTGGAAATAGTGGATTGAAACGATGTTTCTTCAACTTCAAGAGTGGTTGAGTTTGACAGTTGACTATAAAATTGTAAAGATAGATGGTAAGTAAATGTTTTGTTATCAAATATCGAAAAATGATTTTATAATTATATTTGCATGTAAATTTGATTTATATGCTCTGTTTTATAGTAATTAATTATTATTGTAAATAGTTTTGAACTGATAAGAAAGCATAACCAATATAAATACTAACCTTTTAAAACATAACTAGAATCTACTTTTCAGGCTACAACAGCGTCAAGGTACTATATACAATATTTACAAGATAACCTTAATCTTGTAATTAATGCCTCAGTCTCAGAGAACTACTGAGGATACCACATCACAGTGTGGGCGAAACGTCTGGTTATCTTGTAAATATTGTAGATATTACCTTGAAGCGGTTGTCACCGGAAAATTTAGATTCTAGTTATGACACCAGCCGCTTAAGCCTAAGTTTCAAGACTTTTAAAACATCACTTATTTCTAATTTTTACCTTATTAACTATGATTTCCGAGGTAAAATAATTACAGTAAACCCTCGATTTAACAAACTATATGGAACAGACTCTAATCAGTTAAAGCCGATTGTCTGTTAAATTAGGGTGAACTCACCTCAAGCTGTTATGAGATTGCCACACCTTAATCAAAACTAGCTGCCAGCTAATAGTTATCTCAAAGATTAATAAAATGTACAAATAAATATTGTATAAAGGTGATTAACCTACACATCTTATAAATTTCAATTTTTCTATAAAAATTCCGTGATGTATAGAATTTTAGATACTGTAATGCAGCTGTAAGCTGTCCGTTAAATCGAGGGTTTACTGTACTTTCTCTATAAATATATACCATTCTTTAACTATATTTGATAAAATTGTTAAGATTCATGAGTTGTCTAGAAAGTGTGTGAATATCTTGTCATTTATTGATAATTTCATTTAAGAGATTTGTTACTATTGATCATCTAATTTTTTTAAATTTGTGACAGTCTGTTTTTAGCATGTTATGAATATAGGAATAAATTGGTCGGTAGCGTAGTTGGTTCAATCCCAGCTTCATGTGCTAAAGGTTGTCAGTTCGATCCCAATCAGAGTCAATACATTTTGAGAAGGATCAGCTGATAACCACCGGCTGTTCATTTGTCATTGGGCTATTAATTAATGACACTTTCTAAGGAATAGTCGGCCTTAGTTTGTAACAATGACTACATTCGCTCATCATCACACTCAATCGAAATCCATATTCGCCCATATCTTGACGATCGGCGTCTTATGAATAAATAAAAATAAATAAATAAAATACAGTACAAGTAAAACGTCACACAACACAAAATTTATTACAATATAAGCACAAAATGCACAAATATACTTTTGTGCTTATATTTTAATAAATTTAGTTTTGTGTGACGTTTTACTTCTACAGTATTTGTACCAACACGTATTATGCTAATAAAAAACTATTTGAATTTAGGAAGTGTCCACACGAAGAGAAGCAGTAGTCAGTTCTACATCTCCATCTTCCCTATTGGAGGAATATGTTGACAGCAATGCTCCTCCTGTACACTACAAGGTTCCTGAAGGAAGCCAATCTACCAAAGTTTATAATAAGGTAATTTAATTGTTGAAACAGAATCACTTATGTAGAGTTTTACATTCACCAATCTCTTTACACAACATATTTTGGATTTTACCTGGAAGAAATTAAATATTTTACCAGCTCATGTAATCGTCAATGCATATATATTGTGTGATAATTACCTAATAATCTTTTTTTGTTATTTTCAGTATGGCCACCTGCAAAAGCGTTGAAATGAAAAATTTTTATTTTTTCTTCAAGGGGCTAAGTAAGGGTGCAAAGCTCTCTCTGCTACTTAACCTCTTGCTTGGGTGAAAAATACAAACTCTCCAGTCTGCCTAAATAGAAGAGATAAAAAAAACAAGTCGATGTAAGACATGATTTCAGCTTTAAAGAAAAAATTTAAAGCTCTTGAATGGTTTTTAACTTTTAGAGAAGATACATTTTTTCCATTCAAGGTGGTAACCCACTCATACACATATAGTAGTAATGGTAGAATTTTCTTAATTTCCACTAAACTTAATTGATCACACTAAAGCTAATTTACTTTAAAATGTTGTGTAAATCCATTAAGTGGTTTTTTTGTGATTAATATTTGGTATTTGGTATGATACAGGTATTTGGCTGTACGACTAATAAAAAGTCTGAAGACGGTTGAATGTTGTTTAGACCGTTATAGAAAAAGGTACAAAACTTTGCATATTGCTGCAGAACATAAAAAGCTATTTTACCATGTATTCAGTGATCTACTACCTTCATAGGGGGACGGCCCACTAGGAGTTAAGAAGAAAATCTTAAATGTAAGCATAGGTTGATATACACACCATTTTAAAGGTCTTAGCCAGTAGAACATCGTACCGCAAATTAGACCTCAAAAGGTTAATCCTGAACAAAATGGCGGCGCTCGAAATTTTTTTAAATCTTATGTGCAAGATTTTAAACTGCCACCATTTTGTGACGGATAATGATTTTGAAGTGCGGTTCGTGGCATTCTTCTATGCTTGACCAGTCCTTTAAAATTATGTGCATATCAACCCATGCTTACACTAAAACTTTTCTACTGACTCCTCGTGGATCGTTCCCATAGAAGAATAGAAGGGCACTGAATACATCTCTAAGTAAGTGTTTGTGTAAAGTAATTATGTGTGAAGTTTTGTAGCCTCATCTGATATGGTTACAAAAAAATTAAGCCATTCTTAAACTTGCACATAAGTACAGTATTGAAACTTTCGAGTACTGCCATTTTGTTTAGGATTAACCTTTTGAGGTCTAATTTGTGGTATGATGTTCTACTAGCTGAGATCTTTAAAGTGGTATGTATATCGACCTATGCTTACATTCTTCCGACTCCTAGTGGGCCGTCCCCCTACGAAGTTAGTAGATCACTGAATACATGGTAAAATAGCTTTTTATGTCCAGCAGCAACGTGCAAAGTTTTTTACCTTTGTTTGTAACGGACTAAACAACAATCAACCGTGTTCGGATTTTTTATTAACCCTGTATATAGATGTTAGTATTTTATGTATTTCCATTCGTCAGGAGATGTAGGATATTTGAAATATTAAATAGATAAATATAAGAAAATGAGTTGTTATATTAGTATTGTGTATATAAATATATTGATTGTTAATTTTATTAATATACTTTATAATGAATCGTATAGAACATTTGGTAATGGAGATGTGTCGAAGTTGTCACAAGTGAAGGCCAGAACACGGGTCATTTTGCTGGTGACATTGACTGGTTGAGGTATATACGGGGGACTCGAGACACTTGGAGAAGTGGAGGACACGTTAGTCTCTAATGCATTTGGGGGAGGCCCTGGTCTAGATAGGGACTTAGGAAGTTTCCTTTTGAGATTCAAGTAAATCATTAGTTTGGGGCTAGTTGTCGTAGGCCAGTGCGAGTAGCGATTTAAAAGTAATTCAAACTAATTATTTTTCATTTAATCTTGTTTCACAGGTCAGTGCCAGCATCACCATCGCCCGAGTGTTTTTATTGATTTGTGTATTTAGTGTTTGTTGATTTGTAATTCTTTGTGTTCTATAGATTTTATATGCTATTTTTGTATTAATTATCTTTTAGGCACTTGATTATATCTATTGTTATTCATATTTTAATTTATGTTGATATTTGATTGTGCTATTAAGTCTGTTTTTTTAATTATTACATTAATAATTATATCACAGAAAAAAACCTTGTCACGATATCTACCCCTCTCTACTCTCCGTTCACACTTTAGTTGAGACTGTGGGCGCTGAATTGCCCATGCAATTGTAATGGAGCTTCCGCGCTACTAGCCAAGTACAAAACATTCACAGATTCTGAATTTATATCAGACAAACATACTTCTACGTTAGTTTTAAGTAGTTTTTTGTTAGTAATTTGTATGTTGTAATAAATTTCAAAACATTAAAAATATATAAAATAAATCAGTAATGTTGTTTTAATTTACAAAGCTGATTATAACTACAAAAAATATTTACTCAAAAAAATCTTCGTCATTTTCAAATAAAAGAAATCTTACGAGTATTTTATAACGTGTCTATTGTTTTGTTTTGATTTTTTATGCTCATATTTTTTAGTGTTTTCAATTTTAATAAATTAATGACAAATTATGTTGCCTTTTATTAAATACAGTTACTGTAATAGATATTAACTGAGCTTTAATAAATACTCTGCTGTCAATATTAATTAATTTTAAATTGATTTTACATGAATTATGATTCCCGCTATCGATGACAGTTACACTGAGAGCGATATAAAACGTCGTTTTTTATATGTGATGTATTTAGGATTGACAGTAGCGCGGCGACCGTCCATAGCCCACACAGTCTCAACTAAAGTGTGAACGGAGAGTAGACTTAGGAACCTGTGGGATAGAAATCGCACATGACCGGGATCACTAACTGGGCATCAAAATAAGAACTCGTTTGGCTGTGAAATAATTATTAATGTAATAATTAAAAAGACAGACTTAATAATTTTGCTGATTTTCTGTTTATCCTGATCTGTTTATAATTTTGCCTGAAATTTTATTTACTATTTCCCCCAAAATTACATTTAAAAAAATAGTTTTAGAGTTGAATACATTTGTGTTTTCATCTGTATGAGAAATATTTTTAATGAAATTCTGGTACAAAATTCAACTAAACGTTGAAACAAACTCTTCTAAACTTCTAAGCGTGTTTAGTATTAACTCGAATAGAATAGCTTCCAGCTGCGGTTAATTTTACACAACACTTTTAGCTCGCAAGTGACGGTTTTGTTTGTTTGTAGTACTTTCTGTAATCAAACTCAGATTTACCTTGGGGCAAGTGTCCAATATTTCAAATAGTACTGGTTCTCCATCTACCAACACCTCGTGCTTGTAACGTGTGTCTAAAAAAAAAAGAATAACATTACACAACTGTCGATTACAGAAGTAATGACAACATATTTCAGATTGTACATCACTCAAATTATGAATATGTGTTACTTTCTATGGCTAGAAGGCAGACAAATTGTTGCTACTGAAAACTAATAGACTATGTAAGTATTTGTTTTTTTGTATATCACCAGTTACTGTAAGCAACCAATACAAATGGATGATATTGTTGGTTTAGCAGTGTGAATTATGGGACAGTAGTAAGCGGAGTTCGTGATTCTTTACGTAGTTTTGATAAAACCACAGTAAATAGTTCATCAAAGGAAACATTCTACACTTGTTAGAAAGTACATCCGGTAGGCTAGGCTATGTCAAGTATTAATAAAAAACTAATCTGAAAAACAATATATGTTGTATTATAACATAATTTTTTTGCTTTTTTCATTTTTAAAATATAATATCAGAATTACGTTGATTATTCATGAAGTTTGCATACATATTTGAAGTCTTCATAGGGTTCATATACAAATGAAATTGCCACATTTAAATCAAAGTTGTTATAGATGAGTATATGTTTAGTCATATTTAATACAGGATGTAAGAACATTGAATACTGCATCATTACAATGAATAACAATCCCTATTTGTAATCATTGGTCTTTGAATTAAAGGCCCCGCCCCCCACTAACCATTTTAACCATTTATAAAATAAATTTGTTGGAAGATTACAAACAACCTTGGTTATTATTATAAGAATTTCTAAATATCTATTAATATTTTTTAAAAATATCTATAATTTATGCCATTTTTTAAGTCATTCTTTGCTGTAATTCAGAGAGAAGATTAAGAAATATGAGCTGTAGATTAAATGTTGACATAAATTAGTCGCTCATTTGGTTAATTTTGCCTGGAAAACAATGAAAGAAGAATGTGATTTTGTCCCCAATTTAAAGTACAAAGAGAACAGCTGTTCTTTTCGAACAGTAAAGCAGTTTTGTGATAGTGGTTTGAATTCAGAAAAAGCCAAGAGACCAAAGTTGAAAAGAATTTGATTTCTTGTCCTCGTATTTCAATGAGATTTAAAGCTAGATTTTTAAAAAACACAAAACATTTTAGCGATGAATAGTTACTTCTGGCTTTTTCACTAATATTTATCTAATTCCTGAGATATAATTGTTGGATATTAAAAAAAGTTATAGATAATCCAATTCTTGGCCCTCAAATGTTCATTGTATTTGACATTTTTTTAAAGTGTTATTACATTATAGCCCCAAAAATTCATGAATGGATTTGCTACCAATCATCACCTTTATAGGGCACTATATTGTTTATGAGAGTAAAGTCCAACTTAGTGAATTTTATTAAAAAAAAATAATTCAAGTTTAGGTGTGATGGGTTCAGATGCAGGGAAAAGCCAATATATTTGATGAAAGACTTAAAGTAATATTAACCTACCACTTTACCTGCTTGATGGTCATACTCCCCAATGTACCGCCTGGTGAGGAACCTGACTGTTAGAGCTGTAACAGAAATTGTGTACTAATTAATATATTTTGGAAAGTTTATTAATTAATGATACAAAATGTCTCATTCAGGAAGAGTTGAGAGTGAAGCTCCACCTACTGCGGGTGTGACGTAGGCGCTAAGCCGATTCACTGGCGTTCACATGTTGCTGTACAGTAGTGAGGGTCCATGTGGATTTTGATCTATACGGGCTTTATTTTGTTTTCCAATGAAAAATTTATTTTATAAGTTATTAATTATTATCTGTAAGTAGTTGTGTATTGTAATTCTTTTTGTGTGTAAATTGGAGGATTAAACTTATTTTGATTTTATTTTTATTGGCCAGCACCTTGTGAAAGCGACAGTCTGTGGATCCTCACTCTCAAGTGAGGCGAACAGAATATAGAAGTAGTTAGTAAATATTATGTAAAATAGTTCACATTAGTCGCTATGTAGTTTTCAATAATTAAAATCAATAGTAGTTTTCTTTAATAATTTGTTTTGAAAACTTCAAAAGTACTTTTTTGAAGAACTTTCTAGTTTACATAGGCTTGTGCGTCAACTTTATTCAGCTCAGTTGGGATTGAACCTAGGAATGCATTTTGCAGTTAAAAGCCAGCTACCACAATGACAAATTAGGTGTTTTTTTTTCATTAAAAAACTAAGTTGTCTTTTAAAAACAGTTTTCATCAACATTATAGGTTATTATGCTCTGCCATTTGTGGCTCAGGCCAAATTTCTAATTAGTTTTGGAAGGAGGAACTGAGGTTTATATGTTCAATTTCCTAAAAAAAGCAACAGACAATACTTAAACATTAATTCATAAAGCCTTAAAAATAATTCCATGTATATGATCAGTAAATTGAAGGGAAGAGAGTGCTAACCCACGTATCTTGAAATGAGAGTGCACGCAATCTGTTGTAATTTGGAATGAACACGATTATGCTGATCACTTGTGCAAATATCCGCTAGGTAGTGCTAGTGGAGCGAAGCATTATATACAGTATATCCTTATGTTTAACGTTTTGCCAGAAGATAGTGCTATCCACTGACAGTAAAATGGCTGAAGCATTCATTAGACCAATGGTGTTTTTTGAGAGCAGTGAAGTTAAAGTTACAGCTTCTTTGGAGATGACAATGATGCAGACCCAAATTTTATTCTACAGACTGTATCAGAAGAAGAGGACAATGATGTAAGTATAGCACTATATTTACCGAACATAACCTACAGACACTTGAGTTTAGCAATTATTGTTTTGTGAAGTTCATTTTATCGTCTGACACATACAATCTTCTCTTGTAATTTGTATAGGCTAAACATATAGGTAATGCAACAGTCAACTCGCTTTTCCAATATTATTTTAATAAAAATAATTTATAAACACTAAATGAGGGTTAGCGTTGTCTTACACTCAGTAATATTGCTTTGAGAGTTAGCACTGTTTTCCACCAAAATAATTGTATAATAAATTGTTTTCAGATAGTTGCACTAGAGGGCCACATACACAATCCAGCAGCGCATTATGTATCATCCGAAACTACAAGTAGGTCACCACAAACTACTCCAGAAGAGGCTTTCTGAGTTAAAAAGTAGTTTAAACACAAACAAAAATGTGATAATGGCCGCTCTTCGAAGTTCAAAAACGCAATTGTTTAAGTTGCCTATCAATAAACCAATGAAAATGATGTTAAAACATCTAGTAAATCAATGAAGTTTCTCTTAAAAATGGGGAAAGACGCTTAGCCTAAGTTCTACAGATTTGAAACAAAAATACAATGTAGGACATCTAATTAATAAAAAAAGGTTCCTGACATTAAGCAGTTGCTTTCATCTATATTTATAAAAGAGGATGTTTGTATATGTATATATATATATATATATATATATATATATATATATATATATATATATATATATATATATATATATATATATATATATATATGTTTGAAGTTTATGCGCTGCCAAACCATCCAACCGATCGCCATGAAACTTTAGGATGTTGTCCTGTATACTCCCGAGGTGGTTTCTGTGAAGTTTGATGCAGATCCGTCCACAGGGTCCCGCCCCACGGGCTCCTAAAGATCCCATGTTATTCAAATGGAGAATCTGAATTGTTTACAAAAACAAATGACTGTGTGGTTTAATGTAGTTTCACATGCCATAAGCAGATTGAAGTTCTCACAACAACAGTACTGTATATGTTTTGATTTATTGCAGTTATATTGTTTACCCTCTTGCACTCATTTAATAAATAATGGTTTTTTTCTATAATTCTTTTTATTGCTTTATTTTGGTATGTCAATGAAAAATGAAAGGCGAGACAACGTCCGCCGGGTTTAGCTAGTATATTCCACAAATGCTCAATTATTATTACAACAATCTTAGAGTTATGGAAGAAGAGACAGGCGATGGACCAGAAATAGTAGTTAAGGAGTCATGTTCTGTGTAGGTCTACTACATCAATTTGCTCTTTTGAGATTTTTCTTACATTTAAAAACGTTTTGGTAAATCTGTACTGTTCAAAATAAGCATTATTTGTAGTAAGCAATTCTGTGTTTTCTTTACGAAGATAGTGCTGACCATCATAAAACATTATTAATATTTTTGTTTAAACTTTATGTAATAGATAGTTAGTTGTTAATTAAAACAATTGGGTGTTGTTTGTTAAAGGTATTTTGATTAACATCCTAAAAGGAGTTCCCCTTGCTGGAACTACGGCCATATTTGTACAATATGCATTTTTTTAAAATGTACAACTCCATTCAACATTTCAATGTATAATTTTGTGAATAATTGAGCATTATTGGAAATAACTATGAATCGTGGCTATGTATTTCATCACTGCATTGTAGTCGTTGGAGAGTGGTGATGTGGGTTAAAAATAGTGGCAGGCCAGTAGGTCATGTCATAAGGTTGAGGTAGAAGTGGCTTCGATTGTTTACGGTAAGTTGTTGGGATACCAGATAACTTATCAATCGGTGGTTTCAACTACTGGGAGAAAGAACGTTATATTTAGGTTTAGTGAAGGTTCTTCCTCGCTAAAATACAGCTGTTACTTTGCTGTTTCATAACGTCTTAGTTGTTGGACGGATGCCTGTGATATTGGAGCACGCTGGATTTCACTTTCCTAGTCTGCAATTATTCTATTTATAATTGTATTGTAATTGATTTGTGCTACTACATTTCTTTTGCACCTTAATATTTTCTTCTTCTTAAGGGATTTAAAGAAGCTTTTTTTTTATTTATTTTTTTTATGTAAATATGTTTCCAAAATCTATAAATGTGTTATCTTTGGCTTATTCAAGATAAATCTATTTTATTTTGAGGTTATCGGTTAGTTCATGTTATAACTTCTCCACAATATACGTCGTATTAACAATGTGACAGTTTCTATCTCAATTTTGAATTGTTAATTTATCTTTAGGCTGTTAATTAACTATATAATGGTGGTGTACAAGGAAAAGTAACTCCAAAGTTACAGTAACTTGGGAGCACTGTTGCACTTTGCTCATATTTCCGTTACTAAGCAAAATATAAAAAAATTGCCAAGATGCCTGACTTCTGGTTTCCAAGATCGTAATAATGGCCAATTTATAAAAGATACCCTGTATATGTTATTTATCTTTATTGCGTTAAACCATTTTATTTCAGAATGTGTACCCTATGCGTTCATTTTCATGGTGGATTTAATAATTTTGCAGCAGTGATTGGAGTTACCACGGTCTTATTTTTGTAACCTCACAGGAAGTGATACTTGCCCTGTGTTTGTAACTGTATTTACTGATATAAGTATCTGGATGAATATTTAGCTAATAGCTTTTGTAATTGGCCTCTCAATGTGTATATTGGTGATTATTCTTAATGTAAATTCAGTTACCAATTAAAAAAATGGTTCCAAAGAATTGGCACAAACTTTCCCCCATGTTAAACACTAAAAAATTAAAACTTTGAACATTACCAGTTTGATTCCCAAATATGTTATTTTGCCTTATCTCATAAACTAGTCAAGTTGAAGACATGCGGTTTTTACTAAAATATTGTGAATTTTAATCATACCTTCCTGAAAATTTAACCAAAATCGTTAGAGCCGTTTTTGAGAAAATTCCATTTTTGTACGGTTTTTGCCCATACAAATAAAAAAATCTACAAGTCCAAAAAAGTGAAAAATGTCTAGCGATACTGGCTAAATACACCGTCAAATCAAATCTCATAAAAATTGATACATCCATTTGGTCTCCAGCGAAGTGCACATACATACGGACAGGCGTACAAAATTCTTTCTCAAAAAACTACTTTTTGGTTTCAGGGGCCTTAAAATGGATTTTTAGACCAATTTGTAAAATTTTTTTACGATCACAGTACTTCCTCCATACTAACGCATATGGGAGAAAGTAAACGTGGCCCTTATTGTCTGTATGATATTATAATTAAATTTATTAGATTTTCTGGAGAGGTACAATTTGTGTCATCATTGACTCAAGGTAAATAAAGAAACCTTTACCAGCCTTGCTCCTTGACTAGCTTGTAGGTCTACATTATAAATTCAAGCTACCCTTTATAAAGTTGCCGTGTAACGACAATGTTCTAGATTCACTATGTCTAAAGTACAAGTTGTATGTAGGCTAAGTACAGTGGCCAGGTCACCTTGACGCACACCATTGTGTGTTGTTTGAAACATGATCTTTATGTGATCAGCCTCCGTTTAAAAGCGGCTGGTAAGGTTAAGACACGACCTCGTATATAACGTACCGTCTTCAGGTAAAGGAAGGAATTAATAAGAGTTAATCAAGATCACCATTGGAGAGCAAGGTCAGGTTGAGTATTTCAGTTGGAATGTTGGCAGCCATTCAGTTTGTGAAGTGAAGGGGGACAGCTTGGCCCTTGACCGCACTTTACACGTTTGCCACTTATTTCAAATGATTGTTTTACATAATTTTAAATCTACCTGACGCCGCGTCTTACGTTAGTAATATAACTAAAGTTGTTGACGACTTTTCACAACAAAACCAATTGTATTACAATTTGTTTCCTCAGGAGAGGCCGATTCCCACAGAGAGAAAATAAACAGAGATGTGTAGGCTTAATAGTTACTACGTTTATCATCCAGAGAATAAAGGGAAGGATTATAAGCTGTGCTAAACCCCTTCATAATCGCACGGCGAACTGGAGAACTAACTGCTCGACACCCCAAATTTCTATAAATCCATACCCATTCAACGGGCTGTTGGATTTGACCTTTGTTTATTTATTCTCTTGCCATTTCCCATGTACTATTGTGACGTACTGTGAATTTATTCAGACAGATTAAAGGGCCGGGGGGGAGTGGAATACAAGGTGAACATTACTTAGGAAATATTCAGACCAGGGTACGAACCCACTCCAACTATTTCCAATGAGTCACCGGCAGTGTCAAAATGAGTTTCTCTTTTGAAATATTGTGTTCCATTCACGTTACACATCAGTTATTAACTTATAGTTTTCATTATATTTGTTAGTAATTATTTGCTTATTAATTTCGTTAAATGCCTCAACCACTTCCTGGAAGATCGACAGACAGTAAAATGAATATTAATGCTATCCATAGTCAAGGAGTTAATCACCTTGTGCTGCTATAATAGCTTCAGAGACCGAAGATAACTATAACCATTAACTAGAGAAATAAACTCCCAGGCAATGCATTTTCTGTAGACGTGCGTCAGTGGTTATCCAATGGTGATTGGTTTCAAATAAGCGCTCGGTCGATTGTTTGGCGTAAGGTTAGCTATTGCTATTGGTCACTTCAGCGTATGCAGGAGAGAGACAGAAAGAGGGATGGAGATTTAGAGGCCGCTGGCGCTACCTGTGAAAACCGAACATTAACTAATTTCACCGAACAGGAAACTGCCTGTTCAGGATGCATATGTCTTCTTGTTTTTATGATCAACCCACCCATACACATACATTGGTAGTGACCCACCCACCCACCCATACACATACATTGGTAGTGACCCACCCACCCACTCATACACATACATTGGTAGTGACCCCCTCGCCCACGTGTTCACGTACTAAAGTAGTGACTCACCCACCCACCCATACAAATACACTGGTAGTGACTCACCCACCCACTCATACACATACATTGGTAGTTACACACCCGCCCACCTATACAAATACACTGGTAGTGACCCACCCACCCACCCATACACATACTTTGGTAGTGACCCACCACATCCACCTATACACGTACTATGGTAGTGACCCACCCACCCACCCATACACATACATTGGTAGTGTTATCGATAGTAGAAACTATCGATAGTTTCTACTATCGATAACTCAGATAGTAGAAACTCAGTTCACTAGAAATTGCTGTATATAACTGATACAATTTTGAAACAGCTCTCGCCACTTCACTCCATCTGGACCATCTTCACAAAACCGTTTCCGGAAGTTGGAATTGACGCATAGCAGCACCTATTGTCGAGTGTGGCTTATCAGCCTTCAGATAATGGGCGTCATACTTTTATAAAGCAGAACATCTCGTGACTTGTAGCAGATACAAGCGAGACTCTCACCATCATATTACAGTCGACGGACAACTGCTTCTGGTGGAACAGATCGCAAGCCAGAACCAAACAAGTGTAACATTCGACTGTTATATGAATTACAAACTACACATTAAAATAAAACGCCAACTTGTTTATGAGATTTTACTTGTATTAAAGTCCTCGCATCCCTTAAAATATCTCTGATTTTTTATTGTATTCTGCTGTAACTCCTCTGTATATTTATTTGTTTATTTAAAAACGTGTTCGTTGATTTGTTAGTTTTAGGAAGTTAAATATAAAATAAGCATTTTACTGTCCTAGTATTCCCTTTCATCCCTACCGTTTTGTTCCCGTGATTGGTGCCTGGTTGTTTAGTCACTTGTCAGAAGATCTAAAAGCAATCACTTTGAATAAAACATAGTACACTAAAAGTACCGTCAATAAGTTTGGTTAAACGAATCTACTAATAGCAGTGATGATCCAGAGCGTTGTCTAGCCGAGTTTATTTTGGCTACTGATGCGTCGAGATCAAAGGAACCATCGCGTTTTGAATCAGTCAACTCCTTTGGCATACTCAGTGGTTTGTTTTCAGTCTGTTAGAACACAGAAGACTGGTTGACCGAAAATCATCGTCGAATTACTAATGTTCAGTCAAAAATACGATTACGCCGGTCATATCGTAACATACGTGTAATAATTAGCGTAAATAGGTGTTTGAGCAGTGGAGGAGGTAAGTTCCACCACTCCGCTGCCGTACATCACGGCCCGTCTGTGCTTAACTTCCAAAACAGTGTGTTATTGTTAAAAATTACTGTACATTATTATTTAATTTATTATGCTATTAATTAATTGTTGTTTGAAAACAAAAAATAATAACGATTTAATTTTATGGTTCTAGGCTTATATCGTTATTGTTGAAAAAACCAAGAAATAATCATTGTTAATGATGACATAAATGAGCTCGCAGCCTACCACCTAATCCAATTTCCATGAAAACGATTCAATGGAGTGACACGGTGGGGGAGAGTAGTTCTCTTTCACTTGCATCACTCAGTGCATCTCTTTCGCACCAGTGCTTTCAGTAGGTGACAATCTTTGTGGCTTAACTTTAGATTGGGATTTTACATTTATTACAAGCTTAACTAAGCCTTAGACGTAAAAGTGGCTTGATTTTTATTGTGAATTAACCTCGCTGCGTGTAGCGTAGGCCTAACTGTTGGATCATGACACCTTCCAGACAGAAGTTGAGTCCATGTATACGGTACGTCCGATTTTCTCACCATACGTACGGCATAAATTACAATGAACGCACGACATTCATTCACAATGGACAAACATTGGCAACCCTTCCGTCTGTTTGCAGAATTCAGTTAAGTTTAACTCAACAAATACTGTATTTTATTCTTTATTTTAGTGCCGGTCTACATCACAGGTAACTAATCCCAGATTGCTCATGGCATAGGAGGATCAGTGAAAATTAATAGAATTTAAGAAAGCTGTAGAAACTGTATATGTTATTTTGCATAAATTATGTGACATCCAGAATATATATCAAACTAAATACGCCAGTTGTAATAATAAAAAAGATAGATTTCAGTGCAAAATGTATTTTTTTCGTTTTCGTACTGCTATGAACGAATAACTAATTTTCATGAAGGGAATACGATACTAAAATGATTAAAGTATTTTTGTTGAAAATATTAAAAACATAAAGTGCCTTTCAATTCAAATAGTTTGTGGGTGAAGGAGATGTCCAAAAATGTCCATTTATCTAACTCCGCTCTAATTGGCCCCATATCGATGTAGCCGCCAAGTTAATGAGAGTGAAAGATGAATGTGGATCGTGCTGATTATAGCTGAGATATACCGACGGCAGTCTGGGCTAGGTAAGTGCCAACCGAGTCTGACCTACACTATAGTGAAACCAGATGGTTATCAACTGCATGCATTCCGTAAACACACATATATTGAAATCCATAGTCGATGTATAAACATAATGCTTGGTTACGTTTGACAGTTACATGCAGCAACGAAGGAGTTCGCCTTTATATATAACTTGAGAAGAATGTTCACTAATTACATAAAAAATATGTAATACCACAACTCAGTCATAGAATTTATGTTATCTTATATTTTTAGTCATCCAGTTTGACAGGCCTGTTAATAAGTTGAAAATATGTAAATTGTTATAAAGACGTTTCAGTGCCTTCTTCAGGTGAACTGATAGAAGACTGTTCAGATTTTGGAATTCAGAACATTGGGAACGGACTTGCTTATTTTTACATCGATATATTTAGGTAGGTGGGGAAAGACAAGTGTATTCAACCCTTATAAATCCTTTAACCTTTCATTTGAAATAACTAATGCAAAATACGTTTGGAAAAGTTATCATCCTTTTCCTTGGTTGAAGAAAAGCCTTGCACCATTGTTATAATTTCTGTCTACGTCCGGGCTTATGAAATATTTATAACACAAATTGTTTAGAGAAAGCATGGGTGTTTATCAGTCGATTATTACTAATTAATTAATTTCCAATAAATCTTGATTTGTTACATAACAATCTGAAACACTCACATATGTCACCATTCATAAACATGTGCTACAATCTTATGAATGTGAACATTGAACGTAGACTTTTCTAAGAAGACTTCAGAATAGTTGATGAAGAATGATAATAGTTCCAGTGGCTGCCTTGTAATGTAATTGATCCATTGTAACGTAATTGCCTTGTGATTACATAATTTGCAATCAGCTCCTGAAGTTGTTTAGCCTAAGAACTCCATCAGATACTGCAGCTTGGCTTTTCGGTTTGCAAACGAAATCTGCATCATTGTTGAGACAAGATGCATGGTTGGCATCTTGGAGGAGATATAAGAGGAGAGGTTTATGGTAAAGTATAAATTCTTGAATATAGTCTTGACTTCCTACTAATTTTGTAAACGCACTAAAAAACCTTAAAAGCATTCTTGATACAGGGTGAATACTATTGCATCCGAGACTTTTTATGTAAATAACTTGTAAATGACTATATTTTATTGACTATTACCTGTGACAAAGTTTGTTTTCTCATTTTCTGGTGAATAAAAATCTGAATCTAAAACCTACAAGTTGGGCATTTGTTTCAGGACATGCTGAATGCAAAAACCGGAACACCTTTAGAGCAGTTCAAAAGTCAAGCCGAAGAATGATGTGAAGCCACTAAACTCACCCCAATTTATTTTCGATTGGTATCACCACAGGTTACTCACCACTCTTGCCGACTCCAGGTGCTCCTACTACAGCCACCTTGACTTCGGACAAGGAAGACTTCTTGCGTCGGATACCGCGGATCGCATTAGATGTCATCCTCCAGCTATAGCATTATTTTTACCTGAAAAGATCCCACAGCTATCAATTATACAAAAACCAATTTCTTATACTATAAGAGAACTTGTAACAAATATTTGAATATGACTGTATAAAAATGGTAGTAATTTATGAAAATCGCATGAGTTTGAAACTATTCTCGTGTACATAGCCTATACTTTTTTATTTTATGAATGAACGTACTTTGACACGAGCGCGCTTAGTGGCATTTGAGTGTAGCTCTCTGACTTGGCGTTGCTAAGAGTCCGACATACGTCAGACAATTATAACTTGTTGAGGTAGAATTCCGTTTGAAGAGGCATTTATATTATTATACCTTCAAACTCAGGTAGGTTCACTAAATATCTGCGTCGTTATTATGTGAGAAGTTAGTTTTTACGTGTTATCAAGCTTTCAGCCTATGAACCAATCGAGATTGAAACTTCAAAAGTTAAATTTTATTACAAAAAATCCCGGGTTGTAAGGGGCCCCAAGGGGGAAGGTAAAAGAAATTTAAACTCCCTTTATTGGGGGAAATTATAATTTTTTTCCCCAAAATAAAACTGGGGTTTACCCCCCTTTTAAAAACGAAATTTAATTTCTCCTAAAAATTTTTAATTTAAAAATTAATGGATCCAAAATTTTTTTATTTAAAAAAGGGGTTTTAAACTCAAAACCCCCCCCGTAAAGAGTAAAAATGGGGCCCCCCGGCCCAAAAACTGCCCTTATTTTTCGTAAAAATTTTTAAAGAAAAAACGGGGGAAAAGGCATTTTTCAAAGTTTTTAAAATTTAAATCTTTTTTCCTTTTTTTTAAATTAACCAAACAAAAAATATGAAAATAAAATTTAAACTTTAAAATTTTTAAAAGGGGGGTTTTAAGTTAGAAAGGGGTTATCTTTTAATTTATTTTGGAAGATATTCAAAACCCCACCCAAAACCCCCCATAAGGACACGATCAACGAGTACAAATACACTGAGAGTGGTAAGGAAATGTTATTGTTTAGTTGGTAGAAATGATAACATAGGTACAATAGTTATTATAGTTGGTGTAGTTACACAACAAATTACCAACGGGTTGTAAGGGGCTACTAAGTGGCATGGGTCTAAAAGTAAATAACTCATCCATTCCGTCGAATGATTACTTTTCTCCACTATATCTGTTATTTCATTTTAATTATCACGAAGATTTCATCGTAATGGTTTAATTGGTAGTAAAGTAATGTACTACTGATATTTAGTTATTCTAGAAGATGTATCATGCAATAGCTGGATCGTACCGCATTAATTTAATGGCACCGCCGGACAACGATGCAAGTGATATTTTTCGTGAAACTGAGATTTTAACAGAACAACGTGGCAAATGGCATTCAAGATGAAAATACTCTAGTTTTCCTATTTAGCTACAACAAACATTTGTACTAAATTTCAGCTCTGTAAGATTACAGGGTGGGAGGATTATTGATGAGTGAGTGAGGGCTTCTCTTTAATATATATATATATAGAAGATTATTGCAGCCTCCCACCCACCCATACACGTACGGTGGTAAGAGTCCTCATGTCCATGAGTACATGTACGGTGGTAATGGCTCTCCCACCCACCCATACACGTACGGTGGCAGAGGTCCTCCTGCCCATGAGTACACGTACGGTGGTAATGGCCCTCCTGCTCATGAGTACATGTACGGTGGTAATGGGCCTCCTGCTCATGAGTACATGTACGGTGGTAATGGCTCTCCCACCCACCCATACACGTACGGTGGCAGAGGTCCTCCTGCCCATGAGTACACGTACGGTGGTAATGGCCCTCCTGCCCATGAGTACATGTACGGTGATAATGATTCTCCCACCCACCCATACACGAACGGTGGCAATGGTCCTCCTGCCCATGAGTACATGTACGGTGGTAATGGCCCTCCTGCTCATGAGTACATGTACGATGGTAATGGCTCCCCCACCCACCCATACACGTACTGTGGGTTATAATGTTACGTAATGAAATACTAAACATTTCCCAATAGGATTTTTAGAGAGCTCATAAGCATCCGCATTCCATAGCCTTGACAGACTCAAGCAGCCAGTGAGCTGTTCCCATCGATCTCTACTAATTTAAATTGTCACACATTTGTCTGTAAAAATATTATAAAAATACTCAATTGTTTACAAATATCACCATATGGTATACTGGAACAGTTCGTTATCTGTCACATGACACTGCAAGTGCTGTGCACGAACATGACTACGAACCGAGTTCTTGAAATAGAAACCATGTTTTTGGCGTTTTTCTTGAAATTATATTGGCCCTTTAACTAGGGTAGCCATAAATTCTCATAGTAAAATACGGATCAGATTTACCTTGGGGTTCTAGCGGGAGGATTTTGAAAATAGTCTTTTATGGATTTTGTGATATGCGATTTAGGTTGTAAAATTGGGAAAATAATACTTTGTGATATGTAATATTAATATGATATGTAGTATTAATATTACAACTATATTTTAATTTTATATTTCAGAGTAATACACTATTAACAAACAATACTTTTAAAAAAGTAATTAATTAAGTTTAAGTTAAGTTGGCAGAACTCAATAAATCGTCTTAAATCTCCTTGAATCACTTGTACTAGTTGTACTGGTACTGGCTGAATCGGAATCCAGTCATATTTCTCTGAAGAGATTAACTTTTTTAAATAAAGAAATATTGTTTTTAATAGATTCAAACATTCAATACGTGACATATTTCAGAATGTTATGATTGCATAAGGGGGGAGTTGTTAATTATGTGAGTAATCAAAAACACAACCCCTCACGATTGTCGATCGCCCAAAGTAGTAGAAATACATGTTGGTCATTTTTACAATATTAAATATTTAAAATATATTTTTAATAATAGAAGAATGAAAAATACAGACATCTACCCGGTTTTTTTTTTCTTTGTACGACACGGACACAGAATGTAAAATAGAAACCGTCCGTACAAAATACGGACGTATGGCAACCCTACCTATTGGTTACTTCAGAGTATGCAGGAGAGAGACAAAAAGAGGGATGAAGAAATATGGAGAGAGGACGGCCGCTTGCACTACCTATGAAAACCAAACAACTAATTTCACCGAACAGGAAACTGCCTCAACAGGACTCATATGTTGTCTTGTTTTTATGGTCATTGCTATAACCAAGTGTCAACTCAGTTGACTGTAGTCTACTGACCTTCTCTACTAGTCTAATGACAGTCTTTTCCGATTTGGTGTCAAGACATTTTTCATAAGTAAAAAAAAAAAAAAAAAATATGTTCGACTGGTGCCGAATTACCGAGTAGAGGAAGAGCAAACTCCAACACTCTTTCAAAATTTACATATATATTTGCATGAAACTGAGGGGAGGGAGGTGTATGGTAGTATAATAGTGCATAGTCTGTAAGTCATCATACAACACACAACCTCTCACGATTGTCGAATGATTACCCATAGTATTACTAATACATGTTGGTATTTTTTACAATATTAAATATTTAAAATATATTTTTAATATTAATAAAATGAAAAATACGGACATTCACTCGTTTTTTTTTGTTTTTTTTTCTTTGTACGGTACGGACACATAATGTAAAATACGAACCGTCCGTACAAAATACGGACGTATGACAACCCTATCCTATTTACGTACAACTTTGACTCGTTCCATTCTCCTTAGACATTTGATTTCATTAAGACTATCCTACCATTGGAGAAAAAACCTCCTTCTTTACTTTGCCTAAACTTAATGTTTTGGCAACTGTAAATGGCTATTACATGAAAAATTCTCGATTGAATATTTAGTCTGTGCGCGTGACAGTGTTGCTACTAACCATATTACAGATTGAACATTTAGTCTGAGTGCGTGACAGTGTTGCTACTAACCATATTACAGAGAACATTTAGTCTGAGTGCGTGACAGTGTTGCTACTAACCATATTACAGATTGAACATTTAGTCTGAGCGCGTGACAGTGTTGCTACTAACCATATTACAGATTGAACATTTAGTCTGAGTGCGTGACAATGTTGCTACTAACCATATTACAGATTGAAAATTTAGTCTGAGTGCGTGACAGTGTTGCTACTAACCATATTACAGATTGAACATTTAGTCTGAGCGCGTGACAGTGTTGCTACTAACCATATTACAGATTGAACATTTAGTCTGAGTGCGTGACAGTGTTGCTACTAACCATATTACAGATTGAACATTTAGTCTGAGTGCGTGACAGTGTTGCTACTAACCATATTACAGATTGAACATTTAGTCTGAGAAGGTGACAGTGTTGCTACTAACCATATTACTAACGAATATTACAATAATAAATAGCAGCTGATAATAATATAGATTTGACACTTTTGATCGAGACAACCGTTAGAGTGGGCTGTAACATTGACTTGTTTTTATCTTGTAACAATTAAGTAAATTTACAACAACTAATATTATTAATTAAATCTGCAACAACAAAGCCTCACGTTGTCGCGCTATTCTGTAACGTTGTAAACTTTTGACGCCTCACGTTCTAGCGCCATTCTGTAACATTGTGCCTTTTGTTACATTATTTATTTTATTTATTTTAATTTAATCCATTGATTAAATTAAAATAATGATATTCAATAAATCAGAATTCTTTAATTTATTTCTTTTTTTGTTTCAAAGCATTTATTAAAAATTTGTGACTTGCTACCTTGATGAGGTTATCGTATCACATTGATTCAATATTTGATTCTTAAAAACAAAAGTAGCAGAAATTTGATTTATTTTATTTTATAACATGATAACTCTTAATTTTTTGTTCTCAGGGTCTTATGGGTAATTCGGTGAAAACTGTATGATGCAATAAAACAAAAGTTCTTTTACAAAATTATTTTTTATTACATTCTTTAATTGAATATTTTCAATAAAAACTGAGTTTACTTAAAATCCTTACAAAAGATCTTATATTATATTTTTAAAATCAAATCATGATTCTATCTAGTGAAGATAAATTTGCAATTACAATCTTAATGATAAATCTTAATTTAAACTTATCTGTCTCGTGTTCATTATAGATGATTTCACCACATTTTCACGAATACGTATTTTAATTTAAACTGATTACATATGGAATTCACACGCACAATGTTAGTGTAACAATAATCACTTTGCCCTTTGTTTTTAAACCATCGTTAAAAACTTTGAAACCGGTTATTATACCACGAGGTGTGTACAAGTCACTCGTTCGGTAGGTCATGTTAAGTTAAGCGTCAGAGATGGACTGGGGTGAGGAACGTCTCTTTACCGTTGAAGTCGGATTCCCGCCTTTTTTCTTTTGGGTACGCGACTATGACCCTTCTGGGTATATCACGATGTAGCTGTTTTGACAGCTGCTGCGGCCTACGGGCAAATTTGGAATGATATGTTCCGTTCTGTTTGGTTCGTTTCGTAACTCGTCATCCGTGTAATTCTACTGCGCATCACACTTGTGACATGTTGGGTTCCAATGGAAAATACCCAACTGTCAAGTTGATGCCTGTCTCACGCTCCTACGTCGTAACTTGCTGACTGTTTAGTCTCAGATATTCCCATGTGTTTTGATACTTCTTGGAATTCGTCCCACCCATCCTGTGTTGAACAAAGGATTTGTTTACAGTGATTTATTGCTGGAGCCTCTCGTCTGTCCCACAGTTATTTTCCACCCGACAATTCTCTAATATGATTTAAAACTCCTCCATTTATTTTAATTAAATATATTTCTTTTCTTTTATATAGTAATTTATTATTTATTAATTAATTTGCCTATCAATTTGGTGGACCCGTTACAGTACCCCCCGATTTTTTGCGATGTGTGAGTAACGCGAGTCAAAAAATCTTGATCTTAAACACGATTCGCCAAATTGTCGTTTGTTTCTCAGATAAGTTTCATTTTACAATATTTATTATATTTAGTAAATTAAGTCTATTAACTATTCTATAATTCAATATCAGATTACATATTCTATGGCACTACATCATTATCTCCTTATCAACATTTAAGAATCCATATTTATCAAAATGAGTCCATTAAATCATTAATACAAATCAATCAATTACAATTCAATAAATCATAAAATTATCAATTACAAATTAGTTACCTGTGATTTAGAAATTCAAAAAATTCATTACATCCTACACAGTCATCAATAAAAATCAATAATTCAAAAGTTACATTTATCAAACAGTAATCCAATAAATCAAAATTGTTAACTAACAATTCTATAATTTATAAATCAAAAGTTTAACAATTCATTTCATTATACATAATTGTTCATAAAAATTTATATATTTTTAATTATTACAAGTTATCAATCAAAAATCCATCAGTCTTGGATTAAAAATTATCAAACAAAATTATACATTACATACTGAAATTCATACAACAACAATTAATACATCTTTAAGTTCTATACAAGTATTTATCAAGATTAATTAATCATTAAATTATGATTTCCTCTTAGTTAGTAAATGATTAGTTTCCACTGGCAAATTATTTCATTTGCTAGTACAAATTCAAAAATTATAAATCTAAAATCAATACATCATCAGAAATTATACAAGTTCTTATTTGAAATCAATGACTCATTCCACAATATGAAATCACTCATCAGAATACACAAGTCATATATCAAAATCAACAAAATATAAGTCATCACTTACTAGGTTACACTTCAAAATTAATTAATTATCAACTTACTTCTAGTTATTTATATTTCTACATCATCATTAAAATCATATGACTTATTCATTACCATAACATGTTATATATTTCATCAATTCATAAATGAATCATCATTTATTTATTTAAGTATTTCATTAACATCCTATATTAATTTGTCAATCATTTTTCAATACCCTGTCATATATTTCAAATATATTCTCAACTCCTTTAACCATTTTTAAATTCTTAACTTCGACATCAATCCTTTAAACCGTCTTTAAATGCAAATATCTATTATCAAACCATTAAACCATCTTTTAGATACTTAATCTCGTTATCAACCCTTTAAACCCTTCTTTTAATTCTGTAACCTGTTATCAATCCATTTCCCATTTTTTAGTTCCTTTATCTTTTTTCATTCCATTAACCCTTCTTTCATTGCTAAAATCCTGTTTCATTCCATTAACCATCTTTAATTACTGATATCCGTTATCACTCCTTAAACCCTTCTTTTAATACAGTAACCTAATTTCAATCCATTGCCCTTTTTTAATTTCTGTATCCTATCTCATCCCATTAAACCTTCTTTAAATACAAGTATCCATTATCAATCCTAAATCCATCTTTAAGTTCCTATATCTTTTTTCAATCATTTTTCTTTCTTTAATTCCTTGAATAAATTCTTAATCACTACACAGTCCACAACATTCTCAAATACATCATTACCTCTAAAACAAATCTTTACATTATCAAGTCAGCCATTAATCACAAACAATTTTCCAAATATATTTTCAATCATCAATAGGTCATTATATTATCATACATATTATCAATCCCTAATTAAATCTTAACATTTATCCTTGATCAATAAATCAAAGATCCCTTAAACTTTTTACATATTATTTATCATTCAACAAATGATTAATTCTTAAAGTTGTACATCATTAATTACCAACTTATTTACATAATAAGTCATCAGATTATACTTATTATTTATTTGGAATGAAATTCATCAGTCCTTAATCAAAGTTATCAAACAAAGCGATACCTTTATCAGAAATACATAGTACACATATCATCAAATTATATACAAGTATTGATTAACAACAATAAGTTATCAATTCCTATTTTAATACAAGAATAGTTTGTATTATACATTGTTTACTAATCAACAGATGCATTACATAATTCTTTGTCATTGATGCAAGTTATTATTATTATGTGTTACTTTATAATTTGTTATAAAAATTATTGTAATTCTTTTCAGTAATAAAATTATTATTTGAATTAATATTTATATCTCACATATTATTGAATAATATAAAATTTTATCAATAAACACCATTGTCATTTTTTCATTATTAAAAATTCATCATTTATAAATTATTTATACTTTGGTTTTGTTATTTATTTGTTATATGTTATTTATTTATTGCTATTATTTATTCCATACATATTTGCATAATATTTTATTTTTTTATTTATTAGTTTGAAACATATTGCCAAATTGTAGCTGCGCCAGTGGGGCCTGATGTCACTGCACGTACTTTGGACTGGTGATGGGGTTGTAGCTGCGCCAGTGGGGCCTGATGTCACTGCACGCGCTTCTGGAGTTGTTGATTCACAGCACCTTGGTGTTCAAGTGTGTACCGTTTTAGAATATTGAGGACGTCAATGTTACGCCAGTGGGGTCCGATGTCACTGCACGTACTTTGGAAAGAATTAGCTGTTAAACTAGAATCACTTATGGTTCGATCAATTCCAATCATGGTTAGTCCATAGTATCCTGGATCACAAGTATGGATTAGGGTTCTTGAAGATTGAAGAAACTGCTGCTACGTCAGTGGGGTCTCATGTCACTGCACGTACCTTGGAATAGTAATGGAGTTGTGGCTACGCCAGTGGAGTTAATTATGGTCCGACGGCGTCTATCATAATTGTTGCTGCGTCAGTAGTTTGATTAAAGTTCGACTTGCTCTGAGCATGGTTGTTCCATGACATCCTGTTGCATCAAAGGAGTTGTAGTTGCTACGCCAGTGGGGCCTGATGTCACTGCACGTGCCTCTGGATTGATGATGGAGTTGTAGCTACGCCAGTGGGGCCTGATGTCACTGCACGTATCTCCGGAAAAAGAATTAGTTGTTAAACTAGAGTCATTTATGGTTCGACGAGATCCGCTCATGTTTAATCCATAACATCCTGGTGGATCAAAAGTTGTAGTTGCTACGCCAGTGGGGTCCGATGTCACTGCACGTGCCTGTTGCTGGGTTAGTAGATTGGATTATTTTTTGACGACTTCCAAAAGTTTTGATGCCAGGAATTTGTGCAGAGGGATGATCCACACGACTTGCTGGTGGGAAGGTCCGAGCAGCCCGTTGAACCATCTTGAGGCTACTGATCTTTATGCACCGCTTTTGTCCATTTATGAATGGAAAATCTGGCTCCTCCTTGTTCATCAACGATGATTGGCATTTATGATTATTTTAATGTTCAAGTTGTATATTATTATGTGTTAACCTTAATTTATTTTTGTTGTTTTATTAATGGTGTTATTATTGCATGTTTTAAATTAATAAATTTATAGTTAATTACAATCATCATATTCAAAAAGTTTTACAATAATTATTTCTTGTTATTTATTATTGATGTTAGTATAATTAATCATTACTTCAATTATAGTTTAATTATTTCAATTGGTAATTTCTGTTATTTTGCATCAATGACATTATAAAAGTTTACTAAGAAAAATCACAATTACATATATACAATGTTTCCTCTACCATCTTCATTAATGTTATATTCTAAATTACTAATCTAATGGTGTCTGCAACATGACTTTGTAAATGGGGACTTGCCATGCTGCAGCGCACTTTAAGCTGTTGTCTTTAGACTCTGTTGTCAAGGCTGACCAACACCTTAAACTGATATATTGTGCCATTGTGTGGTTAACAGAGTACTTGGTGTTAAAGAATTTAGAATTTGGAGGTGGCAAGGTTTAATTAGAATCGAATCGTATCACTATTAACCACTGGCTGCTTAACTTCTATGCATTCTTTAAATGATTATAAATCATTTAAGTTTGTCAGATTACATACAATAGTATGTTCAAAGTATATCATTGAGTCATATTACATTATCATAGATACATTATGGTAATATAACCTTATATTAAATCTCATCTTATCATCTTCATTCACTTATGGTTTTCATACGATTATTTCCAATATAGACACAAACAAGTTATTATAGTAAAATATTTCTCAAATTCTCCTTCCATCATATTAGTTAAACACATCCTTGAATCATTATTGTTATATTCATTAAGTCATATCAATGTGAGTACAAACAAATTACAATAACACAGTATTGTAAAGAAATTCTCCTTTCATTATTTTAGCAAAGTATACACAATGTGTTTATTTGGATTATATTCAATGTCAACATACAAGAGTTACAAAAACAAAGTATTACATTATACTTTATTTACTTCATCATGATTTAATATTTCTTTGAGTCATATCATATTATTATTTAAATCATTTTTAGCATAGACATTGATAAGTCATTAGAACATTGTTTAGTATTAACCAGTTATCCTACAAAGTTTTACAAGATAGGCCTATCTCACCTATTTCATTTTATGTGAACCTAGTCATTACATTATTATTTGGGTCATATTTTATTTATGTATACATGGGTTATGACAACAATATATTTTAGTAAATCTCCATACTTCTTTCTAGTTTTACTCATTTATCAGGTTATTATTTTAAAATATTCAATATAAACATTCATGGATTATGAAACAAGCTACTATAAAACATCTCCTCAAACTATCTTATTCTCACCTAAAAATCATTTTTATTATTAGTGTTATATTCATTTAACACATATTATTATCAAAGTTTCATTTAAATCATTTAATATTTTTCATTCAGTAACAACTCTCCGGTTATTATTATTTTCACAAATTTTTAATTAGGCCTACCATATATTTATTATTATGGCATCTCTGAATATTCTTTCTTTTAATAGTTACTTTTACTATTAATCATATTTATTTATCATCTTAGTTTAACATTAAAGTCACATTATTTCAATGTTATATTTAAATCTCTTATTCAATCATAAATTCACCTTCCTGTCAATATTATAATTCTTCAACTAGGCCTATTATTTGTTTATTATTAAATGACCTATTTAAACATTCTTCTATTTAAATATCATCTCTACATTTTCTTTATTTATTTTCATACAACCCCCCTATCATTAAAGTTATATTGTTTCAATTACTATTTATTTATTGCTTCAACATTTTTTAGACATATTTTATTGAACAGCTAAGTTTTATAGTTTAGTTTGCAATGTCTATGAGATTATCCGAGAACACTGGTTTAACTTTTTTCTTTTTATACTTAAAGTTTGAGAAGCATGAGATATTATAGTATCTCATCACATAGTTTACAATGTCTTCCATGTTTACATCAAAGTTTTCACCCCCCATCATATTATTTTCAACTTCTCTCTGTTTGTTTAGGCCCCAATATTTATTTATAATCTCCATCTCAAACTTGAAGAACTCATTTAGCTCCTCAATCCTACTTCTGATCATTTTTAGTTTTTTATTTTCTTGACATTTGAAGTCATCTACTAAACTTTCAAAATTGAAGTTACCAAGTGCTAGGGTTTTGTTTATTTGTTCCACTTTATTATCTAACACTGAGTTTAGATACCCTATCTGGTTTTCTATTTCATTATTTATTTTAGGCCTACTGATTTGGTTACTTAGTTCATAGCCTATCTCATTTAGTGTTGCATTTGCTTTTGAGTGTTCATTTAGTTCATACTCAACAAAGTCTACATTTACTCTTTTAGTTTCATTGACAAAGTTGTCTTTACTACTCCCTATCCTATCATCAACTTCTTTTATGTGTTTATTTATTTTCACATTAGATTCATTATCCAGACCTACTACCTCATTATCTACTTCTTTTACCTCAAAACTTTTTTCATCTAACCTTACATTTATTTCATCAAGTTTAGAGTTTATTTTATTGGTTATGTTTATCAGCAAATCTAACCTCACATTAGTTTCCTCATCATTTAAGTTCATTTTATTATTATTCATTGCTTTCATCTTGCTACCTGATCCTCCTAACTTAACCTCAATCTGCTCCAGTTTGGTGTTTATGTCATTATTTACTTCTAACAGCAACTCTATTTTATTGGACAATAGGCTGTCCTTATCATTATTTACTTTGACAGGTTCTTGCCTATCTTTGTTCTCTACTTCATTCACAACACTAACCTCCTTTATTTCACTAACTTTATTAACATCTACTGTTACTTCTTCTGTCTGTTGATCTAGCTTGCTTTCAAACTGATTTACATCTCTCCTAAACTCATCTTTTATTTCATTAAGTTTAGTTTCTAGGTTAATGTTTATTTTATTAATCTCAACTTCATTTTGGTCTAGTCTGAGGCTGATTTCATCAAATTTAGTTTCTAGTTTAGCCTCTACTGCATCTAGTCTCTTATTATTTTCCTCTAATTTAGTATTAGTTTCCTTATTTATCTTTACTAAATTATCATATTTAGTGTTCATTTTGTTCAGTTGAGTTTCTAGATTATCATGTTTGGTGTTTATTTTTATTAACATGTCCATAATGCTAGACAAAGTATCTTCCCTGTCTATTCCTATATCATGGTTTTCAGTTTTTTTATTTTTATTCAAATTTGATTCCCTAATTACGCTTAGAGAGGTATCAGAGTCCTCGGAGTCAAGCTCCGAGTTTTGGACTACTTCTACATCAGCCATGATTTTTTAGTAAAATTTAATGATTGAAAAATATGTCCTATGAATCTTTTTGTTTTGTTCATTAAATTTTTATGAAATTAAAATATATTTTCCTAGGCTTCTTTTATCTTATATTTTAAATAATTTCAGCTATATTTAATTCACTACTAAGATATACAGCCTATCACAATTTTTTTTTTTTTTTTTTTTTTATATAATCAACTTGACATGAAATTTCACATAAGCTGTGATTTTTTAATAAATTATTAACCAATTATTTTCATGTATTTTTTAAATAATATCAAAACCTAAAATTTGCATCATACAGCCCCACGTTGGGCGCCATTCTGTAACATTGACTTGTTTTTATCTTGTAACAATTAAGTAAATTTACAACAACTAATATTATTAATTAAATCTGCAACAACAAAGCCTCACGTTGTCGCGCTATTCTGTAACGTTGTAAACTTTTGACGCCTCACGTTCTAGCGCCATTCTGTAACATTGTGCCTTTTGTTACATTATTTATTTTATTTATTTTAATTTAATCCATTGATTAAATTAAAATAATGATATTCAATAAATCAGAATTCTTTAATTTATTTCTTTTTTTGTTTCAAAGCATTTATTAAAAATTTGTGACTTGCTACCTTGATGAGGTTATCGTATCACATTGATTCAATATTTGATTCTTAAAAACAAAAGTAGCAGAAATTTGATTTATTTTATTTTATAACATGATAACTCTTAATTTTTTGTTCTCAGGGTCTTATGGGTAATTCGGTGAAAACTGTATGATGCAATAAAACAAAAGTTCTTTTACAAAATTATTTTTTATTACATTCTTTAATTGAATATTTTCAATAAAAACTGAGTTTACTTAAAATCCTTACAAAAGATCTTATATTATATTTTTAAAATCAAATCATGATTCTATCTAGTGAAGATAAATTTGCAATTACAATCTTAATGATAAATCTTAATTTAAACTTATCTGTCTCGTGTTCATTATAGATGATTTCACCACATTTTCACGAATACGTATTTTAATTTAAACTGATTACATATGGAATTCACACGCACAATGTTAGTGTAACAATAATCACTTTGCCCTTTGTTTTTAAACCATCGTTAAAACTTTGAAACCGGTTATTATACCACGAGGTGTGTACAAGTCACTCGTTCGGTAGGTCATGTTAAGTTAAGCGTCAGAGATGGACTGGGGTGAGGAACGTCTCTTTACCGTTGAAGTCGGTTTCCCGCCTTTTTTCTTTTGGGTACGCGACTATGACCCTTCTGGGTATATCACGATGTAGCTGTTTTGACAGCTGCTGCGGCCTACGGGCAAATTTGGAATTATATGTTCCGTTCTGATTGGTTCGTTTCGTAACTCGTCATCCGTGTAATTCTACTGCGCATCACACTTGTGACATGTTGGGTTCCAATGGAAAATACCCAACTGTCAAGTTGATGCCTGTCTCACGCTCCTACGTCGTAACTTGCTGACTGTTTAGTCTCAGATATTCCCATGTGTTTTGATACTTCTTGGAATTCGTCCCACCCATCCTGTGTTGAACAAAGGATTTGTTTACAGTGATTTATTGCTGGAGCCTCTCGTCTGTCCCACAGTTATTTTCCACCCGACAATTCTCTAATATGATTTAAAACTCCTCCATTTATTTTAATTAAATATATTTCTTTTCTTTTATATAGTAATTTATTATTTATTAATTAATTTGCCTATCAATTTGGTGGACCCGTTACAGGGCCTAACGGTTTTTTCATAAAAGAGCCCTCTTCACCTCTCACCTATGTCCAGCTGTCACTGATCGTGAGCACAGACTTATTTTATTCAATCAAGAGAGCGTTGTTCCTTGTTTCATTATTTTAGTAAGTTGTTGTAATAGTATGTAAAGTTGATAATTTCCTGTACATAATATATACAAAAATGTTAACCACTGGGTTGATAGTATCGGTATCTTCAATAGTTAAATAATTTTTATGCACATTCTTATTAAATTATATACGATTTTCTTACTGCTAAAAAGTATGTATAGGTAATTTTGATCATAACAATCAATTGTTTAGTAAACTCAGTTACAAAACTAAGTAAAACTGTAGGATGTATTCGAATGATTTTACTGGCTTAAACTATTTAAGCGGGTCAGGTGTCAGAATATGTCATAAGATTATATACCTAGGTAGACCGTTTGGAAAAATGAAAACTCTTCCGTTAGCTGCACGACTCTGGCTTTATAAGGTTTTTCGAAGCGGTAGATCTTATTATCCATTTTGATTTGTGGGGGATTCCATCTCTCAAACACAAATTTACCTCATTTTACCGGTAAACAAGACGTCTACGTTTTGACCAGTAAAAGTAAACTTGTCAAACTCTACGCCTAGAACATTTAGGGTGTTAATCCAGACGCCCAGTTGAGCGCTCTAAGGAATTCAGTTTTAGATTCCACGCAACTGTCACTAGTAGTAGCATAGAGCCTGCCTCACTAACACACATATAACGTGTTTCACCCCTCTATCTCTTATTTCTCTCTCACTTTTTCTGTTTGCCCCACCATGCAACTTGCACAAAAGTACGCAATTTCCTTATATATAGTAAACTCTTGCAATGCCGTTTTTATATATTATAAATTTACTTTTTCAGCCAAAGATAACTCTACAATTTCAACTCAAAACCTGTACAGATTTAATTTATAAATAAATATGTTTAAGTTTTTTTAAACATTAGGTTGTATATTCTTGTTGTCCTCTCTAAAATGTCAATGAAATACATCACAAGGTGTATTTATTACCTTATATACGTTAAAAGCCAAATTGACTAAGTTAGCTAACCGTATTTCCATAAAGAAGTTTTTTTTAATCTTTCCTTTAAGACATTTATTATTTATAAGAAGACCAAGTCCAAACAATGTCACAATGTTTGATCATACAGCCAATATTTGACGTAACGCTCCTAATGGGGACGATAACTCGCTGGAGAAGGCGACACGTTCTACTGGTAGTCACTGAACCACAGCTACGAGGTCTACAGATGAATCAACCTTATTTTGGCTGTCGAGTGCGTCGTCGGGAAACTAGGCGATCCAAGTGCTCATAACACAAAACCACACCAGGGTGAAAAATATCTGCCAAATCTAACCTCAAAATGATAACACTTGTATTGGACTGAATAATATTTATTTAGTCTAATGGGGAATCTGAGTTACCTTTTGTAATGTTTCTACTATGATAACATAAAAAAATGAAATGAAAGTTCGAATTTTGAAAAGATACTGTTGTAGCGATCAAATCTCATTTTATTTGGAGTTTTCTTTCGTCAAGTAACGTACCGATGAAGCAATTAATTGCTGCTTTTACTTTCTTCCATATGCTTTAGCATAGAGAAAGTATTGTGATCGGTAACAAAATAATAGTTTTTACTAGTTGGTCTTAAAATTCATGTTAGGGTCTCCTGAATAAAAAAGTGGTTTTTCGAAAAAAAAAATGGTTGCTGTCTGTCCGTATGTGTGTCTGTTTTTGTGTATGTGCAGTTCGCTGGAGACCAAACGGATATATAGATTTTTATGAAATTTTTTATGAAGATGTATTTACCTAATATCTCCAGACTATTTTGTTACTTTTTTGAAATTTTAGTTTTTTTAATTTTACAGCCAAAAAATATATAAAAAAGGCTCTAACGATTTTGATTGAACTATCAGGAAAAATGTGAATTACAATTTAAAATATTTTAGTAAAAACCGCATGTCTCTAACTTGACTAGTTTTTTATCTATGGCAAAAAACATATTTGGGAATGAAACTGGTAATTTTCAAAGTTTTGATATTTTAGTGTTTAATATGGGGGAAAGTTTGTGCCAATTCTTTGTGCCAACCATTTATTTTATTAAATATTAACTGATTAACTTAGGCTTACATTCTTGTACGTGAATAAATTCTTTCAGTCATGAGTTACATAATCAATATCCAGTTTTTGAAAGTGCCTGGCCGTCAATTTTCTGATGTATTTAGAGTCTGCAGAGGCTGTCGGAGACAGTCGGCCATGTTGGTTTTAATCCCATAAGGACAATGTTATTTTCGAACCGAACATACGATCACACGTATCCAAATAAAACAATTATTTATAAACGGACTTTTTTCCAAACAAATTGCATTTATGAGAATGATATTGCGTGTTGGAATTCCTAATTAGTTGTACAGTAAAAATTATTTAAAATATTTAGTTTGAAGCTTTTATTTTCACCTATTTTTCAAAGCTAGGCGTATGTATTCAAAAGCAAACCCAGTGCACAGTATGATAACGTTAAAAATGACACCTCATACACAAATAACGGAACGGAAAATGGATTCGCAAATAGCATTGTTCTTATGGAATTAAAACCAACATGCCCGACGGCCTCTGCAGATCTTAAACAACGCATTAGAATACGGTGGCCACTTTATTAATTCACTTCATTTTACAAACTAACTCACATGCACAATTATACAATACAAAGAACAAAATATGAAAACGGTAATCAATTAAAAAATACTCATAGAAGACTTATCATAATTATTTACTTCATAAGCGTTGACGGCACCCGGGCCAAAGAGGTCTTCCCCCCCCACCCTCCTTGTACCAAAAACATTGATTGTGGGGTAACCTGAGTTATGTCGGAATAATAGACAGGTTTTTATTCTGTTTATTTATATATTTATATTCTGTTTTTCAACTGATGATAGTCTTACGAGACTGAAATCGATCTTGAAAATTAAAAACACCAAAAAGATTGCTAAGTGTTATTATTTTTATATATATAAATATATTAAGCAATCTATAAGCTACAAATGTCAAACAAAAAAGATAGACAGGAGTTTTATACCTGTCGAAAAGTGTTTTTTTTTTTACATTTGAATCTCTGTAAATATTTACAATCATGATTCATTAACCTCCTTTCGTGTTACTCTGAAACATACTTCTCTTTATCACACTCCACACTAAGAACTGTCAATTTAATTACGTTACTAACTGTAATATTACTAGCACATAAATTGTCCTAACTCGCTTGGTGTAAGTTAAGTGCAGCCGTAAGATAAAAGTAAGCGCCCTTAGTGAAGCCAGAGAGCTATCGTGACACAAAGGCCTTGAGTATTATCCACTTTTAACTCGCGTGGTTGGTACAACTGTAACTCAGCTGTAAACAATTGTATGAAATGTTTACTGCACTTCAAACTTATCGACTCGTTTGTTTCCCATTGAAACTTTATGGTACTTTGATCGTAAACTGTACTTTTCTTTGCATATGAGTCTGCTTGTAGACCGTAACACTAATATTTAACCGATTTTAACTGTAAAGGACCATTTAACCAACACTTTTCCAACAACAATATTAAATTAAAAGTGTAAGTTAACATTGCCAAATTTGTAAATTAACAGTGGAGTAAGTGCAACGTTTAGTTGATGTTGATTTATGAGTAAATTAAGAAATAATAATCTTTTTTTATTAAACATCAGTGTATTTTACTCATTTTGCCTGACTCACCAAATACAATGTAAATTATATTTTTTTTAATTTTGCACAGTACCACATAGAAGAAGGAAACAGAGACCGCATCCAATAGTGCGCTAAATGTGTGTCGAGTAGTTGGTTATTTCTCCAGTTTGCCATGCCTGTATCTTGTCAGTCCCTTCCTTATTCCCCCAAATACTCAAGAATAAATGTATAAATTATTACTAAATGTTGTAATATGTTTATAAAGCGACTTGTGTTTTTTTCTCTGTGACTGTACACAGTTTTGGCTTGTTGTCCATAAAATGTTATTGTTTCCACAATCCAGAAATTATACTTCTATAGGTTCCAAAATGATATGAGTATTTACCGAGTCAATCACGGCCGGTTTTTACACGAAAAGAAACAACATTTCTATTTTGAACATTTGGAGTGTCATTAAAATATGTTCATGATTTATTTTTATGTTGAAAATTGTTTAGTTAGAAATTGAGTTACTATACAATAATTAATTTTGTTTTTAAAGATAGAGTGAAGTTTTATTTATTTTATCGGATTACATTCTTTATTGCGTTTTATTGAGCTAGTTTGTTATCTAACTAATTTCCCTTTATATTTCACTGTAAAGGGATCCATCGGAAAACATTTCTATTCTGATCATTTAACATTTTCTGCATCAGTTATTTTGATTTTATCATCGTATGCTATCATTACTGATTTATAGTAATAGAATAATAAATCATTTTAATTTAATGAAAATCAATAATTAAAACAAGAATTATTTTATATTTATTATTCTACAATTATATATATATATATATACATAAATATCAATAATAAGTAAAAATAACAATTCAATAAAAATTATTACGAAAAATGATTGATATTTTGATTCGCCTGTTTCAGAGATTTATTTAAATTTACAATAAGACGTATTCTACAATAAGAACTAATTGAACATTTAGCTGTAACTTGCTATTACTTGCTACCTTAATTCACACGGGTTACAGAATTACGTTTTCAAGTCTCCATTTTTGTAAACGTTCCTTCTTTAAATAAAAAAAGTCGGCACTAGTGACGCAGTGTTGTAACCCAGCTACTTGAGGACAAAGAGTTGTGGAGATTGTATGGGATATATTCTATACCTGGTTTTTTAAACACCGACATCGCGTCACCTCAATGGTTGCCATCGGCGTGGACACTACTGGGGAAGTTTGGGGTATCCATGTTGGGTTGTAGTCAAACTTCGGATTTTGAGTAGGGAATAGAACTGAGTATGGAGCTTTTCAATTAGCTGAAAATCAGACCGATACTACGTGGTTCGGATTCCACGTAAATATGTAAGTAGTCCCTTATTTGTCTTGGCTAATGGGCTATTAATAACATTTTTTTTTCTAAGGGATAGTGGACCTTAGTAAGTAACAATGACTACACTCGTTGATCTTCACTCATCACACTCACTCGCCTCTCATATTCGCCCATATCTCTACGATCGTTATTTTAGTAATGAATAATCAGAATAATAAATGATTGAGAGTAGTTATTGTACATAAATACAATTTCTCGTACCTATAGGCTAATGAATTTATTTGTATTTGATTATTCTTATTCTTACATATAAGACGCCGACACAACGTTGTTGGTATTTTAAGGCTAATATGAATGATTATATGAGTGTAGGATGAGTGTGGATGAGTGTAGTCTGGCTACTAACTGAGTTTAACTGTTCCTCAGAAAGGGCAACTTATTAATAGCCCAACAGCCAGGGCAACTAAGGGACCTACAGTTTTAAGTGGAATCCGAACCACGTAGTACTGGTCTGATTTTCAGCTAATTGACAAGCCTGATACTCAGTTATCTCCCCCACACAACATCCACACAATGATTACCACCCAACATGGACACCCCAGACTTCTCTAGTAGTGTCCACGCCGATAGCAACCATTGAGCGGACGCCAAAGTAGGTCCTAGTCGCAAAGTAGGTGATTCCTGCATTTAGACACTTCACCACACTCGTTTTACTTCAACTCACTCCAAGTTTTTAACTTAATAACATAAATAATACATCTATTAGACATAGGCAATTAAAGTCGTGTACGCTAGAAATAATTAAGTTGGCAGCGCCGGGTGTAAACAGAACAGCTGATGTAGTGTTTTTTGTTGTCAAACGTTTTGAACTGTTTACATAACCTATTTCTTAAAACAAGTTTTAAAAGGACTGGTTGTTTGGCAAAATAAAAGTTCTCACCGTTTGCATACTATACTATACTATAAGGTAGAAAGCGACCTTTTTAACGCACTTGTGCGAGTGAGATGCGAAGAGTGGTGAAAAACTGACAGAGAACTACTCTTCCCCCACTGTGTAATTACATTAAAAATCTGTCATGGCAACCAGAGCGTTAAGCCGCAAGCTGACGGCGTAATAGCAAGCTCCGCCCAATTTACGTTATTAGCAGAAATGACCTTTGGCTGATTAGATTAACACTAACGAATCACGCTTAGAACGATTGAATTAAATCATTATTTAGTATTCAAGTAACAATTAATAATAGCAATAACACAGTGAATAATAATGTAAACAGCAATTAGCATTTTAAAAACTATTACTGTTCGTTACAGTTATTTTTTTCAACTAAACACTGTTGCTGAACACTTGACAGCGGAAGTTAGTTACGCTCGTGAAACAAGTGGTGGAAATATTCCCCTCTGCCGCTGAAACCCCTACACGCGCTAAATATAACACGCAGGTCGCTTTCTACCCGGCCAAATTATAGTTATGATTTTATTACTTATTATTCGTCTGCGTAAGTATTTCGCTCGTGCAGCAAAGTGGCACTTTGCGCACTAATTGCACAAATAACTATTAAAGATTCTAGATTATTTTTTTTGCCATTTAATATTAACAGAATTTTCCGATTAAACGGTACATGATCTTGATTCTGTCACGAAAGTACACACATTTTTACAACTTAGTACTTCTGCTAACAACTTAACTTAAAAACTCTGTAGTATCAATCCTTTCTGACAGCTGCGAAGTGAGTTTGTGTAGGGAGAAGCCTGTTTTAACTGACAGGGGAGATAGGCAAGGCATTTAAATGGGCTTCTGGATAACAGTGAGTGCCTATTCAAGTATTTTATAGCCTTCATAGTTCTTCACATCCCTATTCTGAAATTATCGTGAGTTCTGAGTACCGAAATGTGTCTCGTGCTTTGCTTAATTGAATCACCATACTTTTTTATACACGTTTTTCCTTTGACATATGTATCTACATAGCAGACTTGAAGACTGCATTCACAATCCTCTTCCATTAAATAGAAGCTAATGCCGCAGGTGGAGGTAATGTGGTATTTTTGTACTGTCGAAGAGTCAATTATATGCATATTAAATAACTTAATGATACATCTTTGGTGCCAGTTAAATTCAATTCAATTTCAATTCAATTTATTTTCGCAAGCGCAAATACACATTGCTGCAATGCACATATAAACCATCTAGCTATATGCTAGTTCATGGAAAATATATATTACTAGATAATGTTTTTATTATATAATATTCAATATGAAATTATAAATGAGAAAAACACACTCAGTATTAATCAGTTTAACCAAAAAATAATACAACTATCTTATTTGATACAATATAAATAGAAATGATAATAAATTACGTATTATGGGGATATTTTTCCTCCTAATAGAGAGAGTGGTAAAGATATCTTTATGAATATGCAGTGTATATTATTTATGATCAAGCAATGAACTAGAATATTTTTCAAGAATGCTCCTGACATTTTAGAGGGCTCGTCGGGACAGTATCTTGGAATTCCTAACATGCAGTTTTATCGTCAATGGAACAAATCTATTAGCCCTAAATATGTGGCTAAACCCATGTGCATAATTTGCATACATGAACTATATGAAACATTTACATTAAATTTACGTGGAAACATGCAAATAATGCACATGCACTGTACCACAAATATAGTATTGAAGATAATTATCAATATTCCTGTTTTGAGTATAACTTTTTAACCGCTTTTTATTTGTCGATTAGTGATGAAACAGTGCATGGAAAATAAAGTTTAGGCAATCGTTGATGAATTTCAACAAAATATCTTTATCCATCATACGACCAACTTATTTTAGAGTAGTGTTGATGTATTTTAGTTTTTGCACCAAGTCGTAAGTCTTATAATAACACCCTCCACTAATGAAATCTTATGTATCATCCATTTAACGTATCAATAACCATTTTATCCATGTTAAACTATGGTTTTCTGTTCTTAGTTATCCTTAAATGTTGTTTCATCTTAGTGTTTATGTTCGAGATAGGGCTCAATCACCCCTAACATAGTTCGTTGACTTACTTATGTTCATTATAGACATATTTCATTAAATCTTACTGTATTAAACCACCGACGTTTGCTTGTCTCAACTATTTCATAAACGGAATTCTGATAGTTTTTATGGTTAAAATAAAAGCTGCGAACACTTAAAAATATATTACACCAAAAATATGGTACCGTACTCTCGTATTTCCTGAAAAACAGAAGCTTCGACATTTTCACAACTATGTACATAACAGAAAAAAATCAACAGCTGTTTTGACTCGATTAATGCTCGACTCTTTTTGATATAGTGGACTACAAGTAATAAAATAAATCTTTATATCGAACACAAAATTACCCAAAGCTTTTTATCCATTTCTTAATAGAAAACACGTCTTTACCGCTTGAAACAAGCATGATAGTACACAGAAAGTAATAAACATGGAAAGTTACAACAGAGAATGTGGAACCATCATCTGTGGGATCTAAATTTGATGGGTTGCCAACGACCCTCTTTTACACAATGTAATGATATCATCCTAATATTTAAGTGATAAGAAAATATATTTGTGTAAAAATAACATTAGCTCTAACAATATAATTCTCAACATTGAAACGTGAACCAAGAATTAATATTGAATAAATAACTTTAATTAATACAAGCAGTGTTAATTGTTTTCTGAGAATAATATTTCGTTTTAATAAACTTATGTCTAGTGATTGTAAAACTAAGTAACAATAAGGCTGTTAGTGTACAAAGATACTGCTTACTGAGTGGCGGAAGAACGCGGTGTCTGGCGGATTCTGTGCGAGCACCTGCCCTAGGCCACTGCGACTGGCGCTGGCGCTACGTCTCTAAAAATACCAAACCGTGCTTCCCACAACGTCCGAACTCAACCAACAAACCCTATCTTGGTTTTGGGAACTGTCATTGGGCTGTGAACCAAGTTTCTTCAGTTTTACAACATTTCAATATCCAATACTTACAATACGTAGGCCCTAAGCCAAGCTGGTAATATGACTTACGTAGGCCTAATGAGAAAATGGAAATTATTTTATTTAGGAGACTAGATTGTGCAAGTCCTCTCTCTTACACTTAACCTCTAAATCCATACGAATTTAAAAATCTGGGGTCTTTTAAAACACGAATTTCATAAGACTTTTTACAGATGTTTGTCTGGAAGCGCATATAATACTGGGTAACTATATTTATTTACTTTTTTAACTTCGCTCGCCAGTTCAAATGGGCTTACAGACATGTGCGTGAACTTTATTCAACAAGTGAAGTACCGACCTTTAGTTCAGTTGGGATTCGAACCTTGGATCTTCCTACGCAGTCCGAACTCTTAGCCACTGAGCCACCATGCCGACAACTTAATAGAAATGAGCTTGTCAGATCGAAACATTTTCAAGTTGATTGAGGTGCAATTTTTAACAATAATCAGAAGGTTCGATTCCAATCAGAAAAAAATAAAAAGGACCAGTTGCTTACCCCGTACGCTGACTGTTTGACATTGGGCTGTTAGTTAATGACTCCCCCGCGGGAACATCGGCCTTAGTTTGTAACAAAGACTACATTTACCATCTTACATTTATTCGTAACCCTGTTTGGGGGATCACTATATATATATATATATATATATATATATATATATATATATATATATATATATATATATATATATATATATATACTATACAGTGTGAAAGAAAAGTCCCAGAACGGCTTAGTTTCTGAACGATTACAGATAAAGCAGTTAAACTTAATACGTCATTGCTGCACCTATAAATCTTGTTTTTGAAGTAACTAACATTTTTCTGTCATATCAGGGGGATAGAACGGAAGGAATTAGAAGAAAATCTTAAAGTAAGAGTATAAGTCAAGTAGTACATCAAATTAAAAGTCCTTTAGTAGCAGAACATAAACCCATAAATACGACCTCAAAAGGTCCACTCTTTAAAAAATGACGCTGGTTTTAAAGTTTTAAAAAGTTACAATGAAGGTCCTGTTCTAGACGGTTTACTATTCTTTTCTTAGCTTAAGTTGGGAAAGTTAAAAACTTTGTTATTGCTTACTGGACTTAATAAATGTTTTTTTTTTTTTTCACTTCCAATGGAGGATGGTCCACGAGGAGTTCGATAAAATATAAAACGTAATCATAGATCAAGATGTAATATTTTAAACGGATTGTCTTTTACAGATAAATATCGCAAACAGCATTTAAAATGAAATGAAAATAAATTTATTCCAAAAAACAGTTACAAAATCAAATATTACAATATTTTTCACGAATACTAGAACCACCTGTTCCTGTACTGGTGGTTGACAGTCTTAACAAATTAACCAAGACGCAATCTCTTATCTTATTATATTTCATTTTTTATGCAGCTTATATTATTTTTCATACAATTAACTGCAACAAAAGTCCAAGGAGCGCTTATTGTTAAGATATGTATAAGTATAGAATATATTGAAATGGGTGTACAATTTTATATGGGTGTACAGCTTAACGTGGAATTCGAGTCACGTAAAGTTGGTCTGATTTTCAGTTAACTGACAAGTCTGACTCTCAGTTTTCTTCCCAATACAACATTTGAACCTTAAAGATATACGACATTGGTTTTTTCTTCAATTTAATTTATATTGTAGCTTTTATCCAATTGCACAAGTAGCATTTCTTACATGGAAGAATTATCACAATATTGGAAATTTACAACAAATTTTCTAAAAAGTTATTATAATAATAGTTTGTAATTATGAATACAATATTTCATTTATCTAAATATCCTTACAGACAATATCTTCTTTGCAAATGTCCTCCTTTTCCATGACAAACTTTCTTCCATTTTGAATGGTAATCCTGATCAGATATTGGTGTTAACTTATGAATTGATTATACTATTAATTTACTACACCTACTGATGTAAATTACCAAATATGTTGTACTGTAGTTAATAGGTCTCACTGATATGTTCGTAATGGAAAAATGTGTGAAATGTATTACATTCTTTTAACATTGGATTCTTGGACGTCTCTTACGTTTTGACATTGGATTCTTGGACGTCTCTTACGTTTTGACATTGGATTCTTGGACGTCTCTTACGTTTTGACATTGGATTCTTGGACGACTCTTACGTTTTGACATTGGATTCTTGGACGTCTCTTACGTTTTGGTAAACACGTGACTAAGAGCAGGAAAGAAAGATAACAATACTTTAAAAGATTGTATTACGGAAAATTACATTTGAAGGATATAACTCTAATGTTGGAATAAATTTCGTTCATCTGTCTCGAGAGGAATGCGTTTCAATGTAAACATGGGTTTAGTAGATACAAACTTTTTTTAGAAGCACTCTTGACTATTTTCGTGAAGTATTTAAGTTATTTTGCGTTGTGTTTGTGGACTTGTTTTGTGTCAGGCAACCGAGTTCAGTCACAACACCATATGTCTCTGGTCAGCTGATTTGGTCTTCTGCCAGCCCTTCCTACGGCTGTATTCATTGCTCCTAGCCACGCCACAGGACAATTTGACTGTCAGGTGTAACAACTTTCTGTGACAGACAGAACATACTAAATTATGAATCATGATTACTTCTTCTTGGCTTCATATATTTTCGAGCAATCAGCTCTTCTTACACACTGAAACCTCTATGTACAGCTTTCCGGTTGAGTAGATCAGATTTCTCGCCCAATACTTGCTGGAACAGTTTTGATGGATGAAATAAGTTCCTTATTAATAAGGTTACCATACATTTTCACAGTAAAATACGGACACTGGATAAAACTGTGGGTCTAGTGGGAGGGGGTTGTTTGGAAAACTGTCTTTTATGAATATTATTATATGCAATTTGGGTTGTTAGTTGAGGAAAATATTTAACGACTTAGTGATATATTAATATTACAACTATATTTTAATTTAACATTACAGAATAGTTCAATATTAACAGACAGTTATTTTTTCCTTTAAAACGTAATTCATTGAGTTTAAAAGGTAACTAGGCAGAGTTAAATAAATTTGTCATAATTTGTTCAGAAAGTAAAGCTTTATTTAGACCATTCCTATAGGGTAGGAAGACTTATGAACTTCGAAACTTATTATTATATTCTAATAATTGTTCTACGAAGAAGTTTTATAAATTGAACTTTAATTTCAGAAGTTAAAATTTCCAAACAATGCACAGTTTTTGTTTGAGTACAGTGTGTTTTCGTTTTATGAACGTTTTGCACACTGGTAACATTAGCAAGTGGGTGATCACTTTAACACGGGAATTAGTTATTTTTATCAGGGTCCTGTATTAATCCTTTTTAGAAAAAAATATAGTCAGGAAATCTTAGTTCTAAACAATATAGTTTAATTTTTTTAGTTAGCAGAATGCGTACAACTCTTTACTCAAAAGTACTATCGATTTTATTGTTGATTATAATTATGTTGATCAAGGGTATTTATTCCAACAAAACAGTTTTTATTTGAATAATTTCTTTAAAAGTAAGTTTTTAAATAATTATTTATTTTGTACTCTTAATCTTTATCTTTTTTGGTATGAGTAAAAAGTAAAATTCTCATTCTCCTGAACTGTATGTCGGTAAACACCTAAATTAGCATTTATACATCGATTATATCGGGAACAAAATAAATAGGTAGAAGGAAAGTATTTGTAATAGAATTAATGGTTCCAAAGAATTGGCGCAAACGTAAAAATCACTAAAGAATACATACTAAACACTAAAAAATCAAAACTTCGAAAATTACCAGTTTGATTCCTAAATATGTTTTTTTGTCATAACTCAAAAACTAGTCAAGTTAGAGACATTCGGTTTTTACTAAAATATTTTAAATTGTAATTCACATAATTCCTGAAAATTTAAACAAAATCGTTAGAGCCGTTTTAGAGATAATTCTATTTTGTATGTTTTTCCCATAAAAATTAAATAAAACTAAAATTTCAATAAAGTCTAGTGATAGTGGCTAAATACACATACATACCAAATTTCATAAAGATGTATCGATCCGTTTGGTCTCCAGGGAACTGCACACACACACAGACAGACAGATACACGGACAGACATCGACATTTTTTCGAAATAAACACCTTTTTTGGGTTCAGGGGACCCAACTCGTAAACATTTTTTTTACGATCACAATACTTTATGCTAACGCATTACAGGAGAGAGTAAAAGGCAATCTTACAGTATATGCATTACTTAGTTTTACATTACTCTATATATACATACACACATTGATTTATAAGACATTATGAAGGAAACATGTTGTATCAGCATTGGTATTTGGAAACGTCACACAGGGCGATCCAGCTGCAAAGCAAGTCATGAAGTTTTTTTTGTAAATATTTACTACTTACATAAAACAATTTAAATTAATTGTTAGATACCTCTTTGTATCATAAAAACAACATGTAATATTAGTTTTTTTAAATTAGAGTCAGTAAGCCTACTACGTACAATAAATTATGAGAGGTCAATATTAGATCTACATTATCGACCTTGCCTAGTCCCATCTGTCGGCAACATTACAAACTACTACGCGGAACCATTTACCGACCGTAAATATTTAAGCTGGATGTTACTAAACCCTCAATCTGCCTCTCTTTTTAGGTTTTATTATAATTTACTTAGGTAATCGACGTAAGCATTTGATAAAATGGACGGTCCCAACGGATTTTAAACTAATTTTCTTTATTTCCTCTTTTTTATAAATGTTTCCCATACCCGACAATAGTTTAATTAAGTACAAATACAAATTATAATAAACATTAAATCCTGTATGACGCAGTGGATTACATGGAACTGTGCGTCATTAAGTGGACGATTTTTGGGGTGTGTGAGAGAGACCTGAAAAGAGAATATGCCGAATAAATAAATCTAGAAACAATATACAATAAAGGTAATTAATTACAGATTTGAATATTAAATTAAATATGAAAAATAATTAAACTCTGCATACAATTTATCTAAAAAAAACTTAGTATAAAATAATCTTTATTTTTGAGTCTATTTTCCAAAAATGCCATCGTATTTAAATATTATTAAAACTACGCAATTTTTTAATTTATCCTATTATAATGATCTTAAATCGCGTTTTAGCTTTTAATTTTGATTTTTAACGGTACAAACAGTATTGCCCACATACCACTGTGATGACGTAAATACTCAGCCTTGCAAAGTATGAAATTGCAAGCCTTAAATGCATTTTTATTTTTAATAAAATGTCTTTTTTTCTCTCCAAAAAGAAAAATTTTCAATTCAAAAGCTCTGTTTTAAAATATATTTTTAATAGTCTAAAAAGAATGTATAACATTTTATATCATTTAATGGTAGATAAAGTTACTATAGTGGACTTAAATAGCTATTTGCGATCAATAAATTAATGTTTTCACCTTAAAACATCCTTTAAAATTTCAGTTCTCGGCGGGAAGTTTGGTTGAACGCGTGCAATATATGGACTGCGGCGCCGATCAGGCCTCAGGAGGACCGATGCTTCTAGATGACGGGGCTGGCAGTATGGCAAGTTCAACTAGGCATAACCTAGTGGGTCTTGCAAATATCAGCCCTATCCCTTCCACTGAGCTACCGAGGAATCACTGTTCAGACCAGTTTCTGGACAGTGTTCATTACTTTCATCTTAGAAGCAGCGGAATTTGTTCTCCTTTTGCAACCGAATATTTTGCTTTTCAAATCAAAAGTAGGCCTACAAGAAGGAACTGTTATTTTTGTGTTTCTTCAGTGGTCTTTTCATACGAGTGCTGTGCAACTTGCTTAATAAAGTTTTACTGTAGTTGCCTTGGGGGGGGGGGGGGGGGGAGGGGGCCAGGATTTTATAACGGCGTACAGTACAAAAAAATCCTGTACACGGGCCGAACCAACATCCATGACGATGACATGATAGCAGATAAATAAATTCACAATAAATTATTCTTATATCTATTTCCATCATTTATTTACAGTACATTTATTTAGCATATTTTAAAATTTATTTATACATCTTTTCCTTTGTTAAGTTAGCTTATTTCTCATTTAATTATTCTTTTATTTATTTTGATTGATTATTTATATTACATTTTACTTAACCTAGTTTTTATTCATTTATACTTGTATTGCTATGTTTAAGTCTTAAATAGCTAAACACAATTTTTTATGTTAAAAATGAATAATTTGTCAAAACGTACGTTTCTTTTAATATTTAAAAAATGTTATTTCGAATTGCTACGTATATTACCAAATGAGTATTTTGGTGTTTTACATGATGAAAAGACATTTTTTATTAGAATTATGCTTATTAACTTTGATTGAACCCAAATGGATATTTCAATGATTACAAACTGATATTTGAGCAATCAAAGTTAATATATTTGTGTAAAATGTTTTACTAATACAAACTAATGTAAACTAAATTTGTTATGGTTTTTTATGAACCAACTTATCAAGGTTTATATTGATTGCTGTTGCTGAAAAACTCAATTAGTGTTCCAGCTGATCATCTGAAACTTCGTACGTGTATTTTCACTGTCTTTCGTGTTAGAGAATATCACATAAATATGTACGACCAAAGATGGATTTCAGTGTTAAACCAACATCTTCATTTTGAAAAGTTGCATCCAAGTCTTTGCAGGAAGAGAAATTCTCGTCCATTTGTAAATCACAGAGTTCCATTTGATATTTTAGTTTCACTTCTGGTGGCGCAGTGCTGTAGCCCAGCTACTTGGGGACAAAGTGTTTGGGAGATTGTAGGCGATAGGTTTCATGCTCGGTTCTCTTAATACCGACACGGCGTCCGCTCAATGGTTGTCATCAACATAGACACTACTAGAGAAGTCTGGAGTGTCCGTGTTGAATGGTAGTCAAGGTTCAGATGTTGTGTAGGGAAGAGAACTGAGTGTCAGACTTGTCAGTTAGCTGAAAATTCAGACCAACACTACGTGGTTCGGATTCCACGTAAAGCTGTAGGTCCCATAGATGCCCTGGCTGTTGGGCTATTAATAAATAGTCCTTTCTGAGCTAAATCGAACTCAGATAGTAACAATGACTACACTCGATCATCTACACTCATTCACTCATTCGCCCATATATCATTCGCCCACTCCTCATTCGTCTACGATCGGCGTCTTAGAGATGAATAATGAATAATGTTAGTTGCAAAAGGAATGTTAAGTAGTCCGAAACTCAGTACGAGGTTGTCAAACTGCTGAAATATATAATAAAGTTTTCTATGAGGTTATCAATAATAACCAGTTGTAAGTAAAAATACAAAATTGTAATTCATTCTCTTTTATATCTTCACAGTGTTTTTAAGTGATGTAGGTCATTTTCCGGCTCAAACTCAACATATACTAAAAGCGTAAATTACAATAATTGTTAAGAGTATGTCATATTATATTTACAATACATTTTTCACATTGGTTTTTATTCTTACAAAGATAGCAAAAACATGTATTTAAACTAATATTAATACTTTTTATTTCAATTTATACATTCACAATACAACAATTTACTGTCATATTAAACACACACATGTAAGTATTTTAAAAATAACTTACTGAAAAACGTCTTTGTAAACTACGTTATGTGTCTTTCCTTTTGGTGCTAAAATAACTAAACTTGACGGACTGCTTACTCTAGAACAGGCTACATGAAATATCCTGTGGTAAAAGCACACTTGTATCAAGTCTATGTCTGCAAATGTTAAGGACTGTCTTTAAAACTCATTGATTGTCATAGCAAAACACAAATTAATAGGGAACTGGTATATTTTCTATTGGAGTGGATGGTCTGTTGGAATCAATTGGATTCTAGGAGAGAAACAATCAATTGATCTGCAGAGAAACTATTTCTTAATATCTTGAAATCATATGCAAATATAAGGTAAGAAACAGAAATAAATCTGCCAATTCAATAATAAATATTGCTTCAATAATATTTTAATGGAAAATAGTTACTCGTAAATCTGGTGGAAAAGGTTTCTGAGAAGCATGATTGGTGTTTCAATTTTTAAAGTGTCTATGTGTTGGAAACATAGATTTACTGAGAATATGCAAACATTCAGTTGGACATTTTACATCGTCGTCTGATTGTACAGTTGAATATTGTCGATAGGTATTCAAATCTTGTTTCTTGAAACGAGCTTAATAAAATATTGTTAATTTCTACAGTTGTCTCATTTTTGGAATCAATATTGCTCTTTCACAAATCCACCCAGTAGAATTATGCTTAATACCGTATTTGTAGTATTAGGATGTATTCTGTCTATTAATTACCTTACACATAATAATTCTGTAACTACCACCTTTTCTAGTTCTAGGGGGAAAATTGATCTTTCCTCCAGATTTGGGATATTTACCACCTGTTCTCAAAAGTTGATATGAAAAGATTCTAGCGGGTTCATCACCTCAAAGATGAATTCACATATTTTTTGTAGAGAGAGTTTTATTGTAACAAACACATCAGAATCAGTCATAATAATAAAGCCTGGCTTCTGCTTGAGGAATTGTAGGACGGATGTAGAATGAACAGGATGGTTGACAGTCCATCGGATCAGAGGAGTTACTGGGTGGAATGTTCTCATAGGTGAAGGAGATGTTGATGTCACACCAAGTAAGACGTCGAAACGGCCTTCAAATTGTTTCCCCTGAACCGGAGACGTCGTTTATCTCTTTCATTATATCCATACTTCGTTCCGTCCATACTATCCAAAGAATAAAAGAAATTAACAAGACAATCTAAGTGAGGCTGACCCCCTCCACTGTCTGCTCAATTCTAGACGGAAGCTGAGTGTCAGCTGAATTTTAAAAACTTGTAATGCAGTATTGAGTCTTCCTACCTTCCAAACGCAATTGAGCTACCACAGCTGGTTGCAATAACAGCAATATAAACAAGCAGGATAGAACAACTTTTTATGTATACTGTCAAATCAAGTGATTTGATTATTATTGTTTCTTTATAATACTGTACACTAATATAAAGATGTCGAAGTGGCCTTCTAAATTGTTTTCCTTGAACCAGATACGTCGTTTATCCCTTTGATTCTTTCATATTTAGCCAGAAGTTGAAGTTTGCCATCACAGTATATTTCAAACTCGAATGGAAAAATGTTTTCCCGCCGCCTCACAAGAACTACCGTAAGTCTCACATTTGGACTTTATGGATATATAATATAGCTTATTAGATTATTGTTGGACTACCCAGTTCATAGTTAACGGTTTGAACCTTTGCTAGTTGTTACACACGATAGCTACCCAAACCTCAGACTCTCTAGACGCTAAACTGTGTGCAATATAAGACAGGGAGTAAAATAGGCCTCGTTCACACGGTGAGGAAAATCCTCGCCTCTAAAACTATATTCACAGCTTCAACCTTGTCTTGAAAATGGCAAGAAAAAAGAATGTGAGTTATATAAAAAGTGAAAATGATGAAACCTCTATTCCAGGTAATTAATATGTACACGTTAACTTCTATTACACAACATTTAGAAAGAATTATTTACGTACAACTAAAACAATTTAAATGGAATTTGTCAACAAGTAAAAAGATAATACATTAATTAATCACCATGTAACAGATTTGTCTCATATTTATGTTTTGTTTGTTTGTATTAGCTGTTTTAAATAAATTAGTAAATTTAACCCTTTCAGCCCTAACGGTACTTTTAAGTACCATGTTTTTAAAAGCGTATTAAGAAATAGCACAACAGTTTCAGAGCCCCAATGACCTGTAGGTACCTCGGAGTACCAGCTGTATTCAACAGAAACACTTCTATTGTTCCAGATTTATAAAACTCTCACCAGGAAGCAGCACTAACTAGACTAATGTCAAGTGAAACCATTGACAAAATATTGTTCACATACACATTTTTTTAAAATCTACTACTACATTAGACAATGTATTTAATTTATGATAAATAGCTTTATCATATATCTAGGATGCCTAATAATATTTTATTTTACTCCAAATAATTGTTGCTATGGTTATGTGAAACAAAATATGAGTGGTACTTTGTAGTACCGACAGGTGTTCACAGTGCTGTTTGTTCCTCAGGTGGTTGAACAGTGTTTATGTTTGTTGTTATTCAGGAAATATTGAAAATTGTGAATTTATGTGTTGTTTTTAGTATTTTAGAGTAGTTGAGTGATAATTAAGTGTGGCATAGGTAGTTAAGTGTTTTAGAAAATGTTTAAATTATCAACAAAAGAAGTACATGATATTTTATGTGAAGAAATACCAGATGCTTTGGCTAGCTCTGATGTTAGTGATGATGATGATAGTGATATGGAGGTTAGTACATATACTTCAATTGACAAGATAATAGATAATAACTTTGACAAAACTTTATCAATACTTTATTGGACATCCAGAATGAAAACAATATATTGCCTGATACTGAGGAACATAGTAATGAAGCCGTAAATGATAAAGCAGTGATTGAGCCTCAAGATGATGAGCCTAGGCCTAACAATAATGACATATAGTAAGAAGTAAACCTGATGAAATTCTTGTTAGGGAACTAAGTTCAAGCAAAACCTTTGATGTAGAAAATGATAATCTACCTGGCCCTAGCAAGTCAAAGAGTAGTAATAAACAGATTTGGCATGTACACAAAAAGGACCATTTGCTAGATAAGAATTTGAAAATCAGTAAATTCAGAACTGGTAAGGAGAAGGGGGCTGATGAAAAAAAACTTTCTAAAAGGGTAGTTGAAGAGCGTGCTAGAGCATGGAAGAAGAAACACACATACCGGACACACCGTACAATAAAAGTGAAGGTAAGAGCTCATTTTTGTCCAAAAGTTGTAAAGGATTACAACACATTCATGGGTGGTGTGGATAAGGCGGACCACCTCAGATCTCTTTACCCTGTGGATAGGAAGTCAAGGAAATGGTGGCACAGGCTTTTCTGGGGGTTTATGGACATAACATTTGTAAACGCTTATGTCATTTACTGCCAACTATTTGAGAAAATCCCTGTCTTGGAATTCCACCGGAATGTGTCCCAAGGGTTGATCTCACTGAAAAACAATAGTACGTCAAAGAAGAGATCTTTGATCAGTTCTCCGTGCAATCAGTCAGACAAAAAGAGGAGGAAGCAGGACTTCTCTGTTCCTAAAGATGTCAGGGAGAGCAACAGAGGGATTCACTGGCCAACTTTTGTGGAATCTCGTGGGAAGTGCGAAGTCTGCAGTAAAAAAAAATTCAGTCCAGGCCCCACTCAAAATGTTCTCATTGCAAAGTTTTTCTTTGTGTGAATGAGAAGAAAAATTGCTTTTCAGAATACCATGGTATAGAATAGATTCAAGTTGTTTACTGATTAGCTATATTTTTGTCTGTAATAATAACTGTACACATTTTTTCTTTTTTTAGTCAACTTGTTATTACTAGTGTTTTTTAACATTAGTTTACTCTAATAAATATTTGTTTTATTCTGCCAACATTGTTTTATAAGACTCTTTTTTGCTCACATAGCTCATGTTTTAGGGCAAATTTGTGTCCATAGTGTAAACACCTGACGGTACTTTAGAGTACCTGTGTATCTGGGGGTACAAACACCAGTAAAGACCTGTCGGTACTCAGAAGTACCAATAAAAAAAAATATAATACTAAAATTTTAAAAATCTAAAAAAAATATTTTAAGCAAATTAGACCTATTACAACAAAAATCAAAAGAGATAATTGTTTAATTTAAAATATTTCAATGCCTAGGGCTGAAAGGGTTAATTACTTCCAATGTTATTCTTATGGAAAAAATGGAATGTTTAAGGGGCTGTTTCTATCCATTAGAAATGGAATTCCAAAAACTCATTTAATAATCCAAAAATTACAATTATGTACTTTGTTTTTTGTATGTATTTGTGTGAATAAGAAAATAAATTCCTTATTTCTTTCTTTCATTTCTTAGCACACACTAAGACCAGTAAAAGAAGGTATTGCGAAAATTTCAAGTACCTATCTTTTACGGTTTACACTGTACGTTGATTTTTAGATGTATTTCTTATGGTGAGGTGTATACGTTTTACAGAAAATCATGATTTTTGCACCTCAATATTAACATTTCACAAAATCCTTTCACGCACCTAGACCCTAAAATGGAGGTAATGTTAACATTTCCAGTCATGACCTATTGTGGTTAGGGATCTTCATTGATTTAAAATTACTACTTCTTCTTTTATAAATATAGATATAATTTAAAGAGGTGCACAGACGTGATCGGGGCTTTCATCTTTAAGTTGGAACTTAGCTGAATGGGAAGAGGTGACTTGGTAGCTGTCACTTTTACAATAAAACCTAAATCTATATAAACAATAAAAATAAATTCAACAAAAGTAATACATATTGGCAATAATAATAACACACAATGTAAATTTCGGCTATACCTCAACAGAATAAAAGCAGAATATAATTTTTTTAATTGCAAAGATAACCACATGATCGGGTCCTCATGGACAACATTTTGAGGTTGACCAGTATTGAAAAGTAAAAACAAACAATTTCTATTGGTTCCATATTACACCGAATCCTGCGGGCGTTGCAGGGTGCCTCCTAATTGGATTTAAATAATGACAGAAAAAATGAGAACCCCATTGTTTGACAAATTAAAGAAAGATACGATAGGGAAGAAAGGCAAGGAAATAAAAAATTAAAAAATTACTTAAACTAAATAGGGGAAATCACCTGGTATGATAGCAGTAGACGCGTTATTTGTTAGGCCTGTAACAATTAAATTAAGTTTAACACTGACTGTTAAAGTTATAGAATCAAAAGCAATGAGGATATGTAGAGGAATACGCGAACAATATTCTAAAATGAAAAATAAGATCAACAATGTTATGGACATAGAATACACTAGGATAACAAAGAAAATTATAAGATTTTACTAAAGTAGGGCCAAAACAGAAATAAATAAATAGATTTTAGAACTTAGGCTTAAGCGGCCGGTGTCGTAACTAGAATCTACAGTTTCCGGTGACAACCGCGTCAAGGTACTATCTACAATATTTACAAGATGACCAGACGTTTCGCCCATACTGTGATGTGGCATCCTCAGTGGTTTCTCTGGATGCCACATCACAGTATGGGCGAAACGTCTGGTCATCTTGTAAATATTGTAGATAGTACCTTGACGCGGTTGTCACCGAAAACTGTAGATTCTAGTTAAATAAATAGATTGGTGCAATGAAAGAAACGTTAAAACAGCAGGTATAACAAACTGACATTACAAATAAGAAAAATGTCTGGGAAATGATTTTAGATTGGAAAGTCGGTTAAAGGCTGAAAGGAAAAAGAAGTGGGCCAATATTGTCTAGTAATAGAAAGAAACCTCACTCCCGAAGAATGATTCAAGTTTGGGCATAAATAAGGTCTCTTTCATCGACATAACATTGACTATACTTCATATGGTACAATTGTCACGTTTTTTTAATAATAATGAAACATGACTGGTATGGTTGCAATAACAAAATAATGTAAATAAACTAATATAGGTACATTTTTACTGCTGAAAAGGCATTTACGTATCACTTGAATGAATTGACTTCATAATGGATAAAATTACAACAGAAAAGAATAAAAATGGATAGTAGATAAAAGAAGATGGGTTAGTAGATAAAAGAATAAAAATGTAAAAATGGGTTAGTAAATAGTTTGGATTTGAATACTAATGCAAACAAGTATACTTAAGAATGTATAAGATGAATTATTTGTGCCTTTGTTGTCTATATATACACATTCGTCTGAAATTTCTGCTTCGTTAAAAAGTTTGACATGACTGTTTATCCAATGTAAATAGGGGCAAGTGTCTTGGAACATGGTGAGCGTATTTTTTGCCGCGTACAGCATTACTTTGGGTGGTTCAGGTAATACTTTACATTTTTTAATGTCTCTAAATAGCATGATTTGCAAGGCGACCGCCATCACTTCACCATCGCAGATCAAGCTGCCCCCTGAATCACCCGTACATATGCCGTAGTCCTCCAGTGGTTTAGTACAGATATACCGCTCGGACTTCTTAGACCCAAAAGTAGTTTGCAGTATGGATGAACAGACACAAGGCTTCTTCAAATATAAACTATGCGTCTTCCTCACTGCGTCGTCATCACTTCTGATATTTAACTGAACTATGCCAAAACCTGTGACCTTGCACTCTTTGTAGCCTTTGTACGTCCATGGTTCTGCCGACAACCTCACAATGTTCACTGTATCCGTCAGGGTGAAAGGCCCAGCCTTGACAACCGAAATGTCGGCGTCATTAGAAGTTACACTATACCTGGGGTGTACGTAGAACTCCGTAGTCGTAGCCACTTGAGACCCCTCTGGCTGTTTGTTGTATGGTATTTCATCCACACTGTATCCTCCTGCAAACACAAGGAGTTCGGAGGGATTTGGCTCCAACTGTGAACAATGGGCTGCTGTCAAGATCCATTGCCGCGTTAAGAGTGAACCCGAACAGACGCCGTCTGCAAGGCCATCATTCAATCCCAATATCAACACTGAGTAAGGATTCTGATCAGCAGGGGTTTTTTCAAATGCGTCTTCCCTAGCTCTTGCGGTAAATTTGATACCATGTATTACTGTTCTGTTTAGAATAACGCGTACCTCTTGACCGTTGATATCGGTAAATGTAACATTGTACATTTCTACAGTTGGGCCATCGTCAGCCTTCTTTTCCATTATATTTGAATGTAATAAGTTCTTAAGCCATCTCTTTTCACTAATTTTATTTTACAATTTTTGTATTCGTCCAGTTGTAGTAATGTTTTTCTTGACGAAAGGCAAGTGGTTGTTGATACTGTTATAAGTAGAAATATTATGTTTTTATGGATACTAAACATTAATAATTTAGGAAGTATTTGCAAAATACTTCTACATCTTCAACAACAAATTCTGCTTGGTTATCAAAGATAGTTTTAATAATAACATTGTGTTTACTAAAAATACTCACCTGATTAATAAAACGTGTATAATTTCAGTTAGAAAGTAAAACCCACGATAACTAGAACAGACGGTAGGTATGATGACGTGAATGTGCAGTAAACTGTGACGTCACATGAGTGGAATCATCTGGCTCGATTATTCCATCAAATACTGGTGACTATATCTACAAACCACTGTGAATATTTCAGGTAAATAGTAAGCAAGCTACGTACAACTAATTAGCTGGAAATGTAACAATGGGGATTAGAACAGTATTATTTTTGTTTGTTTTTTGTTCCACCCAGCTGCCATTTCATCCGTGTGACGTCATAGGGGATGCGTGTGATACATAAAGTCTTTATTTATAATTCCGTGATAAAAACAAAAACTTGGGAATCCTTTTTTTATTTATTTAGTCTGCTGGTAACATTAAATGTCAGCTATTTGCGAGTGTTTTGCGACATGTGAAACCATTGATTTTATTTACACACAATGAATTGTAGGTGTATAATAACCACTGAGTCGGCATTGGTGGCGCAGTGCTGTAATTCAGCTACTTGGGGACAAAGTGTTTGGGAGATTGTAGGCGATAGGTTCCATGCTCGGTTCTCTTAATACCGACACGACGTCCGCTCAATGGTTGTCATCAATATAGACACTACTAGAGAAGTATGCAGTGTCCGTGTTGAATGGTAGTCAAGGTTCGGGTGTTGTGTGGGGGAGAGAACTAATTGTCAAACTTGTCAGTTAGCTGAAAATCCACGTTCCTGTACGGATTCCACATAAAACTGTAGGTCCCATAGTTGCCCTGGCTATTGGGCTATTAATAAATAGTCCTTTCTGAACTAAGTCGAACTCAGATAGTAACAATGACTACACTCGTTCATCTACACTCATTCACGTCTCATATTCGCCCATATCTCTACGATCGGCGTCTTAGAGATGAATAATGAATGGTGAAACCTTCAGGAATAATTTTTGTATATTCATTGTTAACATGTTTCTTTGGTTAGAATACTTAGAATAGAATAGAATAGTTTATTGAAATAGTTTTACATTTTTTTCTGGCCTCACTAAGTAAAAAACATACTTATCAGCGAGGTCTAACATTAACTACAATTTGTACTAAGTGGTCTTACATTCTATGTATTTTCTTACACAAACTGCGTAATACATAACGTTAGAACTTAAATATAGAGGTAATTAAACATTATAAATAGATGGATAGTTGTTTAGTTATAGTTAATTTAAATAGTGTGGCAAGCTGGTAGACAGTTGCAACGTCATTGTCAATTGTGGCCATGAGAGACGGTGAGACTTATTGTATCAAGCATGACATCACAAAAATCCAGTCATTAAGCCCAGTTGCATTCTTTAGTATTCAGCCTCTAAGGAACCCACAATGCTTGGGGAGGGGTCTGTTCTGGTTCTTACATAACTTTCTTCCTGTTCTGTTCTTCCTGCATGGACTTTTCTGCAGAGTATAATCCTTCCAACACATTAGTTCTATAGGCCCAAATATGTATTATTGCTGGGAAATGTGTGCCCCTTTGGAAAAAAGTGTTTTTAAGTGGTTTTAATTTTTTGTTTATTTATATATAAACAAAAAATTAATTATATATATAATTAAATAACCCACTATAAAAGGCGTTTTATGCCACAATTAGATCAGTGTGTTATTTATGTGTGAATTTATTCTGTGTCCAGTGTAACTAGCTTATTAATCTAGCTAGTTTTGTGTTCTGTGTGGGGTATTAGCAAATTTCTACAGTGATGTTAATCAGCTCTATAATATACCAATATAAAATATCAAACCTGAGAGATAGACCTATAACACAAGCTGGAAACCTGACAAAAAGGATTTTAATAGGCCATCTCACAACGTAAGTACACACTACATTAAAGATTATAAGAGTAAAATAGAAATTTTAGTTACAGTGTAGGATACTTCTAATGACTAAAATTCTAGGGCTAGGCCTAATATGATCATTTATAGACAGTCAGTAATAATATGTCTAATTATATGTGTTCTGTAAGTTGGAATTCAATAAAAGTACAATAGGCCATCCTAAACCACAAGTGCCACGACAATCAGTAAATTTAAATCTGATTCTGGATATAAACAAATGTTTATTTGTTCCTTGTAATTGCTATTGCATTTCATTCAGTACATATGCTATGTTTCATTAATTAAATTAAATTATTATACTTCTATTGCCTATTTGTTTTAGATACATTTTACAACATAGCAGTAGTCGGCAATCAATGAGAAGCGCACGTGCTTCGTACTAACTACATTCAACATATGTGTTTTTGAACATGTTTCTTAGCATGTACGACTCTAGTAATAAGTGAGGCTTATATTTAAGTTCAAGCGTACTATCCAAGATATAACGTCAAGATTGTGATAGCTTATCAGTCCACATTAACTAATGACTAGCTGCGGACGTGGGATCTTCGCCCCCAAATCCCCGCTTATCAGGATACAACTATAGTAAAGTTAGTCAAAGGTTGCTACATAAACTGATCACAAGGTGCTACTCAATCTGATCACGGGTGCTACCTAAGGCTCGTAAAGCCGTTGGTCCCCAGGTTAAGTGTTAGAGAGGGCTTCTTAGCCCTAACTTCGCCTGGTAAAATAAGACGAACTTTAACTTTAAGGCTAGGACCCCACTATCCGAGAGAGCGCCCGGCTGGGCTTAGCCCGGATCCGGGGCCGAGTGGATAAGATTTTGTCGACAGAACCCACTATCCGAAGGAACGCCCGGAGGCCTTCAGTAATATAATTGTTTAACTAATAGCTAGATTAATTAATAGATTACATTTTCTGTATGAAAAACGTCATTAAATATATAGTGTCACTAAGAACAAATTAAGTTGTCTGCCATTTGGAAAAATGGTTACTATTTTGAAAATAGCTAAATCCATATTTTTATTAATCAGGAAAAATTAGGTGAAGTTCACTATTTCAGATTTGTTTTATCTCTGCAGGTTAAGAGATCCTAATGATGGAACAAATAAAAAAAATCACCCCGTATAATTTGTATTTATATAGTTAGATCGTCTGTGAATCGGCTCCACGCACGAAAGCCCGGTGATCCTGGGACGCACGTGGTGTCAATTAATAAAAAAAAACTGTAAAGGTGTACATTAAAAAATGAAGCACTGAACTGATTTTGAAATGAACGGTTTATTGATGGACTATGTAAATGTTACAATATGAAATATACTTACTGTGTGTAATCTCTTGTAAAAATGAAATGAATCGGCCGAGCGGTCTGTTTGGCTACTCGGTTGCGACTGACTTCGAGGGCCAAAGCCCTAAAAATCTACAACCCCCATCCTCCCTCGAGGGTAAGGCAAAAAATGTAAAAACATCCCAAAAGGGCGCCAACAGTCTGACATATCTTTAATTACCTGTACAAACAATATTGTTTTGTTGAATGATCCAACAATTTGTAAATATTTGTGGAAAGTAAAAACAAGAATTACAACCCAACTGTAGGTCAGTGAATGATAAATTATAAACCTAATATTATCACAATGAATTAATTTTACTGAGTAGTTTCCTACAATAAATTGTAATTATAACAGAAAACAAAAATTATAATTAGCCTAGCAAACCAGACGATAGAATCAAATATTAGCCTACAAATATAAAATTTAAGCTTCTTTTATAACCAACCAGGATACATTCTTAAAATTAGTTTTAAGAATACTGAATTAGTAGTACATATATAAAAATCATATAAAGAGTAACAATTGGTACTGTAAAATTAGGTATGCATATTTATGAACGTCTAAACTCCATATTTTAACAGAACATATCTTGGAAAATTTGCTAAGGGAATTTTCGTAGTCAGAAAAGAATTTTGTTTTTTTTTTTCATTAAAACTAAATAAAAACTATGTATAAAATGGAAAAGGCTTAACTTAGTTCTTTTTTCCAATGTCACTCATTTCTTCGTACGTTGGTTTTAATAAATAAACGCCTCCCTCGATGGGTTTTTGTCTTTGTATACATCAAGAGTCCGATCCCACAGTACTGGTCTCTCTTGGACCAAAGAAATTAATAAATCAATGTCAATGTCCAAAGACAACAAACGTAAATAAGCGCACAGGCCACTGGAATGAACAGTTGAAACTCGTGTGGGGTTGAAACGAAACTGTAACCACCACTGGCTTCGTTCCCTTTCCGGGTGATTTATCAGTTAGTGGGTCCTCTGTCATAGCACGCAATGCTTTTCTACCTAGTTCCGAGGCCCGGCCTGGCAAACTCTCGGCCGGACGAGTAGAGAATACCCGGAGGGGTTTCCGACTCCTTCCGAGACCCGGCCGGGCGTAGTGGGTCCTGCCTCATTCCTCTCACTCGGACTCCGGCTTGACAAAACTAGGCCGGGCGATCTCTCGGATAGTGGGGCCCTAGCCTAAGCTGATCACGTAAGCTACCCTATTGATCACGGATGGCTATAGCCCAGTCATTGAAGGGTAACAATAAAGCAATGTCGGAAGAAATTAGAAAAATGCTGAACACTTAGGAGTACAGTTTACCTCCGGTTCTTATCTCACTAGCCCCCCTTTAAACGCCCCTTGCAAGCGTTTACAATATCACTCGTATTCGTAAAAGTTTTCCCTCAAATTATATTCTATAAAGAACGTTATGTACTATTTTGCTGATATTAACAGTTTATTAAACATTTAATGTTGTAGATGAAACAAACACTCTAGTAAATAGTTTTTTATTTTGTATTTTACTAAATAATAATGAATTATTAAACATTTTTGAAATTTTAAAATTTACTTTTAAACATTTTACTTGATATAATTGCCTTCTTTAAATTGTTAAAATAGTTTGAATGGCAGTTAAAGTATAACTCTTAATTTTGACGTGCGTCATCCTTAACCTACGTCAACGGGGAATTTACTGATCGATACGGCAACAGCAGTGGCTTAGTGCGGTGATACGTAACTGTATTTCCCCTTTTTACCAAACGTGAACCCTGTTAGACTTAACGTAGTCTAATTATTAACATGAATAAATACCACCCCTAATGCCGTTCAATGCAGCAATAACTATGTACGTAGTGAAAAGTTTAGGATCCTTAGGCTGAGAGATGGAGTGGGGGGTGCCTCATGGCTCGGTATTGGGCCCACTTCTTTTTTTGATATGTATTAATGACTTGGCTCTTTCTGTAAACTTCAGATCGCTGCTCTATGTGGACGATACTACTTTCGTAAGCATCTCAAGTAAGTAGTTTTGACCAACTTATTGAAAACACCAAAACTCCACAGCTCCACCAAAACCATTACTCACAGCTTCTGAGTGGTTTCTTTCAAATGGTTTTATTTTAAATTAAGAGAAAACTAAACAAATTTTATTTAGCTTAACATCAGTAGACAGTGAAAAAGGCATAGTAAATCAAATTGAAAATGTCATGAGCATAACGTTTTTAGGAATACACATTGATCATCAATTAACATGGGGGCCTCATATAGATTATTTAACAACTAAGTTGTCAAGCATTATATATTTGATAAGACGTCTCACGTTTTGTGTTAGTAGCAGTTATGTAAGGTATGCATACTTTGCATATTTTCAATCTATAATTAGATTTGGGCTTATTCTGTGGGGTAACTGTAGTAGAGTGTCTGAAGTTTTGATCCTTGAAATAAAGATAATTAGAATAATTACGAATTCAGACCTATTAGAACACTGTAAGCCTCCGTTTATTCTCACAAAAGTTGAAACAGTCATAAACCTATATCTGTTTGACATAGTACAATATACGTACTTTTAGTCATCAAGAGTACATACACGTGAGACAACATTCTAGTCATGAAACCCGTAACAACAATAAAGCTACTGATAGTTCTCATAGGTTGAATAAAAGCTTATCCAGTCACCCGGTGATCCCAATCAAAGTATACAACAAAGTTATACATTTAATTAGTAAGTATTCACCAATGTTTTTATCTATGTCCTTGTTAGATTTGCCTTGTTATTAATTGTATCATTCCTTGTATTATTGTATTATTTAAACTTTGTTATAAAACTAATATTAATGTATATATATATATATATATATATATATATATATATATATATATATATATATATATATTAGGTTCTGTTGTTGTGCTTGTAATTATAAATGCCTGCCCTAAATCTATTTTAAATGTACTTAAATTAAGATAGTATTAGTACCGACTTGGCATTTAGCTGTAAAATGACGTTGTCAATGCTGTACCACTTTTACGACAATAAAGGATTATTATTATTATTGTACCAAAAGCTATATTAATCTCTTTTGTTTGCACACTATATGTAGCCTAATTATTATGACTATGTTGTAGAGAAAATTAAACATTCATTTCAATACCAGTTTGTTCGGGGATTTACCCCCGATCCTAGTACAGTCCCTCCATCGTCCATCACCTATGAGGTCGGCATTATTCGGACTAGCAACAACCGGCAGCTGTGAAATTAAATTATATTTACTTAATAACATTAGTTATTAAGAAATAAATATAATTTATCATTTCATCACGAACCTGCCATTCACCACTACGTTTGTTATTTAATAAGATTTGTGCGCTATTATTTATGTTTGATCATATATTATCGTATAGCGTTCGCGTGTATAAATGAATAGGCCTACGTAGAGTGTCCTCTTTACATGCTTACATTTTATATTTACAATAAATGCCTTACTTTATCTTTGTATGTAGTTTATTGGTAGCCTGTGAGATTAGGGTTGTAATTGTTAAATTCTTGCAGTATTAAGTACAATTATTTATTTACATCACATCACATCAAAATTGTTACTGCTATTCACCATTAAAGAAATCTTTCGGTTTGAAAACATCAAACAATGTTGCTGCGTTTTTACAAGATAGCTCACTGCAGTGTCCACACATTGACAACAATCCAAACCGGCCTTTCAATAAGCACATTAGTTTCCACAACCTGAGTTGTAGGTACAACACACAATATACAACTCTGATTTCCTTTCAGATTCCTCTAAATAATGACCATTTCCGAACCAGCTGTTTTTTCGAGCTGTCTTTGGTTTTGAAGGTATGACCTGAGTATGTGTTTATAGGGGTGTGTTTATTTATTTTTTTATCTATTCATAAGACGCCGATCGTCAAGATATGGGCGAATATGGATTTCGAATGAGTGTGATGAATGTAGATGAGCGAATGTAGTCATTGTTACAAACTAAGGCCGACTATTCCTTAGAAAGTGTCACTAATTAATAGCCCAATGACAAATGAACAGCCAGTGGTTATCAGCTGATCCTTCTCAAAATGTATTGACTCTGATAGGGATCGAACTGAGAACCTTTAGCACATGAAGCTGGGATTGAATCAACTACGCTACCGACCAATGTGTTGCTCGCATGCTTCTGTTACAGGTAATTTTCCTAGGTCAAAGTTGGATCTAAGGTGGTTCTGACCATAATATTCTAACTTTTGTATCAAAGCCTGATCAACCACCTCCTCTGAGTTTTTCAAAATATATATTGAATCACTTTACCTAAACCGTATCACAAACGGTGTGTTCAAAGTGCTCTTCTCTTTTTGGCTTGTCGTAATTGTAAAGTACTTTGGTCTGGTGGTCTTTACTACATTTTTGTTAAAGAAGTACACATTCTTGTTTTTAGAAGCAAGAGCTACTTAGCAAAACCAAAATGTCTGTGTCAGAACCAATAACAATGACTAGATTTTTTGTATTGAAATCGTTATTATATATAAAAATAGTTTTTTAATTATCATAGTTCAATTGAACGTCACACAACAAAAATATATTACAATATAAGCATAAAATGCAAAACTATTTTAGAATACAAGTGTAACGTCAACAACTCAATTGAAAAACATTTTCAATTCTTTTGTGAATTCCTTTGGTCTGAGGAAGGTGAGCGTGGTTCACCGAAATCGATCACCTTATTATTTGTGCATTTTGTACTTGTATTGTATTGTAATATATTTGTGCATTTTGTGCGTATATTGTGTTGTGTAACGTTCACTTGTACTGTATTATATATACGTCAGCATCATATTCTACCGTAACTGTAAACAAGTCTTGTTTATTCACAAAATATTCCCTAATACTAAACCAGTTATACACAGACAGTTCCACAAAGACTTCGTTCTTTTTGTGGAATTTTAGAGCCCATTCCTACAGTATTAAAATCTCTTTAGTTTGTCATTCGTTACTTCGGACTTTGCTATACTCCGAAATTGTTGACGTCAACTGTAAACTCGGAAAAAACGCCTTCAAAATTGCAACCCATTTACGCTCACAAGAATCGCTCTACTCCTCTTATAATCAGCGTTTGACGAAGGAATGTGACGTAGGGTAAAATCAGGGAAATTCGGAAAGCCTAGGTTGCATTCGTTTATTCTGACCCATGAGAACACGGTACTTTTCTTAGCTTAGTTTGAAGACAGTAATTCCTTTCATCTTAACATAAAATGTAGTGTATTTTATGTAAGATTAATGGAGAAGTTTTAAGTGTACATTGCGTTAGTAATAAAAATTATTATTCTACTGGCACATGATTCTTAATAAACAGCTAAATGTACGTATAATATATTTTGTATATTTTACATTCATGCCCTACATGAAAAATAATGTTTAAATTACATTAGGAAGACCTAATTAATTCTGAAATTAAAAATGGTATAGTTAATGTATAAAGGGGTGGAGAAAAATATGGAAGCGCTTTCACAACTTTTCTATGACGTCAGTGTAAAAGTGAAGTCTTGTACATCATCGTAGTTACAAATAATATACTTTTTGACGCCATTATTGACATTTCATCTGTTCAGGGGCACGGCCCACGTGGAGTTGAACGAAAATCTTTAAGTAAGCATAGGCCGAGTTTAGTATCAAATTAATGGTATATTCAATTGAAATTAATTGCCGCAAACCAGACATCGAAAGGTATATCCTTTCCATAGTATCGGTAATTTGAATTTCAAAGTACTAATTTGAACAAAATTATTTCTCCGCTACTAAACGGTTTCAAGTAAATTATACTGTTCAAAAATTATACTTTATTGGAATACAATAATTAAAAAAATGATATCATGATTGAAATTATTGTGAATGCGTTTCCACATTTTCTTGGCTTTCACAGCAACTTTATTTTTTCCATTAAACATTTGATAAGCTAATTTTTTAGTTATTGTGTCCCACAAAGTATAATTTTTGATAAGAATAATTTATTTGAAACCGTTTAGAGCGGAGAAATAATTTTGTTAAAATTAGTTACTTTGAATTTCTATTGAATATACCATAAGTTTGATAACAAAACTCGACCTAGGCTTACTTAAATATTTTCATTCAACCCCACGTGGACCGTCCCCCTGAAAAGATTAAATGTAGTTAATGGCGTCAACAAGTTTGTTCTTTTAACCTTGATTATGTACAAGATTTCACAGTTACCAGTGAAGCCATAGAAAGGTTGTGAAAGCGTTTGCATATTTTTTCCCGCTATATATATATATATATATATATATATATATATATATATATATATATTTATTTCAAAGCCAGTGGCATTTTATATTGATTATTCCAACGTTGTTATGGACAACGGTCGAAACCCATCAATCTAAATCTTGTTAGACCTTGGATTTGACTACAATATTGGGCTAGCTCTATATTGTAATTAATAAATTAGTCTATTTGATAATTGACATTTATTTTTTAATAATTGTTGAATATTTATAATTTAACTTAATTTTATATTATGTCAATATGTAACTTTAACCGTACAACACTTTTAATGATTAATTTTCTAATACATAAATAACAATAAAGTTGTTTCTCAAATTTTGTTGATTTATTGATTACCGGTACTCTTAATTCATAGAAAAAAACCTCAATAGTCCAAAACCTCTTTAATCTGGCAAGCACTGGGGTCCCGAAGGTGCTGGATTAAAGAGGCTGCACTATATCGTTATAATTACTGTCACTGCTTATGCTTTGAGGTAAGTTACCATATATATAGTTTTTATATAATAAACTTGAGTAAATTTTAGATTAATTTGGCAGTTTATTTCTTTTTTAATATTTATGTAAGATTGTCTCTTCGATGCGCTCGTGTGTTTTAATAATTGAGGATGCAAACATTCCCTCGTTCTTAGATTGTGAACAACCTTAAAACCTAGGTCTACATATTTAAAATAAGAGAGCTTGTACTAATTTACACATTTGCTATGGCAACCATGTCTTTCTCTGTACTCACATTAATGTAAATTTGCTGAATCAACACTATCTAGTTACGTTACTGCCCATGAACATTTGTTATTTTATTATAAACTAACTTTTACGAAAGAATATTAACCTGACCTGGCTCTGTCTGATGCAGGCCAGAAAGAAACATGAAAAAACGATAAGCACCCGTTTAGAAATATCAAAATCTCGTTATTTGTCAGGCATGTAACAGTTAAATCTACTGGAATACTAACCTCTAAAGCAGTAGAATCAGAACAATGAGGTTATAGAGGAATGCACTAAGAAACATCATAAAATGATAAAAATAAGGTCAACAATTCTATGGGCATAGAACACACAAGGATAACAGAGAAAATTGGAGAATTTTATGAAAATTAAAATAGAGCCAAAAAAGAAGTAGGTAAATGTATTGGTGTTATCTAATAAGACCTAAAAGCATCAGATATAACAAGCTGACATTAGAAATAAATTTAAACAAAAGTTGTTTAGAGAGAGTGAGAGAGAAAAGAAGTGGATCAATGTGGTCTAGTAGAAGAAAGAAACCTCATTCCCAAAGAGTGAATCTAGTTTGTGCATAAATACAGGCTCATCTAAATAGCGCTTTACGTGATATAGTTGAATTTTGAATAATAATAAAATCTTATCGATTTAGTTTTAATGCGAATAAAGTAAAATCGGTAAATTTGTTACAGCTAAAAGGCGTCTACTTAGCCTACCACTTTAAATTATACACTTTATAAATGATAATTGTACAACATAAATAAATAAAAGTAATGGGTTAGAGAATATTTTGAATTAGAATATTCATACAATAAAATATACTTAACATTGTATACGATGGATTCTTAGCACCTCCTTTGCTATACAATGGATTCTTTGCGGCTTTGCTGTACGATGTTATCTTTGGACCTGAACTATACGATGGATTCTTTGGGGCTTTGCTGTACGATGTTTTCTTTGGACCTGAAGTATACGATGAATTCTTTGGGGCTTTACTATATGATGGATTCTTTGAGTTTTTGCTGAAAATTGGATTCATCGTGCCTTTCGTGATTTTTGTAGGCGTATACTCGTATGTTAAATTTGGCAAGCACTTCAATGACATTTTTTTCTTGTTAAATATATTGACATACCTGTTTATCCACTGTAAAAAAGGATAGGTGTCTTGGAATATGGATAGAGTATTTTTGCTCCCGCACACCAAGACTGGTGGTAAAATTGATCTTTCACATGTATCAGCATCTTTTAACACAAAGATTTGCATGGCAACCGCCCTCACTCGGCCATCACAGATCAAGCCACCCCCTGAATCACCCCTACACACGCCGTAGTCTTCCAGTGGTTTAGAACAGATATATCGCTGGAACTTATTGGCCCCAAAAACCTTTTGTAACTTGACTGAGCAGACACAAGGCTTCATCATAAGTAAACTTTGAGTCTTCCTCACCTCGTTATCCATATTTTTTACACCTAACTGAACTGCACCATAACCTGTGATCTTGCACTTTTTGTAGCCATCGTACGTCCATGGTTTTGTCGACAACCTCACAATGTTCACTGTATGTGTCAGGGTGAAAGGCCCGGCCCTGACGACCGAAACGTCAGAGTCATAAGTGGACGTATTATAATAATTAGGATGGACGTAGAACTCCTTGGTCTTAGCCACTTGAGACCCCTTTGGGAGGTTATCGAATAGTAACTCGTCCAAACTGTATCCTCCTGCGTACACAATTGCAGCGTTTGGCTTCGGTGTAAAACAATGACCTGCTGTCAAGACCCATTGCCGCGATAAGAGTGAACCTGTACAGATGCCTTCACCATAATTGGCTTCTAATGTCAATATCAACACTGAGTAAGGATTCTCGGCAGCAGGGGTTTTTAAATATGCATCTACCCTTGCTCTTGGGGTAAAGGTGTAGCTTTGTATCACTGTTCTGTTTAGGATAACGCGTATCTCTTGACCGTTGATATCGGTAAATGTAACATTGTACATTTCTACAGTTGAGCCATCGCTAACCTTCTTTTCCATTATATTTGAATGTAACAAGCTCTTAAGACTTCTTCTCTCTTTACTAATTTTGCTACTACAGTTTTTGTATTCGGCCACTTGTACTAATGTTTTGCTTGACGAAAGGTAGTCGGTTGTTGACACTGTTATAAGAAGAAATATGATGTTTGTATGGATATTTAACATTAGTAATTTACAAAGTATACTAAAATACTAATATATTTTAAAGCGACAAATTTTGGTAGGTTATCAAACTTATTTTTATTAATGTTTGATAACATTGTGTTTTTTTTTTTAGTGTTAAGAGTACTCACCTGATTGATAAACAGTTTTTGATTAACACTATTGGATTTCAGGCAAGAAAATAAAAACCACGGTAACTATAAAAAAAACTGCTACTAACCATTAATAACTAATATTACAATAATAAACATCAGCTGATAGTAATAATAAATATTTAAAACTTCTTTAAGTCAACTGCGTTATTATTTAATAACAAATTTCAGGGTGGTGGGTAGAATCATATTCAAAGGTAGTATTAGTAAATATATATAGCAGCGAACGTGTTGAGTAGGCTAATGTTTTCATAAAAAGGCCCCCTCTTCACTTCTCACCTATGTCCAGTTGTCACTGGTTGTGTGTTCAGACTAATTGTTCAGTCAGATCGAGACGAGACTGCGCAGTAGATTATGACGTCATAGGGGTGAAATTAGCAGGTTTGATTATTATATTAAATCTACTAATCACTTGGATGCTCTCAGCTAAATATGAAGCAAACTACTTACCACTAATCAGCTTGAATTGTAACTATGGGAATTAGGACAGTATTTCTTTGTGTGTATTTGTTGTTTGTTTTCTACCGAGTTGTCATTTCACCCATGTGACGTCATGGGACTACCTGTGACCCATGTGACGTGTTAACTACCATCTTCTTTTCTAGGTACCGTGATAAAACCAAAGCCTTTTTCTCCGTTTAAATAGGCCTTGAGATTTCTCATGTAGCCCTCGATGTTCACTGCGGTCTGTAATTGTCTTTTTACCAGATTTTCATTGGATAGCTCTTTAACACTATGGATTATTTTTTACTTAGTCTTACAGTTTTCTGCTTTCGTTTCTAAATTTACATTAATTTGTTTGTATAGTAATAGAATTAATTAATAATCCGAAAAGACTGGGTCACGGATAGAAGAATTCATTTTACCAGGAAAATAACTAGGCTTCATATGGTGTAAACATTGACGTTAATGTTTTCACAGCTTTATTTTTACGTTCAAAATGAACATATTTAGTTCTTTTTGGATGGTGTTATCGTTAAGTTTCATTAATTGAACGATTTGACAGCTGTTTTTGTTGTGAACTGCATATTAAGTTTTGTTTTCATATTTTTAAATTAAATAATTGTTTTGATTGTTAAATGTGTTGATAAATAGTGTTCTATTGTTCTAAAGTTTCTGTTTAAAATGGAGTTAATTAATTTGTGTAAGTTTTAACCCCTCATACTTTGTTTACTAAAACAAGTTTTTACAGGTAATTAAGGTTGTTATATTTGTCGTTTATTGTTGTACTAATGTAACAACAAATTATATTTGTTGTTACATTAGTTTCATCATTCAATTTTCAATTAGTTTCACAATATGGATGTCAATTTTAGAAGTACAAATGATCATTACTACTATGTTTCACAAACAATAAACGAGTCCATTCCTTGGCAAACAGTCATAAATAAAAGGAATTTATCCTTTCCCATTGACTCTGTCTGATTCAAGAAATCACGTACCACAAATGACACCTATCAAAACCCAAAATAATTTTGAAGTACTTAACCAAAAATACATGGATCAGAATGAAGATCTAGAAGAAAGCCCAGTCAAAGATCCCAAACCTCCTCCAATCTTTATTTCAGAAGTGTATAATGTTACTGATATGACTTCGTTTATAAATTCTGTTATAAATAATGAAGAATACACATTTAAGTGTTTAAACATAAACAAAAGTAAAGTCGTCTACTAAACTGTAGATGCATACAGAAAGGTCGTTAAACACCTAACTGATTCTAAAATAGGATTCCTTACATATCAACTGAAAAATTAAAGAGCCTACAGGGTTGTTTTGAAACACATGCACTATTCTGTAGACACATAAAGTATCAAGGGTGCCATTGAAGATTTAGGTTTCAAAGTAGGGTGTGTAAGTAATATTCGTGACTCTCAGACTACGACACCTCTTTCCATGTTCTCCATTGATCTTGAACCCGATTCAAGAAACAACGAAATTTACAACCACGACCTAAATTTACTTGCTAAATTATAAAGTATTGTTTGAGGCTCCTTGTAAGACAAGAGACATACCTCTATGTAAAAAGTGTCATAGGTACGTCTCCAGATCGCATACAACAATGCCAGATTATATTGCTGGTATGCGTTTCATTGCGTCAAATACGGCAATTATCATGACACAGGCTCTTGCCCTAAACAAAATTCTACCCCCAAAATGTGTGCTTTGCAACGGTCATCATCCAGCGAATTATAAAGGCTGTACAATTTACAAAGAATTGAAAAACAAATCATTCCCGCAATTGAGTTCCAAATGCCTTACGAACACTGCTGCACCAAACACCTCCGAGACCCCAAGTCTCTAAAACCACAATCAATGAAATTCGATAATAACTTATGTTTAGGGTCGGTGAGCCTGCCTGTGTGTTTGCAATTTGTCCATTGATTATTTAAAATGTACCAAAAAGCTTCTTTTGGGCTGAGGGGACCTCTAAAATCCAATAATTAAGTGTTTTTACATTTTCACATATACTATAGTAAAGATAGTGTAATAATTTACCTGAAAGCTGAACAATTGTATTGTATTGTACTGTATAAGCTATATGCATATTAGTAAAATATTCCTTATATGTTTTTACGACTTTATTTCAAATCATATTTAACTATTTAAGTTCAAAATATTCTTCTACTGAATAAAACACGTTTTCGAACAAAAATAATGTATAGTCTCTATATAAAAGATTCTGAATTTCCAGTTAATTAAGTTTTTATATTTTTTGAAGGTTATCAAGAAGGTTAATTCCATTATAAATAATTTGTCGTTTAAAAAATGTTGTTCGATGCCTTGGAATGTTAATTATTTCTTCATTCATGTCGAATATTATGTGACTGTATATTATGTATCCGATATCACCATAACTTTGGAAGGAAACGTCCAATTTTAACCAAATTTGGTATGTAGCTTCCTCAGGTGATTTGTGGGTTTAAATTCATTAGCTGGAAAGATCGGTCAACGAAAAGTGTACTTTTCGCATGCTTTTAAGTGCTAAAAATCGGGGTGTTCCACTTTTTACCTAAAATTTTAACGTTTTACAAAAAAATAAATGTCACCATTAAAAAGAGCGTAAAAATTACATAATATGAGATTTTGAAGTTATTTTATATGTTTAATCACGAATTTGTTAAATACTATAGCATGTTTATTGTTTATACTAATTTAGCAAGCGAAGCTGCGACGGGAAATGCTAATAATACATAATTATAATAATAGCAATCACTAAAGGAATTTATTTGTCACTTTTTGGGATTTATATGCTTATATTCATTGTACCCTAATGTCCCCTGAAACGTGTTCTCTTATTAGTCTAATATTCTACGCATGTTAAATCGATAGTAATATTAAATCGGTAGTAAAGAAGATTATTGTTCTCTCGGGAAACGAAGTAGTAACTTAAAACTTTACTGCTTAGTTACCTTTACCGCTAGGTTCATAGTTCATACTTTTACCGTGATCATAGTTACCTTTAATGCTAGGTTTTTTTTATTTACAGGCAGAAGTTTATGAAGGCACAACACATTGTATGGACTTGTCTGAAAGAGAAAACTGAGAAATGTAACGGAAAGCTCCGAACAACACTAGAACATGCAATAATTGAGGGAACTATATCACCACATTCATACCACCCGCCCTCCCATACACGTACAGTAGTATTGACCCACCCGTCCACACATACACATACAGTGGTACTGACCCACCCGCCCACCCATACACGTACACGAGTATTGACCCACCCACCCACCCATACATGTACAGTAGTATTGATCCACCCACCCTCCCATACATGTACAGTAGTATTGACCCACCCGCCCACCCATACACATACAGTGGTATTGACCCACCCACCCACCCATACACATACAGTGGTATTGACCCACCCGCCCACCCATACACATACAGTAGTATTGACCCACCCGCCCGCCAATACACATACAGTGGTATTGACCCACCCGTCCACCCATACACGTACATTGGTATTTGATTTGGTACGGAAACTGATGTTGCCGAGGTTGAAGTGAAGAAAGCAAAATTGACATGTAAGAAGCGTGTAAGGGAGGATTGATCAGTTTCAGTGCATCAGATCTATAAGGACGAAATTGGAAAGCTGTACAATCAAGGGTACGACTTGGTGGCAGATATCCCAAAATACAACAACTTCAAGACGGCGTTATGTACAACAAGAAGATCAGCTCTCGGCACTGATCAAAATCCAACCGATGCCGGGTTTTCCAGCATCGTTGATACAGTCAATGATCAAAAAACTCGATCCGCCTGGCATCTTCAATAATTCTTCTGAAAAAACTACAGATAAGTGTTTTTAAGTGATTTTAATTTTTTGTTTATATTAAACAATACCCTATAGTACCACTGTACGTGTAGGGGCGGGCGGCTGGGCCAGTACCACTGTATGTGTAGGGTGGGTGGGTGGGTCAGTACCACTGTACGTGTAGGGGCGGGCGGGCGGGTTTGAGACTGGTTTGGCTGGGCTCAAAACCAGTCAGGCGATAGGATCAAGAATGGCAGTCGGAGGGTCAAATGACAATGTTCTTTATATGTAACATTTTGAAAATTATCAGTTCATATTCAGAATTATTTATCTTATATTTATATGCAATATGATTTAAAAAATGCAGGTTGCGGATTAAATTCCATAGTGAAGATCATCCTAAATAAAAACGAAAATTACATTAGGTATATATAATCAAATAACCCACTATAAAAGGCGTTTTATGCCACAATTAGATCAGTGTGTTATTTATGTGTGAATTGATTCTGTGTCCAGTATAACTAGCTTATTAATCTAGCTAGTTTTGTGTTCTGTGTGGGGTATTAGCAAATTTCTACAGTGATATTAATCAGCTCTATAATATACCAATATAAAATATCAAACCTGAGAGATAGACCTATAACACAAGCTGGAAACCTGACAAAAAGGATTTTAATATGCCATCTCACAACGTAAGTACACACTACATTAAAGATTATAAAAGTAAAATAGAAATTTTAGTTACAGTGTAGGATACTTCTAATGACTAAAATTCTAGGGCTAGGCCTAATATGATCATTTATAGACAGTCAGTAATAATATGTCTAATTATATGTGTTCTGTAAGTTGGAATTCAATAAAAGTACAATAGGCCATCCTAAACCACAAGTGCCATGACAATCAGTAAATTTAAATTTGATTCTGGATATAAACAAATGTTTATTTGTTCCTTGTAATTGCTATTGCATTTCATTCAGTACATATGCTATGTTTCATTAATTAAATTAAATTATTATACTTCTATTGCCTATTTGTTTTAGATACATTTTACAACATAGCAGTAGTCGGCAATCAAGGAGAAGCGCACGTGCTTGGTACTAACTACATTCAACATATGTGTTTTTGAACATGTTTCTTAGCATGTACGAGTCTAGTAATAAGTGAGGCTTATATTTAAGTTCAAGCGTACTATCCATGATATAACGTCAAGATTGTGATAGCTTATCAGTCCACATTAACTAATGACTAGCTGCGGACGTGGGATCTTCGCCCCCAAATCCCCGCTTATCAGGATACAACTATAGTAAAGTTAGTCAAAGGTTGCTACATAAACTGATCACAAGGTGCTACTCAATCTGATCACGGGTGCTACCTAAGGCTCGTATAGCCGTTGGTCCCCAGGTTAAGTGTTAGAGAGGGCTTCTTAGCCCTAACGTCGCCTGGTAAAATAAGACGAACTTTAACTTTAAGACTAGGGCCCCACTATCCGAGAAATCGCCCGGCCGGGCTTAGCCCGGATCCGGGGCCGAGTGGATAAGATTTTGTCGACAGAACCCACCATCCGAAGGAACGCCCGGAGTCCTTCAGCAATATAATTGTTTAACTAATAGCTAGATTAATTAATAGATTACATTTTCTGTATGAAAAACGTCATTAAATGTAGTGTCACTAAGAACAAATTAAGATGTCTTCCATTTTGGAAAATGGTTACTATTTTGAAAATCGCTAAATCCATATTTTTATTAATCAGGAAAAATTAGGTGAAGTTCACTATTTCAAATTTGTTTTATCTCTGCAGGTTAAAAGATCCTAATGACGGAACAAATAAAAAAAATTCACCCCGTATAATTTGTATTTATATAGTTAGATCGTCTGTGAATCGGCTCCACGCACGAAAGCCCGGTGATCCTGGGACGCACGTGGTGTCAATTAATAAAAAAAACTGTAAAGGTGTATATTAAAAAATGAAGCACTGAACTGATTTTGAAATGAACGGTTTATTGATTGACTATGTAAATGTTACAATATGAAATATACTTACTGTGTGTAATCTCTTGTAAAAATGCAATGAATCGGCCGAGCGGTCTGTTTGGCTACTCGGTTGCGACTGACTTCGAGGGCCAAAGCCCTAAAAATCTACAACCCCCACCCTCCCTCGAGGGTAAGGCAAAAAATGTAAAAACAGCCCAAAAGGGCGCCAACAGTGTGACATATCTTTAATTACCTGTACAAACAATGTTGTTTTGTTGAATGACCCAACAATTTGTAAATATTTGTGGAAAGTAAAAACAAGAATTACAACCCAACTGTAGGTCAGTGAATGATAAATTATAAGCCTACTATTATTACAATGAATTAATTTTACTGAGTAGTTTCCTACAAGAAATTATAATTATAACAGAAAACAAAAATTATAATTAGCCTAGGAAACCAGACGATAGAATCAAATATTAGCCTACAAATATAAAATTTAAGCTTCTTGTATAACCAACCAGGATACATTCTTAAAATTAGTTTTAAGAATACTGAATTAGTAGTACATATATAGAATCATATAAAGAGGAACAATTGGTACTGTAAAAATAGGTATGCATATTTTCAAGCGATATATCTGTTCTAAACCACTGGAAGACTACGGCGTGTGTAGGGGTGATTCAGGGGGTGGCTTGATCTGTGATGGCCGAATGAGGGCGGTTGCCATGCAAATCTTTGCGTTAAAAGATGCTGATACATGTGAAAGATCAATTTTACCACCAATCTTTGTGTGCGGGAGCAAAAATACTCTATCCATATTCCAAGACACCTATCCATTTTTACAGTGGATAAACAGGTATGTCAATATATTTAACAAGAAAAAAATGTCATTGAAGTGCTTGCCAAATTTAACATATACGCCTACAAAAATCACGAAAGGCACGATGAATCCAATGTTCAGCAAAAACTCAAAGAATCCAACATATAGTAAAGCCCCAAAGAATTCATCGAATAGTTCAGGTCCAAAGAAAACATCGTACAGCAAAGCCCCAAAGAATCCATCGTATAGTTCAGGTCCAAAGATAACATCGTACAGCAAAGCCGCAAAGAATCCATTGTATAGCAAAGGAGGTGCTAAGAATCCATCGTATACAATGTTAAGTATATTTTATTGTATGAATATTCTAATTCAAAATATTCACTAACCCATTACTTTTATTTATTTATGTTGTACAATTATCATTTATAAAGTGTATAATTTAAAGTGGTAGGCTAAGTAGACGCCTTTTAGCTGTAACAAATTTACCGATTTTACTTTATTCGCATTAAAACTAAATCGATAAGATTTTATTATTATTCAAAATTCAACTATATCACGTAAAGCGCTATTTAGATGAGAAAGCCTGTATTTATGCACAAACTAGATTCACTCTTTGGGAATGAGGTTTCTTTCTTCTACTAGACCACATTGATCCACTTCTTTTCTCTCTCACTCTCTCTAAACAACTTTTTTTAAATTTATTTCTAATGTCAGCTTGTTATATCTGATGCTTTTAGGTCTTATTACATAACACCAATCTATTTACCTACTTCTGTTTTGGCCCTATTTTAATTTTCATAAAATTCTCCAATTTTCTCTGTTATCCTTGTGTGTTCTATGCCCATAGAATTGTTGACCTTATTTCTATCATTTTATGATGTTTCTTAGTGCTTCCTCTATAACCTCATTGTTCTGATTCTACTGCTTTAGAGGTTAGTATTCCAGTAGATTTAACTGTTACATGCCTGACAAATAACGAGATTTTGATATTTCTAAACGGGTGCTTATCGTTTTTCATGTTTCTTTCTGGCCTGCATCAGACAGAGCCAGGTCAGGTTAATATTCTTTCGTAAAAGTTAGTTTATAATAAAATAACAAATGTTCATGGGCAGTAACGTAACTAGTTAGTGTTGATCAGCAATTTACATTAATGTGAGTACAGAGAAAGACATGGTTGCCATAGCAAATGTGTAAATTAGTACAAGCTCTCTTATTTTATATATGTAGACCTAGGTTTTAAGGTTGTTCACAATCTAAGAACGAGGGAATGTTTGCATCCTCAATTATTAAAACACACGAGCGCATTGAAGAGACAATCTTATATAAATATTAAAAAAAGAAATAAACTGCCAAATTAATCTAAAATTTACTCAAGTTTATATATTTGGTAACTTATCTCAAAGCATAAGCAGTGACAGTAATTATAACTATATAGTGCAACGTCCTTAATCCAGCACCTTCGGGACCCCAGTGCTTGCCGGATTAAAGAGGTTTTGGACTATTGAGGTTTTTTCTATAAATTAAGAGTACCGGTAATCAATAAATCAACAAAATTTGAGAAACAACTTTATTATTATTTATGTATTAGAAAATTAATCCATAAGTGTTGTACGTTTAAAGTTACATATTGATATAATATAAAATTAAGTTAAGTTATAAATACTCAACAATTATAAAAAATAAATGTCAATTATCAAACAGACTAATTTATGAATTACAATACAGAGCTAGCCCAATATTGTAGTCAAATCCAATATCTAACAAGATTTAGATTGATGGGTTTCGACCGTTGTTCATAACAACGTTGAAATAATCAATATAAAATGCCACTGGTGGGAATAAATAATGCAAACGCTTTCACAACCTTTCTATGGCTTCACGGGTAAAAGTGAAATCTTGTACGTAATCATGGGTAAAAGAACACACTGTTTGACGCCATTAACGACATTTCATCTGTTCAGGGGCACTGCCCACGTGGAGTTGAACGAAAATCTTTAAATAAGCCTAGGTCGAGTTTTGTTATCAAACTTATGGTATATTCAATAGAAATTCAAAGTAACTAATTTTAATAAAATTATTTCTCCGCTCTAAACGGTTTCAAATAAATTATTCTTATCAAAAATTATACTTTGTGGAACACAATAACTAAAAAAATTAGCTTATCAAATGTTTAATGGAAAAAATAAAGTTGCTGTGTAAGCCAAGAAAATGTGGAAACGCATTCACAATAATTTTAATCATGATATCATTTTTTTAATTATTGTATTCCAATAAAGTATAATTTTTGAAGAGTATAATTTACTTGAAACCGTTTAGTAGCGAAAAAATAATTTTGTTCAAATTAGTACTTTGAAATTCAAATTACCGATACTCTGGAAAGGATATACCTTTCGAAGTCCGGTTTGCGGCAATTAATTTCAATTGAATATACCATTAATTTGATACTAAACTCGGCCTATGCTTACTTAAAGATTTTCGTTCAACTCCACGTGGGCCGTGCCCCTGAACAGATGAAATGTCAATAATGGCGTCAAAAAGTATATTATTTGTAACTACGATGATGTACAAGACTTCACTTTTACACTGAAGTCATAGAAAAGTTGTGAAAGCGCTTCTATTTTTTCTCCACCCTTTATACATTAACTATACCATTTTTAATTTCAGAATTAATTAGGTCTTCCTAATGTAATTTAAACATTATTTTTCATATAGGGCATGAATGTAAAATATACAAAATATATTATACGTACATTTAGCTGTTTATTAAGAATCATGTGCCAGTAGAATAATAATTTTTATTACTAACGCAATGTACACTTAAAACTTCTCCATTAATCTTACATAAAATACACTACATTTTATGTAAGATGAAAGGAATTACTGTCTTCAAACTAAGCTAAGAAAAGTACCGTGTTCTCATGGGTCAGAATAAACGAATATAACCTAGGCTTTCCGAATTTCCCTGATTTTACCCTACGTCACATTCCTTCGTCAAACGCTGATTATAAGAGGAGTAGAGCGATTCTTGTGAGCGTAAATGGGTTGCAATTTTGAAGGCGTTTTTTCCGAGTTTACAGTTGACGTCAACAATTCCGGAGTATAGCAAAGTCCGAAGTAACGAATGACGAACTAAAGAGATTTTAATACTGTAGAAATGGGCTCTATAATTCCACAAAAAGAACGACGTCTTTGTGGATCTGTCTGTGTTTAACTGGTTTAGTATTAGGGAATATTTTGTGAATAAACAAGACTTGTTTACAGTTACGGTAGAATATGATGCTGACGTATATATAATACAGTACAAGTGAACGTTACACAACACAATATACGCACAAAATGCACAAATATATTACAATACAATACAAGTACAAAATGCACAAATAATAAGGTGATCGATTTCGGTGAACCACGCTCACCTTCCTCAGAACAAAGGAATTCACAAAAGAATTGAAAATGTTGTTCAATTGAGTTGTTGACGTTACACTTGTATTGTAAAATAGTTTTGCATTTTATGCTTAAATTGTAATATATTTTTGTTGTGTAACGTTCAATTGTACTATGCTAATTAAAAAAACTATTTTTATATATAATAACGATTTCAATACAAAAAATCTAGTCATTGTTATTGGTTCTGACACAGACTTTTTGGTTTTGCTAGTAGCTCTTGCTTCTAAAAACAAGAATGTGTACTTCTGTAACAAAAATGTAGTAAAGACCACCAGACCAAAGTACTTTACAATTACGACAAGCCAAAAAGCGAAGAGCACTTTGAACACACCGTTTGTGATACGGTTTAGGTAAAGCGATTCAATATATATTTTGAAAAACTCAGAGGAGGTGGTTGATCAGGCTTTGATACAAAAGTTAGAATATTATGGCCAGAACCACCTTAGATCCAACTTTGACCTAGGAAAATTACCTGTAACAGAAGCATGCGAGCAACACATTGGTCGGTAGCGTAGTTGATTCAATCTCAGCTTCATGTGCTAAAGGTTCTCAGTTCGATCCCTATCAGAGTCAATACATTTTGAGAAGGATCAGCTTGATCAGGATGATAACCACTGGCTGTTCATTTGTCATTGGGCTATTAATTAGTGACATTTTCTAAGGAATAGTCGGCCTTAGTTTGTAACAATGACTACATTCGCTCATCTACACTCATCACACTCATTCGAAATCCATATTCGCCCATATCTTGACGATCGGCGTCTTATGAATAGATAAAAAATAAATAAAAATAAACACATGCTCAGGTCATACTTTCAAAACCAAAGACAGCTCGAAAAAACAGCTGATTCGGAAATGGTCATTATTTAGAGGAATCTGAAAGGAAATCAGAGTTGTATATTGTGTCTTGTATCTACAATTCAGGTTGTGGAAACTAATGTGCTTATTGAAAGGCCGGTTTGGATTGTTGTCAATGTGTGGACACTGCAGTGAGCTATCTTGTAAATACGCAGCAACATTGTTTGATGTTTTCAAACCGAAAGATTTCTTTAATGGTGAATAGCAGTAACAATTTTGACGTGATGTGATGTAAATAAATAATTGTACTTAATACTGCAAGAATTTAACAATTACAACCCTAATCTCACAGGCTACCAATAAACTACATACAAAGATAAAGTAAGGCATATATTGTAGATATAAAATGTAAGCATGTAAAGAGGATACTCTACGTAGGCCTATTCATTTATACACGCGAACACTATACGATAATATATGATCAAACATAAATAATAGCGCACAAATCTTATTAAATAACAAACGTAGTGGTGGATGGTAGGTTCGTGATGACATGATAAATTATATTTATTTCTTAATAACTTATGTTATTAAGTAAATTTAATTTAATTTCACAGCTGCCGGTTGTTGCTAGTCCTGAAAGTGCCGACCTCATAGGTGATGGACGATGGAGGGACTGTACTAGGATCGGGGGTAAATCCCCGAACAAAACTGGTATTGAAATGAATGTTTAATTTTCTCTACAACATAGTCATAATAATTAGGCTACATATAATGTGCAAACAAAAGAGATTAATATAGTTTTTGGTACAATAATAATAATAATCCTTTATTGTCGTAAAACTGTAGTACAGCATTGACAACGTCATTTTACAGCTAAATGCCAAGTCGGTACTAATACTATCTTAATTTAAGTACATTTAAAATAGATTTAGGGCAGGCATTTATAATTACAAGCACAACAACAGAACCTAATATATATATATATATATATACATACATACACATATATATATATACATTAATATTAGTTTTATAACAAAGTTTAAATAATACAACAATACAAGGAATGATACAATTAATAACAAGGCAAATCTAACAAGGACCATTGATAAAAACATCGGTGAATACTTACTAATTAAATGTATAACTTTGTTGTATACTTTGATTGAGATCACCGGGTGACTGGATAAGCTTTTATTCAACCTATGAAAACCATCAGTAGCTTTAGTGTTGTTACGGGTTTCATTACTAGAATTTTGTCTCACGTGTATGTACTCTTGATGACTAAAAGTATATTGTACAATGTCAAATAGATATAGGTTTATGACTGTTTGAACTTTTGTTGTTGAAATAAGAGTTATACTTTAACTGTCATTCAAACTATTTTAACAATTTAAAGAAGACAATTGTACCAAGTAAAATGTTTAAAAGTAAATTTTAAAATTCCAAAAATGTTTAATAATTCATTTTTATTTTGTAAAATACAAAATAAAAAACTATTTACTGGAGTGTTTGTTTCATCTATAACATTAAATTTTTAATAAACTGTTAATATCAGCCAAAATAACGTTATTTATAGAATTTAATTTGAGAGAAAACATTTTACAAATACGAGTGATATTGTAAACGCTTGCAAGGGGGACTAGTGGGGTAAGCACCGGGGGACTTTAGGTAAACTGTACCTCTAAGTGTTCAGCGTGTTTCTAATTTATTCCGACATTGCTTTATTGTTGCCCTTCAATGGCTGGGCTATAGCCATCCGTGATCAATAGGGTAGCTATCGTGATCAGCTTAGGCTGAGGCCCCACTATCCGAGAGATCGCCCGGCCTAGTTTTGTTAAGCCGGAGTCCGAGTGAGAGGAATGAGGCAGGACCCACTACGTCCGGCCGGGTGTCAGAAGGTATCGGAAACCGTTCCGAGTATTCTCTACTCACCCGGCCGAGAGTTTGCCAGGCCGTGCCTCGGAAACCCTTCCGTGTATTGTCTACTCGCCCGGCCGGGTCCCGGAAGGTCTCGGAAACCCTTCCGGGTATTCTCTACTCGTCCGGCCGAGAGTTTGCCAGGCCAGGCCTCGGAACTAGGTAGAAAAGCATTGCGTACTATGACAGAGGACCCACTAACTGATAAATCACCCGGAAAGGGAACGAAGCCAGTGGTGGTTACAGTTTCGTTTCAACCCTACACGAATTTCAACTGTTCATCCCTGTGGCCTGTGCGCTTATTTACGTTTGTTGTCTTTGGACATTGACATTGATTTATTAATTTCTTTGGTCCAAGAGAGACCAGTACTGTGGGATCGGACTCTTGATGTATACAAAGACAAAAACCCATCGAGGGAGGCGTTTATTTATTAAAACCAACGTACGAAGAAATGAGTGACATTGAAGAAAAGAACTAAGTTAAGCCTTTTCCATTTTATACATAGTTTTTATTTAGTTTTAATGAAAAAAACAAAATTCTTTTTTTGACTACGAAACTAAATTTAATTTAATTTAATAAAAATTGACCGTTGATATCGGTAAATGTAACATTGTACATTTTTACAGTTGAGCCATCGCTAACTTTCTTTTCCATTATATTTGAATGTAACAAGCTCTTAAGACTTCTTCTCTCTTTACTAATTTTGCTACTACAGTTTTTGTATTCGGCCACTTGTACTAATGTTTTGCTTGACGAAAGGTAGTCGGTTGTTGACACTGTTATAAGAAGAAATATGATTTGTGTATGGATATTTAACATTAGTAATTTTCAAAGTATACTAAAATACTAATATATTTTCAAACGACAAATTTTGTTAGGTTATCAAACTTATTTTTATTAATGTTTGATAACACTGTGTTTTTACTCACCTGATTAATAAACAGTTTTTGATTAACACTATTGGATTTCAGGCATGAAAATAAAAACCGCGGTAACTATAAAAAAACTGCTACCAACCATTAATTACAAATATTACAATAATAAACATCAGCTGATAGTAATAATAAATATTTAACACTTCTTTAAGACAACTGCGTTATTATTTAATAACAAATTTCAGGGTGGTGGGTAGAATCATAATCAAATTTATTTTTTATTTTTTTTATTTGTTCATAAGACGCCGATCGTCAAGATATAGGCGAATATGGATTTCGATTGAGTGTGATGAGTGTAGATGAGCGAATGTAGTCATTGTTACAAACTAAGGCCGACTATTCCTTAGAAAGTGTCATTAATTAATAGCCCAATGACAAATGAACAGCCGGTGATTATCAGCTGATCCTTCTCAAAATGTATTGACTCTGATTGGGATCGAACTGAGAACCTTAGCACATGAAGCTGGGATTGAACCAACTACGCTACCGACCAATTATAGATATATACCAATTATAGACCAAAGGTAGTATTAGTAAATATATATAGCAGCGAACGTGTTAAGTAGGCTAATGTTTTCATAAAAAGGCCCCCTCTTCACTTCTCACCTATGTCCAGTTGTCACTAGTTGTGTGTTCAGACTAATTGTTCAGTCAGATCGAGACGAGACTGCGTAGTAGATTATGACGTCATAGGGGTGAAATTAGCAGGTTTGATTATTATATTAAATCTACTAATCACTTGGAAGCTCTCAGCTAAATATGAAGCAAACTACTTACCACTAATCAGCTTGAATTGTAACTATGGGAATTAGGACAGTATTTCTTTATGTGTGTATTTGTTGTTTGTTTTCTACCAAGTTGTCATTTCACCTATGTGACGTCATAGGAGATGCGCGCGTTAACTACCATCTTCTTTTCTAGGTACCGTGATAAAACCAAAGCCTTTTTCTCCGTTTAAATAGGCCTTGAGATTTCTCATGTAGCCCTCGATGTTCACTGCGGTCTGTAATTGTCTTTTTACCAGATTTTCATTGGATAGCTCTTTAACACTATAGATTATTTTTACTTAGTCTTACAGTTTTCTGTTTTCGTTTCTAGTTTACATTAATTTGTTTGTATAGTAATAGAATTAATAATCCGAAAAGACTGGGTCACGGATAGAAGAATTCATTTTACGAGGAAAATAACTAGGCTATGTTCACATATGGTGTGAACATTGACGTTAATGTTTTCACAGCTTTATTTTTACGTTCAAAATGAACGTATTTACTTCTTTTTGGATGGTTTTATCGTTAAGTTTCATTAATTGAACGATTTGACAGCTGTTTTTGTTTTGAACTGCATGTTACAATTTGTTTTTATATTTTTAAATTAAATAATTGTTTTGATTGTTAAATGTGTTTATAAATAGTGTTCTAATTGTTCTAAAGTTTCTGTTTAAAATGTAGTTAATTAATTTGTGTAAGTTTTAACCCCTCATACTTTATTTACTAAAACAAGTTTTTACAGGTAATTAAGGTTGTTATATTTGTCGTTTATTGTTGTACTAATGTAACAACAAATTATATTTGTTGTTACATTAGTTTCATCATTCAAATTTCAATTAGTTTCACAATATGGATGTCAATTTTAGAAGTACAAATGATCATTACTACTATGTTTCACAAACAATAAACGAGTCCATTCCTTGGCAAACAGTCATAAATAAAAGGAATTTATCCTTTCCCATTGACTCTGTCTGATTCAAGAAATCACGTACCACAAATGACACCTATCAAAACCCAAAATAATTTTGAAGTACTTAACCAAAAATACATGGATCAGAATGAAGATCTAGAAGAAAGCCCAGTCAAAGCTCCCAAACCTCCTCCAATCTTTATTTCAGAAGTGTATAATGTTACTGCTATGACTTCATTTATAAATTCTGTTATAAATAATGAAGAATACACATTTAAGTGTTTAGACATAAACAAAAGTAAAGTCGTCTACTACAACTGTAGATGCATACAAAAAGGTCGTTAAACACCTAACTGATTCTAAAATAGGATTCCTTACATATCAACTGAAAAATTAAAGAGCCTACAGGGTTGTTTTGAAACACATGCACTATTCTGTAGACACATAAAGTATCAAGGGTGCCATTGAAGATTTAGTTTTCAAAGTAAGGTGTGTAAGTAATATTCGTGACTCTCAGACTACGACACCTCTTTCCATGTTCTCCATTGATCTTGAACCCGATTCAAGAAACAAAAGAAATTTACAACCACGACCTAAATTTAGTTGCTAAATTATAAAGTATTGTTTGAGGCTCCTTGTAAGACAAGAGACATACCTCAATGTAAAAAGTGTCATAGGTACGTCTCCAGATCGCATACAACAATGCCAGATTATATTGCTGGTATGCGTTTCGTTGCGTCAAATACGGCAATTATCATGACACAGGCTCTTGCCCTAAACAAAATTCTACCCCCAAAATGTGTGCTTTGCAACGGTCAACATCCAGCGAATTATAAAGGCTGTACAATTTACAAAGAATTGAAAAGCAAATAATTCCCGCAATTGAGTTCCAAACGCCTTACGAACACTGCTGCACCAAACACCTCCGAGACCCCAAGTCTCTAAAACCACAATCAATGAAATTCGATAAAGAACAACCTCCAATCTAACTTACGCTCAAGTCTTATCGTCACACAATGGACAACTTAAAGACAACGCCAAAATTGCATTCATATTAAATAACGTTTTTGATAAATTTCAAAAACTAATACAGCAACAAGCACAACAAATAGGTACATTAATGAACCTTTTGACTACTGTTATTAACAAAATTAATTGAACAATTTCTATAGGATAGCGCTATGGAATGCTAATGACATAGTTCAGCATAACCATGATATTCAAGTATATATCTCCATGAATAAAATTGATATTATGCTGATATCAGAAACCCACTTCACTGAATTAAGTCACTTTAAAATTCCGTCATTTTCGTTGTATAATACTTATCATCCAGACAACACTGCACATGATGGGAGCGCTATTTCGATAAAAAAAATGTGATCAAACACTACGAGCTACCAAATTATCGACATCCTCACTTTCAAGGTTGTTCTGTTGTCATAGAAGTTGGGTGGGGTCACAAACAATATCTGCTGTGTATAGTCCTCCAAGGCACAATATTACAAACCAACAGTTACAACAGTTGTAAATGATTATTTCGAAACCCTGGGATGTAGGATGTAGGATGTAGGAGGCGATTTTAATGCAAAACACCCCAATTGGAGATCAAGACTTGCCAATCCAAGAGGGCGCCAATTATTAAAAACCATGAATGGGTGTAATCTAGATTATATGTCTACAGGTGAACCAACTTACTGGCCGTCCGATCGACAAAAGGTACCTGATCTTCTCGATTTTTTCAAAACAAAAGGATTATGTAAAAATTAACCTAAACATAGTGAGCTCCTTGGACCTCTCATCCGACCATTCACCTGTGATTCTTACAGTTAGCTTAATAATTACACAAAAATCTACTCCCCCTTCCTTCTGCAATAGATGGACCGATTGGCCTCGTTTTAGAGAAACTATATCTGAGCATTTAAATTCTTACATTCTTACATATGAGACGCCGACACAACGTTGTTGGTATTTTAAGGCGTATATGAATGATTATATGAGTGTAGTCTGGTTACTAACTGGGTTCAACTGTTCCTCAGAAAGGGCAATTTATTAATTGCCCAAAAACCAGGGCAACTAATGGACCTACAGCTTTACGTGGAATCCGAACCACGTAGTGCTGGTCTGATTTTCAGCTAATTGACAAGCTTGATACTCAGTTATCTCACCCACACAATACCCGGACAATGATTACCATCCAACATGGACACCCCAGACTTCTCTAGAAGTGCCCACGCCGATAGCAACCATTGAGCGGACGCCATGTCGGTATTAAGAGGACCGAGCTTCCAACCTATCGCCTACAATCTCCCAAACACTTTGTTCCCAAGTAGCTGGGTTACAGCACTGCGCCACCAGTGCCGACATCACTACCTTTAAATATGTCACTACCTTTAAAGATAAACGATCAACTTGATGACGCTGTTTAATATATGAACAGAACATTTCAGGATTTTGCTGAGGACACTCAGCTAAAGCGAAAGGCTAATAACGAAAAAATGCAACCCTTGGAAATAAAAAAGAGCATTGAAAAAAAACGAGAATTAAGACGAATTTGGCAGAACTCACGACATCCAGTAGATAAACTAAATCTAAATACATCAACCCAAACATTAGAACGATTGCTTGGAAAAGTGAGTAATGCTCATTTTTCGGAATCCACAGCCAACCTGGACGTCACCGATAATACTGATTATTCGCTTTGGAAAGCAACAAAAAAATCTGAAAAGACCTCAACAATCAATACTACCAATTCTAAAACCTGACGGAACATGGGCAAAAAGTAACGTCGAGAAGGCAGAAACGTTTGCTAATCATTTAAAGAATGTATTCAAACCACATGCCATAGTATCTACACTTGAGGAAGAAATTACTGATTACTTAGAATCTCCCAACCAACTTGACTCTCCTATAAAATGCTTCACTCCATCAGAGGTAAAAACAGCTTTAAACAGTAATCTTAACCCAAAGAAAGCTCCTGGCTACGACTTGATTACTGGTAGATTACTTAAAGAACTTTCCAGAAAGGAAATCGTTTTATTGACTATAATATTCAACACTGTTCTTAGCTTGGAACACTTTCCTTCCCAATGGCGAATCTCTCAAATTGTAGTCATTCAAAAACTGGGAAAACCAATCAATGAAGTAACATCTTACAGACCAATTAGTCTTCTTCCAATCATATCTAAATTGTTTGAAAAACTTCTGTTACAAAGACTCAGCCCTCTGATCTTAGAAAAAGAATTAATCCCTCAACATCAATTCGGATTTCGTCAAGGGCATTCGACAATTGAACAAGTCCACTGGTTAGTGAGTGTAGTGAAAGAAGATTTAGACAATAAAAGATTTTGTTCTGCTGTCTTTTTAGACATCAGGCCTTTGACAAAGTGTGGCACAAGGGTATGCTCTTTAAAATTAAGTCATTACTTCCCCATACGTATTACAACATACTTAAATCATATCTCTCAAACAGATTATTCCAAATTAAGTATTAAGATTCACTCACAAAAATGCGTCCTGTAGAATCAGGCGTCCTCCAAGGTAGTGTCCTTGGTCCTTTCCTTTATACTATGTATACTTATGATCTTCCGCAAAACCCAGATATAATGATGGCTACTTTTGCTGATGATACAGCACTGCTGTCTTTAAATAGAGATCCTGTACTATCTTCCAGCTTGTTACAAACATATCTAAACATCCTAGCTATTTGGTTACAACATTGGAAAATTAAAATAAACGAAAAAACTCACCATGTTACCTTTACATTGTCTACTACAACATGTCCTCCAGTTTCACTAAATAATATAATTTTGCCTCAGACAAGTAATGTAAATACCTTGGTATACATCTCGATAGGAGACTAAATGGCAGCTACATGTTTGGAATAAGAGACTGCAGTTAAATTGAAAACTGCGGAAATTGTCATGGCTTCTAGGCAAAACATCAAAATTATCAACAGAAAATAAACTTCTAATTTATAAAGTTATACTGAAACCAGTTTGGACTTAGGGCATTGAGCTCTGGGGAACAACATCACCTTCCAACATTGAAATTATTCAAAGGTTCCAATCTAAAACCCTAATATTTATTCTAGATGCCCCTTGGTATGTTAGAAATCAAACCATTCACGAAGAAACTAAAATTCCATATGTAAAAGATGTAATAAAAACGAAAAACTTGAAATACCTTTAGAGACTCGAGAACCACCAAAACTACCTAACAAGTAATCTTTTGGACAATAGCAGCAGTGTTTACCGCCTTAAGAGACATAGTGTTCTCCATTTAAAAGACAGATTTAACTAATTTTGTTTTCTTTGAATTCTTTCTACTTTTAGAACATTGTAAGTCAGGTCAACCAAAGGGTTGTTTCTGACTCAGGTTAATTACCCTGATGAGATTTACTTATTGTTCAAATTGTATGAACAGATAGTAAATAAAATAAATGTACAAAAAAATTAATTGGAACACTTTGTCATAGTCATTTTTGTTGTAACACGTTTTTATTTTTTTAAGTGGATGTGTCTATAAAACTCATATTTAGGACACTGTAATATTACATGATATACAGTTTATGTTGTACCCATGGTGAAATTGAGGCATGATGGTGTAAAATATAATAAGAGCGTGTGCAGTCTGCTGTTCCAGGCGAAGTATAATGTTCCAGGTGAAGTCTGCATATGTTACCAACTCCATTCCTGTTTACAGGGGAGTTATGGAACCATAGTTTGGAGAGATACTTATTTTGTACCAATTTGTATAGTGCGGCTTTAGTGGGCACTGCCTTTTGTGCGGCTTTGTAGTCTACACTGCTTTAGTGGTAGACTGATGTTTGTAAAATTGAGGTTATGTTCCATTACAACCTCACCAAACGTTAAACAGCCTAACCTAAACAAAAAGTATCGACATACAGTATATTCCAAGAATATCTCTAGTGAGCAGTGTCCTCACAATAGGACATTCTCTTGGTAAATGAGAAATGTTCATTTGAAATTAATCAAATACAAACACTCCAACAGCATGTTAAATCTCCGCTAAGCCAGGTGTGGATGGTTATAAGAGTACAGAACGATTTTCCGCCAGCTTTGACTTGTCTGAGAAAAACAACTTATCAGTGAGGGCAATACCGATCAAGTTAACAAACAGCTAATCGGAGGTCTGCCGGATGTAGGCCCTTAGGACACAGCTGGGCGAACAATATCAAGTCATAAACGATTCAGTCATATGTAGGGCTGCCATACATTTTCACAGTAATATACGGACACCGGATATACTTGGAGATCTGGTGAGGGGGGGGGGGTATTTTGAAAACTGTCTTTTATGAATTTTATTATATGCGATTCAGATTGTTAATTGGAGAAAATAGTTGACGACTTATTAATATATACTTGTAATATTAATATTACAACTATACTTTAATTTAAGATTATAGATTAATAGAATATTAATAGACAGGGTATTTTGTTTCTTTTCAAAAGTCATATATTACGCATAAGTTAACTCGGCAGAATTCAATAAACCGTCATAATTGTTCAGGCATCTCTTGTGCTAGTTGTACTAGTATACAGCCTGAAGGCTAAAACCAGTAAAATTGTTCTGAAGATAATAATTTTTGAAGTAATACATGACATGTCATTGTTAACTTTGATGCTCAGAACATAGATTTGCCCTTCTCTACTGACAGTCTAATTCGATCGGGTGTCCAGACATTTTTCATTAGAATAAAACTCGTTCAACTGGTGCCGAAGGACTGAGTAGAGAAAGAGCAAACTCCAACACTCTTTCAAAATTTGCACACTTATTTCCGGCCAATTTCAAGAGTTGAAACACTTCTTTTTTTAAGGTGAGGGAGGTGTATGGTATTATAATAATAGAGTATAGTATGTGAGACATTACACAAACTCTCACGAGTGTCAATTGACAATTACCCGAATTATGATGGTTTAGAGGGAACCACGGGATAAGAAAAAGCAAGCGCAGAAAATAACCCCGTAGCGAAGCTAGGTTTGTCAGCTAGTTATATTGTAAAATTTAAAAATTAGCTTTTAAGTTTCTCAAGCCTTTGGTTTTATTTCCTTGCTGGACTCTAACAGCATCGACTTAAAACCTGTTTGTTTATAATTCAGGTGAGATTTTTCAGTAATAAAAACAAAACAAACTGTTATTTCAAAATTAAATGTGAAAGTAAGCCAAATTCCAACACAACAGTTGAACTAGATGAATACAAAGATTATTTTGAAAAAATTAGTGAAGAGAGAAGACGTATTAAGAAATTGGTAAATTCAAGTGTTCTGAGAAACAAGGTTAGCGATAGCACCAACTAAACTGTAGAAATGTACAATATTATAACAGTCAAGAGGTGCGCGCTATCCCGAACATAACAGTGAGACATGGCGTAAGTCCTGGTAACGACTTTACGGAGAGGGTGAGGGAGGATGGATTGGCAAAAACACTAGCCGCTGAGAATCCGTAGGGGGAATATTTAGAATTAAAAAAATGGCAGTTAGAATAATTAGCAAATTACATTATAGAGAGTCGTGTAGGCCAGTATTTAAACGGTTAAACCTGCTGACATTGCCTTGCCTCTATATTTTAGAGACAGCAACATATTGTATGTTTAAAACTGCACTGACAAGAGGCAGAGATATTCACAATCATCATACTAGAAGCAGGGATATATACAGAATTGGAAATCACAGGACGGTAGTCTACGAACACCTACCCTCACAGATTGGTGTTCGTATAATTAACAGACTCCCACACTCCCAGAATGTATTAAAAATGCTACAACGCCCAAGGCGTTTAAGAACCGTCTCAAGAAATGTTTGGCCAAACTGGCATTTTATAGTGTAGACGAGTTTTTTGCATATAATTGGGAAGCCACTGAATTTTAAAATTGACACTGGAGGACATTTTGGAGGTATAATTGGCGAATGAATGGGAATTTGGGTGCGTGAAAAAATGTATGTTTGAAAGTGTTATTGTGATTGAATGGATGGCAAATTTTATTTAATTTATTAATGACTATTGCGATACAATTTTGTCAATTGTTAACAAGATGCAATAAAAAATATATTATATTATCCTCACTCAGTGTTGATATTGTCATTGAAAGATTAGTCTACACCAGGTCATCGATGTATACTTCTCTAACTGGATCGCTCATGGAGCGGGCGAAACAGAGCGCAGAACGGTCTCAGGGGTCCCCCTCCTGAGTTCAGTACTCAGACACCGCGCGCCACTGTCTTGCATGGTGTTCCTGTAGACTGTCCTTCCTTTTTCGTAATAGTTTCATGAAATGGTTGTTAAATGAGTGAAACAGTTAACGAATATGCCTTCGTATTGTGCAGGTTACAAGTGCAACAGTTCTTAGACAAAAGGAAGTGGATTATCTGTTCATAGGTATATAAAATCTATAGGAGTATATGTAAAACGAATGTATGTCTGCCTGTGTTTCTGTCTATTTATTCTTTATTTCTTGTTACACATTCATATGATTGTCATGAAAGTTTGGGATGTTTTATATTTTTCTCATGGAAGGTGTTAAGTATGGGTGTATTCACATCTGACATTAGACGTCCGGTCCGAGATAATCACAAAGGCGTATAGCTGTGCGCGTGACCTTGTTTGTCATGATGCGTTATGTTGATCTGAGGAAAAATTTTGATTGATGCGAGGTTCAATCAAAGCATTTTTAAAACAATTTACAAGACAACTGGGTCGATTTTATTGGGAGTTCTCTAATTTAACATTTATTTTTAAAAAAATTAAATGTTAATGTTTAATTGCCGTATATCAAAGAACGGGTAAATAACTAGTTATGTATTAACTACAACCGTATCATGCAGAATTGTTTAAAATTTACTTTGCCAACTAGTTTCTAGTTTAAACTTGATTGTATGGTTCAATGTATATGATATACTAGATTAAAGTAATGTTGATGTTTGCCCTTATAGTGTTTTTCTTAATAAATAGAGATCGCCAAAGCAGAATAACGTGCGACAGGGCGACATTGTCGCAGAACGAATGAGCCGGCTGCAGAAAGAAATAATCTAATTGAGAAACTAGATGATCCGTACCCCAGAACTACGTCTATTTTTGCAGAAAAATATCTGGTTTTGTGTATAAACTTTAATTAGAACCGTATTTGTGGTGCAACTATGTACTGATTGATTCAGAATGACAGATGTCTTATGCGATTTTACGAAATAACAGCTGACTACGGTGAGACGAAAGTCAGGTGTCGGTCACCTTCAACGCATGTGCAAGTTCGCATAAACCATAACCTCACTACGCCACTCGAGATATAGGTAAACGTAGTCCATTAGCAAGACTAGTTCACGACCGATTCATTCACTGTAATGAACTAGTTCAAAATTACGTAACAAACAATAATTTGTACAAGCGACGGTGGAGTGATTTATAGTTTTGTTATTAGCTTTGTTTCAAATATACTTTTTTTATTATTGATACTTGTAAATAACTTCAGCCAACCACCTTTATATTTAAGTTTTATTGCTAATATCGATAGCAAAAATAATTACATTTAATGATTTTGTCTATGTCCATTCCCAGCTCTGATGTTCACTTTGAACTGAACTGGTTGAAATCATAATGAACGAACTAGTTCACTAAGCTGACTATTTCATTTTCATTTGACTCGATCGTATTTGCTTCTGTCATCAATTAATTAGTAGTCATTGTTATAATCTTGGTCAAATAAACTTTCAAAAATTAAACACAAATAAACATAGTTTGTATCCCTTAATATAATATTTTACTTCTATAATAAAAATTCAGAAATATAATTTATATAATTGTAGATAAAAACAGTAGGTTTACACGATTCTGGGTGTTTATTAAGACTATAATAAGACTCAGTTTATTCTTGGAACTAATGGTGAAATGAAATATTTTAATAACAAATTTGCGTTACTTTCTTTGGTATTTATAGTCATAAATAAAATATAATATTATATTTATGTTATATAATACTGTGAACAAATTATATAATTTAATTATAGTACTGCGAATAAAGGATATTATATAGCAAAATAATATTTTTTTACAAAGAAAAAGATTAATACTTGAATTAATAAATACAAATTCCAAATAAAGTCTATAATTCAGTTTTATAGAATCGCTCGCTGACGATTCTCAACAATCTACATTATTTTAAGTATTTTGCTAACAACGAACTTGGCTTATCACGTAAGGGACGGCACATGCATTCCTCCCTTTTTAGAAACATGTTTCTATAAAATTATTATTTTACTACTTACTATTACCAGAAAAATTTCTTAGTTTAAGTTAATAAATAATCGTGCGATCCTTTGAATTTTACCATAATTTGAGGAAACTAAGGATATTAACTTATCTCCAAGCAATTTATTTGCTCTCCAAATACTAAAAAGAAAACAATTAAACTGTCTAGTCAATTACTAATTTCAACATTCTTATTTGCGTATTGAGTTTAAATGTAAGGTAAAAATAAACGGATAAATAAAATAATGTATTTAAACAAACTTTTAAAATGTTTTAATTTTTAACAGTGTGTTTCATTCTTGTAAACATTGGGAATATATTTATTTGGTAATTCTATTTTATTCATTTTTCGTGTGGATTAAATTTGTGTTTTTTTTAGTAGTGTCATTATATAGGCTATGGATAAGCATGTTGCTTATTAAAAGAAAGTCTATAAATAAAACCTTGATGACAGTTAAAATTGTTGTATTTTCCTCTCCTTCACAGTCTTGTATGTCAGGGGTTGTTAACACGGACTTCAAATCTGATGTTAACATGGACTGGTAAGATAATATCACTATCTTGACGTCTTGTGCAGTACACTTGAACTTGAATATAAACCTCTTATATTCCTATGCGTGTGCATACTGACAAACATATTTACAATCACCTGCGTCATTACCATTAATATTGAAGGTTGAATTTAGTAGGTATAGTTAAGAAGCAAGTGCGCATCTGCTTGATTGTCGACTACTACCATAACGACAGGTAAAATGTTAAAAAAAAAATTAACAAAAAATAAATTGGGTGTGCGTCGGACCACACGGTGGAAGTTATACTTCTTTGGCCATTCTCATACACCCACTCACGCACACAAACAGACAGGATATATAAATGAAATATAAGACATTTTCAATATTATTCAATATATTTATCTTCAATATATTATACGTGACTTCATTATTATATTATACACCTATATTATCATTATCAGTAATTTCTTCGATTAAATTTCTTCGATTAACAATCGATTAATCGATAGTTCTTAAAAATTTGTTCTTACTTTTCAGCGTGACGCGGTTTCTCGACCAACATCCCATCCCAAGGTGTCTAACGGGCGCAAAGAAGTATAACTTCAAAAACAAATAGCAACAAGAAATATACTAACAAAAGATAAATGTATTCAAAGAATACAAAAAGTAAAACATTCCTCGTATTAAAAAGTGCATTTAGGGACTTAAGTTTTCACATGTCGTAAATCATTTGAGAGTAACAGATTTGCAATGTTACCAGCTGACTAAATGGATGTTAAAAAAATGTTTCCAAGTATTTGCATTAATTTACGTACCTGAAAATCAACTAGGTTAGAAGTTTATCTATCATGTGATTTATCTTACAATAAAAACAATAACAATAATAATAAAAAGAAAACACACGTTATTCTTAAAACTATATTTGATAACCAAGTAAAATTTGTTAGTATTTTACTAAGGTTTCTAAATTAGTAATGTTTAATATTCTTGCAAATATAATTTGTTTTTTTATAACAATATCAACAGCCATTTGCATTTCGTCAAGCAAAAAAATAGTGCAACTGGACGAATACAACAATTGTAGTAGCAAAATTAGTGAAGAGAGAAGATGTCTTACAAATTCATTACATTCAAATATACTGAGAAGTAAGTTTGGTGGTGGTGTCAGGTCAACTGTGAAAATATACAATATTACATTTACCGACATCAACGGTCAAGAGGTACACTTTATCCTAAACAGAACAGAAATTCGTAGCATCTTTACCCCAAGAGCAAGGGAAGATTCATTTTTTAAAACCTATGCTGACCAGAATCCTTACTCAGTGTTGATATTGGGATTGTCTGAAGGTCATTCAACAGGCATCTGTACTGGTTCTCTCCTAACGCAGCAATGGATCTTGACAGCTGCCCATTGTTCACAGGAGCCACCAAAACCCGACTCATTTATTGTATATGCAGGAGGATATAGTGTGGAGGAGTTAATACAAAATAAACATCCAGAGGGGTCTCAAGTGGCTAAGACCTCGGAGATCTACGTACACCCCAATTATTCTTTGAACTCTTATGACGCTGACATTTCGGTCGTCAAGGCTGGGCCTTTCGCCATGACAGATACAGTGAACATTGTGAGCTTGTCAACAGAACCATGGGAGTACGAGGACTACAAAGAGTGCAAGCTCACAGGTTATGGCGTAGTTCAAATAGATGTTAAAAGTAATGACGACGCAGTGAGAAAAACTCATAATTTTCTTATGAAGAAGCCTTGTGATTGTTTAGTCAAGCTGCAACAACTTTTTGGGTCCGAGAAGTCCGAGCGATATATTTGTTCCAAACCACGAGAGGACTACGGTGCATGTGCGGGTGATTCAGGAGGCGGATTGATCTGCGATGGTCAGATAAGGGCGGTCGTCATGCAAATGATGCAGTTCAAAAATTTTGAAAAGTGTAAATTATCAAAGTTACCACCAATTATGGTGTGTGGGAGCGAAAATACTCTGACCATGTACCAAGACACTTGCCCCTTTTTACATTGGATAAACAGTTATGTCAAACTGTTTAACGAAGGAGACATTTCAGCCAAATGCAAGTATGCACACACATTAAAAGCGAGCAAAGGTACAAAGAATACATTTTATACATTCTTAAGTATATATTATTTTATTTGCTTCCTAATTTGTATTCATTAGGTTATCGTATTCATTTCTCTTGTACAATAAAATAATAGTAATAAAAGATTAGTGTCATTGAAAACGACAAACATACAAATGATTAAATAAAGCACTGGCTCCAAAACCTCTGAACCCAATTGGTACACTTAAAAATCGGACGGGAAATATCCACTTCATGTGAAACTTTCGATCAAAACCTCGAGACACATTTTCCGAGTTGCGGTAAGTGTGACACGGATTTAGCTTCGGTCAGCAACACAGGTGAAAGTCCTCAGCCAAGGGTCAAACGAAGGGTGGACCAGAACGTCTTGGGTGATAAGCAGATTTTTGTTTATCCAAAGCGAGGTAAATCCGGCAGTAGCCAAGCCATAGACTAATCAGTATCTCCATATTTATGCTTCAAACGCTGTAAATACTGTTAGAAGGATACATCCAGGAAGGCACAACCTATTCACCGTAATCAACAGGCCTATTAGGCTGGTAAAGGCTGGAAAATCTTACATCACTGCAGTCAATAAACTGGTATGTAGAGCAAAGGATGCGTTAGAGAATGAAGAGTTTGCTCTCTGTTCTTCTCTAGAAATAGAGAGTACCTTTAACAACACATATCATGAAATAATTAATAGGAGAGTTCAGGAGTGAGTAGTTTCATCCCCACTGAGCAAGTGAGAGGATTCTATGCATTGGTCAAGGAGGTTAGTGCTTCTTTTCCCGATGTGACGAGGCAGGTCCTGAAGTTGAGGGAGTAGTAACCAAACAGGCACGCTGGCTCAATCGATAAAAGTGATTTACGACTTCCGGTGAGCTGTCAAATTTAAAAGGAAAAGACAAGCTGAGTGACGTCAGCTGATGACGGGAACAGTGACGTCACTGTGACGGGGACAGTGACGTCACTGTGACGTTATGAAGTATTTAGGTCAAGGTCATACAAATTATGTTTTAAAAATGATCTTGCACGAATTGTTTCATCGTATCGTATTCGGTTTTGAATTACAAAATTTTGTAATCAAGAACGAATACTATTGTAAAGAAACAATTCGTACAAGATCTGCGTGTGGGAATTGTGAGGGGAATTTTGTGGTGAGGGAATTCTTTTTTAGATTGGCAACAATGGAAACAATAAGAATTAATACGAAATAATGTTGTACAAAAACTATTTGCTAGACATGTTTTGATAATTACAAAATTTGTTTCTCTCTTCTTCTTCAGTCCCTCTCCTCATCCATGTTGGTGGTGGTACATATTCCAAGTATGAACGATAGTTGTTGTTGTTGTTATTCGTTGTTGTAAAAACTTCCAATGTCGCGGTGTAACCAGTGGCTAGCAGATCTTTCAACTCCTCGGTGAATATTTGCAGATCGTGCAGAGTCGATAAATGAACAGTGTTGTAGATGATAGTTTTCATTTTAAGAGACATTATCACTGTTTCATTCGACGTAAAAGTAAAGTAAGCCTTCGAGTTATTTCTTCAGTTGCACTCTTGCGTGTTGATTTGTATGTTTTACAATTGCATTTACAATAACTATAACACTTGCATTTAGAACAAGCTACTCCATCAACTTGATCCTCCGGTATTTTAAAACATTTCAAGTCGCAACAATAACTAACCATGCGATCAAAAGGCACAACATTTGTATTCATAGACTTATTAAGACATATTGTTCTTCTTGAGCGTGAGTAAAGGAGCGTGATGTGTATTGTTCAAGAGCCGGACGCGAAGTGAAGTAGTGCTAGCATGTCCGCTAGGGACTCACTTTCTCCCCACTACCCTCCCCCACCACTACTGCATTACCCCCACTACATTACCCCTATCCCCCACCACCGATTCTTTGCATGCCTGCATGAGAACCATTGTATTTGTGTTAGTTTGCACATAGGTCTTGCACTGATATGACCGTAGCGCTGTAGTATTAAAAACATGTGCACAGAAACCCGAAGGTTAAATTTAGTAGTTGAAATTGTAATGTTTCATTTCATATTTGTTTTTGTTTTCCAAAAAATAATAAGAACGTGAATTTTCTAAGTCCCATAGCTAGGTCACAGCCATCGAAATAATAAAATAAACTATAATTCTTTTGTATACATGAACGTGGATTTACTAAGTCCTTCAAGTAGGTCAGACTCATAGAAACAGTAAAAGAAACTATAAGTATGTTCTATACATGAACGTGAATTATTCTAAGTGCTATAGGTAGGTCACAGTCACCGAAACAATAAAATAAACTGTAAGTCTTTTCTGTATATGTGAACGTGGATTTCCTAAGTGCTACAATTAGGTCACACTCATCTAAACTATAAGTCGTTTCTATATACATCAACGTGAATTATTCTAAGTCCCATAGCTAGGTCAGTCATCGAAACATTAAAATAAGGCTTAAGTATTTTCTATACATTAACGAGGATTCCCTAAGTCCTTGAAGTAGGTCACACCCATAGAAACAATAAAAGAAACTATAAGTCTGTTCTATACATGAACGTGGATGTTCTCTAAGTCCCGTAAGTAGGTTAAGGACTTCAAATGTTAAGGGTTCATTCCTACAAAATTTTACTTATGTTGAGAAAATTAGATATTTCCTATCTTTTCTAAATGTTCAAATATAATAATTAATTGTTCAATAGGTGTAATTAGTTTAGATCTAAATATCATTTATAGTTTGTTTTGTATTCGGTCTTTAATGAGTTTGTAATACAGACTATTTAATAACAATGATTATATTAATAATGCTTTAATGATTAATGAAATGTCTTTTAACCAACCTTTTCACTGAAGTAAACGTCTTAAATGTTGTCTTCTGCAAATTCACACACACCACACTATTACCACACTATTACCAGCTGCACATATTAGACACTATTACCAGCTGCACGGTCCACCATAGTAAGACTAACATTATCCATTGCCAGACGTGAAGCGTTCTCTCCCCACCAGACACCATTCCAGGTGTACGATGTGAAAGTTATAACCCAACAACAGTTAAGGTTCACCATCTGTGGAGCCAGCCGGTGTGGTGTACCCATAAATGGAAGTCGTAAATAACGTCCGACTAACTTTCTTATAAGGAAAATTAAAAAAAAATATTTTTATATTTTTATTTTCCCTAATTTATGACCTCCCACCACTTTCTGCGGGGTATATATAGGAGCGGTGACTGTTCCCTCCTCGTAGCATGGATCACATGCGGTCCACAGGCCGATAGCTGCCGCTGCCCGGTGGATACTTTGATAGTTGGATGTGTGGGCCCGACATGCAATTATTGAAATATCGCCAATTCCTTCTTCTTTCTATATATTAGTGCATGTTGAATTTGTAGTAGACTTGTTTCTTTTCCTTCTCTGCTTATAGTTGCAGTAGACTTAGAGTTTCTTTTTTAACTATCTTCTATTCTGCTTGTAGTAATTTTCTTTATTGGTTCGATGTCCGTGACCTACTTACCGGACTTGGAAATATAACGATGCGTATTTGTAGCTAATTGTGCATGTATAGTTTGTTTCCTTTTTTCATCTATCTTTATTATGCTAGTACTAATTCCTTCTAGTGTTTTAGTAGCTGTGACCTACTTACAGGACTTAGAAAATTCCTCTTTGCGCATGTCAGTTGCAGTAGACGTATAGTTTTCTTTCATCAAACCTTATTATGCTTGTACTAATTCCTTCTACTCTTTTGGTAACTGTGACCTACTTACAGGACTTAGAAAATATCTTGTTGCTTATTCAGAGTTAGGTTTGCATTAGAATATTATTTAAACTGTGTTCGTAAAGTACTTACAGAGCATTGGATAAACGTCAAGGTGGGGATGGTCTATAAAAGATCAACTCTAGTCGCAACTTCAACATTTCGCGATGGAAGCTGCAGTTGTAAATACATGGGTTGCTCCTTCAGAGCTCGCTTTGTCAGAAGCGTTTCTAGCTAGTCTTTCCTACGAATATCGTGGGTTTAAATTAAACATACAAATTGAGTTTACCCCATTGAATACAGATGCTACTTATCGGATCTATATTCAATGGATGTCACCATCAAGTTTAGAAAAGTATAAATTCATTGCAAGATCAAGCAATGAATTTAGATTCAAAAGCATAACAGTAAAACTTGTGTAACTCTGCGGCTTCTAGTGATTCGAAAACAACCGTAAAATAACAGGGAACCAACATTCCCTGTTATTTTACACAACATTGTAATGTGACCTTGACCCACTTACTGGACTTAAAATATTTCTGAAGTTCAGTAGAAACAGAAAAGTTTCTTGTTTGCAAAATAATAGTTACTTGGTTCCCCCAACCACTCCAGGCCCCACCCATAGTCCCCCACCACTTGCTATAAAAGAGCGCTTGTCCCAAGTATAGTTTGCAGTCCGTATCGAACAGTCAAGCTAGCTGGTCGGTCGGACAGCCGTTAATAGAATCTTTAGTAAAGAACTGGCACCATTCTTTACTAAATATTCTTTCTTTTGCATGATTTCTTGTAGCATAATAGATTTACTTGCTTGTAGCTGCTTTTTGTTTAGTTAGTTGTTGGTTTCAGTAGTTGTTGGATATTTAGAATAGTGAAATGTTTAATTTATTAATCAACTTTGTATTTTCTTACAGCGAATTGTCTATTATTTAATAATCAAATGTGTACTTTCTTACAGTGAATTAGTATGTTAAGTCTTACATTATTTACAAAACACTAACTACTAATGAATGCTATTGTTTCTATCAATTCCTATCCCACCTCTTCCCAACACCTTAGGGGTCAAAGCCATGCAAACTGTACCCCATTGTCATTCGGTCCATGCAAAACTTTTGACAACACCCGCCCGTCTTGTCTTTCTTTTTACCAATCCTTACCACACCTAACTAAGGGTCAAAGCCATGCAAACTGTACCCTGTTGTCATTCTGTCCATGCAAAGCGTTTGACAACACCCACCTTTCGTATTCCCTACCTCAATTCGTGATAGATCAATATTTTTAAAACATTAATAGAAGGTTCCTATTTCGGGTTTATAGCTCGTTATTTCGAACTGGCTTATTAATGAAATTTTCCAAATTGTTCAATTCTTAAACAAAACGTGGAGTAGTTAGAATTTTTTACAAAATAATTAAAAAAAAGGTTCAGCTTTTGGGTTTATAGCTTGTTAGCCAGAGCTGGCTTTTTAATTACATTTAGCAATCGAAAGTATAATGTCCCTTAAAGACAGATCGGGGAATAGAGCAGTCTGTGGAAAGTAAGAACTATTTATTGCTCTATTCCCCGTTTTGGTAATAATGTTAGATGACCTTGACCTACTTACAGGACTTTGAAAATTGTGTTGTCTATTATTGACATGCAAGTCTACTTCTACTTTAACTCTCCACTACTCTTACCCCCACCTCTATTCAGAGGTATATAAAGAGGTTTTACATGAGTTTCCCTCAGTGTGTTGCCTGTTATTCACTAGATCACCACATTCTGTGCCTATATATAAAAAAAAAAAAAAAAAAAAAAAAAACAATGCCACCAAGAGAAAACCTTAAACATGAATCTATTTTTTAATTGTATAAGGAAAGAAGGTCAGATTCAAATGGTTATATTTAATAACACGTGCGGCTGTATAGATATTAGATGTATCTGACGATGATGATGATGATGAAAAAGTAAATGAAGGAGAAGAATCTGATATGTTTGAAATAGAGCAATTAAGTGACGATGATTCAGTAGATTTAGCGCTGTATCAACAGCTAGTTGATAATTTAAGTTGCAAGAAGCTGTTGATATGTTTTCTTTCGAAGAGGAAGAAGAAGACGAAGTAATGGAAATGTTTAGTAACGAAGATGAAGAAGTTGAGGTTGTGATGGAGGTGGTTGAGACAAGTCTTGAGGAAACTCCAACCACTAGTAGCAATTCCTTACCAATCAGAATATTTACTACTGCTTGCCGTCGCTTATTTTCTTCATCTTCGGACGACGACGAATTGGACTAGAAATTCCATTTTGAAAGTAGTTATTTATTTTTGAAAACAGAGCGGGGAATAGAGCAGTATGTGGTTCTCATTGAGGATCACTTACTGCTCTATTCCCCGCTTTGGTAATATATAAGTGTGACCTTGACCCACTTACAGGTTAGCAGGTTCATTGATAGTAACATATAAATGATGAAAGAGGAATATACTTTAAAACTATACTGTTTGTTCTCCATACCCCATGGTCCCCTCCATCTTTGTATTACATTAAAAAAGAGGTTCTTTTCACCCCCCCCCCACCACCGTTTGACCTGCTATAAAAGGAGATGCGCTAGAAACGTTTTGTCATTTGCTGACTGATTCTCGTTGAGAGCACATCGTACATCGCTTCAACATTTGTAATGACTTATTTCAAGATGATTGTCTTTTAGCTATTCATCAAGAAATATATCACAACAAGAATAACAACGAAGTTCCATTAAATCAAGAAGAACTATAAGAAATAGATGAAATGTAATCAACGCAGCAAAATGAAGAAGAAGAACCTGGAACATCGCAGCAAAATGAACAGGAAGAATTAGATGAAATTTTATCAATACATCAAAATGAAGAAGAAATTGAAAAAATCGAGCAGAAAGTTCAAGGCCTAGCGTCCTTCTCTATGCACCTGCACCCGCGCCTGCACCAACTGTAAATGTCTCATTACACGCTCATGCACTACCAGGAAGAGTTGTGACACATTTCAAAATTAACAACGCAAAATTGAAACTTGAAGACTTTGTAAATAACGCCAAACCTTTAGGGATAGAAACTTTGCAAAATGAATTAAGAAGATTGAACTTTATTAAATTTGGACTGTTATTAGATGCTTTATTTGTAAATATGCAGAATGAAACATCACCTAGAGGATTTTTGACAAAAAACCATACCATCATATTTGCCTCGGATATTGATAATATTGTAAGTGAATGTTTTGAAGAGCTCTTGACAAAATTACAAGAACACGAAGGAAGAGGATCTGGATGGAGTTTGTTGGAAATAACAGGGATCGATGTGAGAGTGCACAAACATGGGTATGGATTGAGAGGAAGTAGCTATATTGCGCTTCCCGAGAAGATTGTTAACACCAAATCTTGTATTAATGTACAAAATGAGAATGCAGAATGTTTTAAATGTGCCATGCTGACAAAGTACGTTAAAGACAATGTGATAAGACCTAGTAGAAAATATATAGAAGTACAGCATAAATACAATTTTGTTTGAATGAATTATCCCGTTGGCATCAAGGATATAACAAAATTTGAAAAACAAAATCTAACAGTCTCTGTCAACGTGTTTGGTTTAGATACGTCAAACAATGTGTACCCCTTGCGCATAACTGCAAATGAGCAAAGAGATCATACAAACTAATTATTAATCATAAGAGGAGATGTTTCGCACTATGTATATATTAAAAATTTTGAAGCACTCGTTTGTAAACAATTATCGCACTATCATCAAGCAAAAACAACGTGTAAAAGATGTTTTTGTCATACAAACAAACCATTTAGAAGGGGGGTAGAGAATGGTTATTAGAACATCAGCGGCTATGCAGTGGAAACAGCGAAGTGAGAGCTCAATTGCCGCATCCCAGCAGAGCACAAGTAAAATTTGAAAAAAATCAATCATCAATACCACATTCCAGTTGTTGTATTTGCCGATTTCGAGGCATCATTACTTCCACTCGAAAATGAAGGTGATGAAGAAGCAAAAAGAAGAAAGTATCAGCTGCATAAACCAAACAGCTATTGTTTGATGATCAAGTCCATGCTTTCTGAAGACCATCTGTGGAGATATGAACTAACATCAACACCGAAGATTTACCGTGGTGAAGAAGCAGCTCGTTACTTTGTTGACGATCTGTACGATATCACCGGAAAAGTGGAAAAGATGTACAGAAGTGTGAGAGTGATGTTACCGATGACGCATGTAGAACAACAACAACATGATTCGTCAACAGCATGTTATTTGTGTAAGAACATCTTTACACAGGATAATGTTAAAGTTCGAGATCATGATCATCTTACAGGAGCTTACAGAGGTGCAGCCTGTAACTCTTGTAACTTGAACTACAAAATTCCGTGTTTTATACCTGTAGGCTATGACTACCTGTGTTTTATACCTGGCTAAGTGGTTATGACTCACATTTTATAATCCCAGAATTAGGAAGAGATGATGGAGCTATAGAGGTTCTGAATACAACTATGGAGAAGTTTATAAGTTTTTCAAAGAAAATTGGTAAAATAAAGCTTAGATTTGTGGATTCATTTAGATTTATGCCATCCAGCCTTATGAAGCTAACAGAAAACTTGAAAAAAGAAAATCTCATAGAAACAAGGAAGGTTGTTCCTGACAGTAAAATAGAGTTGGGTCTTCGTAAAGGAGTCTTCCTCTACGACTACATAGACGGTCTTCAAAGATTTGATGAAACATCACTTCCTACGCAGGAAAAATTCAAAAGTAAGCTCAACGATTCCAACATTTCAACAGAAGAATATCAACATGCGCTTCGTGTGAGGAACGAGATGGAAATGAATACGTTAGGAGAATACTCGGATTTTTATATGAAAGTGGATGTGACTACTTTGTGATGTTATGGAAGAATTCCGTAATGCTTGTTTTTCTGCATGCGATTTGATCCCTTTATATTCGTTAACTTCTCCCGGTTTGGCTTGGCAGGCCATTTTAAAAGAGACTAAATGTAAACTCCAACTTTTAACATATATCGATATGGTGTTGAGTCAGGCGTTAGAGGAGGATTGACTCAAAGTGTTACGAGACATGTGAAAGCCAACAACAGGTATCTCCCCGATTATGACGAAACGAAACCGTCCACTTTCTTAGGATACTTTGACGCCAATAATCTTTATGAGTAGGCTATGTCGAACCCACTGCCGTATGACAACTTCAAGTGGGTCGATCCAGACACAATCGGAGATATTTCACAAATTCCCAGAAACGGAGATGTTAGATAAATTCTAGACTGCGATTATAAGTATCCCGAGCATTTGCATGATCTACACTATGACCTTCCACTATTTGCAAAGCAGAAGTGTCTCCAACTGGAAAATTCCCTAAATTAATGATGACTCTAAATGATAAACACCACTACGTTGCACATTTTTGGGTTGTACAACAAGCGCTAGAGTTGGGATTACAAATTACAAAAGTCCATCGAGTTTTACAGTTTTCCCAGTCATGCTGGTTGAAGCCATACATCGAGTCCAATACAAGGCGAAGAGCGACCGCTACTTCAACATTTGAAAAGGACTTTTTCAAATTAATGAACAATTCAATATTCGGCAAAACATTAGAAAACAAACGAAAACACATAAATGTCAAACTTATCACTACCCCTCAAAAACTACAGAAGCTCGTACAAAAACCAAAATTTGGAACATCTACAATTATAAATGAAAACCTTGTAGCAGTTTATATGAAAAAGACCAGTGTTAAAATTGATCGTCCGTTGTACGTAGGCATGTCAATTTTAGATATTTCCAAAACACATGTACGATTTTCACTATAACAAAATGGTCTCTTTTTATGGACGTGAAAATATCGGGATCTGCTACATGGATACGGACGCTGGATACATGGAAACAAATCTTCGCACATTTGTTTACCACAACGAATTGGACTTTTCCGACTATCCGAAGTATCACTCAAACTACAATCAAGAAAAGCACAAAAAAGTACTTGGCAAACTTAAGGACGAAGCTAATGGAGTTTTACTAGACGAAATCGTATCACTCATGTCCAAGTTGTATTCACTTCAACTGTATGGAGAAAATAATGTGATTAAAAAAGCTAAAGCTGTGAAGAATCTGTATTTAAAGAAGAATGTAAACTTTGAACACTATAAAAAATGTTTATTTGAAGACCATATGTTGACTGCAAAATTCAACTCGATAAGAAGTTTCAATCATCAAATGTACAGTATAACCGAAGTTAAAGAGGCACTATCTTCCGATGATGACAAGCGGCGCATCCTTCCATACAAAATCAACACATTGCCGTTTGGACATTACTCTCTTCACCCTATTGATGAATAACCTCTCGTGGGGAATACAAGTTGTTGTCTTGTAGTTTTCTAGTCAATTGTACAAAGTTTGTTATTTGAATGTAGCTTTTTTCTAGTCAATTGTAAAATAATTTATACTGTAATATGTAACAACTCTGTATTGTACAAAGTTAAAAAAGAATAAATAAGAAAAACAGAAAAAAATAAATAAAGAAAAAAGAAAAACAACACAACAGTATATGGAAACGTATACTGTTGTGTTGTTTATTAAGTTCAAATGTTTGACCTTGGGACTTGTGTTTGTTCCAATTTTATAATAATATAGGCGACATGGGACACAGCACAATATCAGCTATGTTTCACCTTTTTAGTACATGGTTTTGAAATGAACTATATAAGATGTGGTTACATATTAAGAAACCACTATTAGTGCTACAACTTAGAAAGCAGCAACATCATGGAAGAGCTAAAGAAGAAAATTGTCGATGAACTTCATAAACCTGCAAGAGTTCATTTTCCAAGAAGAAATACCGTTGTAAAAGGTATAAATGACTTGTATAAAGCGGATTTAATTGAAATGAGACCGCATAGCAAAATAAACAAGGGATACAACTATATAATGAAAATTATTAACTGTTTTACTAAAGTAGCTGGTGCAATACCTCTACGAGACAAGACTGGTAAAAGTGTAACAGAAGCTATGTGAATAGCCATGCAAAGAGATACAAATAAAGTTAAAAATTTACAATCTGATGGTGGAAAAGAATACTTTAATAAACAGTTTGTAGAACTCATGAAGAAATGTCTCCTCTTCGTGGCAACAGCCCGACGTCTTCAATGGTGTTGAGGCCGGCTACGGAAGAGGAACTTGACAAAGTAATTAAGAGTCTACCCTCCAAAAAAACTAACGACATAAATATCATTTCTATATGGCTCATCAAGAAAGTCTCCAAATACTTACTGAAGCCTCTAACACACATTATCAATCTTTCTTTCTCAGCAGGCTGCTTCCCATCAAGGCTTAAATTAGCCAAGGTGATACCTATTTTCAAAAAAAAGACAGGAATGATATAAACAATTTCAGACCTGTATCGATTCTTCCTTCTCTGAGCAAAATTTTCGAAAAAATATTCTTAAATCGCATGTCAGGGTACTTGGAAAAACACAATCTCCTCGCGGATGAACAGTTTGGGTTTAGAGAAGGTAGATCCACAATAGACGCTGTAGTAAGCCTCGTTACAGAGGTAGTGGAGAAATTGGAGAGGCGGGAATCCACTTTGGGTGTGTTCATTGACCTCTCTAAAGCGTTCGACTGTGTTGACCACAGCATACTTCTTCACAAACTACATCACTTCGGCATTCGAGGAGTACCACTCTCGTGGATCAAATCATACCTATCAGGTCGAACTCAAAGGGTTCAGGTAGCAAACCAACTGTCGAAGTCAAATCAAATGAAATTTGGGGTCCCTCAGGGATCTATTCTTAGTCCTCTCCTTTTCTTAGTTCACATAAACGATTTATCTTCAGCACTACGACACGCGAAACTCGTGCAGTATGCTGATGACACGAATCTCTGCTTCAGTGACAAATCAAAATCAGACTTGGAAATTCAAACATTCACTGACTTAAATAATGTAATGCAGTATTTTAATAATATAAATCTAAAATTCAATCTCAAAAAATCGAATTACATCAGTTTTAACTTACGCCAAACCGACTTAGACGGTACTCTAACCATTATGTTGTCAGAAACTGAACTCGAAGAAGTCCAATCAACTAAATTTCTTGGAATATACCTGGAACAAAGCTTATCCTGGAACGATCACACAAACAAGATCTGTTCTAAATTAGCATCAAGTATATATTGTTTGAGATATTTGTCCAAATACTGCCCGAATGAAATTCTTATGACGGCGTATTAAGGGATCATATACCCACATCTATCCTATGGGGTGATACTGTGGGGTGGATGCTCAAATAGAGAATTTTTGCGAATATTCAGACTGCAGAAAAAAGCAGTACGAATTATTTTAAAATTAAAAAGCAGAGATTCGTGCAAAACTGCATTTCAGAATCTAAAACTGTTGACCCTGCCCTGCATTTATATATTGGAAACAATCACTTACTGCATGACCAAATGCACTCTAACTAGAGGCACCGACATACACGGACACAACACCAGAGGCAGGGAAACCTACCGAACTGGGCAACACAGGACGGTGGTTTTCGAACATCTTCCTTCTCAGGCCGGTGTTCGATTAATCAACAGTCTACCCAATGAATTCAAATGTGCACAGGTGCCCAAGGCATTGAAGGCTCGTCTTAAAAACGTACTTATATCAAACGCTTTCTACAGCGTGGACGAGTTCCTTGCACATAACTGGGAGACCTAGTAATGCCAAATGACCCTCAAATATTGGCATGGCACAGGGAGGTGGAGTGACCGCTATCTATTTATTTAGTTATGTATTTATTTATTTTAGTTTTAATATTTTAACCCAGTTTATATGAGAGCGTGAATGTAAGACAGTTTGTATGTTTGTATGCACCGTTTTTAAGATTGTATGTATAGGATAGGTTATTTTTATTATTTATTATTAATATTGACTATTGCGATGCAATTCATGTAATTGTCTTCATGCAATAAAACATTTGAATTTGAATTTGAAATACAAAATAAACCATTATTCTACAAATTCAGAGACAAAAGCTGCTATAATTGAGAGATATAATAAAACTTTAAAAGGAATGATGTACAAGATGTTTTCCCGAAGAGGTTCTTACGTATGGTACGATGTGTTACCAGATCTGATAAATGTATATAACAACAAGTTTCATCGAACTATCGGTATGGAACCTAACCAAGTAAACAGAAAAAATGAAAAAACCGTTTTAGAGGGCATAAAAAAGAATACTAAGCCTAAAGTAGAAAAAAGAAAATCAAGAAAGTTTAATGTAAATGATAAAGTTCGCATCAGCAAATATAAAGGATTGTTTACCAAAAAATACTTACCCAATTGGACGAATGAAGTGTTTACAGTGTTTAAAGTACAACCAACTGTATATGAAACGTATATTTTAAAATATAACAAAGGAAACCTGTTGCAAGGTGCATTTTATGGACATGAACTGATTAAGTCGACAGTAGGTGATGTCTATCTTATAGAAAAGGTGTTGCAAAGGAAAAATGACATGGTTAAAGTACGCTGGTTGGGATTTGACAAGTCCGAAGATTCTTGGATACCTATAAAAGACTTTGTATAGTAATAGAAGCTCAGAATTTAATCGACGATCATTAAAGAGTATAGTAATAGAAGCTCAGAATTTAATCGACGATCATTAAAGTACGCTGGTTGGGATTTGACAAGTCCGAAGATTCTTGGATACCTATAAAAGACTTTGTATAGTAATAGAAGCTCAGAATTTAATCGACGATCATTAAAGAGATTGGAGATTATTCAGCACACGGATAAATTCAATATTAGCAATATTGATGATTTAACAGTGGACAAGACTAGAACAGTCAACAATGGTAGACACGGCAGTTTTCTTCCACACTCAGTTCGATGTATTGTGAGCGGTCCTTCAAATTGTAGAAAGACTAATATAGTCTTTAATTTAATAACTCATCCGAAGGGGCTACGGTTTAATAACCTGTATAACCGAAGTCCAACAACCAAGTCCTTGCAACAACCGAAATATCAATTTTTGGACAAGATACTTTCCGACGTGCCTGATGTTAACTTTTGTAAATTTAACGCTAGTGATAGCGTTATGCAACCAAACCAGGCTAAACCGTATTCTGTGTTTATATTTGACGATGTTTCTTGTGAAAATCATGATACTATTAGAAACTACTTTTCTATGGGAAGACATAATAATATCGACAGTATATATATATATATATATATATATATATATATATATATAGGACAAACTTATAGCAAGATCCCGAAACAACACATCAGAGACAATGCGAATGTTTTGATTGTATTCAAACAAGATGAAACTAACCTAAAACACATATATAACGATAATGTAAATGCTGATATGTTATTTGACACGTTTAAACAGCTGTGTGGCAAAGCCTAGAAGGATTTTTGGTTATCATGAAAGATCAAGCTATAAAAGACGGACGTTACAGAATAGGGTTTGATGAATATGTTTTAATAAAGTGAACATCAGTATTATCATACGAGTTTTTATGGCGTAAACATGAAAAACTAGGAAAAGCTATTAAAACAAATAAAATCACTTAGTGATTCTATTAGATGGAAAAGTAGAGCATTGAAGTTGGGCATAAATGAACGAGAGCAATTTTTAAAGTCAACATTCAAGCCTGTCATTGCACATTTGAAACGATTGTCGCAAAAGGTTTTACAAAACCCCGCTATTCACCTAGGAGGAGACGATATTCTACCCATTTTAAAACATGAAGAAACCGAAAGAAGTGAATATTCAGCAAAGAGTGAAGAATCGGAAGAAAGTGAAAAACCGAAGAAGAAGAAGAATCTACAGATGTACTAAGGGAAAAGGAGATTGTGGATAAAAGTGAAGAAGAATCTGAAGAGGGTAATATCGGACCGTTCAACTTGAGCAAATTAGGCACGGATATTATGTTTAAAGGGTCACTTGGAAGGCAATACTTGTTGAAAATGTTACATTCCTCGCAAGCAAATCACAATTATCATACGTACGGAGATAGATTAGTAGATGATGCCGAAGGATTAATGATTGGAGATAGTAAACTCAACATAGATGAAGACGATAATGTGATAATTGGTGATAACAAATATAAAGGCACAAAGGGTTTGTTAGAACTCATTTTTAAAAATAAACTAGTAAAATATACTAAAAAAAATCTGAATTTGTTTAAAACTATATGGAAAATACGAATGCTCATAGAAAAGGATATTCCAAAGACTCGTCTGTACATATAAATCGATCAGTGAAATATGAAAGTATTATATCAAATCTATTCCCATCGCAAACGTTGAAAGGAAATCGTAATAAAAGAACGTTATCCTCTGCGGAAATAAATGTTTTACACAAAAAGAGGATAACAGATGATCCCACCTCATCAGGAAAGGGTATATTTAAAAGTCTATACAACACTAATATAATATATTACAACGATATCAATAAGTTGGTGGATCGAATGAGATTATTATATGAAGCGATGGAAGCAGGACATACTGGTTTGGACAATGAATGGATCGCTGGTTGATGAACTACGCAGTAGAGGTATAATTGTTTATTAACCAACATATAAGTGATATTGAACTAGATATAGTGGTTCAGTTTAACCATGAGTGTGGACAAGTTTGGACGTTATTCCGTCACTGAAGAAAAATCAATTGTTATAAATAAAAACTGCGGTTTGCTTGTTACATCAGAAGGTGATTACAATATCGATAATAAACGTTTGAAATTTGTTAAAGATCCTCAAGGTAATAGTGATGCTATAAATTTGAACACATTCAAATCGGAAACATCAACTAATCTGAGAGTTGAGGGGAATGATACATACGACGTTAAAAACCGTAGAATTATTAATATAGCAGATCCGCAAAATAAACAAGATTGTGTCACTAAAGGATATGCCGACTCATTGATATTAACTAGCTTGATACTTGAGGGAAATACGTACAATGCTAAAGGCAAACTCATTCAAAATGTTGGAGATCCACTGTCACCCTCAGATGTTTTTACAATGTGATATATGAATACAATGACTCCTACCCAACATGATGATCACTGGAGTTTTGCAAATAAAAAGCTGAGCAATATAAAAGAACCTCCATATGATGGTGAAGCAGTAAATCCAGCTACTCTACAATCGTTGACGATTTGCAAAACATATAAAACCGATAAATACTTTGATGCTGAATATTTACAATTATCAAATATAGGTGATTCTGTACATGATGTAGACGCTGTAAATAAAAGAATGTTGGATCTTCCGTTTGAAGTGTGGTCTAAATCTTATGACCAGAAATTGGAAAGGTTGAGTTCTGCTTTATTTCATTATATTAATAGGTCTGCAGGCAGAGCTGCAGATCCACAAGTTACTAGTAAAAATTATTTAGATTGGCCAAATATACATAACCCGAGTGATTCAGCGGTAGAACCTGGAAATTGATATATGAGAGTAAATAGCATTTTAAATGTATATAATACAAATAAGCAAGATGAATGTTGCATTCAAAACGGATTTTTTAAAGAGTGCGCATGTTTGTGTACATTTATGATATATAAATACACAATGGGGAAAGATGAGCGAAAATGTCGCAGTCGAGAACTAACAAGGAGAGGAGGAGGAATTCTATCAACAGTAGTTTCAGCTTTGACTAATCCAGTTGGAGCTATAGTGAACAAAGCGATCGATTTATTACCTGTGAAATTGCATTTGCCAGGAGGTTATCAATATTGCGGACCCGGAACGAAATTACAACAGCGTCTTGCAAGAGGAGATCCTGGAATAAATAAACTGGATGAAGCTTGTAAATAACACGATATAGCGTATTCAAGAGATAGTGATACAAGAAATAGATCAATAGCGGATAGAGTGCTAGTTGAAAAAGCCTGGCAAAGAGTAAAGTCAAGTTACGCGAGTATTGGTGAAAGAGCAGCGGCCTTAGCAATGACAGCAGCAATGAAGAAGGGAAAAACTGCATTTGGAGGTGGTAAGAAGAAGAAAAGAAGTGGAGGGAGAAAACCACCTAAAAACATGGAGGAAATATAATAAGACAAAAACGTCGATCAAGGAAAAATACAGGCAAAAACAACAAGCCCACAATATGGTCTATGATAAAAAAAGGGAGGAGGACTGTACCTAAGACCATATCGTGTGTATTAAATTAGAAAAACAATTGATAATTCCAAATAAGGAATTGACAAATGAAGAATTGATTAAATATGTTTCATGTTTAAACATCCCTTTCTTTAGAGGAGTTTACATGAAAGATGCATTACCTGATAGAATTTGGAAGAACGAGACTGGAATTGTAAATTTAGATAATACCGAAGGATCAGGCACCCATTGGATTTGTTATAAAAATTGGGGAAAACTGTTTATTACTCTGATAGTTTTGGAAATCTGCAACCACCGAAAGAGCTTCAATACTACTTTCGCACGGCTGATAATGTTTTTTTACAATTATAATAGAGAGCAGCCCCAAGATACGTCAATCTGTGGACATTTATGCTTAAACGTTTTAGCTACAAGTGTTAGTCAACTTTAAGATGTCGTCGTATACAGTGTCATTGGTCGGTAATTCCTCAACATTGAAAAGTACCCTTTTTCCAGCACTTCGTTTGCAAAGGGGAAACTATGGGAAGCAGCCTTATTGGATTTAACAACTTATAATTCTATTCCAAATACAGATTACCGAAAATGTTAACAACAAAATACATTACTACAAGACTAAAGATAAAGATGGAAAATATTCAAAACTTGAAGAATTTGTTTTACCAACAGGGTCTCATGAAATAGGCAATATCAACGAAGTCATACAAAAAAATATGGGTGAAGAAAATATACACATAGTAGGAAATAACTATGAAAGCTGAAACTACTTCAAAATATTATGTTGATTTTACTAAACCATACTCGATTGGAGGATTATTAGTTTTTCTAGGTTCTAGGTTCTAGGTTTTTCTAGTTAAACAAATATATTAGAACCTAATAAAATATATTCAGGGGATCACACTGTGACAATACTTAAAGTGAATTCAATAGACGTAACGTGTAATATTATACAAGGATCCTACAGAAATGGTGAAAACAATCATTTATTACACACGTTTTACCCTAAAGTCGCACCTGGATACAAAATAGTTGGAAAGCCTCAAAACCTGGTGTACCTCCCCTTAAACACCTGTTTCATTTCAGAGGTCGTACTGAACATACTGGATCAAGACGCTAACCACATTGACTTCAGAGGAGAAGATATAACTATAAAGTCGTCAGCTTGAACAATGGGGTTGTCATTTGAGAAGAAAGTGGCGACTGGTAAACAAGTCAGTACCTCATCGTCTGCAAAAGGACTAACAAGTTAAAACATTCGTTTTCAGGAAGGAATCGGACTACAACTCGTAAAGCACAACAACAACAACAATGGAAATACGGGATATAACGCAAGGACCCACATTCGACGAGACCATATGGGAAAAAAATATCACTCGCACAACCCTTACGCTTCGTCAAAATTGAATAACAACGATGAAATCAGAATTCCTATACAACAACAAGACATTTACACTCTTCCGAGTGAAAGTTATTTATATATTGAAAAGGAAAAGTAAAAGTAAAAGTAAAAAAAAAAAAAAAAAAAAGATTGTACCACTGGTTCTACTGTTTATAAACAATCCCATGGCATATTTGTTTGATGAAATTCGATATAAAATATCAGGAGTTATAGTGGATTCAACAAAAAAGGTTGGTATTTCTAGTACACTGAAAGGTTTAGCGTCTATAACACCGAATGAGAAGAATCTGTTGGCTGTCGCAGGATGGGTTGCACCAAACAAGGACACGTTCACTCCCGACTCGTCAGGAAACTTTGATTTCTACGTACCTTTAAAATTACTACTAGGTTTTGCTGAATATTACAGAATATTAATAATAAATGTAAAGCAAGAATTAGTTTTATTGAGAGCATCTAACGATAAAAATTTGTTAAAAGCAGATGTCAGAACAACTGATTCCAATCTGGAATGGAAACTGACATTAGATAAGATTATTTGGAGAGTACCACATCTGCGATTAAATGATGAGCATAGAATTACACTGTTGAGAAAGTTAAAGTCAGATCGAGACATCGTAATGCCATTCAGAAGCTGGGAGTTTCATGAATATCCCATTTTACCTTCAACTCTACGACACACTTGGAGTGTAAAGACTTCTACTCATTTGGAAAAAGCAAGATATGTGATATTTGCAATGCAACCCAAAAGGAGAAGTGTACTTACCGCAAACGCTGGTGAATTTGATCATTGCAAATTAACAAATTGTAAAGTGTACCTGAATTCACAATTTTATCCTTACGACATTTTATCATTTTTGTCAATTTTATCATTAATGTTTCGTTTGGTAACAAAAGGTACAGTGTGTTATATGATATGTACGCTAGGTTTCAAAATTCCTACTACGGTAAAACAAACACACCTCTACTAGATCCTGAAAACTTTGCAACTAAAGCACCGATAGTAATAATTGATTGCTCGAAACAAAACGAATCTGTAAAATCATCTAGTGTAGATATAAAGTTAGAAATGGAATTTAACGAAAACATCCCTGCGGATACATCTGCGTATTGTTTAATTTTGCATGACAAAATTGTAACATACACACCGCTGTCTGGCATTGTAAAAACAGTTTTGTAGAAAGCTTTACCCCCACCACTGCATCTGTTATAAAATATCGGAGCGTTAATGCCAGTCCTCATTCAGTCATCTGACACCGCATAGGTAACGATCTTATGCACAAATAGTTATCTACCAATTGTTCAAGGTGAGTCGGAGGAAGTAGCTCCGTTTCTGGAGGAATATGAAACTGAAGAAGATGTAATAGTAAAGGAAAAAGCGAGTTTTTAAATTTTGAGAAAAAAGAAGACAACAGCAACGAAAACAACGACAACAGCAACGAAAACAACAACAACGATGAATCAACAAAACTGAGCTCTAAGAGAAAAAGGAAGTTTGAAGAAAATATTTCAGCAGACATACTGACTGAAGTTTTTCTGCGAATCTTCTATACAATTTCATCATGTTTAAGTAAAAGTATTTCTATTGGAGTGATGAAATCATTAGATTATTCACCTACAGTGATAGTAAACCACGGACCTAGGATGGTACTATTTTCTACAAATGCATGGGAATCTTTTTTGAAACATTTACATCTGATAGAATGCTATCTCACCAGCAGTATGTGTGGAAGAAAGACAAATATTCGACTTTTGGATTGTGACAACGAAATTGATGTGGTTAAACATCGAGGACAACTACAAGTGCGTTTGAGAGACTTGATTCAACATGACAATAAAGTTCTACTAACACGTGAAGAATTCTACATTTTAAAGTTTGCAACATCGCCAATTGCTAGGTACAGAGACAGTTGGTATTCTCAAGCTCTGTCATAAATGAATATTTGGTCGACACGTTGGAAAACCAGCCTGATAGCACAATACTATATACGGACCTGTGGGTACATATATTTTTAATAGAATACCTCATGAAGTTGAAATGTGGAGAAAATTGAGAGACTTTGAATATGTTGTACAAGCTACAGAAAAGGTCGGAGAAGAGGAAACTAAGAAAGAAGAAGACAACAACAGTGAACCGCAAAAAGAACAACAACAACAATAACAAGTGTAAATTAAAGAAAGAAGAAATTGTGGGGTAGGCCTACTGGGGATGGTGCCCACGTTAAATATACACCAACACGCCTGTAAATGTATGGCCTAGTATTTAAGTATACTTACAGTGGTGTGGAAAACAGTTAATCTTCAAACTCTGACATGGACAGAGTGGATGATGATAATGATGGTGATAATGATAAAGTTTCAGTAAGATCTTGTGTTATAGAAATTCAAGCATTTTGAAGTAATAACGACAAGTTTATTGTCAAAGAATTAGTAATTTTGGACTTGCATACATTTGTTATTTATCCATTTCTGTTTGAAGCTCCCTTTTCCTTCAACAAACTTAATTCAAAAGCAAAAAGAACAAACAAGTGGGTGACAAAATATTTTCATCACATACAATGGTATGAAGGATATATAGCTTACACTAATCTACACAATATCATGTTTCAATTTTGAAACTAATATAATACTATTTACACAAGAGGACTGGAAAAAAGAAACTGGATACAGAAATACGCAAAATGTAATGTTTTCGATATACATGTAGACTATACTTTTGATAATTATCAACAAGGTAGTTGTTGTGTTACTGTTAAAAGTCCTAGACATGGACAAACACAGTGCACGTTGCGCAACGCGTATCGTTTAGCTTATTACTTGATGGACAAAGACATATGCGGTGGTGAGGGGTATAAATACAGGGAAGTGACTCGACCACGGCACCAGTATGACACAAGACTCCAAGGAGATAACATCTCAGATGACACTGCTGACAAAGATGACATCAAGGCAGTATCTTGAAACACTAGTTGAGCGATTCAACGCAAACTCAAAGTCCAACCTTCTGCTAATGAGAAAATGTTCAGAGCTAAAAGAACACAAACACTACATCATCCACGGTGTTAAAAATCTGGAAACAACCCACGGAGAAGCGATTTTGGTATCACTCAGCGACGCACCCTTCACTCTGGGGGATGAACCTAAATTTCAAGTATTTCTTCCAAAACGATTTGTTCAACTTTTGCAAAATGAAGACCTGCGAGATATTCAGCCTGGATCATTGTATCTGGTGTCCCACGGATCAAGCGGAAATAATTCTACTGAACTCACTCTACACGTCACACACGAGTGTTGCAATATATTATTATTTGTATGTAGTTTTCTAGTCAATTGTAACAAATAGTTTGTTTATACTGTACTATATAACCACTCTGTATTGTACAGAATTGAAAATAAAATAAAGAGAAAATAAAGAAAAAAGCAACACAGCCGTATATGCAAACATATACTGCTGTGTTGCTTTTTTTTAAATTCAAATGTATGACATTGAAACTTGTGTTTATTTTAAGTTTAATAATATAGGCGAGAAAAGTAAACTTACTCGATAGATCAATTCTGTAGGAGTTTTTGACCTTGACACTTGTGTTTGTTTGAATTTAATAATATAGGTTAGATGGGAGTGAGGTAGTGGGGGATAGTGGTAGTGGTGGGGAGGGACCGATAGTGGGGATAATGATAGTGGTGGGGGGGAGAGACCGGGTACCTAGCAGACATGCTAGCGCTACATCACTTCACGTCCAGCTCTTGAACAGTGCACATCGAGCTCCTCTTTCACACATACGACCACATTATTGTAAACAAAAACTAGTACTAGCTATTGTAAAATAAAGATATGTTTGGAACGCAAAAACATAATTATAGTAATAACCAAGATCTTGTATGAGTTTCATTCGATTACATTCATTCGGTTATTTTTATTCGATATATCGAATACTAATAATCGAATGAATGTAATCGAATAAAACTTGTTCAATCTCTTTTTTTAAACATAATTTGTATGACCTTGACCTAAATACTTTATAACGTCACAGTAACGTCACTGTTACCGTCACAGTGACGTCACTGTGCCCATCATCAGCTGACGTCACGCAGCTTGTCTTTTCCTTTTAAATTTGACAGCTCACTGGAAGTCGTAAATCACTTTTATCGATTGAGCCAGCGTGCCTGTTTGGTTACTATTTAAGGGGATGCCAACGTGTCAAAATGATTCACTTGGCGGTGTTTTCAAAATCTGTGTGCTTTGGCCCGCCTCAATAATGTTCAATTGAGGGGTGTTACCAGGCATAGCGACCTTATAGGCAATAAAAAGGCCGATCTTCCTCTTAAGAGAGGAGGATGCTGACTCCATTCATAGGGCATGGATCAGTATGTGGCAGTGGGCTCCCCACTGCTAAGGCTGAAATACTTAACTTGGTGAAAAATCATCACCAAAGCGGAGGCAGCGGTTTCATCGCTGTCTTTGCAAAATTTCAGGTAAGGTCAGTGGACCCAACCCTACAATGACCAAATCACTCACCACTGTAAAATGGAATGACGTCAGGACGGTGATTCCTTACATTACTGGACACAGTCACTTCAGGAAACATCTGGCAACAATTTGTATCTATAGAGAAGACACTAATCTCCGGCTTTGTAATGAGGCTCTTGAGTCTGCCGAACACCTGTTGGCTGAGTGTGAGGTTCCAAAGCTTAGGAGAAGGAGAATTTTCGGGGTTGAACTCTCATAGGAAAGAATGGTATCTAGTCTGGGGAAATATATTTAAGAGCTGGTTAAGCTATTCAGAATATGTTCCCCGTTCCACTAGATAACGGAAGTAAAATAAACCCAAGGTTGAAGTGCAATCTGGGAATGGCCTCAGAAATCTCCTTTCCCCTTAACATATTAACTAAAGTTTTTTAGGGTTACGTTTGACCTTTACATCACTATGATGTAGATATTTCAGTTACAGCACTGTTTAGATTTTGAATTATATTTTGTAGTGTGATAGTTTAAAGTGTATAGTGGTTAGTAGTAATGAAATGTAGGTTTAACGCAACCGTTATTCTCATTAATATGAAAGCTAACACCTAATTAATATTTATACTGCACACACCCGGCTACAAAATATCGTAATCTAACGGTCCAAGGTTAAGGTCTTCTCCACTACTAGTCATGTCTTCTACACCGAACGAAACTTTCTTTATGGCATATTGAAAGGCGTCTGTTATAAGGTCTACATACAAACATTTATGTAGACCTTATATTACTTTAAGAGGCTTTACCTTGCGTGGCATTATGGGACTGGCCTTGGCGCCACTATTCCTCATCATTGTACAATACGGTTACAGTATGTAAGTATTTCTGTACAGTTATATAAAGTATTTCTGTTCCATGTTTTATAGTAAATATTTTAAATGTATTTTGGTGCTTTATTTAAATATGCAACCTTACATAATATGGTACAGTCGTAAAAATAAAATGTTGAAAGCTGTCAACAGTGAACATTAAAAATAATATATTAAGATATCTATCTGTAAGGACTTGGAGATCTAGGCCTCAGATACGGTGTAAATGGATCAGTGCAATGTGTCGACTCATTTTAGCCTTACTGGCAATTTATCAGAGAACTTTATGAAGTCAAAGCAAAGTTTTTTTTTTTAATTTGTCTAAACAATTAATTATGGTCTTGAGAAAAAAACCAGTGACGTAAAAATACCTATATTACTAAGATGCCCTTGAGCTTTTTAATACTTTTAACCTTTCTGAATAATAGCTAAAGATTTCAAAGTAGTATTGGAGGCTTTTGAAAAACACACAAATCCTAAAAAGAACTTTGTAATAGAAAGAGTTAATTTCAATAGTAGGGTTCAGGGCCCATCAAACACTTTTGACAACCGTGTTACTGATATTAAAAAAACATTTTAAATCTTATGAGTATGAAGATCAACAGGAAAAGGTGCTTCAAGATAGGATAGTTTTAGGAATATGTAACAATGGTCTTAAAGAATGACTTCAAATTTAAAGGTTTGTGTCTTGAAAAAAAAAACACTTGACTTTACCGTGGTGTGGAAACTAGCAAAACTCAAGGACTAGGACTAAACTAAGAAGTGAACCATGTAAGAAATGATGGTAAGTGGAGTAATAATGGTTTTCCGGTGAATACTAAGAAGCATTTTAAACCTCAACAAAAGTTTTTAGTAAAACCTAAGCCTAATTTTTCTAAGTCAAATTGTAAGTTTTCACAGCTTAATACGGACAATAGTGAATGTTTGTGTAAAAGTGCAACAAGAGCCATGTTAAATACAAATTTCCAGCATTTGTTAAAAGTTCAATATTTAAAGTAAGGCTAATCATTTTACTGCAGTTTTTCGCAACAAAAATCCTAAATAAGGCTTAATAAAAGGTCAAGCTAATGATAATGAAAGCATTTTGGTGATAGACTCTTTCACAGTATCACAGGTACATAATGTTTATAATGGGAAGGAATAACATACGACTACTAATCTGAAGGAATTGTTCTATCCGGTATATGTTAAAGATAATTGCATTAACCTTAAAATTGACACTGGCTCTGAAGCTAAATATTTTGCCTGTTGATGTATAACGTACAATTTAAAAAAAGCTTAAGGTTAGTTACACTAACTTAATTTTAGAAGCTTTTGGAGGGTCAAAAATTAAAATATAATATTAATACGAACTGTAACGATTTAGAAAGAAATAGGCCGACAAACTTGCCCTTTGTAATTGTCAATCTGAAAAATGCAAGTGACAAACTGAAAGATATTCTAGGTTTAAATGCTAGTGTTAAGCTAGGTATTGTTAAAAATGTTAGCTCTGTTGTGAAATAAATGACTCAGGAAATGAGTTCTTTCTAGTGGTAATGGACTACTTCAGTAAATGGGTAGTGTCCTCTACGTGCTACCGATTAAAAAACAGTGACACTGGCCGATGTACTCGTCAAGGAGTTTGTGAGACGTTTCGGTGTACCACTACAACTTCATTCCGATCAGGGACGGAACTTCGAGTCGACACAAGAGTGTACGAGACTCTGGGCATTTACAAAACAAGGACCACGGCCTTCGCCTACTGATGGAATGGTGGAACGGGTGAACATGACCTCGGGGAAGTACCTCACTAAGGTTATCTCCGATCATCAACGAGACTGGGATCAAAACATCCCTTTCTTCCTCTCGGCATACCGCAAGTGCCATCAATGAAACTACAGGACGATCTCCCACTAGTGTGACATTTGGACTAAACCTCAAGGTGCCGTAATACTATTGTACATGTAAAATAATTATTAAAAAAAAAATACTTTTGTTTCGTCATTCTGAGTTTTAGCTAACATTTGGTAACAAGGCAGAGAGGGAAGAAATTGCGTGTTTTCTTCCTTCTCTGTGGTAGAACTAATAGAAATATAATAATTAGACAAATATGGATTTTAATTTGTTTAATCAGAAGAGAAACAAGGAAGATGCTCGTTATATGACAATTGTTCAATTATCCCAAACACTAACATTCGACAGTTCGACGGTAAAACAAGAAGTTATGTGAGTGGAGCCTGTACAACGCATAGCGTGGAAAGACGTATTGATTTACTATCTCCATTAGATCAATTATTTATTATTGAACAATTTATTTTAAAGATGTTTAATATTATGTTTGTATTCAAATTTGGAAAAATAATGATAGTAATAAAGTAAATAAATACTTTCAAAACACATTAATAAAAATTAATAGCTGTTAATAAAATAATATTTATTCATAATAAATAATTAAAATAGATACTAGAACTGATACAGCAAACTATGCATAGTAACATTCTGATAATAACGTACCAACACGCAAGGGAAAATATTCATATCCCTGATCAAGCGCAGGAGTTAACAGTATCAATTACTAACTAAATCTTAAACACTTGACTGGAATACAAAAATTGGAGAAAGTTAACATATCCACAAGAAAACTAAATACTAATCAAACAAAAAAAATAACTTGTACTTATAAAAAAAAAACCACGATTATACATCGACAAAGCGATAATTCACAATTAATATGTATTGATAGCAAACCAAATAATTTTGTGTAGAGGTTGAGCGAGGCAAAATATCAGTAAATTAAAGGAATGGAAACAATAATATAAAAAAAGTATATATGTAGTTATATTTGGAGGTCCATGCAGTTCCATTAATGTAATACCTAAAATAACCCATTCAAATCAACAATATGAAGTCCAATGAAATACTGCTTTAATGACTTTTCAAATGAATAAACAGATTTGACATTTAGATTGCTTTTGTCGATTTCGTTGTAAAATTTTGGTCCTAAGACTATATAAAACACTCTTCTGAAATAAGGAGGTGTTCAATCTGGGCAGTCAATTCTGTCAGCATACCTTGTGTTAGGTCGGGTCTAATTACATTTAATTACTACCCGCAAATTGCTACAAATTTTAAAGAATAAAAATAAGAAAAAATAGGTTTAATCACAAATTGGTACCTAAGAGGGGGAATAATACTTCACCAGGGCACAATAACATTAGGTAGTAAAATTGTCTTAAATGCATCAGTAAATAGTTCCTCACGTAATTAATACGTTCTTTGTAGTTTAGCTTCTCGATTTAAATAAAAGTAAAGTATCTCGATTTATATCAACGGCAACAAAATCTTTATGGATGTCAATAAATGTTCCTGTCAGTAAATTGTTATTGTATATTTCATTGTATAGCTCATAGATTAATTCATTCAAAGCAATGTCTGTGTTCAAACACTCCTAGAAACCAAATTGTGAACTAGAGAAAAAGTTACATCATTTCAATAACTAAGTCAAATTTGTTCTTTATAATACTCCCTAACAGTGCAACCCACCCTCGTAAAATCTTACTGGGCCCATCGAGGGTGTGTGTGAAGGCACCGGACTCAGGAGGTCATAGAACAAAAAACATAAGTTTCGGCAAAAAATGCAATTTATTTAAAAAGAAAAAATTTAATATTTGAAAAATTCAATAGAACAGCTCCATAGATTAGAATTAATTAAATATAAGGAAAAGTATAAGACTTCATGATCTTTGTAATATTTGTTTATTGTATTATTTTATTCCTAATAATTGTTGTCTTTTCAGGTTAAAATGTAATTGTAATAGTTAATTAAATTGGATAGTAGTCTCAGTCCTTCCGAGTCACATATATCATTTTTTGTGTATGTTTAATGAATGTTATTTTAAATTAATATTGTTTTTCAGGTACCATATATTTATTTTATTTATGATTAGTTAATGTAATCTTATTTTTGTCTGATTTGAGTATTAATTTGTGTTTTAAAATTTTTTCGTTGATATCGTGACCTGGGCAATGCCTAATTGGTCATATTAATTTAACTCTGTTAACATTTTTATATTTAGTAGAAGTTCATTTTGTTGTACCCCATTCTATGATCTAGGTTAAAATGTAGATAATTATTAAAGTAGATTAGTTTAAGAACGTAATTTTATAACATGTTTGTGTAGATGTAATTTAGTTTTTAGCACTTGAAAAATGTTTGGGTTTTACCAAATCGAAACTTCGTGATTGTTAATTTTCACGTAATGATGGCAAATGTCCAACTACCTTTGTCTCCCTCATCTGATACTCCATCTTTAACAAATTTCAAAAACAAAGTTAGCCAAACATGTTCGCAGTAAGATCGTCGGCTACATGAACTGGCGAGTGGCGACAAGTCACTGCCAGACGAACACAAACAAGAAACATGGAACAACGTAATGAAACATAGAGACACACAAACTAAAACAGAGTGATGCAGGCTATCCCAGAGACGATCCGACTCTGTGCTACGGCAGAACAGTTTATAAAAGACAGAACGTAAACAAATAAGCCTATTATTTTTAACGAGTATGCCGACCCCCTTTTGATAATCGGAACAACTAGGAATATCTTTAAAGATTTTGGAAATTCATCTACAAAAAGAGATTTATTGAAAATATGCACTAAAACAAGAATTATTACGCTTAGAAAGTCTTTTAACTAAGAGTGGATGGATGTTATTCCCCCGGGGCTTTCCTTCCTCCAAATTTGTCGTTTGTTAATCTTTTTAATTCTAATTCTGAAACTGGAAATAAGGAAAGAGAATTTTGTGCAGTCTTAAAAAATAGTGTTTACATAAACTGTTGTCACTTGTGAAATATCAGCTATAAAACATGACAGAACAGTAGAAAAATTAAAGAAACAATTATTGAACCCCTCAGCCACTGGCATTTGGTCTGTAATCAAACTATTATTAACTTTAATTTTAATTAAATTAGTAACATATTTGCTATTACCACTTAGTTCAATTAATATTCATTACATTTACTACTGAGCTTTATCGTTATTCCGATTTTTTTCTAATACTATTTTAAAATAATTATGCTTCACTTCTTTTAACCCTTTCTTAATTGTAGTTAAACAGTATTATAACTTCACTCAGAAATTATATAATTTGGGCGTTACTGTACCCTTTTCCATATTTTATCCCTGTTTTTATAGCCTTACAAAGTCCATTCACTATCCAGAGCTCTAATTTCTGTTTTCTATGATAATTGGTCATTAATTATAGAACCAATATTAATGGTAACCAATCATAGAACCAAGTAACGAGTATATTTACTTACTAAACATTTTCTCGTTGGAAAATTATACTGATCTTTAAGTATATGGATTCGAAAAATCACCCAGTTTATAGACGTGGGAAAAAGCCAGGGGTCGGATTTTAATATAGCATCAGGTTTTTTTTTCTATTGTGTCAGGTTCTTTTATATAAGTAACAGGTTTTTCTTATTATAACGTCAGTTACCTCAGATTCCAACGAACCTATTAGTAGCCGTCCTTGGTCATCATCTTTATATTGCAGGAAATAATTAAAAATAAATGTCTAAAGAAAATAAAACCAGAATTAACTGCCTGAATACTGACGCCCTGCGTGTATAGCGTTACAAGCCTTGCTGGGTTTTAGGGGCCTCAAAATACAAAAATATAATGCACTTTGGTTCTGGTTGCCACCATAGTGATCACACTAGAATAAGGATAAAAAATAATTAAAATACCGGAAGACCGTATGTGATTCGTTTGCCTTAAGACGCATTTACACTGCACGCACCGCGTTTGAAAACGTTTGCAAACGTTTCCAATGGTTCCCAAATAGATGCGCGCGCGAACAGCGTTTGCAAATCGAACCAATTTCAACTGCCTGCGCATGGTCAAACATTCACTGTTTACGAGCATTCCCAGTGAATTCAGTTTATCATGGCACCCACATTATCGAAGTTAGCCATGTTATCAGTTTCAATTGTGTTTTTATCTGAAATGGAAAAGAAGAAACGAAGGATTAGACGTAGAGTGCTGGTGTCTTCATTTCTCAGTCAAAGAAATTGTAATTTTTCTTACTGACACTTGTGATCCGGTTGCTATAACTCAGGTTTTATCTTCATACAAAGAAATTAGTCTTTCCTATATTCTTCATTTTCTGTTTGGTCTTTATCTGTAGGTATGTGTAGCTAAAGGACTTTTGGGTAAGTGTTCGTACATTTTTGCTGTTTATTTCTTTGTGGTGACCGAAATATAGTTGATTTATTGTTTAATGACTTCTTTTGTCATTTAATTTAAATAATAATTAATATAAAAGTAGTTAATTAATAATTAATGTAGTTTTACGTTGTGAATCTGATTTTGTTCCAGTGCCCTATTATATATTTATGTAACTAAAACATTTTTCAGATGATTTTTTTCAATTTTACATTTCTCACAGCCTAGGCCTAACCAATTGTTTCAGGTATTTGCCTGAAAATCTAGTTTATACGCTAACTTTTTTGCAAAATCTAATTTGTAGCGTCTCTTTTTCAACTTAAGTTATTTAATATTATTTCTTTCTTTAAAATGTATCCTTTTAGACAAAATACTTATGAATTTCATATTTTAGGTAAAACACATTTTTGGGAAATAAGTAGTTTAGGGCAGACTTTTTAAATTATCTTTTGTTTTGGTTAGTAATGTAAAGTTGAACATTGTTCTTTTCTGGCAGCATTAAATTTTTCTCTTTAATAATTTTTAGCTTAATTTTTTATCTATGCTCTCACTTGTATATAATTTATAGTTTTGTTTGAATTTATTTCCACTCTCGGATGGGCTACTTTTGATATTTTGTTGTGGGTATTGTTGCAGTCTTGGCTCCAGGGTCTGGGAGGGGAGACGGATTGTCACCTGCATTGCCTTTCACCTTAATGGCGCCTGTGGATGGAGTGGCTGACAAATCAAATCATCTTTATTTCAAGAAAAGAAAAAAAAGAAAAACAAACAAACATAAAAACGGAAAACAAAAACAAGTAAATATGAACGGTAAACAATTCTAAAAAAAAGGTAAAATAGACTTGTGCGTGAGAATGAGTTCAAAAAAAAAAAAAAATTACATTCAAAGTAAGAAACTAAAAAAAATTATAATTACTGTGTTTTAAGTAGAAATACTTAAGTAACATTAGTATTTGAAAGCAAAGTATATATTAATTAGTATGTATTTTGATTTGTTCATTTTTATTATTTTTCAAGTTAATTGTTCATAGTAACTTTATGTTTTTTATGTAGCATGGTTTTCGGGGGTGTGTTTCCTTTTCTTCCACAATATCTCGCCAGCAGGATTCGGTGGAATTACCTAAACCTTTTGTTTTATTTTATAATTTTTCCAAAATGCCAACCACAACATTTTTTGTTCTAGAGGACCCGAAGTTTTATGCTGCTGTTTACGTTGTTTTTGTTAATTTATTGATATTCAGTTATTTGTTTAGTTTTTAGGATAATTGTTCCTATTTATTTGGGTGTATTTGTTATTTTTCGTGTATTTTGAAAGTTTTGATTTATTATGTAATTTATATCGTTATTTATGTTCAGAGCTTAGTGGTTTCTTAGGCCTAAAACGATTTCTTAACTCTGAAGCGTGCAGCAGCCTAATTTTTTTTGTTAGTTTTAAAATGATTTAAATTTTCTTTAGAAAAAACTATGTACCTTGTGTTTTGTCTGTGTCCTCCTGAGTCCGGTGCCTTCGCACCCACCCTCCGTAGGGCCTAGCTTCATTTGATTTTACAAGGGTGCGTGCGTTACACTAGTTGCAACCTGTGTGTTCCACCAATGCTAGGAAAATTATGAGTAAAGATCGTACTATCCAAAATTTGAAATTACTGGTGCCTAATATCCTACTTAGGAAAGTATCCTCTGTTAAACTAACGAGTAAAACTATGCTGCTCGGGACTATAATTAGTATAAGATATTATTAGTTCGAAAATATACGAATTACTTTTATGGGGACTAAAGAAAACACAATTTTACTCACAATAGATTACTTGCCGATGAACGTAAAATAGTTTTTCATACGAGTGCACCAAGCCAGACCTGGGTGGTAGAATGATTTCCTGTCGGCTTTGAATTTTCTAATAAAAACAATATTATACTATTCTTTTCTCTAAAATATTACAATTTTATATTCTGTATCTGGTTCAGACCACATATAAATAAGTTCGATATGAAACAGAATATGTTTACATAACAACGAACTGCTTGTAAATGAAAAAAGCGCTATTTTATCTTTTTAAACAAATAATTAGTGTTTAAATGAATATATACGGGTTTCAACGTTTGAGTTATATACCTAAAACCATTTTTAATACAAGTGAGTAATCACAATCACAAGTGTCCACAATCACTTGCCTTTGGAGCCCCAGACCAACGCTTTGCTTGTGTACAAGAGAATATGGTGTTGTCGAAGTAGTAAAGAGGCAAATGCCAGAGGGGTCTCGAGTGGCCAAGACGACGGAGTTCTACGTATATCCCAAGTATATACTGTAATAAGTAGTTTGGATTAGTGTGATGCTGAAAATTCACTCGTCAAGTGACGGATATAGTGAATATTAGAGAGTTATCGATAGAACCATGGACGTACCATTGCTATAAAGAGTGCAAGTTTACCGGTTATGACGTTGTTCAGTTTAGTGTAAAAAGTTACGACAACACTGTGAGGAAGCCTCGTAGTTTACTTGGAACCCCCCTTATATTTGTTCATTCAAGTTGCAACTTTTATTCCATATGTAGGACATATATAAGTCCAAACAGTATGTTGTCAATCCATATATATATAATTATATCCAAATATAAGCTCCAAACCAGTGAAGGATTACTGTGTAAAGTCCGGGTGATTCAGTGGATGACTTGATCTAGTATCTTGCGAAGGTCAAGTAAAGATGGTTACCCTGTACCTTTTACAAATGCAAGGACATTGAAACGTGTGACTGTTAAAATTTTCTTCGCTGAGATATACGGTGTGCGTGCAATATTAGTCATTTTATTTTCAGATACATTGTCCCTTTGTGCATTGAATAAACATTGTTTTTGAAATTTGTTAATGATGGAGTATCAGATGAGGGAGACAAAGGTAGTTGGGACATTTGCCATCATTACGTGAAAATTACCAATCACGACGTTTCGATTTGGTAAAACCCAAACCTTTTTCAAGTGCTAAAAACTAAATTACATCTACACAAACATGTTTATAAAACTACGTTCTTAAACTAATAAACTTATCTGCTTTAATAATTATCTACATTTTAACCTAGATCCTAAAATGGGGTACAACAAAATGAACTTCTACTAAATATAAAAATGTTAACAGGGTTAAATTAATATAACCAATTAGGCGCTGTCAAGGTCACAATATCAAAGAAACAAATATTAAAACACAATTAAATTAATATTCAAATCAGACTGAAATAAGATTACATTAACTAATCATAAATAAAATAAATATATGGTACCTGAAACACACTATTAATTTAAAATAACATTCAACATGCACAAAAAATGATATATATGACTCTTAGGGATTGAGACTACTACTACAATTACATTTTACTATTAAAATTACATTTTAACCTGAAAAGACAACAATTATTAGGAATAAAACAATACAATAATGAAATATTACAAAAACGATGAAGTCTTACGACCCACAGTGACGATGGCGTCATTTTGTTGTACCCAACTCTAGGATCTAGGTTAAAATGTAGATAATTATTAAAGTAGATAAGTTTATTAGTTTAAGAACGTAGTTTTATAACATGTTTGTGTAGATGTAATTTAGGTTTTAGCACTTGAAAAAGATTTGGGTTTTACCAAATCGAAACGTCGTGACTGGTAATTTTCACGTAATGATGGCAAATGTCCAACTACCTTTGTCTCCCTCATTGGATAAACAGTTTCGTCAAAAATTGTTAACACTTAAGAAATGTCAGCCAAATTTGTGTATACAGGAAGCAAAGGGTCTAAAGTCCACCAGATATATCCTTAATTTCTTTTAATATGTTGTAATGTATTTATTAGGTCATTCAATTTTGCTCCATTCTCCTGTAAATTTTTTTCTCTCATGTAGAGTCTTTGTATATGGATAAGTATCTTGCTTATTGGAAGAGGTCTATACTTTGAAGCTTGATGACTGTTAAAATTGTTGTATTTTCCTCTCCTTCACAGTCTTGTATGTCAGGGGTTGTTAACATGAACTGGTAAGATAATATCACTATCTTGACGTCTTGTGCAGTACACTTGAACTTGAATATAAACCTCTTATAGACTATTACTATACGTATACATGCTGACAAACATGTATTGTCATTACCATTAATTATTGAAGGTTGAATTTAGTAGGTATAGTTAGGAAGCAAGTGCGCATCTCCTTTATTGTCGCACACTACCATAGGGACAGGTAAAATGATTAAATAGGCAACAAGATATAATTCTAACCAAAGATAAATGTATTCAACCAATACAAAAAGTAAAAGGGGTGTTAAAATGAAGTTTTCACATATGTTATATAACTCGAGAATAACAGATCTGCACTGTTACTAACTGACAAAAACGGATGTTAAAGAAAAGTTTCCCTAGTATTTGTATTTACTTCTGTACCTGAAATCCAATAAGGTTAATCGATTACTGTTTATCTATCATGTGATTATATGTAACAATAAAAAGGAAACACATGTTATTATTAAAATTATATTTCATAACCAAACAAATTTGTTGTTTAAAATATTATAGTATTTTGCTATGTTTTTTTAAATAAGTGATGTTTAATATCCATACAACCATAATTTTTCTTCTTATAACAGTGTAAAAAACCACTTGTCTTTCGTCAAACAAAACATTAGTGCAACTGGACGAATACAATAATTGTAGTAGCAAAAGTAGAGGAGAGAGAGGATGTGTTACAAACTTATTACATTCAAATATACTGGAAAGGAAGTTTGGCGATGGAGTCACCTCATCTGTAAAAGTATACAATATTACATTAACGGACATCAACGGTCAAGAGATACGCTTTGTCCTAAACAGAATAGAAATACATTACGTTTTTACCCCATGAGCAAGGGTAAATGCATATTTAAAAACCTCAGCTGTCCAGAATCCTAACTCAGTGTTCATAATGGGATTGTTTGAAGGTAATTGCACCGGCATCTGTTCCGGTTCGCTCTTAACATGGCAATGGGTCTTGACAGCAGCCCATTATGCTCATAACAAAGAGAGGGTGGAGCCTAACCCCGATGCATTCGTTGTGTTTGCAGGAGGATATAGTGTGGAAGAGTTACTAAACATTAAACCGCAAAAGGGTTCCCAATTTACTAAGACCAGGGAGATCTACGTACACCCCAGTTATAGTGTGAATTCTTATGACGCTGACATTTCGGTCGTCAAGGCTGGGCCTTTCGACCTGACAGATACGGTGAACATTGTGAAGTTATCAACAGATCCATAGACTACAAAGAGTGCAAGGTCACAGGTTATGGCATACTTAATATAACTGTTAAAAGTAATGACGACGGAATGAGGAAGACTAGTAATTTTCTTATGAAGAAGCCTTGTGGTTGTTTATTCCATCTCCAAAGACTTTTTGGGTACGAGAAGTCCGAGCGGTATATATGTTCCAAACCACGAGAGGACTATGGCGCATGTACGGGTGATTCAGGGGCTGGCTTGATATGCGGTGGTCAAATAAGGACGGTCGTCATGCAATTGATGCAGTTCAAAAATGTTGAAAAGTGTAAATTTTCAAAATTACCACCAGATAGAATCAAAAAAATCTATAAGTCAAAAAAGTGTCCATAAGCAAAAATAGTCTCACCATGTTCCAAGACACGTGCCCCTATTTACATTTGATAAATAGTCATGTCAAACTTTTTAACAAATCGGACATCTCAGCCAAATGCGAAAATACCGAAAGCTTAGGCACAAAGAATTCATCTTATACAATTAAGATTACATGTTGTTTTATTATTTTATTAATGTGTATTTATTAGGTATTTCTGTTTTATACATTTCTCGTGTACAATTTTGTTTAAAGTAGTGTCTATGTAACTGAACAACTATCTTAATTTTAAAAATAGGCTTATATTTTGATGACAAATAAAATAACTAACATACATACTTTTATTTTATGTTATAGAACTGTTAAGGATTTGCAATCTATTATGTATTGTTTTATTTTAAAGTTTATAGTAATCAGTAGTTAGGAAATGTAGGTTCTGGTACAAAATTGTTATTTTCATTATGCAAGCCACGTGCCAACATCTCCTTAGTATTTACACTTCTGGCTACCACATATAGTAATCTAACGGTCTAAGATAAATTATCTCGCCTAAGATTTAATTTACTAGTTTAGTTTACCGAGGGGAAGGTAAGATCTGAGGTCATTCTTAGATAGCACTTCAGCCTTTGATTTATTGTGCTCCAACGTCTGTACTATTGATGTTTTCTATACCAAAGGAAACTGTCTACTATTTTTAGGTAGAAATATAAATTTAAGTTATGCATTTAATTGCACATCATCATAGAAAGCTAATTTTTTGTCATTACAGTGTTTAATGTTTACGTGTACTTACATTTATAGTGTTAGAATAATGACAGCCCTTAAATAGCCAAGATCGGCTAGAGAGCTGTATTTAACCACTGATTGTACATATGTATTTGATATATAAAACAATTTAATTTATAGATAACAGTTTTAATAAACATACCTGAAGTATTCAGTAAACATTGAACAAACACACCAGCGTCAGTACAAAATTTGATTTTACTGAAGGGATGGAAGAGGAATCTTAACATTTCTGAACAGCAATGGATTTTGAGTAGTTTAGGCCCCTCACACATCGATCTTATTCCAATTTTACATGTCTTCTTAGGCCATAATAAACCTTATAGGCCTACTTCTCTTTACCTCCTGAACGCTTAAGAGTCTTATGAGTAAAATGTTTCCTCTTGAGAGATCTATCTGATTATGTCACATGAGACAAAGAAGGAGACCAGGAAGCTCTCCATAATTTCAGTGGTAAATTATTTCTCAATGACTCGATAGTAACTAATTTAAAAGCCATAGCAGGTGAATTAATATTAGTGCAGAGAAAAACGTCAGTCCAGTTGTAGTTATTATGTAAAGTAATACCCAGAAGGAAAGACTTAGAATTCCTACGGTGATATTTTTTAAAACAATAAATCTCTTTAATGGAAATTACAAGATTGGATATATCATAGACAATAAAAATAAATATATATCAACCAAACGAAGATTTTAATTGACAAAGAGAACAACAATATAAACCCCCCTCTTTCTCTTTCGTACGGATACAAAAACAGCCCAGACAACAATTTGAAACAACCCCTAAAATGTTGCTTCTCCCTTAATTCCAACAAATCACACTGGCTAGAAGGGGAATCTCATAATGGGGAAATCCCTAGAAGGGAAATTGTTCAAATACCCACCCCTCTATAGGCTCTCTCAGAAAATCTCAAACCAATCATCTCTTAAACAAAACGCAAGAAGATACAACAAAGACCCACATAAGACTAGACTAGGCTAAGATTACAGTACTTCATACTAGGGAAAAACATCCCATTAACATGGACCAAAGTTTTCCGAATAATACATTTTCCTTCTCCACAGGATGGTTACAAAACTTACAACCAAATAGTACACACCTCATCTAGAAAAGAACAAATACCCTTCGGCCATAGTAACCGAAGTACTTATAGCTTCTTTTCTGTGCATTTGTTTTTGTTTTATTCAACCTGCGCTATACTAGTTCAGAAATTCTAGCCACTGATTTGGACTGAAGAACAAAAGAGGTCTAATCTTAGATCTCCCGATTACAGGATATATGGACAGCAGGTCTATTGAAAAATGTCTCTTCACAAGGTACTTGGCTAAGGTCTTATAATCTGACCACATGTCTAGTTGCATCACTCGAGAGGCAGGAAAAATGGGTAGACTCAGCACACTTCCACAGGCCTAGTAGCTAGAAAATAACTTTACACTAGAGTACAAACCAGCCCACAGGAGAAAAGCAAAACATAATTTCAGCAGCATCGTAGCGAAAACAAGTAATAGAAAAATCACAAGCAAGTTACTACTCAGCAGGCACAGCACACTTACAAAAGATTATAGTTTTTATTGCGCACATGACCTAACCCCCAAAAAGACTAGCCTAGGTAAATGTATACCCAAAATGCCTATAACATTCAAAGGCAATAGTAGAACTCATTTATTAAATGGTGCTCACAGAATAAATCAAATTAATCGCAAACAAGACCCTATAACGTTGTATAGGTGAAAAAGTATCTGTATGTCCAAAATGCAATAAGGTAGAAGCGGATAGTCAGATTATTATTCTCGACGCCAACGCCAAGTATGGTATCTTAACGGGAGGCTGGTATGATGTAGCTGATATGCAAGCAGATGGTACGCGCAGACGGAACGAACACCTAAATAAACCAGTGTTGAATGGAACTTACAAGAGAACAGAATTTATATATATATATATATATATATATATATATGTCTATATATATATATACAGACAACACTTGCACCGGGTCTTTCGACCGTAATTTTTTTTTACTCTACGTTTTGTTTGCAAGGCTGCTTGAGATTCGTACTTCCGCTGTCTGCTCTTACTTTTGAAGCTGTTGACTCGGACTTTGGTTTGGCCGTAATTCCTGCCATCGGTCTGTTTGGTTGGTCTGTTTCTTATCTTCTTCTTCTTCACGACAGGACATTTGCTTCTTCTGCTTCACTTTCTCACTGTAGATGGCTAGCTGAATTTAATTAAACGTAAGTTGATTTATTTGTTTTAGTTTTAAAAACCTAATCACTCTTGCGGTAAAAAAATGTTTTGTTTTATAATAATTTTCTATTTTGTCATATTAAGTTTTTGATACTTGTGTTCTTTTCTCTAGTTTTGTTTACATTTTTTAGGTTTGATCTGTTCAAGATCATGTACTTGAGTTTGAATTTCGGTATTCATTTCGTAAATTAAAACTTGTATTATGTTCAAATATAGTTTAATTACTTTTCTAAGTCTGTAATGTCCTGTACTAGGTATTTCTTGAGGATTTTGCAATTTTATGTCTCTTTTTATTATATTACTGTTCAGTGCCAATAACCTAGATACATTTTCAGTTATGTAATTTTGCTATTCCATATATGTCATTATATTTTTTTAATTGGTTGAATATTCTGATGTTATTTGTTAGGAACTCTTGCAGCCTAAACTTAATTTTTTGTAAAGTTATATTCTGTATGCTTTTACGGAAACTTGTTAATTATTGTTTTATTTTGTTTTGGCTGTGCTTTATTCTAATGTACTGTAATTTGGTTGTTTAGTATGGGGTCCTCGAGTCGAACATTGATCCCTCAGCCTGCCACCACCAGACTATCATCTGCCACTCGAACTGTGCTGGTCTGGCCTGGGGACCATGTGATAAGAGTCAAGTTCCTTCCCCGATGCCCAACTTACACCTTGGGCTGCTCTCCTGTCCTCAGGTTAGTTCGTTCTTTATCGTCTCCGGTGACCGAACAATGGGTGGAACTTTTTCTACATTTCAACTTTGTGGTAACATTTTAATAATAGACCGGGGCATAAGAGCTGCTTAGGAATAGACTTTGACTTTTTTTACCTCAGCCAAATAACTGTTATATAGGCCACACTTTTGAACATTGCATTTTTAAAATTATATTGTTATTGTTAAATGGTTTATTAATTTGTATTTAGGTTTATTTTAATTTTAATTTATTACAATATTAATGTAGTTTTTTAAAATTATTTTGGCACTGACAGCGTCAATTTGTTATTTTCTAAAAACATTGTGTGTACTGTGTCATTCCTAAATATTTATCAACAGTTTTTAAAATTTCTTTTTTTACTGTTTAATTTATTTAATTGTTTATTTTTTTAGGCCTAATTGTTAAGTTTGTAGATGTAATTTATTTTGTGTAGCGTTGTGTATTAAGTGAATTTTCGATAAACTGGCACAGTGCTATATTTTATTTTTATTTTCTTAAATATTTTAAATATCACCAAGAGGGGATTGACTTAAAACGTTTTTACGTTTTTTCAATTAGGAGCCGTCTAGAAATACTAGCTTACTTCCTAGCTTTAGTGGAATCATGGGATGTGTACTAAATTGTGGGATGATTTGGTATGTTCAGCTTTTCAAATGGTTTAAAGTAAATTTTGGTTATTATTTTGGCATTTCTCTGTGGGGTTTTGTCTTTTAATACTGTTATTAGATTAATATTTTTGGATTTAAATTAATTTATTCACTGTCTTTAGAATTTACTATTTTTGCATTTTTGGTATTTATGGAGATAGGTGCTTCTTCTTCTTTTTTTTTTTTTTTTATATGTTGTATTTGTTGTTTTGCTATATTGGTGTTTAAAATGTTTTTGTTTGCAGTTTTGTGTTATAATTTATCTATTGTGGTTTCTTCCTAATTTTTAATAATTAATTATTATTTAATCTATTGCAATAAATCGTATTTTCCGCTCAGATGTCAAGATATAATTTAACACCCCGTTTGCCTCCCGCGCCAGACTGCGCTGACGTTGGCTGTCTCTCCCCCTCACCCCATTACTCACCCTCCTAAGGAAAGACGTCAGGCACTAAGTTACATGCATATATCACGATCACGTCACTCACCCACTTCTTCCTAGCTCTTGTCGTTGGTGAACTCGTGAGAGACTCAGCGACCTACCCGCCCAAAAGCTTTATGCATTTGTAATCGTCTTCTGACGTCACTTATTATTGGTATCAAACACTGAGGCAATAATTCTAATACCCAAATTCAATCACACTCCTAGTTTGCGTATTAAATAAAACTGTTGTAATATGAGACATTATCAAATCAATCCAAGAAATTATGTCTTATATTTAGATAGATATCATGCATATTATAACTAATAAATATATGAACTAATTTTAAGATATTTGACATTTAGGTATGTTTATATGTAACTTTTAGTATTAACAAGCTGTACCCGCCCGCTTCGCCGGTCATAATATTGAGTTTGATTTAGAACCTAATAGCTGAAAGAATTCGAGCATTTTTGCTTCTTCTACCAATATTAGATTTTTTAGGAGGCATGTCATAAAAAGTAAACTGCAAAACAAATAATTATTTATTTTTTATTTCCACGTTTCACCACATGTTTTAATTACCGAGGAAAAAAGGTTAACACCAAATACAGATCACCTGATCAAGTAACAGTAGTGTGTGCTACACTCTCAAGGTGAAATGTAGAACTACAATAAATCAAAATATATATAGTACTGTTGTTGTGAGAACTTCAATCTTCTTATGGCATGTGAAACTTACATTAAACCACACAGTCATATGTTTTTTGTAAACAATTCAGATTCTCCATTTGAATAACATGGGATCTTTAGGAGCCCGTGGGGCGGGACCCTGTGAACGGATCTGCATCAAACTTCACAGAACCCATCTCGGGAGTATACAGGACAACATGATAAAGTTTCATGGCAATCGGTTGGATGGTTTGGCAGCGCATAAACTTCAAACATATATATATATACACAAACATTCTCTTTTATAAATATAGATAAGTCTATAGTGATTATAGTAGTATAGAAATGTCGATTGAAGGACAACCTTGAACTTTGTACTGTTTTTGTTTACAAATTGATCACCATGTGTTGACCCCAGAGGTCAAGTTCACTACTGATTATCACCACGTGTTGGCCCCAGACATCAAGTTTACTATTGTTTACTACGAGCACGTGGACTCCCCATGACGTTGTCGTAGGTTAGTGTTGTTTTTATTGACGTCACGCCGTTTTCGTGCTCTTTCTTTTGACGTCATATTGTATTTATTAAATTGACATTAATTAATATTAATTGTGGACAAAAAGTGTTGAAGACCGGTACAGGAATCAATCCGAGGACTTTCGATACGTGAGACCGAGACGCTACCACTACAGCACAGTGTCACACCCAAGAGAGTAACGTAAGTAGTGGCAGAAGAACGTGTGCCCTCGTTTGCTTCGCTTACGCCGAGCCATACTATATGAAATACACTCGTTTTTTTCTTTACAGCTTCGCTTACACCGAGCCATACTATATGAAATACACTTGTTTGTCTTTCTTTCTTTACATTTATACTATATCATATGTACCGGATATTACCAAGAGTCTTTTTCACAGTGTTACCAACTCACAAGATTAATTGCATTATAGTATAATGAATATGTATATGATTTTTTTCACATTTGTACTATATAAAGCACATCAAAATTGGCAATTGTTTTTTTCTCATTGTCAGTGTTACCATAGAACACGATGTATTACATTGTACAATAATAAATACATATATAATTTTTTTTCTTTTTTCAGTTATACTATAATAAATATCAAAGTACGATTTAATCTTTTAACAATTGTAGCTTTTTTATTAGAAAAAGTAAAATAATGATTGATATTATATTTACTTAACAAAAACTTAACCTTAGAATTAAATCATTCTGTACCTTGATCTGTATGAAAACTTTTGTACCAATTTTTGACCATATCTAAAATATTAGGCCATTTGAAGAATGTGTCCAACATAACGTCCTCCGTGTTCTTAACAGATTTTTTATATTTACTATAGTTACAAAATTCTCCCGACATATTTTTAGACATTGAACAGTCAGGATTGTATTGCTCATGTAAAAAATTACATGTCTTAAAGTTAACTTGACATCACCAGATTTCCATCCACAACCACAACATACTATGTTATCAATAAGTTTAGTACAGTAGAATCCAAATTTTATCAATTCTTTCTTTGTACAATTAAAAATAGAACAACAAACATCGTCTTCACTGTTACTATCACCACTGCTGCTACTATTAGCACAATAACAAGTAGGACTCATATCTATACCGGCTGTTTAATTCAATGGTCAAAAATGGAATGATTACTTTATCTAGACTGCAATATAACCATTGTGGGGGTGTACAAAAATAACAATTCTTCCTTTTTGGGTGAGGTCCATTAAATGTATCTTGAAAAGATTCAAGCCCAAAATAGAAATGATAAACTAACAAAATTACTGCCAACATCATACCTATTAGATTGTTTATCTTTGTAGGTTTATATAATCAATGATTCAACTTACCCATACACTAAATTAATCATATGTTAATCTTCATCTGTTATATTTTTATAATTGTTCATTTCTTACAGGTTATATTATTTAAACTCTGAAGATGGCTTAAGAGCTAAAACTGGTCACGTATTATTATAAAAAATATAAAGGGTACTTAAATGTTAAATATAGTTATTATTCAATTTAATAATGCAGTTTTAAATTATTACAGTTATAATCTTTTTTATTAAATAAAAAAAGAGTTCTTTTGTCTGAAAATGTTTTTCTTTTATTTCTTTTGTTAAGATTCCATTATAATAATACAGTAGTATTAATATAAGTATTTGTATTGTCTTAGTAATAGTTGCACTAAGACGGTGCACATAGCTGGCGCTAACCTTTTTAGTGACACCGCATATTATATTATAAATGAAAGCTTAAAGTATAAAAAAAGAATAGATTAGAAAACAATTTTTGTAACTAAACAAGCTAAATACTAGCCTATAATACGAGTTTTATTTACCAAACTATATAAATGTACAAATATCTGTCTATTTTTCATCATTGCTGGAGGGGGCCGCAAAAAATTTGCCTAGGGCCTAAATCCGTCACTGACGATCCGTCAATATCTATAGGTAGGGATGCCATACGTCCATATTTTATACGGACTGTTTGTATTTTATATTCTGTGTCCGCGTCCGTACTGTACAAAGGAAAAGCCTGGTAAATGTCCGTATTTTTCATTCTTTAAGTTCATATTAATTATATATATCTTAATTATTTAATATTGTAAAGAATGCAAAGATGAATTAATACTGTTGGCAATCACCAATCGTGAGAGGTTGTGTGTTGTTTGATGATTCATATACTATGCATTATTACACTATTACACACTTCCCTCCCTTTATAAAAAAATAATTTGTGTAACCCTTGAACTTTGCTGAAAATAAGTGTGAATATTTTGAAAGAGTGTTGGAGTTTGCTCGTTCTCTATCCAGTACATCAGCATCAGCTGAATTAGTTTTTTCACTAATTAAAAATGCCTGGACAACCGATCGGAATAGATTATTAGTGGAGAGGGTCGAAGCTATTCTGAGCATCAAAGTTTACAGTGACATATCATGTACTGAATTTTTGAAGCTATTAAAAACAATGGTTCTTTACTAAAAAAGTAATTTCTACAGGAAAATATGACTGGTTTCAGCATTTAGCCAGTTCAACTAGACGTATGGCAAACCCTACATCACTCATGCGATAGAGACTCTGCTTTTCGGCGCTCACTAATTAAGACTGTGGTATTAAAACTACCCACATATAAACGTGTTTTTAATTTATAATGCTGTTTTTCCAGACTCGTGGAAGTTCGAATGAAATTCGTACATAGTGTAAAACTACAGATACTACATCCAACGTATTTTAGTAATATATTTAGTTTTAAAATAATCGGCGATTGTGTGTAGTTTGCGTGAGGGGTTGTCATTTTTCAAAACTTTAACAGAAGGAATGCAACCACGTTTTTTTTATTATTGTTATGTTATTTTATAAATTTATGGTCGGGGGGGGTCCATATAACTTCTTAAAGTTTTATAACGATAGGATGATTGGTGTAGTAACGCATACAGGAAAAGAGACATACACGTACACTCGTTTTTATACACACCGGTCAAACTAAACTTCCACTGAATACCAACTTACTTCTAACATAATAAAATGTATATAATCTCATGAATATTATAAACATCCCCTTAGAGCTGTTAAATATTATAAATGACATTATTTACGTTTGAACATCTGTTACTTTTAGATTCATGAAACTAAAACTCTCCATGCTGCTCAGCTCTAATATATAAGGAGCGTCTGGTGTCCGGTCTTGCTGCCACCTAAAGGGATATTTTCACTGTCGTTCCCTCACTCCCTTGATGGCAAGCGTGCCCGTGCAACACGATTCGAGGTCAGCTGTTTAATACCACTGTACGTGTATGGCTGTGTGGGCAAATCATCACACGATGTGAACTGGGTGGTGAATGGGTAAATAAATACCACTGTACGTTTATAGTTGGGTGGTCGATACCACTGCACGTGTGTTGTAGCACCTAAAATGCTATTTCCCTCACCAACTTGGGACAATTATAACCCATCTTACTGTCTTCCTTACATATACATTATTTTTCTTATATTTCTTTTATTTTTATTAAACTGGAGCAATCCTTGTGAAAAACACATTACTCTAATTGTAAATAAAACAAATAACTAAACAATAATTAATATAAATATATTCATATACTCTGGAGCAATTGAGTATTCCTTCACACACACATGCTTTTTGGCCCGGGACAGTACTAATGACTACTAATCTGTAGTCATTGACAGCCTGGAGACAGGAAGTGATAACATTCTGAGTGAATAGAAGAGCACGGAGAGGAATAGGCCAAACAAAAACATAAGACCGATCTGTCTATTGTGTTTGTTTAATAGGCCTTTATTTTTGTTTATTTTCTTATTTTTGGTTTATGAGCTAACACAACTTATATCCACTCTAGTCTCTATAATTTGAAACTAAATAGCTACGTAGATTTTTCTAAAGCATTCGCCAATATATCTACATATATAAAAGGCAAAGCCCTCACTGATTGACTCACTCATCACTAATTCTCCAACTTCCCATGTAGGTAGAGAGCTGAAATTTTGTACACTGTTTCTTTAGAACTTAAATAGGACAACTAAAGTATTTTCATCTTGATAAAGTACTCCTATGGGGTATAAAGCACCCTTAAAAGATTGGTCCATAAGGATAACATTGGGTTGATTTTAGTAAATTAATAACAGCTGTTTTGTAAATAAATAAACATGTCTATTTTGAATGTTTGACATTATACTATTTAATATTTTACTATGAGTTTAATCTTCAGCTGTTAAACAAAAATAAATGAAATGAACACTCTTGAAATAGGCTAAATAGGTGGCAAAGCAATTAGTGTGAGTATGATACTGTAACTAAATTTAATATTGTGATTTTATGTTATATAGTTAATCTACTATTTTTTGTATTGAATAGTTACATGCCGAGGCCAAAGGCCGAGGTGTATCAATTACAGCGAGCATCGGGGTTGGCATGCGAAGCATGCAGAGGTATCCCCTAGTTATCTATATATATAAAAGGCAAAGCCCTCACTGACTCACTCACTCATCACTAATTCTCCAACTTCCCATCTAGGTAGAGAGCTGACATTTTGTACACTGTGTCTTTAGGTCTTAAATAGGACAACTAAAGTATTTTCATCTTGATAAAGTACTCCTAAGGGGTAGAAACCGCCCCTAAAAGATTGCTCCATAAGGATAACATTGAGTTGATTTTAATAAATTAATAACAGCTGTTTTGGAAATAAATAAACATATTTATTTTGTATGTTTGATATTGTACTATTGATTCCACAGAACAAAGCTGCTCTTAGATGAATTTTTATATTATACTATGAGTTTAATCATCAGCTGTTAAACAAAAACAAATAAAATGAACATGATTGAAACATGCTAAGTAATTCTTCCATTGGGTATTTATACTAAAATATGTAGCAAAGCAGTAATGTGAGTGAGATACTATAAATAAATTTAATATTGTGATTTTACGTTATACAGTTAATCTACTATTATTTGTAATCAAAAGTCACATGCCGAGGTGTATCGAGCGAGTAGTGGGGTTGGCACACAAAGTGTGCAGGGGTGTCCCCTAGTATATATATATATTTAGGGTAGAGTTATTTAAAACACAAAGAAATGTTAGTGCTTAGGAAACGTAACAATGATGGGACGATGTCGCTTACTACCATCTGCCCCAGGCACAGGTCTTCGGCCAACTCGGTGAGACCGGTCTAGGCTGCTCTCGGACACATCAACGTTGAGCCTCTCTCGGAACAACTTGACCACCAATTTATCAGTGTCCTCACCTTCAGTCTCAGGCATGTCAAACACCCTCAAGTTGTTGCGTCTTTGGTACTGCTCGAGATCATCAGTACGACAGTTGATACAGTCAGTCAGTTGGTTTACCTTCTCTTGAAGTGAGGTTACTTGTCGCTGTAGCGCCACCACGTCTTCCATCACAGCCTTCATGGATTCAGCAACCGCCTTCCTCACGATAACCTTGAGGTTGGTAAACTAATCAATTATCTCATCCTTTGATAAGCAGGCTGTCACACACTCCTCAATGGCTGCGGCGTTCATGTCGAGCTTATCAATACAGGGTGCAGAATCCACAGATAGTGTCCGGTCGAGCCTGCCTTACTCGATCGTGTCTACAAGTACGGTGGTACTGATCCGCCCCCCCCCCACACCCATACATGTACAGTGGCAATGCCCACCCATACACGTAAAGTGGTAATGCCCCACCCACCCACCCATACACATAATGTGGTAAAGACCCAACCGCCCACCCACACACATATAGTGGTATTTACCCATAAACATACAGTTGATCCCTTAGGATAGTTGATAGTTGATTCCTTAGAAGTACTTTATCAAGATGAAAATACGTTAGTTGTCCTATTTAAGACCTAAAGAAACAGTTTACAAAAGTTCAGCTCTCTACCTACGCGAGTAGTCGGAGAATCAGTGAAGAGTGGGTGATCTTAATATGTTTTGTTCTATTTAATTATTATAGCTGAGTTACTATTTATATTTAAAGTAATTTATCTAACTATAAATTATATGTAAAACATAGTGGTCAGACGGCTAGTTCAGTATAAGCAACAAAATAATTCTTTATTTAAGAGTTTGCAAAGGGCTGTCGGTTTTAATCCCATAAGAACAATGTTATTTACGAATCCATATTTATTTATTATTTATTGACCAAAAGTTATGTATGATGTATCATTTTAAACGTTATCATATTCTGAATTGGGTTTGCTTTTGATATTTTGAATACATACGCCTAGTTTAAAATAGGTGAAAATAAAAACCACAAACTAAATATTTTTATAATTTTTAGCTATTAAACTTAATTAGGAATTTGCAGAGCAATTCAAATGCGAAATTTCATTATTTATCAAATGCAATTTGTTCGGAAGAATTCGTTAAAATATTACTGTTTAGTTTGGATACGCGTGATCGTATGTCTCGTTCGAAAATAACATTGTTTTATGGGATTAAAACAACATGGCCGACGGCCTCTGACAGCCTCTGCAGAATCTGAATATGTCACTAGCAGATATATTATTAGTACAGTATATGATTAAAAAAATTGTTAATATTATTTTGCTTATATGATTATTGTATAAATAAATAATGGATCTATATGTACTATAATATACCTACTATTATCTAATTCAAAGCATGAAAGAAAGAAAGAAAATAATCTTTATTCAAACAAGCAAACAAACCGCATAATAGCGTCTTTATAATAGTACATTTGGCCAAAAACATGTTATTGACTATTTAAAAATGCTTAGAATAAAAATAACCTGAAATAATATTGACAGATAGTTTTATTATTAGCATGTGGTGGTAGCAAATAGGAGGCAGTTATTTTGAGAATTCCCCAACGCTGTAGTGGCAGCCCTGCACCAACAACTCATTAATCTGTTTTTCAAACCTTCGCACACTACTCTCGGCCTTTATAATAGAGAATCCGGTTACGAATTGTAAAGCCAACAACCATAACACACCAACTGCCTTCATAGAAAGAAGTTTTATGTGAAGGAGCATTGATGTTATAGTTAGGGCAGAGATTGTATTTGTAATCGTTCTGCAGTGTCTGAAAGGTATGCGTGTTATTTCTATCAAAGAGTGCTGATCTTTTTATGTAAATAAAGGAAAAGTCAGAATTCTATTTTCTTTAAAGTATGGTTTGCAAGATGTTCTACGAGTAAGATGGAAAATACTTCTAATAGCTCTTTTTTGAAGTTAAACACGAGATCTGTTCTTTGATTCTCGTAGCCCCAAATTTCAATGCCATAACTGAGATTAAAATATATTAAACCATAATGTACGGCTAATATTTATACACCAGAACTTAGTTTTTGTTACAGACAGAATCTATGTGATCTTTAAATCTCAAGTTATTATCTATGTAAATTCCAAGAAATTTCGTTACCAGAGAAGGATTGGTTAATGTATCACCAATAAAGGAAGAAAGGGGCAATAATGATCATAGTTGTTGATATGGAATTCTAGAAACTTGGTTTTGTCTTAATTTATTGTCAGACGGTTATGGGAAAACCATTGAAGTAGAATACTAGACTTCTTGAATATTATTTTTTCCAGTTGTGATAGATTTTTTACCAGTTAATGACAGAGACGTATCGTCCGCAAATAAACACACCCTACTTCCTTCGTCGAATATTTTCAATGGCAAGTCATTAATACATAAAAGAAACAATACAGGCCCAATCACCGACCCTTGAGGTAAATATATACAATTTTATTTATATAAATAATATACATATATATGCCTTTCATTTACTATCAAAATATAATAAATCAAAGGCATTTAATAAGCCTTGTAATGAAGACTGAGGTATAAATATGGCCATTGCTGAAAGAATTAGAATAAGTGATATTTCTAAAAATAGAATCAGATAATTTGTGGGGGGAATCTACGAGTTGTTGAAGCTGTTCGACGGAAACGTCGTCAATTTTAGTTAGGTTTGATGAATGAAGAGCTCGGAGTTCTTGCAATCTAAGAGCCTTTCAATGGGCGAATACATACCTCAACACACCTGTGTGTGCGCTCGGAAACTTACTGCATCGTCTTTTGGCCAGTGCGCGATCTAGTCCCTACTAGTACTATACAGGGTGATTCAAAACTCTACGGCAATATTTTGAAAACTCATTCTATAGCTAAATATAAGAAAAAAGTTCATATAAACATATGCCTGAAAACGCTTTGTTAGTGAGTTACGGTTAGCGAAAAATTTCACCTAGATCTCTGTACACTCGGTGAAGTAAGACCGTATAAAAATGTTAAAGGTACTTACAAAGATACAAATACCATTGTTTCTTATGTATTTTAATCTGAACAAAATTGGTTCTAAAGCTGTAAAGGCAATACTTTCAGAGATATCTTACGTAAAACACGAAAATTCCTACAAAGAAATAACACATTTTTGTGTTTAACGTAAGATTGCTTCCATAAGTGGTAATTTAAGGTGTATTTTTTTCTTAAATAAATTTAATTCTGAAATGATTCCTTTTAATTACTCTGGGAGAAAATGAATAATAGATATTTAAATTTCAATTTATTTAAATTAAAAACAGACGCACGTTCTTAACTGCATAAACTATTAACAAATATTTAGGTTGGCAGTAAGTAATAGCTGATCATTTATTCAAAACTTTTTATCATAATATTTTTGCATATGTCGGCAATATCATCTTGTAAACATTTCAATTTGTGAAGTAATATTTGAATAACCTTATGGTGTTTTTTGTATTGTGCACTTGAAGATTGTCTTTTGTGAGATCCTGTGATTATTTTGAACAATTGTATACAGTTTTTGTAAAATTATATGTAATTATTAGTAAATAATGGCAGATAATGCAAATGGTATGTATTCGTTTGAAGAGAATACGGACATGATACTGATTTACGGTAAAGTTAACAAGAGTGGTTTAGCTGCAGTTTAGGAATATCCTGATACTTTTCCATATCGAAGAACACCTGATCGCAAAACGGTTGAAGCTATGGAGAGACGACTTAAAGAAACTGATAGCTTTAAAAAAAATCGAATAGATACTGGTCGTCAACGTAGTGCAAGGAACCATAATAATGAACTAGCAAAGAGAAATTCTGTAGAATTATCAACAACCACAAGCACCAGATGATTATCAGGACATTTAAATATTTCCCAGTCAAGCGTATGGAGGACACTTCATGAAACAAAGTTATACCCATTTCATATAACACGCGTGCAAGACTTATTACCGCAATAAACGGAACATATTCATCGTTTGTTAAGAAGAAATTGATTACGACATCAGTATTTTATTTGGAAAATTCTGGTTACTGATGAATATTCTGGTTACTTCACTACAAATTGAATTGTAAATTTTCGTAATCCCCATACTTGGGTGTACGGAAACCCACATGAAACTGTGACGAGATATTTTCAACATACGTTTTCAGTCATTTTATGGCTTTGTGTTCTGGGTGATAATTTGATTAGTCAGTTTTTCTTACCCAATCGTCTTACCGGAGAAGCGTACTTAAATTTTTTAAGAACAAACCTGCCAACCCTCTTGGAAGATATTACTTTTTAAACGTATTAGATGCATGGTTTATGCCCGAAGGGGCATAGATAAATCCTCAAATTAAGTTTGTTGAACATTTTTATTCACAAAAATCTAATCTTATTTACAAATGTAAACAATCTAATAATCTCAGAGAAACCACTGAGGATGCCACATCACAGTATGGGCGAAACGTCTGGTCATCTTGTAAATATTGTAGAAAGTACCTTGATGCGGTTGTCACCGGAAACTGTAGATTCTAGTAATCTAATAATCATCAGCTTTAAATGATTATATTAAAATATTAACACATGTAGTTAAGTTAGTAAATTCATAACAACATTCAAGTATTTGGTAGTAGACTTGAACTTGAATATAAACCTTTTATTTTACTATGCGTTTGCATGCTGACAAACATGTTTACAATAACCTACGTCATTACCATTAATTATTGAAGGTTGAATTTAGTAGCTTTTACTTAGGAAGCAAAAGCGAGACTCCTTACTTGCCGACTACTACCATAACAACACGTAAAATGTTAAAAAAACCAAATAGGTAACAAGAAAAATTCTAACAAAAGATACATTTTTTCAAAGAATACAAAAAGTAAAGCACTCTCGTATTAAAAAGGGGAATTAAACTGAAGTTTTCACATATCGTAAGTCAGTCGAGAATAACAGACTTTCACTGTGCCAGCTGACTAAAAGCATGTTAAAAATAGGTTACCGCAAGTTAGTATTTGCTTTTATTTTCGTGCTTGGATTCAATATACAGTAGATAATCAAATACCATTTGTCTATCAGGTGAGTATTTTTAACAATAAAAATAAAACACACTGTCGTTATAAAACTATTGATAACCCAGCAAAATTTGTTGTTGAAAATATTATATTATTTTTTATATGTTTTATAAATTAGTAATGTTTAATATCAATAAAAACTTAATTTTTCTTTTTATAACTGTGTCAACAACCACTTGCCTTTCGTCAAGCAAAACGTCATTACAACTGGAAAAATACAAAAAGTGCTTTGATGAGGAGAGAAAATGTTTTAAGAATTTATTAAATTCAAATATACTGGAAAAGAAGGTTGGAGATGGAGTCAGCTCAACTTTTAAAATATACAATATTACACTAACGGACATCAACGGTGAAGAAGTACGTTTTATCCTAAACAGAACAGAAATATATGGCATCTTTAGCGATAAAGCAAGAGTAGATGCATATTTAAAAACCTCAGCTGCCGAGAATCCTTACTCAGTGTTGATATTGGGATTGGAAAATGGTTATACAAACGGCGTCTGTTCAGGTTCACTCTTAACGCGGCATTGGATCTTGACAGCAGCCCATTGTTCACAGGATACGCCAAAACCCGACACATTCATTGTATATGCAGGAGGATATAGTGTTGATGAGTTACTAAATAATAAACGGCCAGATGGGTCCCAAGTGTCTAAGACTACGGAGATCTACGCACACCCTAAATATAGTGTTGACTCTAATGACGCTGACATTTCGGTCGTCAAGGCTGGGCCTTTCACCCTGACAGATACGGTGAACATTGTCATGTTGTCAACAGAACCATGGACGTACGAGGGCTACAAAGAGTGCAAGGTCACAGGGTATGGCATAGTTCAAATAAATGTCACAAGTAACGACGACAGAGTGAGAAAGACTCATAATTTACTTATGAAGAAGCCTTGTGCTTGTTTAGTTCAGATGCAACAACTTTTTGGGTCCAAGAAAACCGAGAGGTATATATGTTCCAAACCGCAGGAGGACTATGGTGTTTGTTCGGGTGATTCAGGGGCTGGCTTGATCTGCGATGGTCAAGTGAGAGCGGTCGTCATGATGCGGATGCAGTTCAAAGACGTTGAAAAGTGTGAATTATCGAATGTACCACTAGTTCTGTTGTGCGGGAGCAAAAATTGTTTCAGCATGTTCCAAGACACTTGCCCCTTTTTACATTGGATAAACAGTTATGTCAATATTTTTAACAAAGCAGACATCTCAGCCAAATGCGAGTATACGGGAAGCAAAGGCATAAAGAATGCATCGCACAATTCATGGTATACATTCTTAAGTATTTGTTATTTTATTAGTTTTCTAATGTATATTCATTAGGTTATTTTGTGTTATTCATTTCTCCTTACAAAAAAATATTGTCATTGTAAATGGACAAGTTTCTTAATTTTTTAATAAGGCCTACAAATAAAAATGTGATGCTAAATACAATTTTTACAAAAAATATAACAAATGACCTAAGTCTCTGATAAGGTATCACCTTATATCATAAATACATTCAGTTTGCATTGGAATGGCAATGCAATCTAGGAATTACCTCGGAACTCTCCTTTCCCCTTAAAAAACTAAATTAAATTCATTATTTATGAGAATCTGTCAAAAAATTTTCAAAATGTTACAATTTTAGAAACTTAAAAAAGATCGTTTTATTGTGTTCTATAATTTCAAACTTACAAATAGTCAGTTACAGTTACAATACCATTAAAATCTCTGAGAGTAACGTGGAGGCATCTTGAATAGTTTTTACTCTCAAGTGTAGCCAGCTCAATAAATATATAACAGAAATGAGCAGTTATAAATAATGTATTACTAGCATTTTCAAATAGTTGGGTAGGTGTGACTCATACAGTCATGTGGCCTCCTTATCATTCGACCCTGGCGTGTTTGGCCTCCGGATTGTTTGGCAGTTACTTGAGTGTATATGAGTTAGAGTGGTTCTAAGAAGGAAGGCATTAGGCTACAGCATGAGCTTGTTGAGCTTAAGAAGAGAATTCATTTCAAGTTTCATTTTTCGGAAGTGGAATTAAATGTCATATAACATTCTGCAAAGCCTTCCTCATGGACTACTAGAAAGACAGCCAAAAGAATTTCAAGGCCCTAAGGAAGCTAATAAAACTTGGGTGGGGTATAAGGATGGACGAATTTCATTTTAGATACGCTCCTGTTGATGGAAGACATTACAATAATATCACAAAACGAGTCATACTTTCTGAGACAGCTAGGGTATTTACCCTGTATGCTTGTTGGCACCTATTGTGACAAGAGCAAGACTGTATCTTTAAGAACTATGGAAGGCGAAAGTTGCTTGGGACGATTCTCTTCTAATGCATTTACATTCTTAGTGGGTCCAATTCAGATATTGTCTAAGCCAGCTCAACCACCTCAGGACATCTCGACAAGTAACATGTGATGGAATTGTAGCACTATCGTACTCAATTCTCTTGTGCATCTACTCGAACATAAGGAGAAGTAGTATACATCAAACAGACAAACAACTACAATAGTTCAAATTTCACTATGCTTTGTGCTAAGTCTAAAGTAGCTCCTTTACACACTGGAGGATCATTACCACGATTGGAGCTATGCGCAGCTCTGTTATTAACAGAGCTTGTTCTACGTGTTAAGAAGGCGATGTCGATAAATATCGATAGTACAACTTTCTTTGCAAGAGTGGAATATTAAGAGTGGGTGGCTGAATCAGCAACTCCAACCTCAGATTCAAGTCAAAGCACCACATACTACTGCCAAAAGGCCACGAGGTAACAGAGATGATTGCAAGTGAAGAGCACAGACACCAGATGCACTATGGATCCCAAACACTACCTATGCCTTAAGACAACACTACTGGCCAATCAATGGATGTGATCATGCACTTAAAATAGGTCACAAATGCATCACCTGCTTCAAATCCTAATCAAAACATCACGAGCAGCTAATGGGTGAACTACCAGGAAATAAGGTGAACCATCTCAACCATTTTTGCTCACAGGAGTGGATTACTATAGACCATTTCAACTAAAGCAATTTCGCTGACAAAATGCAGGAATAACCAAGCGCTACGTTGCTGTACTTTTGTGTTTTGTCACAAAGGCTATTCATTTAGAACTGGTGAGTGACTTGACGACTGATATACTTCTAGGAGTTCTAAGAAGATTTGTAACGAACTCTAGGAGGGGCAGATATGTAACGATTTAATCAGATAACCAAAATGTTGTAGGAGCAGACAGACAATCGAAAGAGCTATGCAAATTCTTGTAAACAAAAGCTCATCTTATGACAAAAGCCACCTGGAAGAAAGGAATTAAGTCGAGCTTCAATCCTTTATATTCACCATACATGGGAAATTCACAATGTTTATTTATAAGTTCATTTATATTTTTGTAAGCTATTTAAAGTCTTATATTTTGTTAAAATAAGTTTTTGAATTATTTTCAATTTTAATTCGCCTATGTCTTGTTCACATGTTCAATTAGTTGTTATGTGAATTTTAATTTTATTCACAATTAGATTTTATTTTCTATTTACATTAATGTATCTTTTCATTCATATTTAACTTGTTATAGTTTTCAGCACTGTGCTACTACTGGCCAATCCTTCATACGGGGTTTACATTGATTAATATTGTGCTTATTGCATTCAGTTATACGAAATATGTACCTACTGGTATCTGTATACTGCAAACGTGCGTTCACGGTACCCCTAGGAAAGAAGGCGTTAGGTATCACGCGCATCTCCTCTGACGTTACATGGGCGAAATGGCAATAACAAACACAAAAATACGTTTTTAATTCTCGTAGTTTAAAATTCCAGCTGATTGGAGTGGAGTGTCGTTGGCTTCTTGTTGTATCGAAAGCGTTTGTTATTGCAAAGTCAAGCACTCCTCCTGTTGAACAGGGGAGTTATACTGATGTTTTCACATTTCGTAAATCACCCAAGAATAACAAACTTACCAGCTGACTAAATAAATGTTAAGGAAGGTTACTCATATATTTGCATTTTATTTTCGTACCTAAAATCCAATAAGGTTAATCGATTACTGTTTATCTATCATGTGATTATATTTAACAATTAATAGAAAACACACTTAAAACTATATTTGATAACCAGACAAAATTTGTTGTTGAAAATATTATAAAATATTGCAACGTTTTTTAAAATAGTCATGTTTAATATTCATACAAATATAATTTGTTTTTTTATAACAGTGTCTACAATCACTTGCCCTTCGTCAAGCAAAACATTAGTACATTTGGACGAATACAATAATTGTAATAGCAAAATTAGTGAGGAGAGAAGATGTTTTAAGAACTTATTACAAAAGCAACCCCCTGACCGGTACAAAAGCAACCGGGTGGAAAGCAAGGTTGGCGATGGAGTCAGCTCAACTGTAAAAATATACAATATTACATTGACCGACAACAACGGCCAAGAGATACGCTTTGTCCTAAACAGAACAGTAATACATAGCGTTTTTACTCCAAGAGCAAGGGTAGATGCATATTTAAAAACCCCTGCTGCCGAGAATCCCTACTCAGTGTTGATATTGGGATTGGAAAAAGGTTATACTACCGGTGTCTGTTCAGGTTCACTCTTAACGCGGCATTGGATCTTGACAGCAGCCCATTGTTCACAGGATACGCCAAAACCCGACACATTCATTGTATATGCAGGAGGATATAGTGTTGATGAGTTACTAAATAATACACAGCCAGAGGGGTCCCAAGTGTCTAAGACTACGGAGATCTACGCACACCCTAAATATAGTGTTGACTCAGATGACGCTGACATTTCGGTCGTCAAGGCTGGGCCTTTCACCCTGACAGATACGGTGAACATTGTCATGTTGTCAACAGAACCATGGACGTACGAGGGCTACAAAGAGTGCAAGGTCACAGGGTATGGCATAGTTCAAATAAATGTCACAAGTAACGACGACGAAGTGAGAAAGACTCATAATTTACTTATGAAGAAGCCTTGTGTTTGTTTGGTCAAGATGCAAACTATTTTTGGGTCCGAGAAGTTCGAGCGGTATATTTGTTCAAAACCACTGGAGGACTACGGTGCATGTGCGGGTGATTCAGGGGGTGGCTTGATCTGTGATGGTCAAGTGAGAGCGGTCGTCATGCAAATGATGCAGTTCAAAGATGTTGAAAAGTGTGAATTATCAAATGGACCACCGCCAGATATGGCGTGCGGGGGCAAAAATAGTATCACCGTGTTTCAGGACACTTGTCCCTTTTTACATTGGATAAACAGTCATGTCAAACTTTTTAACAAAGCAGACATCTCAGCCAAATGCGAGTATACAGAAAGCATAGACACAAATAATTCATCGCACAATTCACGGTATAGATTCTTAAGTATGTTTTATTTTATTAGTATTCTAATTTATCATCATTAGGTTATTGTGTGTTATTTATTTCTCCTTTAAAAAAATGTCTGTGTAAATGGACAAGTATCGTAATTTTTTTTAAATTGATGACAAATAAAATTTTTACAAAAAATAAAACTAATCACCCAAGTCTCTGATGAAGCATCACTGTGGATCATAAATACATTCAGTTTGCACATGAATGGCAATGCAAAGTAGGAATGACCTCGGAACTCCCCTTTCCTCTTAACAAACTAAATTAAACTATGAAATGAATCTGTCAAAAAAATTTAAAATTCACAATTCTATTGACTTACATTATTGTTATTGTGTTCTGCCATTTCAAACTTACAAATAGTCAGTCCCATTTTAAATATCATAGAAATCTCTCTCAGAGAAAGGCGAAGGCATCTTGTATGGTTGTTTACTTTCAAGTGAAGCAAGCTGAATAAATATATAGCAGAAATGAGCGTTAACATAGTTATAAATAATTTATTATTCGCATTTCAAATAGTTGGGTAAGTGTGACTCATGAAGTGGTCTCCCTATCGTTCGGTGTAGTGCACACTCGTCCAACGGTCCCCATTGAGACTCTTTCAGGAGATGGCCAGTGGATTAGGAGGCTTCTCGGAACTGAACTAACCCTCTAAACACTCTCACCAGACTGGCCGGATACTGTTCTGCACTTACGAACGTTTTTATTCAAAGTCAATAATAAATTTAACAATTTCTTGAAATTCTACTTGAAATTATAAGAAATAAAAGTCCAAACTCGACCAACATGCTTTCTATTAGAGTATTAGAGTGTTAAAATAACCAACAAATTGTAACATGTAATTCTATATTCAGACAAATTCTATATTCTATAGTGCCATTTAAACAAAAATAAAAATATCCTTTATACTCTATACCCAAATATTATATTACAAAAATAAATATTTATTAAAGTCATTATTAAAATAATCAGGGAATCATATCCGTCGTTTCAGTAGTATATTATTTCTCATTGATTCTCATTGACTCTATAATATCACAAATTAAAAACCTTGGCTGTTTAATTCACAATAACGCATAGAAATCGTCTATCCAATTGTTTAACAACGGTTGTTGGCATAGTCCAAAGTAAGTCCCATAATAAAACCATTTGAATTCCTTATTGAGAGAATATTTCAACCAATTCACCCCACGAATGGGAATTTCAAGATTAGATATATGATAGACAATGAAAATAAATAAATAACATTAAAACAATGATTAAACCCGTAAAGGTCGAATAAGAAAATACAAAACAAAAATCTCTCTCTGGGGTACGACCACGAAAACAGTCTACTGTAGATAAATATTTGAAAACAACACCTGAAATGTTGGTTCTTTCCTTATTTATACAAAATTCCACTGGCTAGTCGAAGCATCTCATAATAGGAAAACTTAAGGCAGGGAATTTGTTCAAATACTAAACCAGCCCATAGGCATTTCAGAAAAAACTGGAAAATAAAATTTGAAATTGGCAATATGGTCACCAGTGCCAATCACTACTAAAAGAAAACATGAAAAGATCAAACTAAGTAACACTTATGACTAGACTAGGCTAAAGTTACAATACTCGGAGAAAACAAGTTCCGTTCAAATGGGCCATTGATTCTTGAAAAAAACCCACAGAATAATTACGGGGACGGGACGATTGGCACACATTTTTGGACCTTCTGCCCATGGCAGTATTGGCACAATCATTAGAGCGGAATAAGTAGGGTCAACTCGCCTGCTTGGAAAAGGCAGGATTGGCACAGTCGCTCGACCAGGTAGACGCCATCGAACGAGGGAAAACGGGAATTTTATTATTCCCGTCAACTCTGCGTGGCAGTCATTTGCCCGTGATATAACAAATTTTTAAATTTAAACCTCACGTTAGGTTAGGTTAGGTTAGGTTAGGTTAGGTTGGGTTGGGTTAGGTTGGGTTGGGTTGGGTTGGGTTGGGTTGGGTGTGGTTGGGTTGGGTTAGGTTAGGTTAGGTTAGGTTAGGTTAGTTGCTTACTTCAATAAGCACCACAGCAGGGAATTTGCGGGGGCAAAAAAGTTCCCATTTTCCCGCATTCTGGCCACCTGGCTGCTACTACCTGGCCGGGCGGTGTGTGCCAATCGTGCCTTTCTGAAACTTACAGGTTGACCCTTCTTAATCCCCTCTAATGACTGTGCCAATCGTGCCATTCCAAATCGGCCAAAAATGTGTGCCAAACGTTCTACGGCCATAATTACAACATCTGCTAACCCAAAAACCACAACTTATCTAAAAAAGAAGAAAAAAACATTCGGCCATTATAGGCAAATTACACTAAAAACACCTACCTTGTAAAAACTAGCAAACATCCTGCCTATACCACTGAGCTAGAAAATGGGTTGATGTCTAGTAACGTTGAGAAAGATATATTTTTAAAATTACAAAACCTTGATTCATCCTATTAGAGATACCGTAAACCACGTTCAAATGCACATCCCTGTCAAACCGGCTTGATCTCATTGAGTCAAAATGTCCAAATTCACATCCCCTGGCTAAAAACGAATATTTAAGCAAGTTTTTGGATTCAACTGTACCCATCTATGACAACTAAGTTTAGGGCATGCGTTGCAATTCCCCTCCTGGTCACGCAATTCCCAGGCATATCATGTTTTAAGAGTGAAGTCCTTTCAGTGTTCAGTCCTACCATAACTATCCTATGATTGCAATCAGTCAAGACGGCTTGGCAAATAATTGTTTTACCATTCCAAGGACCTTTGATTAATAGTTTTGTTTTCAAATGTTTCCATATTCTTTATTAATAACAACTAATGATGTGTTATTGTGGTTTCCCTCTGTGCATAAGTCTGGTGAGCAGAAAGAAACTAAAATTTTACTCATTTAAAAATGAACAAACGGAATAAAATGAGGTCATAAGAGTTTGTTTTTCATGTTATAAGTTACATAATAAAATATTAAGAATATTATAATATCTTCTTCAAATTGTATCTACTTTTGATATTTCCTAATCCAAATCTCATAAAAACATATTGTAATAACTTAGTAACATTAAAAAAATAGCTTATCCAATATTTTTATACGTCAAAATTGTCTTGATAGTTGCTGGTAAATTTCCATTAAGTTTCAAATTTCTTGCTTGCTCAGATAGAACTGAGCTATAATTTGTAGACCTAGTTCAGTCAGTTGTATGTTCATATTGCGGCATCATTTTATTTAGCACCTGGCAACCTGCAGGCGATTGTTACATATGTAACTGGCAACTTGTAAGAATCGATCATGATATGAGTAAAAATTAACGATCTAAAATATTGTTAAGAATTTCGTTTGTTAGTAAGAGTTTTCATATACATAATTATAAACTGTGAACAAATGTATAATTAACAAATATAACAATATATATAACCATAGTTTAACAAATGTATAATTTATGGTGGACACTATACTGTTAGTTTGAAAATTATTGCTTATTTATTTTAAGTTTTACAGCAAATTAAAACTCAGAGTTTTGTTATTTCTCGTGTGGCCGTTCCACTAGTACCAAAGTTATTTTATTCGGACTATAAAAAATAATAAAATAGTAATAGTCTTATAAAATATAACATCAGCATTAAGTTTCTCTAGTCTTTGGTTTTATTTAATTTGCTATATAATCAGATGATATATTTTAATAATAAAAACAAAATTAAATTTTATAACCAAGAAAAATTTACAGTTAGTAATGATGTGCTATTTTGTAGTGGTTTTTATAGTCGTAATGAATAAACTACACATATATTTTGTAATTCTTGTACTTATAATGCCCACAATCACTTGCCTTTCGTTAACCAACACAACAGTTCAACTAGATGAATACAAAAATTGTTTTGAAAAAATTATTTAAGAGAGAAGACGTCTTAGGAACTTGGTAAATTCAAGTGTTCTGGGAAACAAGGTTGGCGATAGCACCAATTAAACTGTAGAAATGTACAATATTACAACAGTCAAGAGGTGCGCACTATCCCGAACATTACAGTAAGACATGGCGTAAGTCCTGGTGACGACTTTACGGAGAGGTTGAGGGAGGATGGATTGATAAAAACTCTAGCCGCTGAGAATCCTCACTCAGTGTTGATATTGCCATTGAAAGATGGTGTTCCACAGAGCAAATGTTCAGGTTCGCTCTTCTCTCGACAATGGTTCTTGACAGCAGCCATTTTCACTAGTTAAGCCATGGCCGTACGCTCTGCTTGTGTTTGTGGGAGGATATAGTGTTGTCGAGGTAAAAAAAAGCAAATGCCAGAGGAGTCTCGAGTGGTTAAGACCACGGTGTTCTCCGTACATACCCAGAAGAGTTTGAATCTGTGTGACGCTGAAAACTGGCTCATCAAGTCCAGGCTTTTCAAAGTGATGCATGCAGTGAACATAGTGATAACGGAGGTCATCGATATATTATAACATAACTATAACAATGAGTGCAGATTCTACGGTCATGACGTAAATCTGTTTATAGTAAAATGTGAAGACGACACTGTGAGGAAGAGTCATAGTTCACTTGAAAAAACCCCTTGTGTATGTTCATTTAATTTGCAACCTTTATTTGGGTCCAAGACGTTTAAGCGATAATATTTGCTCCAAACTGCTGGAGGATTACGGTGTATGTCTGGGTGATTCAGGGGTTGACTTGATATAGTTACTTGTAAAGGTCAAGTGAATGTGGTCGCAATGATATCTTTACAATTGCAAGGATATTGAAACTATTTAATTTTTCCGCTCTGAGAATACGGTATGAGTCCAAAAACATTCTTTTTAAACTCTAAGACACTTGTCCCATTTTGCATTGGATAAACAGTCATGTCAAAAATTTTGATGGTTCAGCCATTTCAGTCAAAGCGTGTATACAGGAGGCAAAGCCACTAACATCCATCTTATACATTCTTGTCTCATTTTATAATTTTATAATATATTTATTTGGTCACTATGGTTTATTCTTTTCTCCTTTAAATTTTTCCCAAGTATTGTCATTGTATATCGACAAGTATCTTACTTATTGAAAGAAGGCCATTAAATTAAAGCTTGATTACAGTTAAAATTGTTGTATTTTCCTCTCCTTCACAGTCTTGTTTGTCAGGGGTTGTTAACATGAACTTCAAATCTGATGGTAAGATAATATCACTATCTTGACGTCTTGTGCAGTACACTTGAACTTGTATATAAACCTCTTATAGACTATTACTATGCGTTTACATGCTGACAAACATGTTCACAGTAACCTACGTCATTACCATTAACTATTGAAGGTTGAATTTAGTAGGTATGGTTAGGAAGCAAGTGCGCGTTTCCTTTATTGCCGACTACTACCATAACGACAGGTAAAATGTTTGAATAAAAAAATAGACAACAAGAAATATTCTAACCAAAGAAATGTATTTAAACAATACAAAAAGTAAAAGAAGAGTAATAATGTAGTTTTCACATATCGTCAATCAGTAAAAAATAACAGACTTTCACTGTGCCAGCTGACTAAATTGCATGTTAAAAATAGGTTACCGCAAGTATTTGCTTTTATTTTCGTGCTTGGATTCAATATACAGTAGATAATCAAATACCATTTGTCTATCAGGTGAGTATTTTTAACAATAAAAATAAAAACACGATGTAAAAGATATGGTGTCGTTATAAAACTATTGATAACCCAGCAAAATTTGTTGTTGAAAATATTATAGTATTTTTTATATGTTTTATAAATTAGTAATGTTTAATATCAATAAAAGCTTAATTTTTCTTTTTATAACTGTGTCAACAACCACTTGCCTTTCGTCAAGCAAAACGTCATTACAACTGGAAAAATACAAAAAGTGCTTTGATGAGGAGAGCAAATGTTTTAAGAATTTATTAAATTCAAATATACTGGAAAAGAAGGTTGGAGATGGAGTCAGCTCAACTGTAAAAATATACAATATTACATTAACGGACATCAACGGTCAAGAAGTACGCTTTATCATAAACAGAACAGAAATACATAGCGTTTTTACCCCAAGAGCAAAAGTAGATGCGTATTTAAAGACCTTAGCTGCCGAGAATCCTTACTCAGTATCGATTATGGGATTGTCTGATGGTTATTCAAGCAATATATGTTCAGGTTCACTCTTAACGCGGAAATGGGTTTTGACAGCAGCCCATTGTTCACAGGAGACACCAGAACCTGACGCATTCATTGTGTTTGCAGGAGGATTTAGTGTGGAGGAGTTACTAAATAATAAACAGCCAGAGGGGTCTCAAGTGGCTAAGACCACGGAGATCTACGTACACCCCAGGTATAGTCTGGACTCTTATGACGCTGACATTTCGGTCGTCAAGGCTGGGCCTTTTGCACTGACAGATAAGGTGAACGTTGTCAGTTTGTCAACAGAACCTTGGACGTACGAAGGCTACAAAGAGTGCAAGGTCACGGGTTATGGCATACTTCAGTTTAATATGAAAAGTGATGATGACTTAGTGAGGAAGACGCATATTGTACATATGAAGAAGCCTTGTGCTTGTTCAGTCAAGCTTGAAAGACTTTTTGGGTCCAAGGCGTCCGAGCGGTATATTTGTTCCAAACCATTGGAGCACCACGGCGTATGTTCGGGTGATTCAGGGGCAAGCTTGATATGCGATGGTCAAGTGAGAGCGGTTGTTATGCAAATTATGCAGTTTAAAGATGTTAATGATTGTAAAACATCAGTTATACTACCTGTTGTGGTGTGTGGAGGCAAAAATACTCTCGCCATGTTCCAAGACACTTGTCCCTTTTTACATTGGATAAACAGTCATGTCAAACTTTTTAACAGAGCAGATATTTCAGACAAATGCCAGTATACAGGAAATAAAAGCACAGAGAATCCATCTTATACATTCTTAAGTATATGTTATTTTATTATTTTTATAATATGTATTCATTAGCTAATTGTGTTTTCATTTCTCCTGTACAAATTTTTAAATTAGTGTCATTTTAGGATGGAAATTTTAAATTTAATTAAAATTGTTACAAAAACAACAAATAATCCAAGTCTCTGAAGAAGCATTTCTGTCAGATCATGAATACATTCAGTATGCATCGAACGTTTTAGGAGCGGCCGCTAAGGCGCTGGCTTGTTACGCTGCCGGTCCGGGTTCGATTCCCGATGTGATCACTAACAGATTTTGCCCTGCCGCTTCCGTGGTTCGGAAGTCACGTAAAGCCGTTGGTCCCCAGGTTAAGTGTTAGAGAGGGCTCCTTAGCCCTAACTTCGCCTGGTAAAATAAGACAATCTTAATCTTTTAACTTTAACGTTGAACAACCTCAGATGTTAAGTATCCTAGGAGAACTTATTGGATACTGTATTCATAACAAATACGGCTACGACTCGATAACTGCCAAAAAGAATGAGCTGTTGGAACGTCTTCAAACGAAGCAACTATTTGTTATTAAGTCGGTAACTCACCCTGCAGACTAGACCTAAGACTTCCAACGTGGGTCTAGTCTGCACGGGAAGCTCGGCGTCTGGATCTGCTAAGGAGAAAAATTCGGAAAACTCTTTAATCGAGCCAAAATAACTGGAGATTGGGGAAATAACCACTTAGCCTTAATATAATATAATAAACAAATTTTGACTCGTGGAATGTTTTTTTTTTTTTTTTTTTTGTCACAACACAATATAAAACTTTGGTACTGGCTTCAAAGTCTCAGAATACGATTGGTAAACTTTAATATCGGTTGGTGAAACTGTCGATCTTCTCCTCGAGTCTCACTACCTGGGCTTCGTCAGGTGTGACACTGAGCTAGCTTGGTTCAGTGGCATTGCATCTGACACGAGTGGACTGGGCTATCAACAAGATCAACTCATACAAATCACTCGGAAGATACTGTGTTCTTTTTCAGAGAGCATCCGATTCTGTTATCTCACTACTATGGGAACATTTCTGGATCAGCGAAACATATGGTTATGCACCAACATCTTGGGTGGTGAGCAGAATGGTATTTATCCCAAATGAGGTAAATCTGACCATAGCCACTACAGTCTGTATACGGTAGGGTGGCGCACGGACCCGCCAGCTACCTGTGTCGGTCCTTTCCTCCCCCCGGCGCTCGCGGCTGTTTCCTTAATGAGTCACCAACTAGCCCCTCTAATAGAATTATTAACTTTTTTTACTTTCTCATAATATATCAATTTTAATAGAACATTTGTAAAGTACTAACAAAACTAAGAAAAGTGATATAAAACACGATGTGCTTTGATTATAAATAATGGTCGAAAGTTATTTTTTAGCCGGAATACTGTATGATTTGTTAAATGTTTTACATTTCTCATACAACGTTATCATGATACGATATTATTTTAAGAGTACTTTGAAATAAGGTACGGTACTCTTGCCTTCTCCCATAGTCGTGCAGTGTGCAGATATGGGACATGGGACAACAAGACTGGTTAGGACATTGAACTTGTTGATGACTAACCGTAGTCTAATATGTGCACTAATATTTTTCCGCGAAGGGGTTGGTGATTCACCACTCTTAGCAGTAATGGTTGTCCAGGGTGCCAGGGTAGTTTTCAGTTAGATGTGGATACTTCCCGGGATAACTTGTAACGAATACATTACACATAGTTGGTTTATTTATTATTTTTTTAATTGTTTAAATAGTTTAATTTTTTTCCAAGTGATATTTTTTTGTTTAGTGAATGTTTTAATTTTTTGTGCACGATTATGCCGCCATCAAGTGAAAAACGTGGGTTTACTTATAACTCTCAAGCCAGAACTATAATTGCATCGGTGTTACATTACTTTGAGCGGGAACGTGACAACAAAGGTCCATTATTAGATGTGAAAAAAGTATCTGAAAGAGTGGTCGCCACATGTAACATTTCACGAAGAACATTGGTGCGGATCAAGTCGCAACTAAAACAAGCAGTGGAAAATGAAGGAAACTCTAGTTTCAACCCTCAAAGTTTTGAAGAAACGGATCAATCACCAATACCTGAATCAGCTGTAAGTAATAAATCCAGGCAAAATACTCCTAGACCTACCATCCCTAAGCTTACTACCCCAAGAAGAAGAAAACCATACAAGTCAATAGTTACACAGCTAGACGATTTTGAGAAAACTGCAATTAGAAACCACGTTTTTAGCTACTACAGACGCCGAGAAGTCCCTACCCTCCGAAAGTTAAAAGTAAGTTTACGAACAGCGGGTTTGTTTGATGGTTGTATACGAACACTGGCAAAAATTTTGAAAACTATCAGATTTAAATGGAAAAAGTTAGACAATAGAAAAGTTCTCATGGAGAAACCCTCAGTTGCTCTTGCTAGGTGCCGATATTTGCGAAAAATTCGGGAAATTGACTATAAAAAAGTTATTTTTCATAGATGGAATGGAAGAAACAACATGGAAGATAAATGGAAAATGCTCAACTTCTGGACACTAAATACTTTGGCTTGAAGAAGATTACTGGGAGTAATATAAAATAATGTTGATTTATTAATCAAATAAACTGTAAAGTATGTAGTGTTGCCTATTTAATGATATTTTGGCTGATTAAATAGTATGCGATAACATAGTTTTAAATTATTCTACCTTTTTTCAAAGAACTCTTAAAATAATATTGTATCAAGATTAGGGAATTATGAGAAATATAAAACATTTAACAAATCATACAGTATTCCGGCTAAAAAATAACTTTCGACCATTTCGTTATTTATAATCAAAGCACATCGTGTTTTATATCACTTTTCTTAGTTTTGTTAGTACTTTACAAATATTCTATTAAAATTGAGATATTATGAGAAAGTAAAAAAAGTTAATAATTCTATTAGAGGGGCTAGTTGGTGACTCATTATGGAAACAGCCGCGAGCGCCGGGGGGAGGAAAGGACAGACACAGGTAGCTGGCGGGTCCGTGCGCCACCCTACCGTATACAGACTGTAAGGCTACAGGTCTACAGATGGCCCAGTCTAACTTTGTTCACGGATTCGACTGTACTAACCGTTCTCTCAACGTAGAACTATTTCATTCTTGAGACTAAAGACTAATGAATTTTTACCTATCCCTAAACAAATATGCAAGTTTAATTTAGCTACTATTTAAGAACGCTCATACAGATGTTAAAAAAATAACATTTCCATATTTGAAAAAGTCAAAACCATATGTTATTTGTTTATTTAATTGAGATTATTTAAATAAATAAGTCACGTATTAATTTAAAACTATTTAAATCCTACTATTAGTAAACAGTCAGATAGTCTTAGTTAACAGAATTAACTTGTCAAACAGACGATTCTGAACCAGTAATAATTAGTTGCAATGAATTAAAAAGATATATGTATATCGTATGGTTTGTTGTCAGCTACCATTTGTTAATTATAAAGGTTCGATATATATTTGGATAAATATCTAAGTCATGATTGTATATTCATTGAATATAAAATGTAAAGTGATTTTCTGTCACAAAGCTAAGTCCAATCCATCCAGCCACCTAACACCTGCTTCACTGATTCTGTGTAAGCTGACCAATCCCTCCGTAAAAGAGCACAGGGGGCACTCTGTAACTATGTGATCCATTGTTTGGATAGACTCCCCGCAATCACATGACTGGTCTACGGATGTGATGTTCACGTCCACAGCAATTCTTTAAAGCTGTACACCCTGGGTAGTTCTAAACGAGCAACAAATCTGGTAGCTGGAGTGTCACGATTTTGTGATCTCCCAGCTATGGCAGCTATCACAAAACAATTAAAAGATAAGTTATACTTAGTCATAGAAAATAATTAATACAAATTATAATAATTTACAATTACGTAATAGAAAATCATTAGTTACCGGTGCATTTCCATTACACCGTTATCTAATATTTTCTCGTCTTCAAACGTTTTTAGAATAGTACCCCCAACCTGTCCCGCTTCTATTAACCTCCTCTCAAGGTCACGCTCAACTGAAATCAGCATCTCCTCGTTTATGCTTAAAACACTGGAAATACTGGTAGAAAGATACATCCAGGATGGCACAACCTCTTCACCGTAATCAATATAACTATAAGGCAGGTAAATCGTACATCCCTGCCCTCGATGAATTAGTATGTAGAGCAAAGGATGCATTAGAAAACGAAGAACTACGATGAAAAACAAAAAAAACCATTTTGCTTTTTTTCATTTTTTTTTTTTAACATAGAGAGTAGCTTTGAGAACACATCTCATGAAACGATGAATAGTAGAGTTTAGAACAGAGTAGTTTCATCCCCTCTAAGCAAGTAGATGGGTTCTAAGCACCGGTCAAGGCAGACACTTCTCTTCTTGACGCGACCAGGCATGTACTGACGTCGAGGGGATGCCTACTTTTCGAAAAGACTCACTTTGAGTGTTTTCGGACTCTGTGTACCTTGGCTCGCCTCAATAATGTTCAATTGAGGTGGGTTCCAGGGCATAGCGGCCTCATAGCCAATAACATGATGATTTCCTCCCTAAGAAGGGAGCGATGAGTTCATTCGTAGGGCCCGAATCAGAATGTGGTATTTGATTCTGCCATGATTGAAATACTTACCTTGGCGATAAATATTTACCAAAGCAGATGGAAGTAGATTCACGACCAAAATATCAGGGGTGATATTGGTCAGGGGACCCAACCCTACACTGACCAAATGACTCAGCACCATGAATCAGAATGACATCAGGAAGGTGATTGCTTACATACTGGACATAGTCGATTAAGAAAACAACTGGTATCTATAGAAAAGGCTCTAATTTCTGGATTTGTAGTGAAGCTCTTGACTCTACCAAACAACTGTTGTCTGGGTGTAAAGATTTGAAGCTTAGGAGAAGTAGACTTTCCGGGGTTGATGTCTCAAAGGTAAGAATGATACCTAGTCTGGAGAAAACAGATTTTAAAGCTTCTTTAGGACGCTTGGAATAGGTTTCCCATTCTAGTAGATAACAGGAGAGCACAATAAACCCAAGGTTGAAGTGCAATCTAGTAATGGTCTCGGAGCTCTCCATTCCCCTTAACAATCTAAACTAAACCCATTATTTATGAGAATCTGTCAAAAAAGTTTCAAAATTTTACAATTTTATAAACTTTATAAATACGCAGGCATCATGGAAAGTTGTTCACTTTTCTAGCGAAACAAACCGAATAAATGTAAATCAGGAATGAGCTTTAACGCATTACTCACATTTCATATATCTGAGCAAGTGTGATTCATACAGTGGCCTGGCTATCATTCGACACCGGCGGTTTTGGCCTCCTGATGGTTCGTCAGCCACCTGAGTGCATATGAGTTATATCGTGGTAAATCATATTATTTCCGTAGAAGGGTCCATTTTGGGTTAGTGACGTTTGACCATTACAAAATTAAAACATACATTATTCAGTAATAGCCCTGTTGGGGTTTTAAATTCTAATTTGTAGCTTGATAGTGTATGGTACGCGTAAGTGTGTGGTAGTAGTAAGGAAATGTAGGTTCTGGCAAAGCTGCCATTCTCATTAGTATGCAGGCTACGTGACAACACCTCATTAGTATGCACATTGCACACTTCTGTGTACCATATATGGTAATCTAACGGCCCAAGTTAAATGACTTCGCCTAAAGTCACTGAACTTTACCCATTACTTTGAACAAAATCATTGACCTTTGACCTTTTACATTTTACCTTTGATACCTGACCTTTGATCCTGATCACCGACCGTATCCTTAAGACCTTCACTATATTCCAACCACGCATAGACTTAATTTAGTATTCAAGCTAAGCGAGCAAGTGAATCCTTGTCCGTGTTACTTGTTCTTCTTGTAGATTCTGTGCTCCTGATATCAAGACTTTGAAAACTAATGAGGTAAAATTTGTTTGTGCATTTGGTGACAATCAAACTTGACTTTTAAGATTATTATGCAGTTATATTAACCAATACTCAATTAATTGTCTGAATAATATGTATATAATTTGTAATATTTATATCTCATTCAGTACTTTCCACATGTTCAATAAAGCTAAAGTAATGTATCATTAGTAACGTATGCATATTGTGTAGTAAGGTCTCAAGAAATCTGATAACATCCTAGGTTAAGTTAGTCCGTGAAAATTGTTAGATCTAGATATGTATCTTTTTAAATATGTTCTATCCAAAAAAACACTTAGGGTCATTATTTTAAGACAAATTTTATGAATATCTTTTGTACCATAAACAACATGAGATTGATTTAAGGCCGTATATAAACATCGTAAAGAATATGTGGATAAACTTTTCAAGGAAAGAGATCAAAGATTAATTTGATGAGATGTCTGTACAAAATAATATTAGAAAATTAATCATTAGTATTAAAATATATTATTTTGGTGAGTATTCTGTTTTAAAAAGTACCCTTTATAAAATATGATTAATTTGTTGTATTACTTTTTTTTAAATGAAACTACACATTATTTACTTATATATAAAACAAATTGAATTAGTCATGTACATTACTATTAATGAAGTAAAAAACTGCAGATATCCATTTAGATGATGAATAACAGATTAGTTCTTTATTTTACTCTAACTGTTAAAGGGTTGTCTACATACAATCAGTTGGTATGGACTATGCTCATAGCAATACTTTGATATTAACTAAATTGCAAGTAATACTCATTAATTGGCAAACAAATACAAATATTTGTATTGAAAAAATAAATCTAATATCCATACAGTATATGTGAGCGAAGCATTTTAACAATGACCAGCTAAATAAATAACAATTGCGGACGCAAATGGTTCTTTATGCGAGCTGTTTTTCAACTGTTTGTTCAAAAAGTTATATTTTTTTCTATATCATTGCCTTATTAAGATATTGTAAGACTTAAAACCTCACACACTATTTACAAGTATTATTCTGTTACCATATCTGCTTTGATATTTAGTTTTTCACTTTTTATAAACCTAAAAAATATCTATTTATACAGTTGATTTTTTTAATTTTTTTATTGAATATGCAATATTAACGATAGATAATATTGTTATTGAGTAACCCTTTTGCCAACTTGGTCAAGCTGCAATACTTCATATGGATCATTTTAAATAACTTATTTAGTTAACAATTAAATTGTTTAATAAAAGTGAAGAATACATTATGCGGTATATAATATATTTTCCTCGTTACAAGTCGGTAAGTTGGTCATTTTCATGTAATTTTCTTTTATATATTCTCCAATTTTATCTTGATTAAAAGAAGATGGAAATGTTAAATCTTAAAAATGATTTTCTTGGTTCAATTCATTATAAGAACTGTTTTATAATGTGATTAATCACCTTTTTAACCCATAATAAATTCAAAAGGTAGACATAAAAATACTTACGTGCACAGTTGAGGATTTTGTCACAGTGTAGATGCAGTATTTGTTTTAGAACACATAAAATTACATTTTAAATTAAAAATTAAACTATCCACAAAATGGCCAGTCGCATCTGTATTGTATTTTCCTTATTAGAAGTTGTTAAAATTGATTTGTTGTCAAAAACATTTGATTTTTTTTAAATAGCATCTCTTATTTAAGCATTTATAAAAGAAGCTGGAAACTTATAACCTTACAAACCATTAAGCATGTAACATACTAATTAAAAATTGTTCCCCCTTTAATAAGCACTAAATTATTCAAAATGGCGAACATGAAAATGCTGACCTGCAAGAAGGGTTGGGATTACTGTTTGGCTGTAATTGCAGTTTAAATTCTACATTTTAACATAATAGAGTATTAGTTATGCAAATAATAGGCAACATATTATTTTTTCAATAACTGTATGTTAGTATTATTATTGTTATTATTTTTTATTTATATTTGCAGCATAGGATATTAACTATTGATAATTTTTTATACATTATTTAAATGTAGCATGGCGCAAGATTGGCCATTAAAAATTAGATTATTCTTAGATGCAATTTTAGACTAGTTTTATAATATCGAGTCTTTTAAATGCTACAATGTAATTTGATATAATAAATGTACTGTATGGTTAAATGTAAATTAGGATGAAATGAAATAAAGAAATAAATATTTAATAGATGCACAACAAATAATTACTTTAATAGATTTATTATGTTTAAGGTATTATCTTTTTTATTTACAAAATACTTTATATGTCACAGTTTACAATGCTTCAATGCCATTTTGGGGGCTTAACCAGTTGTCAACTCTGATAAGCTTTCCTTGATCAATTTAGTTAGTCACTTAGAAGTTGTATTGATCACAATGAACTTAGATAGGTACTGATCCAGTAGCGTAGACACAGGCCTACTTACTTAGCCCTCGATTAACTTTAGCAGCACGATCCATGATCTACATGGGTAGCTATAGATGGAATTAGGTAGCCACTGTCCTACTTCAGTAGCCTGACATCAATTTGTGCAACCACCCGTAATGACTTAGAATGTCCAATGATTAACTAGGGTAGATACTCTATCAGCTAATCATAGGTAGCTGGATAGCTACCTATGATTAACTGATCTACGCGGGTAGCCACCCGTGATCGATATAAATAGCCACTGATCGTCTATGTTAGCATACTCTACGCAGGTAGCCACTTTTAGCATTAAAAAAACAGTTATGCCAATAACTGATAGCTTATTATACAAGCAATAACAATACGCCACACAATAGAATTGTCTTGTAAAGTGGCAACAATTTAAATAGTATCTATTATTTTTTTAATTAACAAATTAGCTTAGCTTTTAAATAATTATCAGCTCATCCCAACAAGCGAACACAAGAAAGGTGTAATTGAGGAAGACTTTTGAAGTGATGTAAGTAACAATATTTTTCTGAATTATACCAGACAATATTATATTAAGAAATTACCATTGGAATAACAATATAAAATCTTGGTGAACTTTTTACAACATCTTTCATCAAAGATGATTATATTGGTATTTTTAATTGCAAAAATTAAAAAGTAAAATTGGTTTAACTAAGCAAAATAATGAAAATAAGCATATTTAAAGTATTATAGATTCAAGGAAATCACGCTTCGAATTCATATTTTTTAATACAATTCAATCAGTGATCATTTCTTTGCAGCATCGAGTAAAGACATCAATATAGGTACAAGACAATCCATTCTTTTTGAGTTTCTTCTGTAGGGCTTACGATTAACATGACACACGATTTCTTTTTAAGTCCAGCTTTATTGGATATTCTCCTTAAAATCGGCAAAAGGACAATTAAATATAATCAAATTGAATAAAATACACTCTCGAATCATGCTTACTCCTAATTACTCCTAAGGGCTGTAAATTCTTCCTTTGCTGAAAATCGACAATATTTATCAATCAGGCCAGTTTATTTATCAATCAGATGAGATTTTCAATAATAGAACCAAACATATCGTATTATTTCTAAATTAAATATGATAACAGCAAAAGTTAAAATTAAAAATAATGTGTTATTTATTTATTTTATTATTATTATTATTTTAAAGTAATGTTCGGTCTGACAATAGTGTCAAAGATCTCTTTTCTTTCGTCAACCAACACAACTGCTCAACTGGATGAATACAAAAATTGTTATCTCACAATTAGTGAACAGAGAAGACGTTTTAAGAACTTGGTAAATTCAAATGTACTGGGAAATAAAGGTAGCAATGTTATCAACTCAACTGTAGAAATATACAATATTACATTGACCTACATCAACAGTCAAGAGATACGCATTATTCTAAACATAACAGTAATACAGGGAGTAAGTCCTGGTGACGACATTTAATCGAAAACGAGGGAAGATGGATTTGTTTTTCTAATCGGGTTGCTTTTTTTTGTTTGTTTTTCTGTTTGTTTTTTCTAACCCAGCTCCTGAGAATTCTCACTCAGTGCTTATATAGTCATTGAAAGGTGATAGTCTACATAGCACATCTTGATTCGGCAATGAGTTTTGACAGCAGTTTGAAGCCAAGCCGGCAGTTCACAGTCTTGACGGCAGTTCACAGTTGAAACCAAAGCCAGACACCATGATTGTATATGCAAGAGGATATAGTGCTGACGATCTAGTAAAGATGTCAACGAGGTCTCAATTTGCTAAGACCACGGAGTTCTTTCAACCTAACGGATACAGTGAACATTGTGAAGTTATCGATAGAACCGTGGACTTACCACAGATATGTGTATGCAGGAGGATTAGTGCTGACGAACTACTAAAGATGCCCTTGCAAACGGGGTCTCAATTGGCTAAGACCACGGAGTTCTACGTACATCCTACGTGGCGTGACGCTGACATTTCAGTTGTCAAAGCCGGGCCTTTCAACCTAACGGATACAGTAAACATTGTGAAGTTATCAATAGAACCGTGGACTTACTACAGCTACAAAGAATGCAAGTTCACCGGTTATGGCGTAGTTCAGATAAATGTAAAAAGTGACGACGATAGACTGAGGAAGACTACTAAGTTACTAGCAAAAAAACCATGTGTCTGTTCATTCAAGTTACGGTATATTTTAGGGCCGAGAAGTCCAAGCGGTATATTTGCTCTAAGCCACTGGAGGACTACGGCATACGTCTTGGTGACTCAGGGGGTGGTTTGATATGCGATGATCAAGTGAAGGCAGAATATCGCAGAAGATCGCAATACAATTGTTACTAATGCAGAATATTGATACTTGTGACATTTCATATTTTTCACACGAAGGACTACGATGTACGTCCAAGTATTCTCTGTCTATATTCCAAGACACTTGTCCCTTTGTAAGGTGGATAAACAGTTATGTCAAACTTTTTAACGATTCAGATATTTTAACCAAATGTGAGTATACAGAAAGCAAAGGGGCAAACCATTCATCTTACACATTTTTAAGTATATTTTGTTTTGTTAGATTTGTAATATATATTTACTAGTTTATTATATTTTATTAATTTTTCTTATATTTATATTTTATTTTAAAGTAGCATCATTGTATGTAGATGATTATCTTAATTAGTGATAGAAGGACCACAAATTGCTTTTTTATGAAAATTCAAATTGTTATATCACTAAACTTGTAATAAATTATCCATTATTTCCGATATTCTGTCTAAATAATGTATTCAAAACTACACAGTTTTATGAAAACTTAGAAAAATCCTGTTGTAGTTTTCTACCATTTCAACCTTACAACAGACAGCTGGACCTCAGTCACTACACTTCGACATTACCTGATATAATTAACTAAAACCGTGTCAATAGAAATACCATTCACCTGTGTTTACAAACAACTATTAATTAGTTTTAATGATTTAAGTTCATGGTCTAATTCTTTAATTCTTATTCACTGATGCTTATTGATTAATATGGAAGAAAAATGAAGTTGATAAAAGAAGAGGGAACCATTCAATGAATCCGAAATAAAGATCTTATTGAATTTAGTTAAAAAAAGTATCAGAGTGCAAAACGACTGATTCCAAACCATCAAAAGTAAATACAAAACATGATTAGAAATTGAAAAATAATTTAACGTGAAAAGTGTACTGATTTATCGAGATTTAAAATATTTAGAGCTAGTATAGAGACCTTTAAAAAATCAGCAAAAAGGATATTTACAGAAGAAAAGGCTTATTCATTAGGTGCAAGTGGTGAGCCCTGTAAGTTCATGTTCAACAGAAATTGAAAACATTTTAGGTTCAGCCCAAATAGAAAGAGGTTGCTCTGAATACGATTACTAGCAAAAGTTGACATCGAAGTTCTGCCATATACTGACAGCCAGTTAGTCAAAGTATTCAAGAAGGGTGTGTGTTTCCAGTTGATTTTTGCTACGTAAAAAACAATGCGGCAGTTTCGCTCTCCAAAAAACGCAAAAACATGAGTTTCTTTTTCAACGATTTGATCCATAATAATGGTCGTACTGTAACACCTTGAGTGTGATTGGAAAGGTTATAGTGGATGAGTATGCCTTCTATCACTAATTAAGATACTCATCCACATACAATGGTGCTACTTTAAAATAAAATATAAATTTAAGAGAAATGAATAAAGTACAATAAACTAGTAAATATATATTACAAATATAATAAAATAAAATATACTTTAAAATGTGTAAGATGAATGGTTTGCCCCTTTGCTTTCTGTATACTCGCATTTGGTTGAAATATCTGAATCGTTAAAAAGTTTGACATAACTGTTTATCCACCTTACAAAGGGACAAGTGTCTTGGAATATAGACAGAGAATACTTGGACGCACATCGTAGTCCTTCGTGTGAAAAATATGAAATGTCACAAGTATCAATATTCTGCATTAGTAAAAACTGTATTGCGATCGCCTTCACTTGATCATCGCATATCAAACCACTCCCTGAATCACCAAGACGTATGCCGTAGTCCTCCAGTGGCTTAGAGCAAATATACCGCTTGGACATCTCGGATCCATAAAAATACCGTAACTTAAATGAACAGACACATGGGTTTTTTGCTAGTAACTTCCTGCTAGTCTTCCTCAGTCTATCGTCGTCACTTTTTACATTTATCTGAACTATGCCATAACCGGTGAACTTGCATTCTTTGTAACTGTGGTAAGTCCTTGTTTCTGTCGATAACTTCACAATGTTTACTGTATCCGTTAGGTTGAAAGGCCCGGCTTTGACAACCGAAATGTCAGCGTCACGCCACGTAGGATGTACGTAGAACTCCGTGGTCTTAGCCAATTGAGACCCCGTTTGCAATGGCGTCTGTAGTAGTTCGTCAGCACTAATCCTCCTGCATACACAATAATGGCGTCCGGCTTTGGCTCCATCTGTGAACAATGAGCTGCCGTCAAGACCCATTGTCGAGTTAAGAGCGAACCTGAACGTGTGTTAAGTAGACTATCACCATTCAATGACAATATTAACATTGAGTAAGGATTCTCAGCAGCTGAGGTTTTTACAAATCCATCTTCCAACGCTTTCGCTGTAAAGTTGTCACCATGTATTACTGTTATATTTAGAATAATGCGTATTTCTTGACCGTTGATGTCGGTCAATGTAATATTGTACATTTTTACAGCTGAGTTGGCATCATCGCTACTTTTATTTCCCAGTACATTTGAATTTACCAAGTTCTTAAGACGTCTTCTCTGTTCACTAACAATTGTGAGATAACAATTTTTGTATTCATTTGGTTGAGCAGTTGTGTTGGTTGACGAAAGGAAAGAGATTTTTGACACTATTAGTATCACGACATTTGTACGTAGACTGAACATTACAAAAAAAAAAAAAAACACACACAAAAAATAAAACATTATTTTTAGATTTAAATGTTGCTGTTATCATATTTAATTTTGAAATAATACGGTATGTTTTGTTTATTCTGAAAATCACACCTGACTGATAAACAAACAAGCTTCAAATAAATATTTTTGATTTTTAGTGCAGGAAATAAAACCAAAAACTTAAAGAAACTTTGCATTTCTTATTTTATATCACTACTATAAATATTTATAAAACTATGTCTTGTTATCATCATTACACTTTTTTTGTTATCAATGGTTTTAATGTCATTCGGAAGGTAGTTCCTTATTTATTACTCTTTATTACAAAAGTATAGTAATAAATAATATTTGTATTTGGACTATTAATTAATGACACTTTCTAAGGAATAGTTGGCCTTAGTTTGCAGATGATGGCTGCATTCGCCCATCTAACTCATCACGCTCATTCGAAATCCATATTCACCCATCTTTACTGTCAGTGTATTAAGAATAAATAAATAGAAGTAATGGAATGGAGTAATTGGGAGTGAGCATGATTCAATAGTGTATTTTATTCAATTTTATTATATATAATAATTGTCCTTTTGTCGTTTTTAAGGAGAATATCCAATCAAGCTGGACCTAAAACGAAATCATGTGACATGTCGATCCTGCATGCTACAGAAGAAACTCAAGAAGAAGGGATTGGGTTGTAACGATAATGATGTTTTTACTCGATGCTGCAAAGAAATTATCACAATTGAATTGTATTACAAAACATGAATTCGAAGCGTGATTTCTTGCAATCTATAATAATTTTAGTATTCTTCTTCTCATGATTTTGTTTAGTCAAACAAAGTTTACTTTTTAATTTTTGCAATTAAAAATACCAAAATAATCATCTTTAATGAAAGTCAGTGCGAAACATTCACTATGATATCATAATGTAATTCCAAAGGTAATTTCTTAATATGATCTTGTAAAGACACAGTAAAATTATTGTCTGTTTTAATTCAGAAAAATATTTTTACTTACATCGCTTCAAAATTCTTCCTCAATTGCATCAAAATTTTACTTATGTTCGCTTGTTTGGATGAGCTGATAATTATTTACAAGCTAGGCTAATTTTTTAATTAAAAAAATAATAGATACTATTTAAATTGTTGCCGCTTTACAAGACAATAATATTTTGTGGCGTATTGTTATCGCTTGTATAATAAGTTGTCAGTTATTTGCATAATTGTTTTTTATGCTAAAAGTGGCTACCTACATAGTGTAAGCTAACAAAGACGATTAGTGGTTATTTATATCTATAACCTGCGTAGATCAGTTGATAATAGGTAGCTAGATACCCTAGTTAATCATTGGAAATTCAAAGTCATCACTGGTGGTCACACAAATTGGTATTAGGCTACTGAAGTAAGTCAATGGCTACCTAATTCAATATGTGGCTACCCAAATAGATCAATGGTCATTCTGCCAAGGTTAATCGAGGGCTAAGTAAGTAGGTCTGTGTCTACGCTACTGGATCAGTACCTATCTAAGTTCATCAGTGACTATCCAAATTGATCATGGGAAGCTTAACAAAGTTGACAACTGGTGAATCTATCTGCAAACGCTGCAAAACAACCGTTTCGAGAAATGTTGACCATATCTAGTCGCCAGATGCCGAACCGGATAGTGCTCCTCGTAGCTGCTGCTACTGCCGCCGCGGCAACTCTAATATGTTCTGTGCAAATAAGGGTAAGAAGATATTGGGTTAAGGCGAGGACAAGGTACAGTGGTAGAGACCTTTTCAAAAATCTTGACGATGACGATAATACGGAAGGATTAGACTATGACATTAAATGCGATGGAAAAAGATTTTCTACGAATGCCTAGTGCTGATTTTGAACACTTTCTTCTTGCTGTTGGACAAACATTTTCAAAACAAGACCCAACGTTTAGATATACTATTCCTGCCATAACCGTGAAAAATTAGCTTTAACCCTACGCCTTCTAACGTCTGAAGACTCTTATCAAAACTTCAGTTACCTGTTCAAAATTTTAAAATCGAATATTTCAATGTTCATTCCCACAATTTGTGATGCGTTCATTAAGGCGTTACAAGATTATGTCAAGGTGAGTGCCATCATCATTTTTTTATAGCCTAATCAAAAAGAAAATATTATGCATAACTATTGCAGTAAATATTTACTTTAAAAAAAACACAGTATTTTGGTTAAGGTTGTTACATTAGAGACATATTGCAATTTTTTTTATTTTCTTAATGACAATAATTCACATGAAAATTACATTTTATTAACACATATTACTAAATGAGATAGAACAAAAGTAAACTTTTCGAAATTTCAGGACGACGTCAATGAACAAGTCCTCGCATTATTTGAAGAACTTTCGCCAAACAAACTTGAATTTGAGCGAGAATTTAAACTGTCACTGCATCTTGATCGAAATTATTTAAGTTGAAGGTTATATAACAGCTCGTTAATTTTAAACTTGCATTCGGCTTGCAAAAGCTTGTTATCCAGGCCTCGTAGTTCATTTGCAATGTGTTTACCAAAATCATCTAATTCGTATTCATTAATATGTTGTTCTATTGTGTTTGAAAGTTGCTTTATTGTATTGTATGCTTCTTGTGTTATTTGATTTGATTTTCTTTTCTTGCCTCCATTTTTTTTTCTTTTTTTTCTTTTTTTTCTTTTTTTTTTTTTTCTTGTAGGTACAGATTCAGATGCATCAACTAGGTTTGTGTCAGAAGGGGCTGCTTCCTCTTTCACAACATGAAAAAAAAGTTTATTTTAAAAGTATACCTTTCTACTTATAGTTTGATTGTTTATTATAGATGCCAATCAAAGATTTATTATTGTTATTTTTTAGATTCCAACTTCAGAACAAAAATGGTGGGAAATTAGCGCAGAATATAATAACAAGTGGAATTTTTCACATTGATTTGGAAGTTGGATGGCAAACAAGTCATGCTTCGGGCTCCAATGAATATGGGTAGTAACTATTATAATTATAAAGAATTTTGTAGTATAGTTTTGTTTGATATCGTCGATGCAGATTACTATTTCACATACGTTCAGTTGGTTTTCAAGATTGGTTATCAGATGGAGCCGTGTTTGAGCACACTACGTTTAAAACTTTCTTACTAATTTGTTATTTTTTATGTTTTTTTTCTGTCTCTTTCTCTTCAGTGCCCATATCTTAGTCTACCTTTACAGTCCTATCTATGCCTGAATTGTTTGGCCGATACATGCTCTATACTGGGCCTTTAGAAAGTTGTTGATATGTATTATCTATGCTTTTACGTAAACTTACTTAATTCATTTTCATATCTGTTTTTATGGTGCAATGTTGTGTTCTTTTATTTATTTATTGTGGCTGTGTTTACTAATGTGCTGTGTTTTGGTTGTGCAGCTCAGAGTCCTCACGTATGACGTTGAACCCAATCTGCCGCCTTGTGATACGAGTAGTTTTTCTTCGTTGCTCCCACTCTCCACTTTCGGGTTGCAATCCTCTGTTCTCAGGTCAGTCCTTTCTTTTTTGTCACCGATGGCCGAGCTGGGGGGTGGAACTTCAACTATATCTTCATTTGCGGAAGAATTTTTGTTACTAGGCCTAGGACAATAGACTTTTTCACTTTTACAAAAGAAAAACACAGCCCAAGTGTTTTAAAAGAAAGCCGTCCATATAAGGAAACTTGTTACTACTATTTTATTTTTATACTTATTTTAGTACTTATTTTATTCTTATTAGGCCCTATATTTTTGATAAGTTAATATTTGTTAAATATTCTTAAGTTTAGAGGTTTATTGTTCTTGTTGTTAACTTCATTCAAATATTTATTTATTGTTTTAAAGCTATTTTGGCACTGACAGTGCCTATTTGTTATTTTTTATTTAGGCCTAGTTGTTAATCGTCGTTTGTGTTTACTATTTTTGTTATTTGTATTGTTTAGTGAATTTCTGATAAACCGGTACCGTCCTATATTTTATTTCTATTTTATTAATTTAAATTCCACCAAAAGGTGAATGCATATTTAACATTTTTTTATTTTTCCAATTTGGAGGTGTCTAGGAATACTAGCTGACTTCCCAGCTTCGGTGGAATCATGTCTTGTGGCCAGAATTTCTGGATGATTTGTCTTGTTCAACCTTCAAAAATTTAAAGTAAATTCGTGCATTCTTGTGAATTTAGTTTTTATATTGTTGTTTTTTGTATTGATTTTTTAACTGATAATTAGATATTATAATTCTTGAATTTTTTGTCTATTCTGCAGATAGGCATTACAGTTCTATGATGAGATGTTGTTATTGTAATTTTTGCATTTTGTTTGCTATTTTTGCATTTCTGTGTGTAATATGTCTATTATTGCTTTTTATTGTAATTTTGCTCTTGTGGCCTTCATCCTGGTTTTCAATTACTTTTTTCAATTAATCGTATTTTCTGCTAGCTGCTGAGTTGTGTTTTAACTCTCCGAGTGCCGCCCGTGACGCTATCACTTTCTAGACTCGAGCCATCCCCCGTTACAGTTCGACTTCCTTTTTTTTTGTGGGGGATGGGTCTCAGACCAGTATCGATACGAAACAAATTGCCGTAGTTCTTTGTTAGTTAACGTAGTTATATTAGCCTATTATTTTGTAAGGTAGAAATAAAAATTTTAATTTGAGAAAGAGGTTTTTTTATTTTACATACTATCAAGAGCTATAATCCTACTTTTTTATACTAAAAAAATAAATTTATTTAGTTATATTTTTTAATCTTTTTGAGTTTGAATCTGCCAAGCAGAGAGGTCCATCTAAGAATCTTATAAATTATATTGGTTTAAAAAAGGTGATTTTAAGTTAACAGCATAAGTTAAGATAAAAAATAAACCAGTTTTTGTTTTTAAAAAGTTCTAACTTGCAAAAATATCCTTACTTGCTAATCTCAGGTGCAGATCCAGAGGGGGACGATCGCCTGCCCTGAAGCCACGAACTCGCATCTTACTAATCCAAAGTCAATCCCATAAGTCACCCAATTGACGGTAATTCCACATCTAAATCCTTGAAAGGAGTATGTATTAAACAAAAAATACATAGGTATGTAATAACTACACTCTAGAATTATTAGTGTAGATTAATTTTCACTGTTCGTTTGTTTACTGCTGCATTCGCGAACTCGCCGTTGAGTACAAGTTGCTAAATGTCCATTATGCATTCGTGAAAACGACGAATACTCCAGTACTTAACGACAACACCTTTACTGTATGTATAGCATTTGGCGTGTAAAGACTGTTGTTTCTAAAGTTTATAATAGTGAAAGTTAATTGTGATCTTGGTTATTTCTTATAAAACACTAAAAAAATCTACTGTTAAGATACGTTTTAAAAACACATATATGTAAAAGCTATCCACTGTGCTATGTATACTGTGCAATTGAACATGAGTCATGAGTGAAAAGATAAGACCCAGCAGTAGTGAAAAAAAACCGAAATGAATGACCAAAATAGTTTCATTTTATGAGAAGAAGTGATACACTTGCAGAGAAAACCAAACAAAGTTGTAATTTATCAAAACAAGGTACGTTTTTATGTAAAATATTTTTCTTTATTTATAACCTATTTGTTGGTTAATGTTTTTAAAATTATTTCTCAAGTAGTTTTTACCGTACATAAAATATTAATTTACTAACTTAACGTTAAATAAGAAATTACAACTTGACGTTAAAAGCTATTACAGTTTGTTTTCAGCTTAAACCGGTTTTTATGGTAATTTCTTATACAGTACAAAATTATTTGTTAAAACCGTGTCTGGTAACTAATTGACAAAAATTCGTTTCTGTTAAATAAATATTTAGTATTGACAATATTATTATCAACATTATAGAATACCATTAACTTTTGTAAAAAGCCGAAAAAAGAAGTGCGTATTCTTTGTGCAAATAAATATTTTATACAAATGTGCTTTCTTCAATAAATTAGTCACGAAGGATAGTTTCCATACATGATTTTTTTAGTTTTACCGTGTACTTTGTTATACTATTTTTGAGGATTATATGTACACAATTATAATGTGACATAACTTGCTTTGTATTTTATTAGAATACGGTGAGATCTATCGAACTCGGCACGTCACCTGTCTCGCCCAGATGACACATCTAGTATGGAACTATGTATGGTTACTATACGTCCGGCCGGGTTTTGGTCCTCTTTCCGGTGACCGGTCCTGGAACACTGGTTGTCCAGGTTATAAGACTTTTAAGAACAATAAATTTTGTTCCGAAGTATTATAAAAATATATCCTCAGTTTTACATCTGGAACCATGTTTGTTATCGCTAAATTAAAGTAATGAGGGTAAATGAGACCATAATATGCCATCATCAGTACCTGAATAGGGCAGTATTTAGAGAGAGTCCTCAGTACATAAATGCCTGAGGATAACTTAGAGCATACACTATTAATACGGTCATTTCATGTCAAACCTCTGTCGAGGTATATTCCAAGGAATTTAGTGGACTCCACTTCTTCTAGCACAGAGTCCGCCAGTAATACTGAGGGGCTACTTCCGAAATCAATGGACATGAAACAAAAGTTGATGACCTGTGATTTTGTTGAATTTATTTTAAGGTTCAGCATATTAAAATGCTGAGCACAACTGTTCAAATCAAGGAAAATGTGTGATTCTAGATTTTCTTTACGGTTTTCACTAAAGCAAAGAGTCGTGTCATCGGCATATTGAACGAGTTGACCATGCTGCAGCGATGAACCAATATCATTGACATAAATCAAGAACAAAAGTGGGCTGATTATTGATCCCTGGGGGACGCCATGACTCAGCTGTTTGGACCGCAGTAGTAGTATACTGCGGTCACGCAGTCGAAAGCCTTGGAAAGGTCTAAGAATACACATAGAGTGTGCTTGCGACCATCAAGGCCCCTGACAATTTTATCGACAAGGCTCACAACTGCTTCTGTAGTCGATTTACCTTTCCTAAAACTAAACTGATTTTTTGAAAGCACATTGTGTTTTTCAAAAAAAGTTCATCATCTATGATAGAAAAAGTTTTTCGAAACTTTTACTGAACATGGGTAAAATAGAAATAGGCCTGAAATTATCTATTGAATGGAGATCTCATTTTTTAAATATTGGTGTTATTTTTGCTGCCTTAAGAGAATTTCGAAAAGTTCCATTTAAAAAAGAAAGGTTGACTAACATTGTTAATAGGCTTAAAACATTCTGATAACATTTCTTAATCAGCCACATCGAAAGATAATTTATATCATTAGATTTTTAGAATTGAGGTGACGGATCAAAGAAGCTAGTTCGTCCTCTATAACCAGAGCTAATGCCATTGAGGCTAGTGGATTATGACCACGAGAAGGAAATGAGGATGACTGTCCCGTTACAGGCCCTTGTTGAGATATTGTAGAGAAGAACTGGTTGAATTCATCCGCCACTCGAGTAGCATCAGTTACTAAATCGTCACGACTCTTTAACGATCTTTTGTTGTGCTTTTATTTATTTATTTATTTTTTAGAATTAATCATGTTCCAGGTCATTTTGGAAACATTACGTGAATTTAAAATGTCTTTGTTAATTTCATAGGCCTTGGCAGTGTTTATCACCTTATTGTATATTTTCTTATATTTTTTAACATATAGTTTGAAGTTTACATTATTTGTACACCTCAATAGTTCGGAGTAAAACTTTAGTTTTTCTCTCGAGACCAAAATTCCTCTTGTAATCCAGTGTCTACTTTTAGGCTGAATACAAGATTTAATTTCTTTAATTGGACAGCACAAATTTATGTGATACAAAAAACAATTTTCAAGTGCATTAAAATTATCCTAGGTCTCGGTCTAGAATATTTCTAGATCTATACATCGGTTTGCTAAATTTTAAAGTTCCAAACTCAAATTTGCTCTTTTGTTATGATGATTATTCTGTTTTACTTTCTTGAAACAAGTATTAAGTTTCCTGTCAATAGAGTTAGAAAATAAATCAAAATTGGTATTTACTTTTGGATTTTCGTCCAAAAAAGCCCAGTTGGCTTTAGAAAGAAGAATTTATCCATATTGTTTTTTCTGAATAATCTTTTCAATTTTTAGTCTTGAAATTATCTGGACTAAGTATGCCATTATAAATAAACATCAACTGAGTATCATAATCTGATAAACCATTAAAAATAGAATTACACACAAGGATATTTTCGTAACGGAGTTCAATTTGTGAACATTTTTGAAGTGGGATCTAGGGAGACGAGACTGAATTACGTGGTCCCCCATTGCTATATTCTAAGTCTTCTACTCTTATTGATCTAAGAAAAGACTATGAACTAGCTATACAGAATAGATGATACGTCCTGTCTCCCGTAATGCAAATTATTCGACTCTGTGTTTTAATGCAATTTCAAACATAGAATCGGTAAAAGTGTCTTTTATCGTGCTGAATGGATTATAACATTGGGTTATAACATTTTGATGAGCTAACCAACAATTACCTTTCATTGTGTGTATACATATTTTTTTTCGAAGACAAAGGGACCTTGTAATATATAGTGTTTGATATTCTTTGGATTTATTTCCAAATATTTCTTTAAAAATATGTTTGTATACAAACCATGTGAGGTGGTTTAATAATGAAAACTAAACAAACTGTTAATTCAAAATCAAATATGACAACCACACAAATTTTGCAGTTAAAACTACTGTGGTATTTTGCTGTATTTGTTAAAAGTAGTTATGTTTCGTTAACACAAAAATTTCATTATTTACCTACTAATAGTGTAAAAAATTACTTGCCTATCTTGGTGGCTAGCAACACAACTTCTCAATTGGATGAATACAAAAATATTTATGTCAAATTTAGTGAATACAGAAGAAGTCTCAAGAACTTAACAAATTCAAATATCCTGGAAGATAATGCTGGTGATGGTGTCAACTCAACTGTGGAGAAGTACAATGTTAAATTTACGGACATCAACGGTCAAGAGGTGCACATAACCCTAAACAGAACAGTGATACATGGTGGAAGTCCTGGTGATGACTTTACCAAATTTTTACATAATGTTGTAAAAATCCCAGCTGCTGATGAACCTTACTCAGTTTTGGTATTGGCATTGAAAGATTCTGATATGGTTGGCGTCTGTTCAGGTTCACTCTTGACTCGACAGTGGGTCTTGTCAGCAGCTCATTGTTTAACCGTTCCAAATCCAAGTCCTAACGAACTGCTTGTGTATGCAGGAGGATATACTGTTGACGAGGTATTAAAGAACCAAATGCCAGAGGGGTCTCAAGTGGCTAAAACCGCATTGTTCCACGCACATCCCGCGTTTAGTGCGGATTCGAAGGACGCTGATATTTTGGTCATTAAGGCAGGGCCTTTTAACCTAACGGATAAGGTGAATACCGTGAGGCTGTCGAAAGAACCTTGGACTTACCACAGCTACAGAGAATGCAAGTTCACCGGTTATGGTGCAGTTCAGTTGAATGTAAAAAGTAGTGAAGGATATGAGAGGAAGACTCATAGTATACTTGCAAAATCCCCTTGTATCTGTTCATTCAAGATGCGAAGTACCTTTGGATCTGACAAGTCTAAGCGTTATATTTGCTCCAAACCACAGGATTCTTCTCTATGTCCGGGTGATTCGGGTGGTGGCTTGGTCTGCGATGGTCAAGTAAAGGCGACCGCAATGCAACTGTGTCAAATAGTGGATATTGAAACCTGTGACATAGATTTTTTTCCGACCAAGTTAGAATGTCCATCTAAAAATAATCTCGTTATATTTCAAGACATATGTCCCTTTGTACGGTGGATAAACAAGCATGTCAATATTTTTAATGATTCAGAAATGTCAGCCAAATGCGTGTATACAGGAAATCAAGGCACAAAGAATATATCTCGGACATTTTTAAGTATATTTTATTTGATTAGTTTTATAATTATTTATATTTACTATCTCATTGTGTTTTATTAATTCCTCTTATATTTATTTAAATCTAATTGTAGTGTCCCTGTATTTATACGAGTGTCTTAATTAATAGATGAAGGCCTATAAATATTTTTATGTCAATTCAAATTGTTACAACACATAATATTATACAACAATTTATTCATTATTAATGATAAATCTGTCAAAAATCGTATTTGCACCAACATGGTTTAAACCAGAATAATTTAATATAGAGTTTAATAATTGAAATTAAAAATTAGCTAAGAAATTAGTTTACTTCATCAGCAAAAGAGGCATTTAATCTACAGATTATTTCAAATTTTACTTCATTGTTGGGCTAAACCACATTTTTAAGATTAATTTTCTATATTTTGTCGAGGCTACGACCATTTTTGTGTGAACTGGAGAAACAAGTTAGAAAGAGATCATAATTAAATTTAATTACCCAGCAAAACCGACTGAGAGTAGGCCTAAATAATATTGATGTTTGGATGAATAAGAGTTTTTCGTTTCGTTCCAACCTAGTAAAAATCCAACAGTAGGAAAAATATTTTCTCCTGTATTAAAGTTGTTGCATTCCAGCATCTGTACAATATACTGTATATATTTTTTTTAAATTATGGAAATATAACGTCAGTCAGCACTGTCGTTCTATTTTACCGATTGCCTTCATTTTGGTTTCAAATGAAAGGCATTTGTTTACAAATCAGCCATCAAATATTAAAAGTTACTTAGCTTTGGTATTTTTCACGTCTTACTCAAAAATGTTGTCCTTATATACATTTCTAATGGGGATAGGAAACGTAATGTTACCATTTATTTTTAAGTTTCTCCGGTGTTAATTAACCTACTTTAAATTAAAAATTAATCATCAAAAAATGCATGTATTTTCATATAATAAACATCACTGTACAAATACACAAAGGTTATATTTCAAACAATATAAAATTAGCTGATAATCTATTTACACATTTAATTCAAAGCAGTCAAATACAACTCCTCCGTGCTTATATCGCTATTCTCTTTGAGTTGATCATTGTGCCTTCTTATTATTACACCCTCATCCGTCTCTATCAGGTACATTTCTGAGTCTTTTGACTACTTTTCCCATACTTTTCCCATTTCCCACCTTCGACACTTATCATTATACATTCTTGCAAGAACCATGTCACTCACGCTCAACTGTCATTCCTTTGTCCATTTTAGTACATACTGGATATTCCTTACCTGTACAATTATCTTTTGGAGCTAGTGACTAAGTCTAGATTGTAATTTTCTTCCCAACATTGATTCGGCTGTACGTTGACCCGTTGAAGTGTTAGGAAATAGACGGTTTGCTGTTAAAATGTTGTTTAGCTTCTGATTCAAAGAACCTGGCACGCTTCCATCAGATTTAACAATTGGCACTTCTCAATCACTTCTCCTGTGTAAGTAGACAATTTCAATTTAGTTTTATTCAACTTCCTGTTCTCGTGTATTTTATTAAAATCGTATTCTGACATTGTAGAAACTCTTGTTTCTTGATGTCTGAAGTTGATCTTGTATCATATTCAAAAGTAACAGGATGATTGTCTATTAGGCAATGAACAAAGATGTTTTGTTGCTTAGGGTTGATTTCTGGTAATGTAACAACAGTTTTTAGCTGATTGAGTGTCAAATGAGGTTCATCAGATGAGGTTCATCAGAATCCCACCCTGACTGAGTACTGTCTTGAAATTGAAAAGCAGCCGCATTTGTAAATTGTTTCAAACCCTGATTTTTCTTATATTTGTCCAACACATAATTTATGTTTCCAATTCTTTCACAAAAATGACTTGTAGCAGACTTAAAAAAACAATCTTGAGATATATGTTGAATAGCTCTACACCTGAAGCATTGTTTACGTTCTAACGGATTTATACGTCGTTGGTCCTGTTTCTTAAGAACATTAATCATTTCAACCTTTTGAATCAGATCAGCCTCAGCCAATGCCATTTCAGTTGCTTCAGCAAGTTGTATACAATCCACAATGACATATTATTTTGGCTCTTCAAAATGTCATTAAGTATTAGTTTATTTCGAAACCCAGAGACAAATTGCTGTTGAATAGGTGTATTCTGCGTGTTAGTTTTACAATTTTCACATTTAAATTGACAATATTTAGCCAATTTAATTAATAACTGACTCAACTTCATGTTATTTTCTTGAAGTGAAACTATGCTCCACTGTAATGATACTTGGCTTCGGATTTAGTATTGATTTCATAGTAGATGTTATAAACTCAAAACTATTCTCAGCAAGTTTTTCTGGACTGAATTGGTCTCTAAGTTCCTGATACGTAGCAATTCCCATGGTATGTATAGTAATTTAAGTTTTCTTGGATTCATCATTTTCATCAATATCCAGTATGGAAAAATAATTCTCAAGACGGCCAATGTAAGAGTGTCATGACTCGTATTCTTGATTAAATCTTTCAAATGTTATACTACATAAACTCTCTTTAAAACATCTCTATTCTTTTCTCCTGATGGGACTATTGTCTTGTCTTCTTTTTCTTTTTGGAATTTTCCTCATCACCACTATTAAATTCCATCACTAAAATAAGTATTTATTATAAGAAATTCTGTGAAATGTTAAAGAATGAATTAGACGTAGAAAAAAAATGAATACCTAACAAATAAAATTAATAACTGTAATGGGGATTCTTCACAATATTGTAAAATAATAAACAGTGTAATTAAAGGTACAAATAACAAAAACGTGAGTAAAGTAGAGCTTGATAGTAGAGTTTTGATAACCGAGCCTAAGCAAATACCGGAAGAGGTAAATCAATATCTTATCTCGGTTCAAGGACAGACCAACAATGTTAGAACTAGAAACTTTGATCTCTGCATGCCGGGCCCGGGCCTTTCCCGTATATCCACAATATTTTTTGTATTACACCAGTAACAATTCCTGAAATGCTAGAAGTTATAAAAAAACTAAAGAACAAAAAGTCTACAGGTTTCGATAAAATATCTGTTCAAACAATTAAAACTATTGACTGTCATGTAGCACCTATTCTAGTGCATTTAATTAATCTAAGTTTTGAAACAGGCAAATTTCCTGAAGTTTTGAAAAAAGTACAATTATACCATTATTTAAAAAGGGATCCTGAGCAAAAATGGATAATCTAAGACCCATAAGTTTACTGTCAGTGTTTTCAAAGATTTTTTAGAAACTTATGAAAAAAAGACTTAATATCTAGATAAAATAAATTTTTTAGCCCAAACCAGTTTAGGTTTATGTGTTTACTGAAGCATAGTTGCTCAGTATCATTAAAAATCAAATTTTACCTCTTCAGAATTATTTTGATAGTGACCGTCTCTACATGAAACCAGGTACATTTTATTTGTTTATTTTATTAAAAATAATACAACTACGATACTTTAAAAGTCCAGAATATCTTACAGTAGAAATGTTAGTAATAATTGTTTTATTATACGATTTTGTTATACAATAATTAGGCTTCAGTGAAATGTTTACCAAACTATGTTACTGCACATTATTTTGTTATTCACATAACACATTTAATGCAGCACGATTTAAGAATTTACTGTAATTCTCGTAGGATTATTCATCATTGATGCCAAACCATTATTTTACAGTAAGCTAGTATAATTATATACATAGTTTTTGTCGCACAAAAGATCTATGTTTATGTCTCCAATATAAATAATATCGTTTTGTATATTTGAAATAACATTGGACAATTCTTCTATAAAACTATTCTCTGAAAATGTATGAAGCTGTATAGATACAGTAAGTTAAAATAAATATTATGGTATTTTATTCTTAAAAATAATAGGTCAGCCGTTATCATTTGCATATCTACTTGGGTAACGTCTATTTCTTTGTAAACATAACACATGACCCCACCTGACCTATAACTGTCATTACAACAGCTAAAACTATTATACTCAAGAATTTTGTACAGATTAACTTCGTTATTCATGACCCAAATCTCGCTGCACAATAATATGAATTCTACCTTTAATTAACTCCAAATCTGCAATAAAGTTTTGAAAATTTTGCCTCAGACTTCGAATATTTGCATATAATATATTAAGTGAATTATTGTTACTTGTACCGCTAGTTTTATATTCAAATCTTCCTTACATTGATTTTAATTTTTATGAATCATAATATTAAAGTTGTTTTTTATACATTACAAAGGAAATAATTCTGCTTGTTTGGATAAAGATTAAACATTTTCATGAGTTTAATCATAATACTAACTCTCAACAAAATCATCTCCAATTCTGTCCACAACAGCCGTGCTTGGACTATAGTCATAAAGTCATGTTGAACTAAATTGAGACTGAAGCGTTATTATGGTTTGGTTTGGGATTATCAAGTAATTATGTTTTTTTTTTTTTTTTTTTTAATTTTCCTCAGTCATTCACGTTCTGAGAGAACTATCGAAATATTGTCCATCTCAGATACCGATGAGGTCATATTATGGAGTAACTTACCCAGCTCTTTCTTATGCATTGGCTTGAGGGGAGGTTGTAATAACAAAAACCTTTCCAGAACCTTTTTTAAAGTAATCGATTAATTCCGAAACTGCAATGTAGAGTCGTGTGGACTATCATCGGAAAATCTTAAATTGTTAACACTGTCTTGCCATCATAATTGAGAAACGTGTGACTTTTAAATTAAAAAGGTATCTTGTGACAGGTAATATAGATTGTTGTGTGACGAGATGCTGGGAGATCTACCGAACTATGGTTCGGATTCCACGTAAAGCTGTAAGTTCCTTAGTTGCCCTGGATATTTGGCTAGTAATAAATGGCCATTTCTGAAGATCAGTCAAACTCAGTTAGTAACCAGACTACAGAGGTCATCTATACTCATTCTACACTCATACAATCATTCATATTCGCTTTAAAATACGCAAAATTTGTGTCGGCGTCTCATATGTAAGAATTTGTCCATGAACGATTGGCTTTCAGGCAGAAGTTCTATTCGTCAACAGACTGCCGAATTCGATTTAAAATTTCTGATCATGAATTGCATTTAAAGCGGAATAAAACAGTTGTAATAAAAAAGCCATTTACATTATTATGAAGGGTTTATGACATACGATTGGAAAATTGCACATGAAAATTATCCCGAGTGAGACTAGAGGAGCAAATATAAATAATTTAGGAAGGAGTGGATGTGACAATAATGTACAAATAAATTTTACCCTTTTAAGTGTCAATGTTTTAACTCTGACCGTTACAATAAATATAAATTGTCTTATGCAATAAAAAATCACTATTGTATATATAAATACTATAGAATATAAAATCAGTTTTTCAAATCTTTGTTTTTATTTCCTTGGCTGAAATCTAACAGCGTTGATTTAAAGCCTGTTTGTATATCAACCAGGTGTTTTTTTTTTTTTTTTTTTTTTTTTTTTTTTTTTTTTTTTTGTAAGAGAAAAACACGCTGTTAAATCAACATTAATATGATAACCAAGAAAAAATTTGTAGTTACTAATATTGTGATTTTGTTGTTGTAGTATTTTAGGAAAGTAGCAATGTTTAGTCTACACGCTAAAGTCATCATACTTCTATTACTATTAGTATCAACATTTACTTGCCTAACGTCAAACAGCATAACAGTTTATCTCGATGGAAATATAGATCGTCATAGCAAAACTAGTCAAGGAAGAAGAAATCTTAGAAACTTGATAAATTCAAATATACTGGAAAAGAAGGTTGGTGATGGTGTCAGCCCAACTGAAGAAAAGTACAACGTTACATTGACCGACATGAACGGCCAAGAGGTGCGCATAATCCTAAACAGAACATTGATACATTGTGTAAAGACTGTTTTAACAGCAAGAGCGAGGGAAGATGCATTTTTAAAAACATCAGCTGCTGAGAATCCTTACTCAGTTTTAATAGTGGGTTTGCAAAATGATAATGTCGTTGGAATCTGTTCAGGTTCACTCTTGACTCGGCAATGGGTCTTGACAGCAGCCCATTGTTCAGAGGTACAGCCAAAGCCCGACTCAATGCTTGTGTATGTAGGAGGATATAATGTTGATGAGGTATTAAAGAAGCAAATGCCAAAGGGGTCTCAACTGGCTAAGACCACGGAGTTCTACGTACATCCCAACTACACTCAGAATATCACCGACGGTGATATTTCGGTCGTCAAGGCTGGGCCTTTTAATCTGACGGATACAGTGAACATTGTGAGATTGTCGACAGAACCATGGGCGTACCAAAGCTACAAAGAGTGCAAGTTCACCGGTTATGGCATAGTTCAGTTTGATGTAAAAAGTGACGACGACGCTGTGAGGAAGACTCATGTTTTACCTGTCAAAAACCCTTGTATATGTTCATCCGAGTTGCAAAATATTTTTAAGCCCGAGGAGGTCAAGCGGTATATTTGCTCTAAGCCACTGGAGGATTACGGTATATGTCTGGGCGATTCAGGGAGTGGCTTGCTCTGCGATGGTCAAGTGAAGGCGGTCGCCATGCAAATATTATTAATGCAGGACAGTGATACTTGTGACCTTTCTCAGCCGACATCTGAGTTTCGATGTGGGTCCAAAAATATGCTCACTATATTCATAGACACTTATCCCTTTGTACAGTGGATAAACAGTCATGTCAAACTTAATAACGATTCAGGAAGTAAAGGAACAAAGAATCAATGTTATTTAATCTTAAGTATATTTTCTTTTATACATTTTCTCATTACATGTAGTTATTAGCTAATTATTGTGTTATTAATTTCTCTTACATATTTATATTCTAAATTAGTGTCTTTGTATGTAGACGAGTATCTTAATCATTAAAAGAAGGCATGTAAACTAATTTTTGAAGACAGTTAACATTATTACAAAACAATATTATATTATATATAACAAACCAAGGGACACTTCTGCACGCCAACCCCGACTCTCGCTGCGCTCGATACACCTCAGCCTTCGGTCTCAACATAAATAATAGTGGATTAACGGCATAACGTAAAATCACAATATATTTACAGTATCTCACTCACACTAGTTGCGTTGCTTCCTATTTGTTAGTATAAATAACCAACGATATTACCCTTATAAAATCAATGGTATTACAACTCAAACGTGTTTGTTTAGTTTGTTTTTGTTTGACAGGTGAACATTAAACTCTTTCATATCGATAGCATCGATATGAAAGAGTTTAATGTTAAGTATCGATAGGATAATGTAAAACATACGAAATATAAATGTTTATTTATTTACAGAACAGCTGTTATTAATTTAATTCCAATGAAAAAAATTAAATTTTAAGGGGTTGTTTGTACCCCTTAGGTATGAAATTTCGAAAAATCCTTTCTTAGTGGGTCCCTTCGATACTAAAGCTAACTTCCGTGTAAATCCGTTCGGTGGCTTTTGAGATTTTTGATCAGTCGGACCGTGAGTGAGTTGTATAATAGCAACGGGATATATTCTTTAGCAGTATGACTATGAATATTAATTTGGGGGCAGTGGAGCCCTTAAACATAGTCTTTCCTACAATCTGATGGTATATTAGTAATTAAGAGACGAATACCTTTATTTGATGTATTAGTTTATTATACTAATACACCCTCACTTTAGTGTATTAGTTTAAAATTACCCAATGTTGGGTTTTTGAGTATATTTTTTATTTGGGAGGAGGCCAATGTACAGTGGTAGATAGTACCACTGTACGTGTATGGGTGGGCGTGTGAGGGCAGTAAATGATCTGTTTAAATTCATTCAGAAGTTTACGGATTTCACTCTCTCTCTCTCTCTCTCTCTCTCTCTCTCTCTCTCTCTCTCTCTCTCTCTCTCTCTCTCTCTCTCTCTCTCTCTCTCTCTCTCTCTCTCTCTCTCTCTCTCTCTCTCTCTCTCTCTCTCTCTCTCTCTCTCTCTCTCTCTCTCTCTCTCTCTCTCTCTCTCTCTCTCTCTCTCTCTCTCTCTCTCTCTCTCTCTCTCTCTCTCTCTCTCTCTCTCTCTCTCTCTCTCTCCCTCCCTCCCTCCCTCCCTCCCTCCCTCCCTCCCTCCCTCCCTCCCTCCCTCCCTCCCTCCCTCCCTCCCTCCCTCCCTCCCTCCCTCCCTCCCTCCCTCCCTCCCTCCCTCCCTCCCTCCCTCCCTTTTCCGAAATGTGGTGGTATAATATGATTTAGGAGATAAATACCTATAGTTTCATACCCCACTTTTTGCATAAGTCGAAATGATTTCATATTGTTTTTTCTGCTAGAAGTTGATAACACTGGACGTATAGGAGCCTCTGAGGACAAAATAAGTCCTCAGAGGCGTCCAAAAACGCGTATCTCGCGATATCGTCACATGGGCAAAATAGCAACAGCAAGCAACAAATAAACGCAAAATTACTGTTCTTATTCCCTTAGTTGAAATTCCGGCTGGTTAGTGGTAAATACCTTCCTTACTATTTAACTGAAAACTTCCAAGTGATTGGTAGATTTAGCTACCCGTATTTAATAGAATAATCAAACCAGCTGATTTCGCCCATGTGACGTCCAGTCAACCGCGCAGCCTCGTCGTGATACCTACCGTATGTTCTAGTTACCGTGGTTCTGGATCACTGTTATGAACACTACACACAGAAAGGGTAACACATGGAGGTAGAGTAGTTAGAATCACCCATCTGACGTCACAGTCAACTGCGCTGCCTCGTCGTGATACCTAACGTATGTTTTAGTTACCGTAGTTCTGGATCACTGTTATGACCATTACACACAGAAAGGGTAACACATGGAGGTAGAGTAGTTAGAATCACCCATCTGACGTCACAGTCAACTGCGCTGCCTCGTCGTGATACCTAACGTATGTTTTAGTTACCGTAGTTCTGGATCACTGTTATGACCATTACACACAGAAAGGGTAACACATGGAGGTAGAGTTGTTAGAATCACCCATCTGACGTCACAGTCAACTGCGCTGCCTCGTCGTGATACCTAACGTATGTTCTAGTTACCGTGGTTCTGGATCACTGTTATGAACATTACACACAGAAAGGGTAACACATGGAGGTAGCGTTGTTAGAATTACCCATCTGACGTCACAGTCAACTGCGCTGCCTCGTCGTGATACCCAACGTATGTTCTAGTTAACGTGGTTCTGGATCACTGTTATGAACATTACACACAGAAAGGGTAACACATGGAGGTAGAGTTGTTAGAATCACCCATCTGATGTCACAGTCAACTGCGCTGCCTCGTCGTGATATCTAACGTATGTTCTAGTTACCGTGGTTCTGGATCACTGTTATGAACATTACACACAGAAGGGGTAACACATGGAGGTAGCGTTGTTAGAGACACCCAGTAACAATATAGATGAAATAGCACTAGCAACTCCATGATGTGAAATAACCGTGTCATAGCGCCAACCTAGTGATCGTGGGCTTACTACCGAGGAGGGCATCTACACTTCTCTCAGGGACTTCGGCACTCATCGGGGTTGTGTAAAGAAAAAATAAATCTCTGCCATACATAGCTTGAGGCTCTACTTGAAGGGAAATTCGCACTTCCTGTCATCGTGCAGTTCATCTACTTGGTTGGCGTGTGCCTACAGAGTTATTGTACTCCAATAATATTTAGATAATTTACGTAATAAAAGTTACTTATATATAGTTTGAATTATCGCGGAAATCATTCAACACCCAATTAAATGGTTACCAATACCAAATTCACGTGAGTTTATTCATAGGCTTTTGATAAAAATGACTCGTAATAGAAGGAAAAGGTCCCCTAAGGTTCGTAGTGGACAGGTCATTGTTCACACATGTGTACATACGTTCAATTTGTGCAGGCTGAAAACTAAAGTTCCCTAATAGCAATCTTATTCCCGTCTCCAAGACTGATAACACGCTTGGCGAAACTACTGTCCGATTCAAAATTATGGACCCCCGAGTTTAAACTGTCATGGAATGAAAACAAAAAAAGATATCACTATGAGAGTTACATTGAAATTTTTGAAATTTAATTCTGCGTTTAGACATGTAAGAAATATTTTTTTGGATTACAACTTCCTATTTATTTTTTAGTTGCAATAAAAAAGTACCGGTTTTTGTGTGCTTTTCAACCAATCCACAACTTTAAAAAATCATAAGTCAAAAACTTGCACTCCAATCGAAACCAAATTTTAACACAAGCTAGCCACAAGAGTTCTTTAATTTTTCATATAACGGTATAATTTTATGTTTTTATGAAAAAAAGTTGTTATCAAATTACCAAGATAACTTTTTCTCTCGACTGAGAAGATGGAAAAAAATATTTTTCTTGCGTTATGGAGACTTGATAGTAATTAACTTGAATATATTATTTAGTAAACTACAATGAAACAGGTTTAATTCATACTACAATTTATTTGGAGAGGAATTTCGATTTCCCGCGAGCGGCTCCTTCTCGGCAGAACTCGCTTACCGCTCGACAACCACCACACCGGTGCGCGTCAGCCACGATGATGCGGCCGCCCGCTGATAACCTTACCATTTCCCATTAATGCCATTAGTTAAAATGTCTCCTCATCGGCTGATTCGTCATATTCTGAAGAGTCAGATGTCTCTCCTATATTTATTACAAGTGGGTCGGCTGTAGGAATATCGTCGCTTAAGTTGAATTTTTTCCAATAATGTTGAACTCGCTTACCGCTCGACAACCACCATGATGACGCAGCCACGATGACGTGACCGCTCGGGAATTCCTCCTACTGTTAAAGTATCTCCACATTGTGACTCATTGCAACCCTTGGAAAGGTATTTCCCTTGTTCTCAGAAGAGGCCAATGACAATGGATAAAAGGAATCTTAGGTTCAATATCGGTTATTCTGTCGTTAGTGTTGGATGTGCGAGCGTTAACTTTACACCATGCCTCCAAGACCTCCTATATCTGAAGGCGAGACTGCAATGATCTTAAGTGCAATTTGTTTTTTTAAGTTGGAAGGGGAACAGTTAGGGGATAAACGTTACCCAGTGTATGAAAAGGTGTCAACGTGTTTGGGAATATCAAAGTCAACGGTGAAGAGGATTAGCGCTTCTCAAAAAGAAAACGCAGATTGTGTTTCACCCGGTTCACGACGCAAGAGGCTGTGTACATCTGGACCAGGACGACCTTCAATTAAGCTGGATGACTTTACATATGGAATAATAAGGCGAAGTATACATGACTTTTACCTGAAAAAAATGTTTCCGACAATAGAATGCCTTCGAAAAAAACTTTCTGAAAACATTACCAATTTTCCAGATATGTCAAAATCAACTCTTCTAAGAATTGTCAAGAAAATTGGATTCCGTTTTAAAAAACTAAACAGAAAGCCTGTCTTGATGGAGTCGACCACCATTGCTGCATCACGTCACACCTATCTCAGGAAAATGAAAGAACTTCGTTCTCAAGGTTACAAGTTGTTTTTTACTGATGAAACTTGGTGCGGACAAAACCATACGAAGACCCACGGATGGCAAGAAAATATCATTGAAGCTCTTCAGAATAGTTATAGTAATTACGATCAGTATCGAGGACATATACAAGAGATATATGGATGGCGTGGGGGATTTAAAACCCCATCCGGTGCTGGAAAGAGAGTAATCATTTTACACGTCGGAAGTGAAGATGGGTTTTTACCTGGCACTGAGCTCTGTTTTGTAGGAAAAAAAGGTACCGGTGACTATCATAACGAAATGAATTCGGATCACTACGAAGAATGGTTTAAAAAAGTCCTTAGTCTCTTGCCAAATAAATCTGCCATTGTGATTGATCAAGCTCCATATCATACTATGATTGATAAGTCCACCAAAAACCCTTCCATGAGGTGGAGAAAAAATGAAATCATATCTTGGATTGAAGAAAAGAACATTGCATTACCAGAGTATGTCACATCTCATGATCAACTAACAAAAGCCGAATTAATCGTCCTATCAAGGCCATACTTCCAAACACCGGTAAAGAGACTGGAAATTTTAAAACAACAACTCCGACCTGACGTCCAACTCGTTTGGTTACCTGTTGCGCACTGTGAGTTGAACCCAATCGAATTAATTTGGGCATATGTCAAGAACAAGGTTGCGACTGTTAATATATCGAACGCCATGGAGAAAGGAAGAAGTATGGATGTGATGAATACTCTTTGTCAGGAAGCTTTACGTTCTGTGACCCCTGAACTGTGGAAAAAGTGTATATCACATGCCGAAAACATTGAAAAACATTATTGGAAAAAATTCAACTTAAGCGACGATATTCCTACAGCCGACCCACTTGTAATAAATATAGGAGAGTCATCTGACTCTTCAGAATATGACGAATCAGCCGATGAGGAGACATTTTAACTAATGGCATTAATCAAGAAACAGTATATTATTTAACTACTTTACAATTATTAAAGACAAGACGATTCAGCAGATGAAACATAATATATATAATAGTACCATTTTGTAAATATTAAAGATAAGACGAGTCAGCAGATAAAACAAAAGAAGCATGAGAAACTGTAAAATAAAACAATTTATTTTGTAAATATTTGTAAATACTATACCATTTTTAAACCTGCCGTTGGAGGTCCAAAGCCCTCATGAGAAAAAGGTAGTAGTCCAGTGCTGGCGCCGTCGTTCTTGTGTGATACTGTCGCGCAGGACTGACCTGTGAGTAACAACTAGGCTACTTATTTTGAAGGGACACTGTGGATTACAATTTTATTATCATAATACATCTTTTAAGTCGTAAGTATAAACAGTTTCTGTTAAAATTGATCAAACTTAAAATGGCAAACCATGAATTGATTGGTATAAATATAGATTGAAAGTACTAGTTTGTGGAGAGGTGACTTGGCGTCGCCCGAGCAAGGACTGCGGTGTTTAGGAACAAATAACAATATTGGTAAACATTCAATTACATAATAAACAGTATAAATTTGGCATTAGAGGACAGACGTGTTCTTGGATTGAGTCCTATCTTTTAAATAGGATTCAATATGTTAAAATTGAACAAGATCTCATTAAGTATCGTTCTGAATACCTCCAGGTTAAAATAGGAGTCCTTAAGTTCCGTTCTCATTCCCTTACTTTTCTAATATTTACTAACGACCTTCCTCTTTTTCTATGCGTGATTACCAGCCCAATCAAAAATTCACGTATTGTTTTGTTTGCAGACGATACAAGTATGTTATTTAGAACAATTGATCCGGGGTCTTCATCACTAATCGAATGGTTTTTAGCAAATGAGCTTCTTCTAAATAGCCTAAAATCCAAAATCACACAGTTTTCTGTCCAATCATCCCGTCAGCATCACTATATCGATCTCCAGTTGAAGGAAGTTGTCCTAAACTCACAATTGTGCACAACGTTTTTAAGTGTTATTATCCATAACAAACTGAAATGGCACTCACATATTGATCACCTTTGTAAAAAGCTGAATTCCTCCATTTATGCTTTGAAGCAACTACGTTGAGTTGAAAGCAGGTAAATTATGTTGGCTTCCTACCATGTAATTTTATAATATGTTTTGTCATATGGAATTATTTTTGGGCATTCACAAGGCAGAAATGAATATAACAAAAGAAGGCTCTCAGAATTAATATCACTGTCGTGGTCTTCTGGGTCTGACCGTGTCAAACTATGTTCACTATCTACAACGTACTCGTATAAACTAATGGATCGCGCGCTGTATGGCAGGACAGCGGTCCGATACCAACCGGCCGCCAATCCAGTCAGCCCAGGCGCTCTGTTATATGGCACTATCTAATTGCGTTTTGAAGGCTTTTGAAGCAAATAAGAGTATTTTTTGGGACAATTAAGTTTAAACGTCACTTGTTAGTACAGTCCTAGGTTAGAATGCATTTCATTTTTAACGAAATGAAATCATTAGCAGAATAAATCGTTCCAAAATGAATTAAACAAAACAACTTAGATGAACTATTAGTGTCTTTATTAAAATAAATATATAACACATGCATGAAAATTTAAAAAAGGCACACTATAAATTGGCTATATTAAACTGTCGATGAATTTATTTCAAAAGTAACAAAAACTATAGCATCACAGTTTTATTGATTTTCAGGTAATCTTCATAATTTAAAACAGCTTCTATATATATGTTACAGTGTGTTTTCTTGAATTTGATATACAATTTATATACGTAATAGGCCTCATTACATAAATATTTGAAAGTATAACACTAATTACTTCAATATTAACATATAGTGTTTAAACATAATATAAAAAAATTTTACTAAAAAAACTGGAATAACAGAATTATATATGCTTCCATAAACAATCATATAGATTACCTAATAAGTAAAAACAAATCATATATTAGTACTAGGGGACACTCCTGCACGCTTCGTGTGCCAACCCCGACTTTCGCTGCGCTCGATAATCCTCGGCCTTCGCCCTCGGCACAGACTTTGACTACAATTAATAGTAGATTATCCGCATGACGTAAAATCACAATATTAAATTTATTTACAGTATTTCACTCACACTATTGGCGTTGCTGTCTAATTAATAGTATAAATACCCAATCGTATTACTTAGACTATTTCGAACGTGTTTATTTCATTTGTTTTTGTTTAATAGCTGAAGATTAAACTCTTCATGCATCGATAACGTAATGTCAAATAATATAGAAAATAAAAATGTTTATTTATTTACAAAAAAGCTGTTATTAATTTACTAAAATCAACCCAATGTTATTCTTATGGATAAAAGGAAATTTTTAGGGGCTGTTTGTACCCCTTAGGAATTGAAAGTTGAGAAAGGAATTAATTTGATTGCCAGCCAATTAAAAAATTAAAGATGATGGTGTAATGTTTGATGGATTAATTTACCTAAGGAAGTACGAAACAAAGGGAAAATTGCTTTAGTGGGCCGAGGATAAAAAACGTTGAGATCAGAAACGTGTTGAGATATTTTCACACTTCCGAAACCACAATTTTCCTATCAAGAACATAAAAGTGATGGTTGCTTTTTTCTTTGTCTACTAGGGAAGTTTTAAAAAAATCCATTCATTATCAAAATACATTTGCTAATTATTATCAAATATGTTTAGTATTATTTAATTGTTTTTTAAATATATTGTTCAATGTTCATTTTATTATTGTTAGCACTGTATTCAAAATATTGATTTAAATTTCCGTATTAAAATAAATTAAACCATGTATACTCGTATTTACCACCACTGAACCACCAAGTCCAATTATCCCGTCTTTGAACCCTCTTACAGTGGTGGTTGTACGATACAGCCTAGTCTTGTGCAGAGGGGCCACGGCTTGTAACCAAAGTCGAATGAGTGTTATTTACAGCCATGTCTCCCGTAATATGGAATCATCGATTCATCGACCGATAGATTTACTTCATTCGGAAAAATACTTAAACCACTTTTCATTTAGCACATTGAAAAGAGGCATTACTTTGGAAAACCGACAATTGTCAAGATTGTTACTATCACACAAGTGGATGTACGAGCCATCTCGTATTTCTTGATCTGGCTGAATCAATTACGGGGAATTGCTCTAGACAAAGCTTTAATATTTGTGTCGGGTCTTTCATCCCAGTACATACGATACTTTGGTACCTGAAGTTACATATCAAATTCAAAACTTTATTGTCATAAAATAGTTCAAAAAATTCAACTGTATCGTCATATTCCAAATTTAAAAGCCAATTGGGAAGCTGGAGTGCTTGTTTTGGTTCCAAAATATCATCACTGTCGGTGCGCCAGTTACGCAACTTGGATCTTTTATTATTGTTAGTGTCAGTTACTAGTCGCTTAGAGATGTTTGGCTTGGGATAAGTATTACAAATATTTGCCCGATCACTTATGTGATAATTGGATGAAGATGGTTAGTAGGAATAGAATGGTTTGTAGAAGCGTTGTTAGTGTCGACTGTCTGTAGTTCAGTAACTAATCTAAGTGAGCTGTTTGGCTTGGGATAGTAAACATTAGAATGTGTTGACCCATTAGTTTCATGGACGGTTGAATGGAACTGGTTAATAGAAACATTGTTACTGCAATCTGCTATTTCACTAGGCTTCTTTCCTTCAGTTTAGAATATATTAAATATTTCTGGAATTACGTCTTTGACGATTTCACCCTCAATGAGTTGTTTTACAGTTGTTTCGGCTCATAGCAGTATGTTTCGGCTCCTAGCAGTATGTTTCTGCTCCTAGCAGTATGTTTCGGCTCCTAACAATATGTTTCGGCTTCTAGCAGTATGTTTTGGCTCCTAGCAGTATGTTTCGGCTTCTAGCAGTATGTTTTGGCTTCTAGCAGTATGTTTCGGCTCCTAGCAGTATGTTTCGGCTCCTAGCAGTATGTTTCTGCTCCTAGCAGTATGTTTCTGCTCCTAGCAGTATGTTTCGGCTCCTAGCAGTATGTTTCGGCTCCTAGCAGTATGTTTCGGCTTCTAGCAGTATGTTTCTTGGAAGATGATCGAGATTGTCATTAGTTTCTTCTCTGCTATCCTCTTCAGACTGAGTACCAGATGGCAGAATTGTTATAAATCGGGATAAAACTAAATCATGTTCCATCGATGCACCTGCTATCTCATCCACAGTGAATCTGAAACTTAAAACCCAATTTAAAAATACATGTACTGTGTTCTTACTGATCCCAAATGGGAACAAGAAGATTTATGCATTCATTGGCATGTAATAACAAATTAATAGCAAATGATAAATCTATTTGTATACTAGATTAAAATTTTAAAAACAATTGTGGATAGCTGTTTTACAAATATAACTAATTTTAACAATCAAAAACACTTACCTTGTATTTGAAGACATAGTTTTGTAAATCATAACCTCTTTAACTTGGCCAAACATCTTTAACGTCGGCATTGGTGGCGCAGTGCTGTAACCTAGCTACTTAGGGACAAAGTGTTTGGGAAATTGTAGGCGATAGGTTGGATGCTCGGTCCTCTTAATACTGACATGGCGTCCGCTCAATGGTTGCTATCGGCATGATTTTTAATTTTTAAATTTTTTGGGGAGTTTTCGACCACGAGAAATCGATTGGCACCGGTCTCAACACTGTGAAAATTTGTATTTTTATGCCCTAGAGGCTCCTAGACGTCCCCGTGTGGGAATTATTTAACAATTTATTGTTTAGAAAAACATGTGCTGTTTTGAACATGTGTTCGTGTTTAATTCCAACTTATATACTTTGTCAGATTGTGTTTTTACTATCCCTGTTTTTATTTTTAACTCCTTATTAATTGGATAATGTTAAACTAGTACGCCCAATTAGGTATCGAATTACGGTATTCTTATCTTAATCACTAATATACAATCCGATTTAAGAAAAGACTATGCTTAAGAATCCTGGTGAGGCCGTAGGACGATCTTCCTCACGAGGCGACATGCCTAGATCAATAAATGGGACTGTAGTAGAGTGCCTTGGTGAGGCCGAAGGCCGAACATTCCGCCTCGAGGCCGCAGGCCGAGTTCCATAAATGGACTAAAGGTAAATGTGGAATACCTCCGAAACGAAATTTTATTAATGACATACAAGGAAGAGCAACAACAAACGATCCTCAGAATCCTCTTCAGTTTGCAAAATTCAACTGAGTGAAGCTCGGTCTCCTAGTACTTGATTTATTAATTCAAGTACGGCTTTAACTTTCAAAACATGTGCTTTTATAATAAACAAAGGAAAATATATCATACTAGGCTACTTAAAATTGTCCGAGGGAATAGTACACTTCTCTAAAATCTATGCCTGCATCTTTTAAGGACTGTCTTTGAGACTTATTAACAGTCATTGCAAAACAAAAATTAGTAGGGAGCTGTACTATTTTGAATTGGAATGGATAGTATGTAGGAATTAATTGGATTCTAGGAATAAATACAGATTCTCCTCTAGTACTGCTAGTAATAATAGTTGCTTCAATAACATTTTTATGGAGAGCAGTTACTCGTAAACGTGTACCACTGCATAATTTTGGTGGAAAAAGGTTTCTGAGAAGCATGACCGGTGTTCCAATTTTTAATGTGAGCCTATGTGGTGAAAGTTCAGGTGGGTCTATGTATGCAGAATTCAATTGGAAATTGTACAGCATCATCTACTTGAACAATTGAATCTTTCGATGGGTATTCAAATTTTATTTATTGAAAAGAGTTTAGTAAAATATTATTATTTTTATAGCTTAATTTAGTATATATTCTGTCAAAGACAGAATTTTATTGTAACAGATAAATAAAAAATTCTTACATTCTTATATATGAGACGCCGACACAACGTTGTTGGTATTTTAAGGCGAATATTAATGATTATATGAGTGTAGGATGAGTGTGGATGAGTGTAGTCTGGTTACTAACTGAGTTAAACTGTTCCTCAGAAATGGCAATTTATTAATAGCCCAACAGCCAGTGCAACTAAGGGACCTACAGTTTTACATGGAATCCGAACCACGTAGTGCTGGTCTGATTTTGAACTAATTGACAAGCCTGATACTCAGTTATCTCCCCCACACAACATCCGCACAATGATTACCACCCAACATGGACACCCCAGACTTCTCTAGTAGTGTCCACGCCGATAACAACCATCAAGCGGACGCCATGTCGGTATTAAGAGGACCGAGCATCCAACCTATCGCCTACGATCTCCCAAACGCTTTGTCCCCACGTAGCTGGGTTACAGCACTGCGCAACCAGTGGCGTATAATAATCAGTCATAATAATAAAGCTTGACAGAGAAGCTTCAAGAATTCTAGGGTAGGTGTAGAATAAACAGAATGGTTGAAAGTCCGTAGGATCAGAGGAGCTTCTGGGTAGAGATGTTCTCATAGGTGAAGGAGATGTTAATGTTACAGCAAATAAGACGTCGAAAAGGCCTTCAAATTGTTTCTCCTGAACCATAGACTCTGTTTATCCCTTTTATTCTATCCATACTTGGCCAGAAGATTGCCATCACGATATATTTCAAACTCGAAGGGGAAAACGTCTCCCGCTTCCTTGAGCTCACAAGAAGTACCGTAAGCCTCATATTTGGACTTTTCGGATATCTATTATAGCTTACTGGAGTATTGTTTGCCTACCCGGCTCACAGTGAACTGTATTAACTTCTGCTAGTTGTTAGACACGTGATTTATGCTAGCTACCCATACCTTAGACGCTCGAGACGCTAAACCGTGTACAATATAAAACAGGGGGTAAAATAGGCATGCACCATCCCCAAGATACCAAGTAAGACGTCGAAATGGCCTTCAAATTGTTTCCCCTGAACCGGAGACGATGTTTATCCATTTCATTATATTCATATTTGGCCATAAGTAGCCATCACAATATATTTTAAACTGGAAGGTGGAAATGTCTCGCGCTGCCTTGTTGTGGAACATCCTCACCGTCTACGACTATTCACAGCTTCTACTATGTCTTGAAAATAGGTGAGAAAAAAGAATCTGAGTCTTGTAAAAATTGAAAATGATGAAACCTCTCTTCCAGGGAATTAATATGTACATGTTAACTTCAATGACAGAAAGAATTATTTACATACAACAAAAACAATTTAAATCAAACTAATTTGTCAGCAAATCAAAAATAATACAGTAATTAATTACATCCAAATTTCTGTCGTGTATATATTTTTGTGTGGCAGCTATTTTAAATAAACTATTAAGTTAAATGCTAATGTTATTCTTATGGGAAAAATTTTATGTTTGGTGATGTTTCTACCACTCAGAAATGGAATTTCAAAAAATCCTTTCTTAGCACCCATTAAGACCATAAAATGAAGGTACTGTAAAAATGTCAAGTAGCTCTCTTTTACTGTTTACGTTGTACGTTAATTTTTAGATCGGCCTCTACGAATACCTTACGGAGAGGTGTACAATTTTTACAAAAAAATCATGATTTTTTGCCCTCAAAATTAAAATTTCACAAAATCCTTTCTTCGCATGCACCTAGACCCTAAAATGAAGGTACTGTCAAAAATTCAAAATCCTACCTATTGTGGTTCAGGCCCTGCATTGATTTTTAATTTCTCACTTCTTCTTTTATAAATATAGACTAGCCGACAACTCTTGCTTCACTACGGGGTTATGCTCTGCGCTTGCTTACCCTTTCTCCGTGGTTCCTTCTAAACCATCACAGTAGTGATTTGTTAGGTGTTTGAGACCCACTTTGACCTTTGGACTTTCAAGATGGCGGCGGTCACGTGACCGGATCCAAGATGGCGGCCGGAACCGGATCCAAGATGGCGGCCGGATCCAAGATGGCGGCGCCCATTTCCCGCCAAATTTTCTAACCTCACTTTTCCTAACCTCAAATTCCCGCCAAATTTCCCACGCTTTTCCCGGAATTCCCCAAAATTCCCGATTTTCCCCCAAATTCCCGATTTTCCCGAAATTACCTTACTTTTTCCCCAATTTTCCCGATTTTCCTCCAAATTCCCACATCATACTATATGAAATTCACTGTCAACCTTGTTATACTATATAAAATTCATTGTTAACCTAACTTTTTCCATATTATACTATATAAAATGAACTTTTCTTGTCCAATATGGCGTCTTTTTCCATATTATACTATATAAAATGAACTTTTTTTGTCCAATATGGCGTCTTTTTCCATGATATACTATATAAAATGCACTTTTTTGTCCAATATGGCGTCTTTTTCCATGTTATACTATATAAAATTCACTTTTTTGTCCAATATGGCATCTTTTTCCATGTTATACTATATAAAATTCACTTTTTTTGTCCAATATGACGTCTTTTTCCATGTTATACTATATAAAATTCACTTTTTTGTTCAATATGGCGTCTTTCCCTCCTCAAAATTCCTTATCCAATATGGCGGACTTTACACTATAATAAATGTAAAAATATGACAACCGGATCCAAGATGGCGGTCTTTCCCTTCGGGTACTTCCGGCGACCGTCGGCTACCTTCGTACGCTCTTAGCCTATGATGCACACGTCGTCTGCTGGTCATGCGCGCATGCGCATGGACTTGCTACTCTGTGGATTATTTCATATATACACTATAACAAATTAATATTTCATACACTATAGTAAAATTAATATTTCATATACTCTATGTGCTCAACCCGATCGCAGCGCCCCTAGCGGCAACGTCGATCAGAGCGGACCTGGTGGCATCAGCTGTGCGTGGGTGACGCATGCGCATGGACTTGCTACTCTGTGGCAATATACACCATAACAAAGCGTGCATGCGCGGGAACTTGCTACTCTACTCATATATACACTATAACAAATGCAATACTCTATGTGGCTGACATGATCGTAGCGCACCTAGCAGCGAAACATAATATATATTAAACAAATTAGACAAAAAGCTATCAACCCTTCGTAGTCCAGTGGGTAGCGTACCCGACTTCAGTGTTTGTCGTGTGTGACGTAGATGGATCGTTCAAAGATGTGTCTATAGGCACAATGTAGGATTCAAAGTCACAATAGATGGTAAAAGGGACTTTATGACATAGTGTGTAGTTTGTGAAGGACATGTGAGTCGGATGCGGAACCACTCGGACACAAGGTTGTTTTTTTTTTTTTTTTTTTTATTCGTGCAACTAAACGACTCAAATTTCATACATACACAATAACAAATGTCGATTGCAAATGCACACCTGGCTGCAACCTTATCGAGGTACGTATGGTGTCGACAACCTACAGGCTTAACTACTACTACAGCATGCACAAACATATTACGTAGATACTCACTCTGTATGGTCGGTAGACTGTTAGTACAAAGCCTCTGAAGGAACGTCAACCTCCTCTACCAGCTCAGAGGTCACTCTTTTGATTTTTAAGGGTAAACAAAGAGGCTCCCACAGGTCTAGACCATATACCCCTGTGGTACGGAGAAACAAACCCATGTAATAAGCCCCATCCATCGCTCATTACGTTGGTAGCCATCCTGCCACCTTTCCATAGAGATTTACTCTAGGTGTTTATAGTAAACCTCGTAGACCATGTAACTTGCGAACAAGATACACGGTATGAAAATCAATGGGATGCAGATTCTTTTCCTGTTTTCTTCAAATGCTTTGCAGCACCCGCAGTCGTGTACTCGATTTTCTGGTGTTTTGAAACACTTAAACATCTTGCAGCAATGCTCCATCTTTCTGAAACAATAACAACACACATAAGAAAACAACTCATAACAAAAGAACTTGTTACTTTGCTCTCAAGTTAACATACATACCTGGAAAACGTGTACAGCAGACGTGGATCCAACTTCTTTGATCAGTACCAAGTTGTCCGGTATTGATTCCCCCTCATGCAAAGTGTCGACATATCTTCTAGGTAGAAACACCTTGATGTCCTCCTCCAAATGTGGATCAAACAGTATCGCAACGAGAGTATCACCGTATTTCGTACTTATGCGTGTAATACTTTTGACTGGATACTGAATGTTGGATGACAAATCTCCAACCTTGACAGTAATATAATTCATCGGAGTAGCAGCGTTGAAACGTTCGACAAAAGATGCCATGATAGACTGATAAGAAAAGTGGAAATACGAGTCCTTTTATACTCTCAGTTGACCTTGAGAGTCACGGGGGAGTATTGTGCCTCCTACCCAGAAGGCCTATGCACTCCGTTTGTCCTTACATTCCCAGACAAGACTATGACCCAAGTTTCCACACCACCCAAGAGGTATAGGGTCATTGCACTCCGTGCATTGGCGCGTTTTTTATTATAGTGAGTTTCCCCAGTAGGCCTAGTCTCACTAGCCGTGAGAACGGCTGTTTATTGTAACTTGCCCCAACCATCGCAAGCTACGGTGGTAGCCACTCCATAACAAAATTGCTACCTCCCAGTATTATTTTTATACTTTTTTTGGATCCTCTATAAGTCTAGCCGCCACTTTACTTGGAGAAGCCTTTCAATGTGACGTACAGACTTACAAAGGGCTTTTATTTTTCTTGTTACTAAAATATCCATTACTCACACCCTGGACTTATGAGTTTTAAGTCAGCCATAGAGTGTTACACACATCCAAACTGTACAAGGGCCCGGGCTGCGACTCGAGGTCTTACGGGTTTTAATCCACCCTCAAGCTGCAGGACTGTCTCAGGTCTTACGCGTTTTACGGCTGCCTTAGAGAACAGTCGGACATTTTTTATTAAATTTGGGCCGTCCCCACCTTGACAGTTCATGTCCTGGACTTACAGAGATTAGGCCAGCCATAGGACGCAAATTCACACAGACCTATGGATACGATAGTAACAATTTTTATCAAAATTTTCACAGTAAAATTACACACATTTAAAAGCAAGCATTTTTTTGTAGTAAAACTGAGCACTTACTAAGGCGCACTTACCATCACTAGCATGTTGCGGTATACAACAAGGTAAAAACGTATACATGTCGGGAACTGTCCAAGACTCATCGAGTTCATGAACATTCCCGTGAAATTTGGAAAGAAATAACTTTTTCTCCAACCCTTTGGTATAGACTATATCAAAAGGTTTTAGTAAGCTACGAACTAGTTTGAATTTAAAAGGTACACATCCCTCCTCCCAAAGTATTTTGTGAAAATTACGCTCACACTAATTGTTACCTTTCCGAGCAGCACTATTCAACTTACTTTCAGGATAAGGAGACTTGAAAACTATATTTACATTTACAAAAGGACCCACAACGACAAATTCTTTAACGATAAATCTATTCCGATTGTCTTTGAACCCATGAAACTCCACCACAGCCGGTGTCGACATGACTACTGTGGGTTTTGTCTTGACGGCTCCATCCTCTCAACTGAATAAATTAATTTAGTTTGATTATTATATATTATCCCCCCTCCCCTTTTATTACATAACCGTTCTTACTGTACTTGTTAAAAGATTGTACATTAAATGTGCATCGTGAATTATTAAACAGTAAGCTGTAGTCTTGTCCGGTACATTATTTTTAAATTCAAATTCGATGCGTACATCGATAGGTCCAGACTTGATTGAATCATTCTGCTTGGAGCAGTCAATTACAAAGATTGGACATTTCGATTTAAAAGTATCCAAATCCATGATGGGTGAATTGGAAACACCGTAGTATGAAGACTGAAATTTGGCGTACATTTCATAGAATAAACTCCAATCACCTCGGATATTGTCGTAGGGATAGTAACTTGAATTGAGGTATAACTTGATATCCATTAAATCACAATGGTCAAAACCTGACATGTTCTTTTTTATGTTATTTTTCCTATCAGTTTGAAACGCTAGTATCACATAGCGGGGTTTCTCTATCTGCGATGACGTTTTTACAGTCCAATTATGTCTCTTTGTTTGTGGGAGCGTGGGATATTCGTGACACTCCCACGACCTAAAGGGAAGATGAATCGGTGTGTCTTTATCGACGAGTCTTAAAAGTTTTTCTCTGTAACTATCGGAAACAGTCAAGTGTGGCACACGCCAGTACAAGTCGGTTATTTCCAGAGTGTGTGATAGCGCATCCTCTGATAACATCACATCAGTGTTGTTGGCTGACCGCAGCAGAATCAATTCTTGTTTTATATTTACAATAATTTTCCTGTAATCTTCCATGAAACCAAAGAGTAATTTTAATGGAACGGCAAAAGTAAACTCAGTTGTATTTTTTGATGACTCTGGACCGAACCAACAAGCATTTTCCAATGCATTTGTTTCATTCTGTCTAAGTGACAGTAAACTTTTAATAGTTGATACAACACCCAAGTTTTTAGTACGGTCCACTGTTATACCAGAAATTTCATATCTAATATCTTCAAACAAGTACGCCATAGCGTTATTAATCAGAGACACGTCTGCGACTACACCGCCAACCTTTTTGGCTGTAATTTTACCAGAAATATGCAGAGAACTTTCAAACGGGGCAGTAATAATGTCCTGTTGACTGACGGCGATACGTATTTCATCATTGTTTTTGTAAGTTGAAGAGGCGTACGGTTTGTGTGTGTGATACTCACAGCTTGTAATAACATCGCTGTATTCGACTTCTCCCTCAATTTCCAACATCTTTTACTTTTATTTTAAATCCTAAGGATCTTAAAAGCTTTCTATTGCTCGATGTTAACACCTGGAGTGTTTTAGGTCTAATGACCTGTTTTGGCACAGTTGTTTCCCTAAATACTAATCCCATTGCTTCGTCTTAAGTGTAAGCGTAACGAAATTGTTTCGTTTCTAAAGTTTATCAACTTCCCTTGTTGATCTCTCAACTCACAAGTAATGTAATTCAAAGCTTGCACACTCACAGGTAAATATATCACGTTATGAGGTGTTTCAATTATTTTGTAGCCAGGTGGAACTGACGGATAAAATTCGTGTATTATATGGCTTTCCTGACCGTTCTGATACGAGCCTCTTGTCACGTTACATGTAACTCGAACGACATTTACTGAGTTAATGTTAACTTCATTCTCAGACATGTATGTTTTATTGGCTTCGTATACAGTTTTATTAAAACCGAGCAAGGTAGCCAGGCTGTTTCCTGTTTCAAAGTGAATGGGCTCGCTACAATTAATTTCGACTTTCAAAGTACTATTGTTTGGTTTTAAACTGAATTTTACACCAGTTTTTATGTTATTGTTAATGTAATTCTCTAAATCGCTAATCTCGTAGGAGCCAGTTGGAATTTTCATTATAGTGTCCCCGTAGTGGAATGTGTCGTTCACATTTTCTTCTACATTCGGTATTGAGTTGTACGTTGTGAGATCGATCAAACCAATTTCCCAATCACCTGTCGATAAATCGATCGAAGGAAATATGTCACAACTTAACGTTGAACTCTGTCCACTAAGGCAAAACATTATCAACGAGAAACTCTAAACACAAGTGCCCGCAAAGTACTGAGTCAAAATCCTGTTGTCTTTCATTGTTATACTTTATATTAACACTGGGACCCCAATACATAATCAATTCCATAGGAGGACGCAAGTTACCAAAACTGTCATAGTACAAAACCTCGTTACCTAGCTTTTTATAACAAACCCAATGTGTTCCTTCCCCCTGTATACTGTCCAAATTAATAATTGCGCTTTCGTTCAATCTAGGTTTATTCGGAAGTGTGTCCCTCATGTAAACACCTCGAAAGTGTGGAATGTTTAATTTTTTAGCGTAGGTAACAAGTTCGTGGTTTGATAGGGCATGTCCGGGAACGTAGACTAATTTGAAGTTTTTTTTTTCTTCTTACAAGTGCATTTCTTTTTGTTTTTAGGTGCATTCTTAACACCTCGACCTACCCAGGGTCTTAGATACAACCCCTCACCCTTCTTTCTCTTATGAGAACCACCCAACTTTGCTTTCGCCTTCATGGCTGTTGTAACTACCCAAGCTGCGGCTTTCTCACCCACAGACGAATCTGATGCCTTAAACCTTTGCCAAGCTCGTTCGGCCAAGTCTCTGTCAGCTTGCGCTCTCCGCGCTGTGTCTGAATACTGTGAGTAGGCTATGTCGTGGGCCTTGCAGGCTTCGTCCAGACCGTTTATTCCCTGATCACCACGAGCTAATCTCTTCTTTAACTTGGTGCCACCCCCACAGTACCTGTATCCTGGCAGGTGAAGTTCCACTGGCAGTAGATCAATACCCCTGTTTAAGGCTGTTCCAGCTAAACTTCCAATTCCTTCGAGTGCACTAGAAACAAGTCCTCTTCCACGACGTGACGATTTCTTCTTCATTATATGTGTCTCTTACGAAGGTTAGTTGAAGAATGAAGGGACTTAGCTATATTTCACTTTATATTACCCCTCACCTTGTTCACCGAAAATTTCAGTCCAGTTTATGTAGTTATCGGCAGTCAGTGTTTCTGTACTCCGCCCTTTAGCACCATGAATATGGGAAAAAAGTACCTGACCGAATTTTCTAAGTTGTTTTTCAGATTTAACGCTGTTTTCATAAATCCGCCCCTCCAGTGCACTAACCGTATCTTTAAGTGATGTCAGCACTGAACTTATAGTTGTTGTTTGTTGACCTAATATTTCCAAAATATGCGATTTTGCTTCGGTTAACACTTTTAGGTTTACAGCCTCGTCCATTTCTTTCGCATCTCTAACAGATTTAATTCCCATATTATCAAAGTCCCAGTTGTCCTTGTGTTTCTTTGGACAGTTTGCCAGTAGATATGACTTGGTTACAGCATCTTGATTATCATGTGGGTCAGCTACAGAAACTAAACGTCGCTTTTCAAAACTCCAATAACTACTAGTTTTAACAGGAACGACAGCATCTACGTAACGTTTGGTCGCCGCATGATTCGGACCTGTAGGGTCCTTTACCCTTGTTATAAGCCTATCTCCTACGTTGACTGTTTTTTGTTGGTACAGTACACATTGTTCACCTATAGTTTTTAAATTCACGGCATCTCCGAGCTCCTTTGGTGATGCTAAATTTTCTATTCTTTTGTTACGCGCAGAATAGCTGTTTTGTAAGTTTGGCATTGTGTTAGCCTCAAAGTATGTTCTCGTAACAACATCGTTGTCTGCCACGGGCACACCGACGTTAACCATTCGTTTATTTTCAATATCATAGTTTCCTTCAGGTGTTAGTTTAAAACCTTCGCCCTGTGGTCCTTTGCCACTTACATTGCCCTCTGAGGGCAAGACACGTCCAAACTTGTCCACAGACATAATCTAACTGATGAAAATATACGTATGAAAATACTTTTTATACACAAAATAAGTATCCATGTTTACTCTCAACTGACTAATGATTTGTAACGGCTATTACCAGCTCCTGATATAATTTTAGCTTCTTTTAATTCTTCGATTATGTTTTGAATTTCGTTCCTATGGTTAGCATTTCCGGCCTCTGTCGAAGCTATAATAAGTTTTAGTCTATCACATAATTCGTTTGGATTGTCCCAATAGGAAATGTCACGTGATCTAAAGTCTTTTAGCCCTTTACCGTACATTTGTTTGGGGAATAATACGGAAATTATGTTTTTATATTTTATGGACTTTGTCGGTCGGTTAATGAGATTATGAGGTAAATAACCTTTTCTATGCGCATTCGTTTTTATCATTACATCTTTATAAGCGTCCAAATCATCTTGTGTGTATACCTTTTCATCAGGTTGTCTTTTAAATAATAATTCGTAAAGGCCTTCGGTTCCTCTGTATTGTACATTGTTCAAGTGGATGTTTCCTTCGTTGTCAAATGTAAGCAGTTGATTACCCACCATTAATTTATCACCGTCTATATGTGGTCCGTATATGTTGTCCATTTTATTCTTAACACCGGCTTCGTCTTTTAAAAGTTTTAACATGTATTTTTGTGTTATGGGCGCGTTAAATGTCTCTAAAACGTACTGTGACGCCTCGTGAAACTTTGCGGGACTTTGTATCAATTGGCTAACTGAGGGTGGAGGGGGAGACGATGTTTCAAACACTTGTGTGTTCCACGATGGTCCTTTAGGCGTTGACATATAGTCTGGCTTAAAATTATCCTGCTCGTCTACACTGAGGTCCATAGGCTCCTCCTTTAGTTCATTTTTTATATCTGCTTTGTTTCTAAGTTCAGTTAAAATTGGTTTGTACTGTTTTTCTAATGTTTGTTCGGTATACATGTTACCCAACTTGAAAGCACGATACTTGCGGCGGACAGCATCTTGCAGCTGTATAATTCTTCTCGTAAGAGTTTGATGTTTACTGTTTTGCGACATGTTACAAAGAGTTTGTTCTAGTTGTGGACCACACAGAGGCTTGTCACTAACTGTTGTTGAAAATTAAAGTAGGTCGTATTTATATTACGAGACTAGAAACTTGTCAAAGCTAACTCTGTATCTCCCTTTATCCAATTCACAGTCCTTACTAATACAGAAAAAACTGTACTTATCTTTCCAAGCTAAAGCGCACATTTCTCGAAACTTTTCAAAAGTCATGTCCGTATTTACATGATCATTGTAAACATGTTTGAGATTTGTTTCGTCCTGTTTGAATAAAATAATCAAGTTTGTATTATCTCTCACCAACTGTTTGGGTATCCTACTATAGGTTTGTCCTATATAAAAGGAATCAATGTTATTATGTCGACCCATGGTAAAGTAGTTGCGTATATTATCGTGTTTTTCACATGCAATGTCGTCAAAAATCATAATAGAATTGTTTTTAGCTTCTTTAGGTGGTATGACTTTAGTGTTTTCATCAAATACAAAGTATCCAATTTCCTCGGGTAAAACACTTTTTAAAAATTGATACTTGGGTTGATATAGGGACTTTGAGAAAATGTAAACATTTTCGAACCTTAATCCGTTTGGATCGAACAACATGTTGAGAACAACGTTCGTTTTACCACAATTACTAGGTCCAGCCACTATGCACCTTATAGTGGATGGAAATAATGGTCCATGTTTAATGTCACTACCTGTGCGTATAGTGTACATGTCAAAGTTTTCGACAGGTAGCTTTGTGTCCTGTTCAATAACACGCATTGTTGAGTTATGAATGAAAGTGTAAGGGAAGCCTTTATTTATACCAAGTCTTTCTTGTTCACCCATGTATTGTGTTTACCGTCATATCCTGCCCATTTAACTAATACTTTGTTTCCTTTTTTTCTAAGTACTTTTTCAACCAGGTATACATCATCTGTTTTGGATTTTTGTAGCTCTTTTTCGTAGAAACTTCCTTTGATGACGTCACCAGTATGGTCTTTGAGGAGGTAGGTTGTAGGAATAGTAGTTTGGACTTTGTACACAGTAAATATCTCGTTAGTCCAGTTGGGTAGGTATCCTTTGTCAAAGACTTTTTTATACTTACGTATCCTCACCTTGTCGCCTACTTTAAAACGGACCTTTTTATCCACTTTCTTGTATTTTTGTCTATTTTTATTAATGTTTTTTCTGACTATGTTTTCGTTTCTTTTGTTCACATGACTTGGAGCCATGCCAATAGTTTTGTGTTTTCTTGTGTTGTATTCTTCCAACAAAGAAGGTAGTATCTTGACCCATTGATACTTACCTTGCTCCGTGAACTTTCGCCACATTAATGCTTTGAGACTGCGGTTGAACCGCTCTACGATGGACGCCTTCTTATCACTGTAGCTCGAGTAATGGTTTATACCATAGCTATTCATCAACTTTGTGAATCCTACGTTGTAGAATTCTTTACCCGCATCTGTTTGTAAATGTTTCATTTTATTGGACTTTAATACGGGTGTTATGGCTTTAACAATTTCCTGTCCAGACTTGTCCTTGACTGGTATTGCGTAAGCGTATTTGCTAAAACAGTTGATTACTGTGAGAATGTACTTGTAGCCCTTGTTAAACTTTGAGTATGGTATCATTTCGACCAAGTCAGCTTGGAACAAGTCTTGTATTCCTTTAACTTCTACAGGTCTAGTAGGGAATTTTTTTCTAACTGGAGCATGTAGCTCCCTTGCTATCTGCTCTCTTACACTCATAGTGGAAGAATGGAAGGGTTTAGGTAAAGTTTAACAATTTATTTGGATTTTTTGGTGTATAGAGCCCCAACCTCGCTCTATACGGTGACAGTCGACCATAAAAAAAATAGACATAAAGTTTACTGCCTCCCTGCCAATTGTAAAGCCTTACCTAACGAGCAACACACATTCGCTTTTGGATACGGGTTTTTACGCCCCAGAGCCACATTCGCTTTTGGATACGGGTTTTTACACCCCAGAGCCACATTCATACAGTTGTTCGAAAGGTACAGGCACTGTTAGTTGCAAAATTCAGCTAATTATTTCCACAAACATCTCTACCAGCAAATTGAATTAAAGGTAGGCCATTAACAAACCTACAGTTTGGAGAGTATTTTTTATGCTCATCAAATGGAACATCACCCTCTTCCCAACATCCAATATGTATACCACATGAGAAACAGCGAACTGTATCGCTATAATTTAAATAATAAAAGCCAGCTTTTACCATTACATGTGGGTTGAGGAATGGGACTGGCCAATTTAGAAAAGTGTCCAGCCTCACGTTTTCAAAGTGATACTGTGGTGGACCGTCTTTTTTAGAAAGGTAAATTTGTATCAAGTATTGTTGAATTGATTTTGGAAGGTTTAATTGTTTAATTTCGAGAAGGTTGTTAAAGGTTTTACAAAGTTCCACTGCAGCGAGAGAGGCAAGTGAACCGATTGACGCCATTAGTGCGAGTGATAAGAAAGGAAGGAGGTAAGGGAGTGGTGGACAGTCATGAGGTAATGGAAGCAGATGTGATAACAGATGACCTTTGAGGTCAGTGTTACATTAATCAGCACAACATGGACGCTCCACGTGCATATCAACCACATGTTAACCCTAGAGGTCAAGTTTAGTGATAACAACGATAAAGCCCAGTCATATTGCGTTTGTTATGGTGTATATTGCCACAGAGTAGCAAGTCCATGCGCATGCGTCACCCACGCACAGCTGATGCCACCAGGTCCGCTCCGATCGACGTTGCCGCTAGGGGCGCTGCGATCGGGTTGAGCACATAGAGTATATGAAATATTAATTTTATTATAGTGTATGAAATATTAATTTGTTATAGTGTATATATGAAATAATCCACAGAGTAGCAAGTCCATGCGCATGCGCGCCCGACCAGCAGACGACGTGTGCATCATAGGCTAAGAGCGTACGAAGGTAGCCGACGGTCGCCGGAAGTACCCGAAGGGAAAGACCGCCATCTTGGATCCGGTTGTCATCTTTTTACATTTATTATAGTGTAAAGTCCGCCATATTGGATAAGGAATTTTGAGGAGGGAAAGACGCCATATTGAACAAAAAAGTGAATTTTATATAGTATAACATGGAAAAAGACGTCATATTGGACAAAAAAAGTGAATTTTATATAGTATAACATGGAAAAAGATGCCATATTGGACAAAAAAGTGAATTTTATATAGTATAACATGGAAAAAGACGCCATATTGGACAAAAAAGTGCATTTTATATAGTATATCATGGAAAAAGACGCCATATTGGACAAAAAAAGTTCATTTTATATAGTATAATATGGAAAAAGACGCCATATTGGACAAGAAAAGTTCATTTTATATAGTATAATATGGAAAAAGTTAGGTTAACAATGAATTTTATATAGTATAACAAGGTTAACAGTGAATTTCATATAGTATGATGTGGGAATTTGGAGGAAAATCGGGAAAATTGGGGAAAAAGTAAGGTAATTTCGGGAAAATCGGGAATTTGGGGGAAAATCGGGAATTTTGGGGAATTCCGGGAAAAGCGTGGGAAATTTGGCGGGAATTTGAGGTTAGGAAAAGTGAGGTTAGAAAATTTGGCGGGAAATGGGCGCCGCCATCTTGGATCCGGTTCCGGCCGCCATCTTGGATCCGGTCACGTGACCGCCGCCATCTTGAAAGTCCAAAGGTCAAAGTGGGTCTCAAACACCTAACAAATCACTACTCATCACGTCAATGTAAAAGCTCAACCTCCTACCGTTCTTCTGGACAACAAAGTTGGTTGGTCTAAAACCTCCTTTAGGATAATTTCAACACGGTTATCTCAATATCGTAAATTTCCCAAATAGATTATACACGTAATTTTATAAAGAAAAAATATGTGGAAAAAGCGTAATTATAAGTGTAATCTCTTAATGCATCAATAGGTTAAAGATCAAAGACACAACAGAAATATGTTTATTTATTTACTAAACAGCTGTTATTACTTTACTAAAATCAACCTAATGTTATCCTTATGGAACAATCTTTTAGGGGTGGTTACTACTCCTTAGAAATATGTTATCAAGATTAAAATAACTTAATTTTCCTATTTAGCCTACAACAAACATTTGTACAAAATTTCAGCTCTGTAGGATTACGAGAAGTAGGAGGATTAATGATGAGTGAGCTAGGACTTTCTTTTTTATATAGAGAGACTAGCATGATACCCGTGTTTTGCTACGGTAACAAAATTATTCTACTGTTTTGAGGGGCTCCATCATGTCCCTTCCAATGCATTTATGTACTATGCAAACTTAAATGTTGGTGGCTGAAGGTTCCTTAACAGCATTATAGTGCACCTGCCTTTGAAAAAAGATTATGTTCGGGAAGGCCTGGAGGATTTTGAGTGTGAAGGAACTCCACTGGATATTGCACAGTATTTTCAATTTCTACGACTGAATCCAGAATTCCGTCTGTATGAATTTTTTTTCTGTAAGTCTCTCTAACAGTACGTTGTTAATTTCTGAAGCAGTTTCATTTTTAGTGGTTAAACTTGCTCTTTCTCTAAACCAAGACGCGTCTTTAATCGAGATACTTTGAATGTCGGTGTACACTGTTGTAATTAAATTTTCAATATCAGTCAGCAGCTGGCAAAGGGTATCAGTTAATTTTATTTTTCCGCTTTCCCCTGTTAAACCACCATTCCCTAGTCATATGAGGAAGTTTTAAAATTTTCCTGCCAGCCCCTAATGTGTACCCTCATATCCTGCCAGCCACTAATGTGTACCCTCATATCCTGCCAGCCACTAATGTGTACCCTCATATCCTGCCAGCCACTAATGTGTACACTCATATCCTGCCAGCCACTAATGTGTGCCCTCATATCCTGCCAGCCACTAATGTGTACCCTCATATCCTGCCAGCCACTAATGTGTGCCCTCATATCCTGCCAGCCACTAATGTGTGCCCTCATATCCTGCCAGCCACTAATGTGTACCCTCATATCCTGCCAGCCACTAATGTGTGCCCTCATATCTTGCCAGCCACTAATGTGTACCCTTATATCCTACCAGCCACTAATGTGTACACTCATATCCTGCCAGCCACTAATGTGTACACTCATATCCTGCCAGCCACTAATGTGTACACTCATATCCTGCCAGCCACTAATGTGTACCCTCATATCCTCCCAGCCACTAATGTGTACCCTCATATTAATACTTAAAGAAAGGAGCTTCACTGACGGCCATAATATTGATGACTTCAAATATGTTTTTACCTCATCAGCACGCGTTCCTAGACTGGTAAAGTTTGTCTAAAGTCTCCTGTTAAAACTACTGTTATACCTCTCATTACATTTTTGTTACTACTGATGTCTTGCAGTGTTCTGTCTAGTGTTTAAACCCCCTGCCATAGTACATTCCTCCCGAACAATAAGTTTACCTTTCCTTAACCTGTGCAATATTACTCTGCTTAAAGATGTTGCAAATCGGGCTTTCATTATTGATGAGATTAATGGAAAGTTTGAAGGCCGATTAAGCTGTTTTCCCTCCTTATAAATGAATCGCCTTAGGAAGCAACTGCAATTTTCCCATCTCTTCTTAACCTGGAAAATATGAGGTTTATGAGGAAAACATAGAGGTTTATGAGGAAAACATAGAGTGCCCAAAAAGAAAACTTGAACAGGCCCCATATACTAACAGTTTTTTGACCAACATTAAGAAGTGGTTCATTATCTTTTAATATACTTAGTGAGTTCGATGGCCACCAATGAGCTTGAGGTTCTTCATTGGTGCTCCCTATACTCCAAAAAAGTACCTATTTTCGTTATAGGTTATACCGTTGGAACACATCCTTTGATCCACAGTCCCTGTAAAAGACGAAAAAAATAAAAAGGTATCTTGTTTTGAGAAAAACATTATATTAATGGAAAATACTTACCTATGTTTTCATAGTAGGTTATGTTGGTGCATATAACTTGTTGTTATTACTATTATTATTAAACAGTTGCCAACTGTATAAATATGGCTGAGATTTCCGACGAGACACGATCTTACCCGAATGCTGTAAAAAACCCGATGTAGATGAATCCGATGGAGAAGAAGAAGAAGAAGACTAGGAAAATAAAACCTCGTATCGTGAAATAATACATTATGATATTATATCATTAACAAATGAACCGATTTAGGTCATCGATCTGACATTCGATTCCTTACAGGTGTATTGTTTAGTGAAAGTTGTCTTGAAATGTCTATTTAATGCCTAAAGAAACAGTGTACAACATTTTACCTCTCTACCTAAATGGGAAGTTGGAGAATTAGTGATGTGAGTAAGTCAGTCAGTGAGGGCTTTGCCTTTTATTGGTATAGATAAGAGTCAATAAGTTAATATAGTCTTACTAAGTTGTTATGGATATAAATAAATTATTTAATGTTATACAAATGTATTAAAATTTGTAAGTGAATTATTTGATTATTTACAGTCACCAATCATCAAGATATGTGTGATTTTGAGGGACGAATGAGTGTAGAAGAGAGTAGTCATTTGTGTACTATTTTTTATACTGTATTATACTAAAATGTACTGTTCCTTAGAAAATGCCATTTATTAATAGCCAAGGAAAACTAAGGGACCAACAGTTGTGCGTGGAATATGAACCTGATTTTTGATAAACTGATAAGCTTAATTCACGAATTCCTCCCATGTACAACACCCGAATCATGACAAGCATTCCACACGAACGATTCAGACTTCTCTATTACGCATAGTAACTATGCTGATGGCAACATTTGAGTGGTCACCGTATCGGTATTAAGAGGACAGAACCCATCGCTTACAATCGCCATAAACCTAATATACCTACTAGTTTTTTCATAAAAAGGAACCAAACAATATCTTATGGCCTACTTGTAAATCCAAATATTTCTACTTATAATAATAAACGTTTACAAGACGCATTTGTTATTTGTATCTTGTAGACACAAGAAATCCCTAAATTTAATAATTTATAAGGTAACTTTTCCAAAATCCAAAAATATGGAAAGAAAAATGAGAGTGTGGAACCCAATGTCCCAAGAACATCCTAGTGACGTTTAGTGGTTGGGTACAAGACTGTCTATTTACATTATTTTAGAGAATTGTCGTTAGGTAGTGTCGAGGTGTAGTGACTGTGGTTCAATTGTCTGTTGGTAATGTCGAAATGTAGTGGCTGATGTTCAATTGTCTGTAGGTAGTGTCGAAGTGTAGTGGCTGTGGATCAATTGTCTGTTGGTAATGTCGAAGTGTAGTGGATGTGGTTCAATTGTCTGTTGGTAGTGTCGAGGTGTAGTGGCTGTGGTTCAATTGTCGTTAGGTAGTGTCGAAGTGTAGTGGCTGTAGTTCAATTGTCTGTTGGTAATGTCGAAGTGTAGTGGCTGAGGTTTAATAGTCTGTAGGTAGTGTCGAAGTGTAGTGGCTGAGGTTCAATTGTCTGTTGGTAATGTCGAAGTGTAGTGGCTGTGGTTCAATTGTCTGTAGGTAGTCTCGAAGTGTAGTGGCTGAGGTTAAATTGTCTAGTTGTAAGTTTAAAGTCGCTGAAAACAATAGTCCGATCGTTTTTAAATCCACATAAAACTATTTATATTTGAATACATTTTTTGACACTTTCTCATAAATAATGGATTTGGTAATTTTTATAATATTCTCTGTTTGTGTAATAATACTTGAGTTCATATAAAGACACTACTTAAAATATAAATATGTACGAGATAATTTAATAAAACACTTTGAGTTAATAATTATATATTATAAAAATAGTAAAATAAAATATACTTAAGAATGTAAAAGATGGATTCTTTGTACCTTTGCTTCCTGTATACACGCATTTGGCTGAAATGTCTGATTCGTTAAAAAGTTTGACATGACTGTTTATCCACCGTACAAAGGGACAAGTGTCTTGGAACATGGTCAAAGACTCTTTGGACCCACATCGTAATCCTCCGGGTGCAAAAATTGAAATGTCACAAGTGTTCATATCCTGCATTTGTAACATTTGCATTGCGATCGCTTTCACTTGACCATCGCATATCAATCCACCCCCTGAGTCACCCGGACATACGCCGTAGTCCTCCTGTGGCTTGGTACAGATAAACCGCTTGGACTTCTCGGACCCGTACACAATCCGTAACATAAATGAACAGATACAAGGCTTTTTTACTAGTAACTTAGTAGTCTTCCTCACTTTGTCATCGTCACTTTTTACATCCATCTGAACTATGCCAAATCCGGTGAATATGCACTCTTTGTAGCTGTGGTACGTCCATGGTTCTTTCGACAACCCCACAACGCCCACCGTATCCGTTAGGTCGAAAGGCCCGGCCTTGACGACCGAAATGTCTGCGTCACTGTTTTCATCTTTATACTCGGGATGTACGTAGAACTCCGTGGTCTTAGCCAATTGAGTCCCCTCTGGCCATTTAGCATTTACTAACTCTTCCAAACTATATCCACCTGCATATACAAGCAGGGAGGTGGGTTTAAACCCCATGTTTGAACAATGAGCTGCAGTTAAGACCCATTGTGGAGTCAAGAGTGAGCCTGTACAACTGCTTGATGGAGTATCATCTTTCATTGCCAATATTAACACTGAGTAAGGATTATCAGCAGCTGAGGTTTTTACAAATGAATCTTCTCTTGCTCTTGGGGTAAGGTCGTAACTAGTACTAACGCCATGTATTACTGTTCTGTTTAGGATTATGCGCACCTCTTGACCGTTGATGTCTGTCATTGTAACATTGTACATTTCTAAAGTTGAGTTGACACCATCACCAACATTCTCTTCCAAGATATTTGAATCTATCAGGTTCTTAAGACTTCTTCTGTCTTCATTAACTTTGATATAACCATTTTTGTATTCATCCAGTTGAGCAGTTATGTTGCTCGACGAAAAGCAAATGATTATTGTCACTATTAGTAGATGAATCACATTTTTTTGTGTACTAAACATTTTCACTACTTTCAGATAAATATTAAAAAAACAGAAGAGTATTTTTAACTATAAATTTTGCTTGGTTATGATTTAATTTTTAAATAACACTGTATTTTGTTTTATTATTGGAAAATCTCACCTGATTGATAAACAAACAGACTTTATATCAATGTTGTAGGATTTTACCAAAGGAAATATAACCAAAGATATGAGAGAAACTTAAATTCTGTATTTCTTATTTTATGCAACGCCACGGGGACCAACAAATTTGGTATCCACGAGGTATCTTTGGATTTGTTATTAAATTTACAAAATTAAAGTAGCGTAATACATTTGCAATACAAATAATGGTTTTAATGTTATTTAACTTTTAACATTTATTATGGGTGCCATTTTGAAACTGATAGAGATAATTTTGTTAATTTTTTATTTTAGACTACTCCAAACTAGGTTAGCAAACATGTCAAGTTTCAAATTATTAGTTCAAACCATGTTTGAGATATAATTTTTTAAATAAAAAACACATACAGGCAGACAGAGAATTAACAAGGCGAGATAGGCCACATGTTTACAGGAATTTTTTTGCTTATTTTTATGTCTAGTATCATATTCTGAAGTTGTGCTAACCTCTCGCGAAACACCCTGTATAAATGAGAATAATGCAATTTTTTGTTCTTTTTTTAAAATTTTATTTATATACTCTCAGTTCATCAAGAGCATCACCAAAACGTATACTGCATTTTCAAATAATATGTTTAGCAAAAATAAACATAATAATATACAGTACAATTGCTATAACCGTAGACTCGGCCGAGCACTTCTAATTGGTAAGAAAATGTTTGCATTACGTACGAGCGTCCAACTGCACTTTTCTGTTTCCTATTGTGTTTTAAATATAACATACAAAATATTGAATAAATTATACCAAATAAAAGAATAGATTTTATTGGCTACTTGTGACAGCTAATATAATAAAAGAAATGAAAATGGCTTTATTTTTAAGGTGAGGTTAGGACTAGACGGGGGCACCCGAGGTGCGACATGGACTACCTGAGGGTCATAATTGGACACTCGAGGTGTGACATGCAGCGAAAGAGAACCCAAAACTAACACTCGAGGTGCGACATGGCGCTTCGGCTAGCAGTGTGGCCGTGTTGGTCTGGCGGCTAATAGTTGATATATTTACAGTGATAAAATTATCTGAAAACTACAGCCATACAATGAGACACATGATTAACGATTGTTACCAATACAATTACTACCAATGTACGTGTATGGGAGGGTGGGTGGGTTAGGTTAGGTATATATAGGTAGGTCTATTTTTGTGTATATATATATATATATATATATATATATATATATATATATATATATATATATATATATATATATATATATATTTATGGACACAGAGAGAGAGCGCGTCTACAACCCCGCAACCCTTCGCCGGGCTACCTGAGGTGGCATGTCGCACCTCGAGTGCCAGTTTTATGGCCCTTTGGGTCGCTGGGATTAACACAGGTAGTCCATGTCGCACCTCGAGTGCCACCGACTAGACAGTCCTCTCTACCACCTAACCTTAAATAGTGAGTATAAATAGTATTTTTTGTTTGAGTTTAAGTATTATTTTTTTTTTTTATTTTAGATTGTTTTAAATCTGGTAATTGTAATACAAATGATTTAGTTTGAATTTAAATGTATATTTATTATTTTAGAATGTTATACATATTTAGCGATAAAACTTAGAAATACAGATTGGTTATTTACAAGCCTATTTGTAGTTATTGACCTAATTAATTAAAAATTAGTTTGTAACTATTTCTTTTCTTTGAAACAATTTTCCGATTAATAACATTATAATTTTTTTTTTTAATCACTGTTGGGCTTTTACAAATTTGTATAAACTATAGTTAATATTTCATAATTAATACTCATGGGTTAAGGGACAAGTCATGGTCAAAAGAAGAGTGTCTACTTGCTCTTTTTACATAAAACTTAATAGTATCAAGTTTATAATTTTTCGAAAAAAATTACTATAAATACATCATTATCTTAGTCTTCAGGAGTTTATGTGGTAAACGTGACGCGGTCCACATTCGAAGACCAAGATAGTTAGTGTGAATAAACAAGCGTGGATGTATTTTATCTGTACGATTACAAACTTGTTTTAAAACAAGTCTGCAATAGTTTAACCACTTATTAATTGAAATAAAATGAAACATGATTAAGAATACATATCACAGTACATTAATATTTTTGATTGGTCTTTTAGGATAACCCCTTACAGAGTCAATGTCACAATTACTCCTACAAAATATGCAGTTCACTCAACAATGTCAATATGAAAGTAGCCGTTGTGATATTTGATTGGAAGGTATTAAGGAGGCCCCGCGAGCTGAGCTCTATAGCAGGTAAGAAGCAGGTAGAGTGTCGAGGACAGGTAGTTTTAGGTGAGACACAGGAGCGCCTCCGGAAAGGGGTGGGGAGGACCTAGCGAAAATTATTTATGACAACCCCTTAGCCAGGTAAGAGGCGATCCTGTGTCGTGGATTCGAACATTTGTAATTGATAGGATATAAAAAATTAATTTCTTTTCTGAGATTAAAGTTTATATTTTTTTAGTTTTTTCTGGACTCAGTAGCATATGGTTCATAGTAAGTAAACCACCACTGTAAAGCCTCTAAGTCATTGTTCATAGCAGACTCCACTTGCTGCCAGCTATGCCCAACATAGCTGAAAGCAGTGTCATCAGCGAATGAAATTAGCCTACCCTTAAGTTTTGCATTTCAGAGATCATTGATACGAATAATAAGTAAAATTTCCCCAAGCACAGATCCTTGTGGGATTCCGCATTTAATTGTTCCAATGTAACTGTATTCAGAATTTATTTTTACACACTGTTATCTATTTAATAAGTAACTTTCAAACCACTGTACGTGTATGGGTGGGTCAATAACACTGTACGTGTATGGGTGGGTCAATACCACTTGTACGTGTATAGGTGGGCGGGTGGGTCTATACCACTGTACGTGTATGGGTGGGCGGGTGGGTCAATACCACTGTATGTGTATGGGTGGGCGGGTGGTGTCAATACCACTGTACGTGTATAGGTGGGCGGGTGGTGTCAATACCACTGTACGTGTATGGGTGGGTCTATACCACTGTACGTGTATAGGTGGGCAGGTGTTGCCAATACCACTGTACGTGTATGGGTGGGCGGGTGGGTCAATACCACTGTATGTGTATGGGTGGGCGAGTGGTGTCAATACCACTGTACGTGTATAGGTAGTCAGTACTATTATTTAAAAATTGAAGTAATTCCTATCAGTTAATTATGTGTAAATTTATAATAATATATAATTTTAGTAATTATTTTTAGGTTTTGAGAAAAACATTATATTAATGGAAAATACTTACCTATGTTTTCATAGTAGGTTACGTTAGTGCATATAACTTGTTGTTGTTATTACTATTATTATTAAACATTTGTTAACTGTATAAATTTGGCTGAGATTTCCGACGAGACACGATCTTACCCGAATGTTGTAAAAAAACCGATGTAGATGAATCCGATGGAGAAGAAGAAGAAGACTAGGAAAATAAAACCTCGTATCGTAAAATATTCATTATGATATCTCATTAACAAATGAACCGATTTAGGTCATCGATCTGTCATTCGATTCCTAAGTTGTCTTGAAATGTCTATTTAATGCCTAAAGAAACAGTGTACAACATTTTACCTCTCTACCTAAATGGGAAGTTGGAGAATTAGTGATGTGAGTAAGTCAGTCAGTGAGGGCTTTGCCTTTTATTGGTATAGATAAGAGTCAATTTGTTAATATAGTCTTACTAAGTTGTTATGGATATAAATAAATTATTTAATGTTATAAAAATGTATTAAAATTTGTAAATGAATTGTTTGATTATTTACAGTCACCAATCATCAAGATATGTGTGATTTTGAGGGACGAATGAGTGTAGAAGAGAGTAGTCATTTGTATACTATTTTTTATACTAACATTTACTGTTCCTTAGAAAATGCCATTTATTAATAGCCCAGGAAAACTAAGGGACCAACAGTTGTGCGTGGAATATGAACCTGATTTTTGATAAACTGATAAGCTGAATTCACGAATTCCTCCCATGTACAACACCCGAATTATGACAAGCATTCCACACGAACGATTCAGACTTCTCTATTACGCATAGTAACTATGCTGATGGCAACCTTTGAGTGGTCACCGTATCGGTATTAATAGTTAAAGTTAA